>JAWNNI010000085.1:2357500-2982500 GCA_035043065.1 Hirtodrosophila confusa
GTATTTTGATTGAAAATTAATGAAACAATCGTAGGAATTACACAAAAATAGCGTAGCACAATTATTGCTATCGGGTGGTATATTTTCCTTAATGTCCAATGATTTTTTATGTAGAGGTATAAAAAGGACTTTAACCCGATCTAACAATATACATAATCTCGCATATTTCAGCTTGACCCCCATTTTGTGCCCGTGTCGACGTGTGGGAATAGATTTTCCAAAATCGATTAGCATTCTTTTCAATAATATTTGGTGTAGTATGGCAAGATTAATAATACAATTTCGGACAGCAGTTTTTCAACTATTTATTATTCAAAATCGATGACTACCACCTTTAATTGCTTTATGAGTGGACTTTCATTTTCTATTTTCCGCCCATTTATTTATTTTTTCAAGATCGGTAAGCGCAGTCAAATGAAGTTTTCGTTTGGAGATTTGGAAATGAGTTTGAAGCCAATTGGATGATAATCAAATAATGTTGCTTTCAACAGTTATCCGCGATTAGATTTTGCAAAATCGGTGATATATGTTCATGTGTGGAACTTTAAAAATGAGTTTGAAGCTATTCAAAGTTTGATTATCAAACTAAAATAAAACTTTCGTTTATAAAACATTGGGAGGCCCATTTTCCGGCCATGGGGGATGGATTTTTCAATATCCATTAACAAAAATGTGTTCCAATGATTTTTTGAATTGAATGGTAACCAAAAAGTTGCATACAATAGTTATCCGCGAGTTTTCATGCTTGTGGGCCGAATTTTTGCAAATTATGATTATGGATCAGTCAGTCAGTCAGTCCAAGTGCTTTCCTACATATAGACGATATCATTGGTATTATCAGACTTACGCAGTGCCCGCAGATAGATCCCGCTTGATTTGGTTGATGTCACGATTGCGATGCATTTTGGTGGGGGCATAGTCGGCACTCTCGTTGGTGGAGCCGCTGCCGCTGAGGCTGCCCAAGCCCCCGGCGCCGCCGATCATTGATGGGGCCGCTGTGGCGGTCACAATATCATCGCAGGTGGAGCCGAGCAGCGTTGAAAGCGACGAGGCCTGCGATGTGGTTGGCGGATAATCAATGGAGCTGCGGGCGTTCAAGAGACGCGTCACATTGGCACTGCTGCCGCCAGCGATGAGGCCAGCGCCTGTGTTTCCACCGCCACCGCCACCGCCACCGCCACCACCACCGCCGCCGCCCACCAGACCATTGTTGGAGGATAACGAATCGCAGACGCTCTCGTTGGAGCTGGATGTGGAAGCAGCTGCTACGGGCGAATAATGCTTCGCCTGGCCGTAGCCATAATGACTGCGCTGCACGGGCGGATGCTGCTGTGGGCCAGTGGCAATGACGGCGCTGCTGCTGCCCGAGCTCTGCAGCAGGCGCTCCTTGCGCATGGCGGCCGTTGGCGGGGATACATTGTTCAGACTGAGGCGATTGCTGCTGGCGTTTGTATAGATGTGGCTGCTGGACGCGGACTGGGCGACCGGCGTGGCAGTGGCCATTAGATAATCAGCATGCCGCAGATTGCTGCTGGCCGTTGCCGGCGTCGCATGATGCGCCTGCAGCGTCCCGCCACCGCCGCCGCCACCTCCACCATTGGTGCTGGCACCGGCGCCGGCGCCCAATATGCCATAAACAACAGCTGCCGCATCCGTTCCAGAGCCACTGCGACGTCCGCCAATGTCGCTCTGTGTCATCGCATGCAGGTTCTTCATGCTGCCCATTTGTGACGGCCGTGCGCCGTTTGTGGCATGCGTGGAGACGGTCAACGTCGAGCCGGTGACGCCACCATTTGTGCTGCTATTGGTGGCACCACCGCCCGGTGGCGTGCTGCTGCTCGCGCTGGCCGGCCCGTGGGCATAGATCATGCCATTTGGAATATTCTGCAAGCTGGAGGACATGGTTGGCTCTGTGTAATTGGATTTGGTCACCACGCGGTAAACCTTCTGTTGCGGCGAATACATTGAGCTGCGGCCCACACTGCCACCGCCGCCACCACCGCCGCCGCCGCTGCCACCCGTTGAGGCCGCCTTGCCTACCTGGGAAGCACGCGGCATTCGGGTGGGAGGACTGGCGCTGCTGGGATGGACGCCAGCAGCCGTGGCAGCTGCATTCGCAGCCGTTACGCTGCTGCTTGGATCATTCTTGAATATACGCTCGTAGTTCTCGATGAGTATGTTAATGACAATGTTATTGAACTTGATGTCCAAAATGGCGGCGACCGTCTCCTCCATCGGGCGCAGCAGTGTCGGCCCAAAGACCACGCCCAGATTGAACACAGACATTTTGTTCTTTTCGTACTTGCGCGAGACTCTGAAAGCATTTGCAAAGCACAAGTGTTTGTGGTTAGGAAAGTTTTCAAACATTAATTAAATAATTAAATACATATAAATAAAATATCTGTTTTATAAGCTGGTATTAACCCTGACGCCAATCGCGAGATACACACACATATGGCATACCACAGTTTTCTATTGATTTCTCCGATGAATTTTCCTAAATCGGTTAGCATTCCCTTAAACTATTTTTTGTGAGGAGCTTTGTAAATGGATTTTACGAAATTAAAAACTTACATGTCAGAGCTTTTCAGCCATTTTAGGGGAGAAATTTCGTAAGATAATGGCAAGAATATAATGTCGAATTATATTGTGTGAAGAGCTTTGAAAATGGGTTGGCACTTGATCGTACGAATATTACAGTTTCGCCTATAACAACCTTGAAAACCACATATAACATTCCTGATTGGAATAGGAAGGAAGGAAGGAAGAAAGGAAGGAAGGATGTCATGAAGGAAGATTACCATTGGAATGATCGATCAATAGTTGTTTGAGTATCAGTTTGGAAAGCTTTTCTGCAAGGCTATATAATTTCGGTAAGATTTTACCCAAGATAGCTGTTATTTCTTGTTTTTCAATTAATATATTAAAAATCATTAAATAACGATTTAAAATTATATTTCTGAATGGTTATGGTGCGTTTATAATTTTCCTCCCTATATAACATCATTTGTATACCCTTGCAGAGGCTATTATAATTTTGTCACTTGAAGGAAAGCCTTTCCGATTTCACAAAGTACTATATGTATTCTTGATACCAAGGAAACTATTTTTTGTTTATACAGATATTTCATCCGAGCTTAGCATTTGCGAGTTTTAAAGTTTTCTTCAATTTTATCAATAGCGGACCATATTTTTATAGTATATGTAGTTGTCATGGAACAATTGGACGAAAATGGAAGTCTTTCTTGTTTTACTTAACATCTGAATAACTTTGTACAGCTTCTACAGTGTTGCAATTTGTTGCCTAGTCTTTATTACGCTAATGTCTTCTCCTATCACATCTCTAGGCGCTTCTCTAATCAAAACCCTCTCTAATCCCTTCTCCTTGCCTAAATCGACCATCGCGCATTATAGTTGTTTAAATAATATATTAGATTAACAAATTTGCTGATCAGCTACACTTCCATGCTCAAATGAATTCTGTGTCTGTTCATTGCCTAGTGGAATTCCAGTCAGGACTTATAAGCTTTGAGTCAATTTGAAGTTGAATCAGTTGGACCATGCGAGAAATGAGTAGTCCAAATGATTCATTTGCTTGCACTCACTCAGTCAAATGCCTAATGACCATGTCCAGCATTTCAAAGTTGGGCTGCGGCAGTTTGTAGACCAACTTGTGCACCTCGTTGACACGCTGATTGAGGCTTTCCTTCTCTGTGGACAGAATATGTAAAAGGATTAGAATTAAGCTTGAGTTCTAGTATAGAAGTGCGCTTACTGGCTGCCTCGATGAAGCCGCTGTGATAGTGATAGGTCATGAGGGGCTCGTTTAGATTGCGCAGATACATTTTAAGGGCGCTGGCAATTGTGTTGCTCTCCATGAGATCACGATATTTATCATCTGTGAATACATCCTCCGTTTCCTTGCGCTCCATGCCGAGTGCGAGCAGTTTGTTTATTTTGGTTCCAACACCGCTTTTCCTATAAATGCCCTCGTCCTCGAGACCGCGGCTCTCCAGGACCTGTATACAGCGGCGCACGAACACAAAGCCAGTCTCGTCCAATTGATAGGCCTCGCTGGCCTTCATCTTGCCGGGCGCTAGATACGTCTGCAAAATGTATGCCAATATATAGAAAATATGATTAAGTTCAATTCAAGGAAATTTTGAATGCTTGTTATACTCACCGGCTCCGTGCCATCCATGGCGCTCAGCCAGGAGCGATGATCTTTTTCGCTAAGCGCCTGAAATGTGTAAACAATGCCTGGCTTCTCCTTAAAGGTCAAATCAAAGCAGAAACGCTTCTCAAACTCGGAGGCCCGACGCTGGCACGAGAACAGTGTCAGCTTCTCGTCCTCACGGGCCTCGGGTCGCGTAAAACTGTGATTCATCTGATTGAACTGGAGCATTGTGAACTCGCGCTTTTGTTTCTTGAATGTGCAATAGTATTTCGTCCATGTTGCTTTGAAAGGCTCTAAAAGTGAGATTTTCAGAAGGGAACCTAAGAATCGTTTTGCAGTTGACAGGCAGTTGAGATCAGTGTGTGGTTTTGGTTGGTTGGTTTGGTTGGTTGGTTTGGTTGGTTGGTTGGTTGGTGGATTGGGTGGTTGGTTTTTGGTTGCACAGTCACAGTTGCAGTTGACACCAAAAGCACAGGGAAGAGATCACAGAATTGCCCAAAATACGAAGTAGGTTTTTCGGGTATAGAGAAATAAATGAAAAAACAAATAAACAAAAATACACACAATAAGAGTAGACCCATCAACAAATTGGCAATGTGTTAGTGCAGCAGTGTGTAAACGTTAAGAGATATGGATATGATAGAACGATTGTACGATAGTTTTCATAGTACGATAGTTAGACAGTTGGATGAACGTGAAAAAGCAAAACATTTATCGTTAGATTGTTAAGCATCAAGCATGAGACAACATTTAATATTTGATTGACATTAGGCCAACACAATTGGCATTTGGGCGACAGTTAGCGGAATCTATCAAAAGTTAACTATGTGCTAGAGTTGCCAAAGTATCGATAGTATCGATAGTTAACTATATGCTAGAGTTGCAAAAGTATCGACAGTGTCAGCACTCGATAGTTTCGATGACGCCAATCAATACTATCGCGAAAGTAACTTTTAAGTGACTTTTTGTTAAGTTATTGTTTAGCTAAAGCGATTGTGAGAAAAACTATCGATTAATCGATTGTTTTACATTCATTTTGATTCAAAACTGGTTTAAAGACCAGCTTAACACTTTTGTAGTCTGCCCAATTGCCAATTAATTAGACTTTAGCCGCTTTTTGAACAATTGTCAACAAAACTTACTCTTTTCCATTAAAAATAAATAGCCGCGTTTGGTGAAAATCTCCTCGGATTTCTGTAAATGAATACAAAATTAATTATTATGCTTGCATTAAGTGTTAACAGCTGCGTTTATGTTACTCAGTTTTGATCTAGGATTTAAATCACTTAAAACACAATAAATCAATTGGAAAATTTCAGGAAATTAATTTATGCAAAAGAATTTAAAGCCCGAAACAGGTTTAATTCATTTGGTAGCATAAACGCAGTATGTATTATATTATTTGAAGCATTTGTAAATGGAACTTATTTTATTTACCGTACGCTTTTCCATGTACTTGGTCTTCAGTTCGGTAACTTTTTCACGAGCTTCCTCAAAATTTTCGCGGGTCTATATGCAAAAATGGAAAATATTCAATGGTAATGAATGTTTATGAGTTAAGAGTTAAGAGCTAATATAAATTGATGATAGAACTTACCTTTTGGACTTTATGCCTTAGATCCTGCAGATAATCACGATGATCCTCGGCTTGCTCGTGCGCGGTGTGATAGAATACCAGCCAGCCGGATATGAAGGCCAACAGTATTTCAACAAATTCATATTTGATGCGTTCCTGCACTTCCTGGATGCGCAATACATAGCTCAGCGATTCCTGTATGTATTCACGCTCGTGCATGCCCAAACTGGCATCGGCCTGTCGAAACAAGACGGAAACAGAAATCAGTTATACATATATGTATATACATATATACAAAATACAAATACAAATACTATAGTATGTGTATTTGTGGTGTGAAATACGCAGACTCATAAAATGGCGCCTAAAATGCGACTACAAATGCCGTTGCCCAAATTGAGGAGACAATTTGAAACCGTGCACTTTGACCTTCGGCCGGCATTTGTGTACATATATGTAGGTGTTTTGAGTGGGTGTGTGCATACTTTTTAATTACGCCCACGCACACACACACAACCACACACAGCCACACACAGCCACACACATTTTGCCAAATTCGGTTCACACCAAGAACAAAACAACAACAACAACGAGCATGTCCCCTGAAATATGCTGTGAATATTTGCGCCGCATTGGCACGTTTCAAATGACATTTAGCATTTGCAGCACCTTTTGATTTGTACCAGCATACATACCATATATGCACATATATTTATATATATATATGTATACCATATACATTCATGTACTTGGCAATTTCTGTGCGGCTTTCGATTCAATTTAATTGAACTCTGATATTTGGCGTATTCTCAATCGAACACAATCAAGTTGAGACATCTGCAGCCAAAATCTCGTGTTTTTTTTAGTCATTTAAACATAGAAGAAAGCCTCATTTCTTATTATAATGTCAATTGAAATTGCCAAAAGTTAAAATTGTGGAAAATTTATTTTTGATGTTTTTTTATGTTTATTTTTTGTTATAATTTTTTTTATTTTTTTTTATTTTTTTATTTTATTTTTATTTTTTTTTATTTTTTTAATTTTTTTTTTATTTATTTTTTATTTATTTTTTTAATTTTTTTAATTTTTTTTTTTAATTTTTTTTTTTTTTTTTTTTTTTATTGTGCATATTTATTCAACTTGATCACTACCATCTTTTTGACAGCTAAAACTAGTTGTACATACTTAAAAAAAAAAAAAGATGCAGATCTTCAACAGTTCTATAAACACACTATGAACTTGGTTTGGATATTTTGATATACATCATATAGTATAATAATATTTATAAAGTAATCCGAGGCTGCCTGCAGAGAAGCAAAGCAATCTTTAAAACTAAGAAACTATGTCGACTGATTTCGAATATATACGAATCTGTTCTGGTTTTCACTATCACCGCAATATTTTGGAAGTGACTTTTCATATATTTTTCGATGTTCACTATTAAGCCAGTAAATTGAAACCTAGCTCAATGCCAAACGATTCCAATACTAGAACAAAGTGAGTTCAATTCGCAAATTCATGTCAACAGTGAAAATGAGAACATTTAATTGAAATTCACTTCCGAAAAATAGTGGTGAAATTGAAAAATTAGCTAATGTTTGGGATTTAAAATGCTGTCGACCTGTGTTATTTATATGTCTGCAAAAAATGGGGAAATAAGAAAAGAAATTTGTGCTTTTTATACACTTGCAGAAGGTATAATTATAATATAATTATAATGAAGTCGCACTACAAAATCAAAGAGTCTGTATAGTTTATGCAAGCTGACCAAATTAGGTCAAAATCGGAGCACTATTTTGTATGGCTGCCTTAAGAACAATGTGTGTAAAATTGAGTTGTATTGAAAACTTCTTTGTTGATAAAGTTATTTTCACCAAACTCACCAATTCGACGTTTTACAAGGTTGACCTAGTTTTATACAAAACGAACTACTATTGTATATATGTAGCTGCCATAGGAACAATCGGTCGAAAATTGTGATTTTTTTAATAGAAAAAACATTACATTTAAATTATTTTGTATATTGTTGGGATTAAAAATGCTGTTGACTTGTGTTATTTATATGTCTACCAAATATGTTGAAATAAAGAAACAAATCTGTGATTTTTATACACTTGTAGAGGGTATAATTATAATTATGTCGCACTAAAGGAAACGTTTCTGTTCAGCTATAAGATCGCAGAGTCTGCAAGCCCACTCAATTTAGTCAATATCGGAGCACTATTTTATATGACTGTCTTAGGGACAATTTGTGTAAAATTGAGTTGTATTGAAAACTTGTTTGTTGATAAAGTTATTTTCACCAAACTCACCAACTCGAAGTTTTACAAGGTTGACCTAGTTGTATACAAAACGAACTAGGCTATTATATAGCTGCCATAGGAACAATCGGTGGAAAATGGAGATTTTTGAATAGAAAAAACATCGCTGCAAGTGTAAACAGCTAAAATATTTTATATATTTTAAGAGTTCTAATGTTTTAAGGTATTCTGAACCCAGAGTTCTATCAAAACACCTGTTAGTTGCACTGCGCAGTGCATGGTGGTATGGGGTAGGGTGTTTGGGGTGTGTGTATGTGTGTGCGTGTGTGCGTGGTAGTTGCTTGGGTTACTTATTAACCTTATACGATTTCGCAGCATGTTAGCAAGGACACTTACCAGAAACAGCAGCCAGTGCGTCGCACTGCATTTTAATTTTTGATTGTTGGTTGCACTGGCTAAAAGTTTTGCCCGGGCTATGTTTCTGCGGCGAAAACTAACAAGCTCGCTTCACAAACATTAAAAGAAGGCAAAATAATAATAGAAATATCAGATAGGAGAGGAGCACGAGCTGGCCACGGCTACGGCAGCGGAGGCAAAGGGACGACGCCTTGGGGCACTTTGTTGTTGTTTGATCCTTGCGCATTGTTTTTTTTTTTTAGAGCATGCTTTCAGGCTGCTGACCCCAATATAAATGAACACATATTACACATTAACTATTTGTTTATTTATATTATTATTATTCTAATATTTTTCATTTGCTGCTCAGCAATTATTTTCACATATTTTAAAGAGTATTTTTCTTGTTTTGATTTTAGCTGATTGCTGCTGCTGCTGCTGTTGCTGCTGCTGCGTGTCGATTTGATTTGATTTTCAGTTGTTTTCCACGCACTTCTGCCATTTGCTGCTACGCACACACACACACTCTCACACACCCACACACACAGACTGTGTGGCAGCTGAGCGCACAACGCGCACCCAAAAATGCTGCGCAAATTGTTGCTGTTGTTTCTGTTATTGCTGTTGGCCATTTCGCATTTGGTTGCCTAAAAAGGCAACAGCAGAACGGAAGGAGCGACAGCAGCTTCAACACCAACGCCAACACCAACAGCAGCCGAAGCTCCAGTTCCAGCTACCACAACAACAGCAGCTGTGTCCTCCAGTGCGTGGGAGAGCGCCTGCGCTTGTCCTTGCTTCCCTGATACCCAGCATTCGTTGGCATCGACCAACAGGGCATATCTACTTATTGGCTACAACTAAAGATGGCAATCATGCTGCATTAATCGATTATTTGATCATATGAGCAATTATTAATCGCAAGTAATCGAAGAAAAGTGCAAATAATCGATTAATTACATGATTTTTTTAAATTTGTAATGTTAATGCTGATGCATGTTTGTTGTGTTTCTGCAAAATTTTAGTTGCTTTTCACACAATCGGCACTGCACTTCTATATATAATATAATATTTCCTCACTTTGTTCTGCCACCTTTAATTTTGCATTTATGCGCAAATAGTGATGTGCTTATTTGAGCATATAATCGATTAAAGATTCAATTAATCGAAACCTATTTTGCGATACAATTAATTCGTGAATTGTGACAAAATAATCGATTAATGTGTATCACATCATCACTAGCTTCAACTAGAAACTGAACTATTGTGTATAAGCTAAGCTCCGCTACTCTTAAATCTGCTACTATCAATTCTGATACTCTCAACTCCGCCACTCTAAATTCTATAACTGTCTCGATTACGTCACTTTCAACTCTGTTTATCTTAGTTTTCTCACTCTAAGTTTCGCTACTTTCATCTCCACGGCTATTTCCTTATCGATAATTTTTTGTCATCATCAATAGATCTTAATTGTACGCTTTTTTAAGACTCAACAAGTATTATTTATTGAATATACTTTTAATAAATACTAAAAAAAAATTTTTTGAGAATTCCCAAAAATTAGTGCTCGTAACTGTCCTTTCCTTTTAGTAGCCTTGAAATACAAATTGTAATTAACCAAGTTATACCCTTTTCGTATCTGTGTGCTCTCGAATCGGGTTATGACAATAGAGATGCAAATGGGGAGAGGGGCTTGTGTTGGGGTAACATTGCAGCTCCGTTTCCGGGCTACTACATTGCTCGTATATATACTATATACAATATACATATATATATATCTATATAGGCTGATGCGTACACATAGTTTATGTATGTATCTAATAGACGAGTCTATATAGTTTTTGTATTCAATTTTGTAGGCAGCCCAAGTTAACCCATTGGGCAACCCAGGAACAATAACAACAGCAGCAATCTGCACAACACTTCTGGGGTAATGTGTGTGTGTGTGTGTGTGTGTGTGTGTGTGTGTGTGTGTGTGTGTGTGTGTGTGTGTGTGTGTGTGTGTGTGTGTGTGTGTGTGTGTGTGTGTGTGTGTGTGTGTGTGTGTGTGTGTGTGTGTGTGTGTGTGTGTGTGTGTGTGTGTGTGTGTGTGTGTGTGTGTGTGTGTGTGTGTGTGTGTGTGTGTGTGTGTGTGTGTGTGTGTGTGTGTGTGTGTGTGTGTGTGTGTGTGTGTGTGGTTGTTGTTGTTGTTTTTGTTGTGCTTGTTGCTATAAGTCGTAGTAATTGCAGCAAACGACATTTAAGGGTCGTTTGTGTCAACAATAACAAACAGCAACTGTTACACATACACAACAGCTGCACACACATACCCAACAGCTGCACACACATACACAACAGCTGCACACAGGTGCACACTCCTACACATCAGCTGCACACACACAAAAGCACATCAGCTGCACACACACAAAAGCACATCAGCTGCACATACTAAATGTGGCATACTTTTGAGCGCAATGCTCTCACGCTTCCGCTCTCTCGCTACCTCGCCCTCTCTCTTTCTCTCTCTCGCCCCCTCTCACTCTCTGATGCATAGGGACACGAAAGCACACGGAAGCTTTAGCAGAAAGCTATGAAAAAGCACAGTCCCTATGAATTCGTATACAATTATCGATATACATATATTGCCGGGCGTGTTCCAGTTTTCACTGGTGTTTAAAATATTATAATCGAAATTTTTGGAATTAGAGTTTATACTAACTTTGATGTTCGCAATCGATTAAAGTGAAATCAAATGTTTTTTAATTTTTACAACATTTTCGATTAGATCTTTGTAACCCTTGTCAATTTTGGAAAAAAAAAGTTGATTTTTTTCGGAATATGAATAAAATTTAAATGCCAAGTTAATTGAGAGTACAAAACATGATCAAAAAGACATTTTGTATGGAAATCGGTAAGGTTTTGACAAAGTTATGGGAGTTGGTAATCTAGGTGGTGTTTGAAGCTTTACAGTTCGAAATTTGTTATTATACTCCGTTCCCGAAGGCGAAGAGAGTACATTGAATTTGCGAATGTCTGTATGAACGCAATTTTCAACACCCTTGAAGCTAGAGCAACCAAACTTGGCACACATGTTGGTGTATACCCTCGATTTATAAAGTGTCTGGGAACAGAGTATTCTGCTGTCTGATACCTCCGGCTGCAACGTTTGTGTGGAATTGGAACGAAAGTGAGTTTCGGAACGGAACATTTATCGATTTTTATGCAGTGTTGTATTAAATGATATATCGATATTTCGCTTAAGAACTTTCTTCTATTGTGCTTGAAAGCTCGTTTGTACAGGGTTGTCAGCCCAACAAGAAATATATGTGTATGTATTATATATATATATATATATATATATTTATGTATGCGAATTTAAACCACCGAGGCAACCCCCGAAAGAAGCGCATCTTTTGACATTTTGCGTGGGCCGCAAAACTTTTTTTCCGGTTTGAACTTTTCGCCCACATTTGGCGGTCGTAACTAAATATAGAAGATACGTTACGTCTTTCTATTGTGACTGCATATACTCGTATATATATATTTATATATGTATATATGGACAGATACAGTAACAGATACACGAACTGTATCCTCATCCTAAAATTAGCCAGCGGCCAACACGCGCCAAGCTTGACATTTGCCGGTGTTTGGATGCTGCGTGGGTAGTCAAAAGGTAGCCAGGGCTTAAAGCATACGCTCTTGACGTGTTTGTTATTTTGCGACAATTTTCTTCAATTTTGCGCTATTGCCTAAACGGAAATTGTCAAGGAGAATATTAGCATCCCTTAGAAAGTGCCTTGCACCTGCAGCAGCTTAAGTAAATGATGGCAACGCAACATCCCCCCTTTTTTGGGTAAACCGATGAGCATTTTCACACCCTTCAAGCTAACAATTGAACAAAAAGCGGCACAGGAAACCCACGAAAAACTGCAACAGTAAATTTGATAAGGCACAGGCAACACCCACACCCACACATTCACATCCTCATCATGGGCCAGACGGAGATCCGTTACTCTCAGACATCGCATAACCTTAACGAGCGTTGGGCAGGGGAACAGGGGCGTCAGCTGTCGAGTGGATGGAGTGAAGCAACGGGGGTTGGGACTGCAAATGTCTTATAGCTAAAGTCAAATAATATTTTGCTCTTAACTGCAAGTACAGTTGCTTAAAGTTAATCGAACTTGAAAGCTAAACTAAGTAATTGCTGGGAATTTATTAGATTTTCGGGGGAAAAACACATAATCATAAAATGTAATCATACAAGTTCGAATATTAACTATGTGAACATAACTTCTGTTGATATTCCCTTAAAAACCAGGAACACAAAAGAAAAACGATTTGGAATACAAAAAACAACTAAGGAAGGAAGGAAACCAACTTTCGACTTGGTTTCTGTGATATATAGTGTTGGAAAATTCAAAAGTCCTATGTTAGGTAAGTTTTACTTGATAAAATGATTAAAACAAAGAGCTGAAGATCGAGATCAATCTGGTAACACTAAAAAAAAAAATAGTTGTTAAGGCTGCAGTCTGGGAGCATTTTCGTATTTCAATACTTCAATTTAGGAACAGAGCTACAAAACTGTTCATAGACTAGTTCTTCCGCTCAAAGACTTTTAAGAGTCACCCTATTCGGTAGTTGCCAGATATCGGGCAATATCGATATTATTCAAATATTTTTGCTATATTATTCTGTTTTTAGCTTGTGAAGTGAAAAACAAACCATTTTTGGGCAGAGCTAGAGTGTTTGGATCTAAATATCAATATCACTATCGATGGTATAGGAGATAGATGGCGTTTAACTACTAAAGTATGAATACTTTAATATCATTAGGAGAGGGCATAGTCAATACTATGGATACTGCAGTTTTGCGGCATGTACATAGACAAATATGGATAGAAGAAAATAACAAGGAAAACGTTAATCTCCAGACGCAACCAAAGCGGAAAATGTAAGGAGCTCGTTCAACTGCCAAACCTATATTCCATGAATTTAAAAGCCAAAAGCCCATAACTGTTTAAGCCCTTGTAGCTGAAGCTGGCTCAGCCAGTAGCCCGTAATAGGCTTAGTAGGCTGAACCCTTTTGAGACGCGCTGGAAAAGCACATTGGCAAACAAAGCAGTGGAAACGTATTAAAAGGAGCAGAAAATATCACAGCTTAAAGGCAAAACAATGCGCCCGTTAGAGGGAGATGCGTGGAGGCTAAGGCTTGAATGGGCGGGGTGTGGGGGTGGTGTTGTTGGTGGTGGTGTAGTTGCAACAACAGGCACAAAAACGACAACGACGCGTGACTGATAACAAATTGTGGTGCTTATGCTGAACAGTCGGCTGGCCAACCGGCCGGCATGGAAACCGCCACAAGGGGAGCGAAGCAGCCGGTAACAATGGGTCAGGATATGGTTACTAGACATGAGCCATATCGTCCTGCCAGTGACTGACAAATATCGTGTCACACTGTGACTGAATATCAAAAGTAACAGCTTCGCAGACATTATCTTGATATTAATAGTAACAGTATATCCAGATGAGAGTTACATGCCTGTTAAAGTCGCTTTAACAGTCACAGTCCTGTTATTAACAGTCACATTCTCACTGTCAATCACTGTTAACATTAATCGATTAATCGATTTTAACAGTCACAGACCATATTTCGATATTAATCAACTGTACCGCAAAGTCTTAAGAAAACGATGGAAAGAAAGGCAAGCAAAATTTGGTAATATTTTAAGCCAAGAAATAATACTGCAATTTGCAACATTTTTACAAGTAAATCACTTTCAGCCCAGCATAAATAATATTCTTTTTACTTTTCTGCCCATTGCAAAGGGACATTTTGGAATGTCTGGCTTACGAGATCACAAAATGGGACTTGTTGACTGTTGTTGATTTGGAAACAGGAAGATTTTATATTTAATTTTATCACTGGCATTTGAAGGATAAGGTCACAGTTGTCACTGTAACTGCAACAATATCACTCATATCTAATATAGACAGGTACAGGTCTAGGCAGGCTGACGTGGGTGGTGTAAGGGCGGAATGGGGGCGGTCTACGTGACACGCATGCCAGAGCAGAAAATCAATATTACAGCCGGCGCAGCACATTGCAGCACATCTAACTGCAACTCCAACCCCAACTCCAACTCCAACTCCAACTCCAACTCCAACTCCAACTTCATCTGCAACCACAGCAAGACTGCTGGACAAATGTTGGCGGGCAATTGGGTAGCCGGAAATACTTTTGATTGATTTCAGTTCGTGTCCTGACTCGTTTTCAGCGCCCAAATGCCACTTATAAATGCTTAACGAACTATACGCACAAACACGCGACCAGTTTGTCTGTCATTGGATCAAAAGAAAGAAAATCATTTGGCCAGTTTATTAATTTTGTTGTTTGCATTATTGATTAGATGACATGGGGTGGGGAAAAGTGTCTCAAATCTAAAATGTAATTGAATTGAAATCGATTTTAATGAATTAGCTACAATAATATACACTGACCACATTAAACACCATCCCATGATACATTGCGATGAACGTTTTGATACATTTTTGCTGCTCTAGTCACAAGTAATCTATAATGAACATTAGAATATCAGCTGTATCAATATCACTTAAAAGTAGCATACTTTTATTATGATACAACATATTTGGTAGTCGCCCACCAGTCAACTATCTCCCTGATCACAATCCTAATTGCTATGATCACTCTGAGGAAAGCGAGCAGGAGTTATATTAAGATGTTAAGATGATGGATGCTAGGTCACCATTTAAAAAATTTAAACGCTTGGGTTCACCAGAAGTTATCAAACATAACGATCTCTTCTAATAATTGATCAGCGATCACATATGCTGGTGAACGTAGCCATCAATTCACCAACTTGTTAAACATTGATATTTATCAAGTGATTGATCTGTTGGTAGAAGTAGATTCAAATGTATAAATTTCCATTAACTAACTCAATCATCATACTATTTATCGTTTATCGGCATCTGACCAAAAAAAATCGACCCAGTTCCTTAACGCATCTGGATATTATTTCCAAGAACGCGTGCCAATTGTATGGCTATTACACTTATATGCAATTAGCCTTCAGACAGTGCATATCATGGAATTGGCCAGGTTGGGATGGGTTGAGTTGAATGCATCATCAGTTTACAGAGCTCACCGGGACGGCCTGTTTACATTGGCCGCATTTCGTTCGCGTGCGTTGCAATAGGGGCAACAAATTTAACCGTGTTTACTTTGCGGCTATGTAGCAAAACATCATTGAAAAGTTCAAAAGCATTGCCTGAGTGGGCCAGATATAGAGATGGAACCACTGGGAACTGGGGACCACACAGTGTGTTGCAGTTTATTGACCCTCAAAAATGTTGGGGTCAATTGGCAGATTGGTCAGTGACTTTGGGACTGCCCTCAAGTAATTCACATTTATTTATATACACAGAAGCTACAAATTTCTCAGTTTTAATATACAATATGTGTTTTGATAATGCCATCAAATAGATTTTACAAAGCTTTATTATGAATTTTTGTACATTTTCTAACATTTAATATACTAATTTGGTTTAAATTTGGTTACCTTAGAGTTAGATTAGGTTAACCTTAGAGTTGAGTTAAAACAATTTTCTGTTCGGATGAATTGTTTCGTGTTGTATGAGATGTCTTGGGTTGTTTTCAAACCACCTTTTCCACCCCTTTGTAGGAAGATAAATTTATAATAGGGCCTGTTCCGATATTCACTTAGCATCATTTTTGGAGTAATCTAGTATTAAGAACCTTAGTTTTGTTCTACGTTCATTTTATTTGTGGACAATCCCAAAAGTATGCTTTACTTATTCCAGTGAATTTAAATCGAAAGTGGAATACAGAACAGACTTGATAGGAAATTATACTTTTATTTCAATTGCATTGCAAATATGTTTTTCATTTTTGACTGTGCAAATTTCATCTAAAAAATATATCTATTTAACTATCTGCATCTGTATCTAATAAGCTCGATTAGCCATTGCTTTCAGTCCGAAATAAAATCAGACTTACCAATTGATGAGTTCAATTGAATCAAAGCTAGTTCGCAGAACGCTGTCTAAATTTCGTATATTTTCTTTGAGTGTGTTATATATATACATATGTATGTATATATACATCTATAAATACATATGTATATAGAAATGCATGACCGGAAACGTGCTGGCCACAAAATGGCAGCTCTGTGCGCGCATGTCTGGCAGAGGTAATATGTAATAGAAATTGAGGCAGGATCAGGCGCAGGTCAGGGATGCGGACGTGGGCAACTTTTGGCCAAAAACTTTTTTATTATGCATGTAGTAGCACACATATACACACCCACACAAACAAACACAAGCACACAAGCACACACACACACACACACACACACTGTACCAGTTAAAGTTGGCAGCGAAGGCAACCGCAGAGTCCAGGCCAGCCAGGAGCCAGGAGCTAGAGTGCAAAGTAAATAGCAGTCAATGCAACGCTTGCATGCCACATTGTGTATACGTACTCGTTAAATATAATCTACAGTGAACATTACCTCAGGGAGAACAGCTGCTGCCAAATTGAATAATCAAATTATAATGAAAGCTGCTCGGTATAGATACGACAGATGAACAGAAAATGCTTTCAAATTAACAATTTCCTTCAAAACTATCACCGTAGTTGGTATATCTGATTTGTCTAAATATATGTAGGTAGAAGAAGATGCCATAAAAGAGATATTTAAGAATATATCTATATATAAAATTTATATAAAAAGCGTTCCTTCTGACTGAATGATGATCAACGCACAGCCATGAACGGAAATTCATCCACATATGTGGAAAATTTGTGAAAAACTGTTGTAGGAAACCTTTTTGGATGACCATCAAATCGGCATCAAACTCATTTTCAAAAGACTTTGCATAAAACCATTACGGACATGTTTCATCAATATCGACAAATAAAAAACCCCTTCGGGGAAATATGTTTAATTTGTCGAATGATTTGATCATTCTAGTCGCTTTGTCTCATAAATTGTTCTTATTTTAATCGGAGTTATAAATTGAAATGAAATCCCACAGCTAATAACCACTTTTCATGCTCTGCGTAACACTTGTACTATATCCCTTTGCCTGCTTTATAATTCCATTTCCTTTAGTATTTTTACTGTTTTTATTTTACAAGTTGGTTCTTAAGAACGTGCACTGTGCCTTATATACAAACTGCTACTGAATATTGATGCAGTTTGACGTAGGTCATGGAACTTTGAAGCGTTTTTACAAATACGCAAGAGAGAGTCTTCTATATGCATTGTATAAGTAGTGGAAATGCGAAAGGCAAACGAAAGCACAACTGCCAACAGTTTGGGGGGAAGGATTGGGCTTAGGGGTGTCGGGGGCATGTACGAGTACTGCAGCCAAGACTAGAATATCCCAGACGGAAATGCTAGGATCAAGTGCAGAGGAGAGATGGTGGGTGGAGGTAGTAGCTACATTTGTTGGCCCAACTTCAATTGCAATTTTCGTAAACGAAAAGTTGAGCACAATTTGATTGCCTTTTGTCTGGCAGCAGTTGTGAATGAAATTTGAGAATAAATCCCCACCGCGCTCACATTGAATTTGTTAGCACCACTCACCTCTTGTATCGTGTTCTCGGGCTTTTTGGTTGACATATTGAGGAAGCGCTCCTGCGATTGACAAAACTTTTCCGTCTTCTTATCGAACTTCTTTTTGTTCTCCTTAACGCCGCCGATTTGTTTCTTGCGAAAGTCCTCCAGCGATTCAATAATATGTTTATCCGCAAGAGTTAACTACAATAGAAATGTTTAGCATTATAAATTATCCTTATGAGCAGGTTTTGCTCCTGATTACCCACCATTTTCTCGCGTTCATCCTCAATGGTGCCAATGATGGCACCAAAGCGCTTTAAACTCTCACAAATGACGTTCTCGTCATCGGTTTGTGCAGTGCCAATGCACTCGAAGTTGAAATCATTCAGCAGAATGGCCAACTGTTTCATCCGTGTGGAAAGTACTGCAAAGAAATCAAATTGTTGAAAAAGTTAGTATACAATTAAATAAGTATTTCATATGAGAATAAACTTAACTATATATATATATGCGCAGTTTCACTTTAAGCAAGATTTTGCGAAGTGAATTCACGGAACATTGATAGGAAAATTAATTTCCGCAACATCTTGTTGAAACTGGCAGCCAGAAAAGCCAGGTAGATCAATATTAAAGTTAATTTATTATAGTAAATACTATTATATAAGATCTGTTCCCATTGTTAAGAGGTTCTCAATTCCGAAAATCGACTGATTATTCGGTTTGAATGTATGTGAAAGACGAAAAGAAATCGGATCCCAAAAATTAAACGATTTCGCATAGAAAGTTCTCGAAGCCTACACATCTTTCACACTAGAGAAGACTGAACTGTATCAATATTAAAGGTTATTTATTATAAGAATATTTATATGTATATTTTAAAATAATAATTTTCTTTAACTTTTTGAAGGCATCTCCGATGAATCCGTAATCCTTGTTTAATATTGGCTCATATAATTATTTTCTCCCTCATTTGATTCCCCTGATTTTGTCTACTTTCACTTTCTCTAATTACCATCCTCTTTCTCTTCGCTCTTTCCCATCAGTTTACAGCAATGCATTATCCCAATAATATTCACTTGCAAATACTGTTATGCAGGATAAGTTTTACGATTACAATGCTAGTGTGGATATGGCCACTAAAACGACACTCGTATAGAACGATTGTACCTGAACCTGGGGCTTAAGCCTTACAATGCGATTTGAATGGCCAATTAAACCCGCTGATAAGCTACAGTAAGCCATAAGTCCAACGCATCTTGTATGACTATATGGCCTGCCAGTTTGTATAGCTTGTCAGATTTTGATCGGCATACAATTTTTAATAGCTGCTCTTTTGATTAAAAACCATAAAAAAAAGTTTAATAAGCCATAAACGAAATGAGTGGGCCGTCCAGCTCAGAATATCTTGCTGATTTTTGTTTCTTTCTTTCTTTCCTGATTTCATTCTTTGCCTCTTTCTTTCATGTTATTTCTGTAGCTTCTGAGACGATTAAAGCTTCTAAACTTTCTTTAAAGGTTTTATACGAATTCATTTTGTGTTCGATTTGTAGGTGAAAGTTTTATCGTTTGGAACATTTACGATAAAGAAGAGGAAAAAAACCATTTCAAGTTTAGGCGAAACATTCTTCATGCATATTTATTAATATTATTTTTATGGCGATTATAATTATGATCTTTTATGATCGTTTTCACATTTTAATTTCAATGCATACATTTGTCCGTGATTAATCTTATTTGTAAATGTCTATACACATGTATCTGTATATATGTTTGTATGTTTGTTTTACAACTTGTATCTAGTCTCAACGTATTGTGATGTAAATGAATTCAAGGTCAACGAAAATTAAAACTGTAAGTTGCACATTTTCATTGTTAACCGCAAAAACGACAACAAAACAACAGTTGCCAGCTCTCCATTTGTTTTTTTTTTATTTATTTATTTTTTTATTTTTTTTATTGTTTAGCTTTGTGGCGGCTGGTGAAAGATCGCGCGCAGTCAAGCGTTGCTGTTGTCATAGAATTTAGATATATGAATATATATACTATATATAGTATATGGTTAGCTAGACACTTTTGCCAGTAATTTGACGTTAGTTTATATATTTTTGCACAACTTGTTGCCAGTCTTCGTTGCCATTATTCAGAATTTGTTACGACCTGTGTGTGGATACTAATTCGTTGGTAACGATTTTGTTAGGCCAAAAATCATTTTTATTAATCGTTTAATTTTTGTTTCACATGCGTGTGTTAATTTCCCGCCGGCCGGCATTTAATTCCATCTGCTATTCAATTTATAGGCATGTAAATCTTTACCAACAATATTACAGGTTGCCTAAATGTATGTAAGACATTGTATTCGAAACTGAATATGCCGCAAATAAACATAAAAACATAAAATAAAAAAAAACAAAGCTGTAGGGCATATACATTTTTTTATTAAAGTATCAGTAACTGTAACTGTTGGAATCGGGAGAGTTTTAAAAGTTTTTAGAGTTTTCGGGAGGAAAAATTCCTTTCGAGCTTCAATTTATGTTTCCATCATATCTCTAATATCGTTCAAATTACTATAGTATATGCACAACATGTACCCAACTCTCTATGAGATTAATTTAATTTAAATTCAATTCTTAATAACATCTGCAAGAGATTTGTAATTGAATCTATCGTTTCTAGGACACAGCTGATTGCTTTATGGAACATGTTAAGGCCCTTGGCATATGCTTTATTCCTGGAATTTAGTTTAACTTTTGATTGCACATTTTTGAACAATCTTCACTTCAGAATGCCAATAAATGTCCCTTCATGGAGGCCCAAAAATGCAGCACCAAAAGAAGTTCAAGCTCTTAAATGGGTCAGGATCGCAGCCTAAGGCTGAAATCCAGATTTTAGCATATGCGGTATTAAGAAACGCAGCAAAAACAGAAGAAAGAGATGAAAGACAGACACACACACACACAACCACAACAGCACCAGGTAAAAGAAAGAAAGAATCTTTGGCCGAAAAAAAACCAGAAAAGGTAATACAACTGCAGAGATTCCGACTAAGATATGCCCTACATCATTGATACTAGTTTATCTTAAAAAAAAATGAGGATGCAACTTTAACGTTTACAAAAGATTTCTGGGTGTAATATAACAAAGACAATATAATAACTCTATAAATATTATTATATTGTCTTTGGTTATACAAAATTACCAGTGCTGCTAGCTCTTTATCTTCGTTATAGGGTTGCAATTGTTGGTACTGTCGCAGTTGATGGGTATGATATATTTTAGGAACAAACGGGAATTGTATTTATAGATAATACATGCTAGGTTTACAAAGGTTCGTCATATGATCAAGGATTTCCACTACAATGACTATAATGTATGTATCTAAAGGTGCTGCAAAAGTATCGATGGCACTACCGCTAGTACCGATGCTGATCTTTTAAATAAGGATTTAAATATCCTTATTCGATATTTTAAACTATCGATCGTATTGATTGCGCCTTTGCTGACAACTGATATATCGGAACAAGCTTTGCAGTACTGCTGAGAAAAGTGCGTAAAATGTTTTTCCCGCGGCATTCGTTCGCGGATAAAAAGCGGATGATTCCGGTGCACTTATTTGCTCAAAATAATTTATTTAAAGGGTAGGTCCGGCTGTTAAGTTAGCGTGGCCCAATTTTCCCGGGAAATGCAAAGTGCGGGAAATTTTTGTGTGGCAATCGTTGGAGGATAAAAAGTGCATTATTAAGTGCCAGTGCGGATTTGTTTGGGAAAATATGGATGCAAAATATCAAAGAAACTTGATACTGCGAATATCGAATATATATTAATAATTAAAATCATAAAATAACTAAACATCTTTTCAAGTGCAAATTTGTAGACATGTTTTCTTAGTTGTGTGCAGTATATACCTCTCGTTATTTGGGGCGCAGGGTATAATGATGCAAAGAACTCGTCGAAAAAAGCCGCCTCTGCCATTTAGCTCTGCCTCAGTCTCCCAGTTTCAATTGCGCATGCGCGGCGTTGGCGTTCACGTGTGTGTGTGTGTGTGTGTGTGTGTGTGTGTGTGTGTGTGTGTGTGTGTGTGTGTGTGTGTGTGTGTGTGTGTGTGTGTGTGTGTGTGTGTGTGTGTGTGTGTGTGTGTGTGTGTGTGTGTGTGTGTGTGTGTGTGTGTGTGTGTGTGTGTGTGTGTGTGTGTGCGTGTGTGGTGGTGTGTGTGTGTGTGTGTGTGTGTGTGTGTGTGTGTGTGTGTGTGTGTGTGTGTGTGTGTGTGTGTGTGTGTGTGTGTGTGTGTGTGTGTGTGTGTGTGTGTGTGTGTGTGTGTGTGTGTGTGTGTGTGTGTGTGTGTGTGTGTGTGTGTGTGTGTGTGTGTGTGTGTATGGAGTGTGTCTTGTTTTTATTTTATTTTGTTTTCCTTTTTTGTTTTTGGTTTGTTTCTTTTGGCATGGTACAAATCTTTGGACATGGCTAAGGTCATTTCTCTTATTTTGGCCTACATTTTGCTTATATGTATTTTTTGTTGCCGGTTTATTCGTTATATGTTGATGCACGCTTCTTGGCCGAAAGCAAGACCAACACCAACACCAACAACAACAACTGACAAAGTGGCTTAGTTCGTTTATGGAAGTTTTATGACATCAGACTGAGCGGACACGGATGAGTTGCTGCTCTTGGTAAGTTCTGGCTGGCGGCCTTTGATTAATTGCATAATTTCAGTTTAAATTACACAAATCATAAAGAAAAATTATTTATTTAAAAACACACACGCCCAGCAAGTAAATGCAATTATATATACATATATAGTACATATACACATATATACATTTTTTATGTTTTTATTGTTGGCCCATTAATTTCAGCGCATTTATCCCCACAGATACACAAAGTCCAGAGTTCGCAAGGAATTAATGGATATAAATTTGCGGGGTCCCTGGTTAGCACTGACAGCGAGAAAGAGAGAGAGAGAGAGAGAGAGAGAGAGAAAGTATTGCCAGAATAAAAGCATATTTGGTAATACATTAGAATTGATTAAGTTATCAGTGATAAAGCGAGCCACGTAATTACTATCGATTTGTTTATCAACATTTAATTAGAATAATAAACTGATTAGCCAAAGTATATACTTGCTTAAATCTGCACATATCGTCTAATACTATTTCCGTTTGGCTAATCAAAGAGTATAGAATATCATTGAATGGCTATAGACATTTGAAACTTCGTATCACAGCTGCTAGAAACACTTGTTTTCCTTTAACCAAACGTTTATCGAGAGAGAAAGATGATATACATATGTATGTATGCATATAATTGTGTGTTCTGTATTACAAAGTTCTCAAAATAGATTTATATTTAGCTTCCAGCTGCATCTCCCTTGATTCACAACGTTATCGCTGCCCAGGGTATCCTTGTAGTCATGCCACACACTTGCTATCTTTATTATCATTGCTGAATAGAAATTTAAAACTTGACTTTGCGTCATCGGCGCCTGTAGCTGCTGATAAGAAGGCAAATGCCAAACCTATCAACAATAATGAAAGCTCAACATGGGCAGGGCATTGGTAATCAAAGATAAGTGGATGTCTGGTATTACTTGTACATGCCTAAGAAGCTGATGATAAGCCGCGCCAGCATCCACATAGTTAAGATAACATATATTAGTACAGAGAAGGAGAGCGAGAGTGTGGAACGGAATCTGAACTGCTTCCGAACTTGGACAAAATAAAAAAGAAATTCTAGAGCGACTTTGCAAGCAAGCAGAGCATTTCAAGTGGTGTCTGCGCTGGTGCTTCCCCTCGCTCTTCAGATAGACTAGATTCTTGAATAACTTCCGTGTTTATTATTCGATCGAATTGAAATTTGTATAATAGATTAAAAGGAACCCAAGAACTATGCATGCTTAAAATCAAGCCTATGGGTAATGGTAATGGGTGGGAGTCAAAATTTGATATAAACTTGAACTGAGTATAGTAATACTACACTTTACTATACTACTATACTATACTACACTATACTACACTATACTACACTATACTACACTATACTACACTATACTACACTATACTACACTATACTACACTATACTACACTATACTACACTATACTACACTATACTACACTATACTACACTATACTACACTATGCTATTGTAGTGTACTACTAGTAAAGTATACACAGTACAGTATATTATACATAGTATAGTACAGTATACAGATTAAAGATATTATACACAGTATAGTATAGTAGACAGTAACCGATATTTAAAATTTGCTGTCCCTAGCTCTTATAGTTCCTGAGATCAACGTGATCATATGTACATACGGAGAGGGCCAGGGCCAGATCGACTCGGTTGTTGATACTGATCAAGAATATATTCTCATTCATCTGTTTGCATTTTCCCCCCATTTCATTTTACAGTGTGTAAAACTCTATCAAGTATCATTGATTGAGATTGTTTGAAATTTAGCAATTTCAGCAGTTATCTGAGTCCGGTTTAAAGTTGAGGTCAAAGTTAAGCTCTGCCCCTACCCCGTTTCTGCCCCTTCTGTCTGCTTGCCAATCCATTTACCGTGCATTACGCGCACTTTGTTTGTTTGTTGATTTTCATTTTTGTATTTTTTTTACTCTTTCTACTCCCTGTACCCATAAAATGGGTAAAAAGGGGGTACTAAATCTGTGCAAATGTATGTAACAGGCAGAAGGAGACATCGCCGACCCTATAAAGTATATATATTCTTGATCAGTATCAAAAGAGATTTCGATTTGGCCATGTCCGTCTGTCTGTCCGTATGTATGAACGCAAGGATCTCAGCAACTATAAGAGCTAGAGACACCAAATTTTGAATGTAGGTTCGTGTATAGCGGGAGCAGGTCAAGTTTATTTTAGATTTGAGATATCTCCCCCGTTCCCCCGCAATTCGATAAAAAAAACCGTTTTACAGGAAAATTTTTTAAGATATGGCTTTGGGATTTGGCATGTACAATTTAGTCTCTCTTAATCTACGGTTCAAATTTCAAGTCGATCGGATAATAAACAGGGAAGTTATTAACGAAAGAAGATTCAGTGCTTCAGCGCAAGGGGAAGAAGAAGTACAGCCACCACTTAAAATGCCCCGCTTGTGCTGCGCTCGAGCTGTCGCTCGTGTGTGTGCGTCTTTTGTGTATGTGTGTTTGTATGTGTAAGTGTACGTAGATGCGTTCGGAAATTTTTGACCTGGGTACAGGGAGTTTTGTAGTCGGGTTTACTCGACTATAGCATTCTTACTTGTTTTCTTATGTTTGCTTTGCTCCTTGCCTTGGTTTTTTTTTTGCGGCTGCTTAACGCATCGCTGCGTTGTCGTCTGATAAACCGTTAGCCAGCCTCTGCCTCCGCCCTCTTTTCACTCCACGTCTCTGCTGCCGTCTCCGTCGCTTTGCGTAGTCATTGCGAAAGTGCAGCCGCCCTCGGGCTGGGCCCAACTTTCTGCAACGCCAGCCAAGTCCAACGTCAACCGTCAACCGTCAACCGTCTTTGTCATTTGTCAAACGCCACGCGGTGTTTTATGGAATGCACAGTAAAATACACACACATATAAACACACACACGCACACACACTCATCGTGTCGTGCATCACAGCTACAACAACAGCAAATGCATTACACACATAAAAGAAGTAAAAAGAGAGCGAACCCTAAAACAAAATAACAGCAAGAAATAATAATAACAACAACAATAACCTTAGCGGTACCTTAATGCAAAAAAAAAGGGGCGTTGCCGCAGTGCCAAAGTGATTATGAAAAATGCACAACACGCGCAACGAGCTGTACACAGCATCTACAACAACATCGAACAACCGACAACAACCAGAACAACAACAACAACAACACAAATTAACTGAAATATTTAACAGGCTCGACGTCAACAATCCAGGGTGAATATAGAAAGGTAGATATGAAAAGTATTGGCTGCTCATATAGCGCTATTTCGGATGCTTCAAAGCATCCTCATCAGTGACCTTATTGTTAGAAATTGTTGTCCAAACTTGTCCGTATATGAGTAGTAGTCGGCTAGATTCGAACCCGAGTGCTCCCGTCTGTAAGGCGGATACCTTAACCTCTGACCCACTTGCTGTCCGATCCCGGCTTGAACTAATTACTGTCATCAACAGGTCCATTTAAAATTCTAAGTCCGCACCAAAGCTTAATCCCTTTATCTAAGTTTCTAACTCTTACAGTTCTATTTATTACTATTAGAACCACTTGTGTTGAACTTTTTATCACTTTTGTAAAAGCTTCGCTTTTTCATCCAAGTGTAAGTTCGGTACTAGCTGATCTATGCAGGTCAGTCAGTTGGTATTTGTTTCAATATGAGGTTGATACAATGAACTTAGTTTTTCATAATGAATGGGCGTGCCGTCCCTTATTGATAGAATGTGTGTTTAACCAAATTAACCAGATGTATAACGAAAACGAAGTGTAGAAGCAAGCCCAAATCAGTTGAAATCCTGTTAATTTTGATCAAAAGCCCCTAAATTCAAAGGATTTCAATCGCTACAAAACAAACGAAATGCATTAAGGGCCAGGATATATGTATGTATGTGTATAGATCGAGATCGGAATAGAAAACCTGCCGGTACCGACAAGTTACTTAGCCCAAAAGCAAAGTTTTATGAAGTAAGAACACACTCTTTTGCAGGAAGCGTATTGAAACATTTAAGTTCTCGCTTTTAGGAAGGCTCGACTTTAAGAGGTCTCGCTGTTAAAGGATATCATCAGAAGTCCTAATCAAATTGGAATACGAGATGACGAGCCAAGGTTCGAATCATATTCTGTGTTCTGAATCATATATAGAACCGGGTCATGAACCAAGCAAACAGATGACATTATTCTAAATCGTGAACCGCTAAATTTACTTGGGATAGTTTTAATATGAGTAGTACAGCAAAGACTCAAAAATACACTTTTCTGTTTACAACAGAGTATACAAAGATACATCCAAAAGATAAAATATAAAAATACAGCTTTAACTGAACCAGTTTCTGTCTGCAGAACAGGCTCTAGCTAATACGATTGCAATCACACTTTTGGCGATAAGTATAATTCTAAGCACAGACCTCTAATTTAAAACCCACACGCACTCATCAATTTCATAGATATACATAAAAACAACAACATCAGCAACAACAACAGTAGCCGCAGCTGAAACCACAGTAACAACAAAAAGAATGCTGCTGTTGTCGAGTATGCCCGACTAGGAGATGCCCACTATATAATTAACTGAAGTAAATACTCATATACAGACAGTTAGTAAATTATATTCTGCATACATAACATTGGTATTTAGTATATCTGAATTTAAAGGCATTCTTAAGTATACTGAAAATCGAGGCTCTTTAAAATTGAACTTTTCAATTTGTTTTTGTCGATTTACAGCGGCATGGGGGAGAGTATGAAGTTATTGAAATAAACTTAATCTGCATAAGGTATTCATAAGCTTGCATACTAAATTTAATAACTCTTGATACTTATTGTCTCAGAGATCGGACGGAACTACACTTACAAAACAAAAATCGCCCTACAATTTAGAAAATCACCCTAAAATAAAAAATCTCCCTAAAATAAAAATCGCCCCAAAAACCAGAAATATTTTCTATGTTATAGGAATAGTAATTTCTAAAATTAAAAAACTTATTTCTCAAAAGTAGAAATGCAGGCCATAAATCGGTAATCCCAAAAACATAATTTTAAGAAATATTTTCTATTTTTAAGAAATATATTTCCTTATTTTAGAAATTCAAACTCTTATATCGAAATTTTTTCTATGATGATGACCTTAGTTTTTACAAAAACGAAACCATGTTATTTAGAAAATGAACTTTCTGAAAAATAAGGCGAGCTGCCCTTGGCTTCAAAGTACTGTATCGATATTCTGAAATCTATGTAATTTTTTTCAGGGTGTACGAACCTGACGAGATCAAACTGTCTGTCAAGCATAAATATACTTGATAGGGTCTTTTTTAGTGTATTACACCCAGCTGTAGGCATTTGTAATGTGCACAGGGTATAATAACAATTGTAGTAAGGTTTCATTGAACTTCTGTTTAAGATATTTCGCTTGAATGTTTCGGCCAAACGAAGACTATCTTTAGATTCCGTTTGCCGGCATTCAGTGGCCTCTATGTGCTTGTAAATGTATATGTGTGAGTGTGTGTGTTTATGTGTGTGTGTAAATCACAAGTGCACAACATGTCAAAATAATAAACGAAAATAACTTGTCACTTCTTGGCTAGGCGCAGAGTGAAAGAGCGACAGTTAAGACAGTTCAGACAAATGGACAGATACCGACGTATTGGGCGTGCGCAGAGGAGTAGACGGGGGACAGTGGGTAGAGGCGGGGCTAAGAGGGGGTAAGAGGAGCGAAGGGGCGTGTGTGTGTGTGTGTATGTTTGGGACTTTAGCCCAGCATGATGTCCATATGTCATTGCTCCCGGTATTATTGTATGCTGACTCTGTCTTGTCGGCGCTTGTAAAATTGTAGCCTACATTTGATTTATGTTTGTTTGTTGGTTTTTTATTATTATTATTATATTTGTTATTATATACATACATATGTGTGTGTGTGTGCGTGAGTGTGTGTGTGATTGACGCGTGTAAATTGACACCAAAAATTAGATGGAATTCCATGTCTGGGCGGGCAACTGCCCACCAACACCAGCAGCCCAGCCAATGCCCACTTCTTTATCATTGGTCTAATCATCTTGCTTCGTTAATACTCAATTTTTTATGTAGTTTTTCTACCCTTTCAAGGGTTCTATAGCCTTCGTCACGCAGTGTGTAACGCAACAACAATTCTAGCCCCACAAATTTGATATACAACATACATACATACGACCCTATAAAGTATATACATATATTCTTGATCAGTATCAGAAGAGATTTCTATTTGGCCATGTCCGTCCGTATGTATGAACGCGTCGATCTCAACAACTATAAAAGCGAGACACCGAATTTGGAATGTAGGTTCCTGTTAACAAGTTTTTTTTTTTTTTTATCAAATTTAAGATATCTCCCCCGCTCCCCTACAATTCGATAAAAACGTTTTTTACCTACAATTTTCAAGATTTAGATTTAGGATGTCGCATGTAAAATAGTTTGGTTAGTCTTAATTTACTGTCCAAATAATTCGAATTATAAAATGATTTCATTGAGAAAAACTATACAACACAACAACAATACAGTTTGTGGTCACACATGAAGACTTGTAAGGTAGCACACAACATTGCACGTAAATATGACATAGTGTGAACAACTTTTAACGAAACTTGACACTGTTGCTGCCTTTTTCTGGCAGTACATATGTATGTATGTATATCAGAGCCGGGCAGATCGACTTACTATATTATATAGCTGTCATACTAACGATCAGTCCATAACATAGTTGCTGTATGTTAAACGTATAGGATTTTACAGAGAGAGTACAGATATCCCAACCAACTAATTATACGTTTCATTATCACTTTAGCTTATATCTGCCATAGGAACAATCGGTCAAGGGCTGAATTTTGTTTAGCAACATTCTAAATAGCGCTATATGACCCGCAAATACTTTTCATATCAATTTTTCTATGCTAGCCCTTAGTTGTAACGTCAAGCTTGATAAATAAAATCATTGTAAAATTCGGAAAAGCTCTTGATTAGCAATTGGATTCGCATCTCGGTAAGAGTATCAAGGTTTCGGCAAGCGAAGATCGAATTTTCTCTCCTTGTTTTTTCTAATTATCATTATTAACGAACTAACGACTCAACGGTTCTCTTGTAATCTACTTACATTAGCGGTAATTTTTTGGGCTCATCATACGGACGAGTACAAATGTATCTGTATCTTTTGTGGTTACATATAGATACATACTATGTATGTGCATGTGTGTGTACTTAAGAGTGCAGCCAAATTTAATGAACTTTTCATTTTGCAGCAGGTGCTCTTGTTGTTGTTTTTAAGAACTTTTAATTGGATTTACCTATTAAGCGTCAAGCGCCGCAACCCGCGTACAATTGATGAAAATTGTTAAGCTCTGCTCTAATTGGTTTCGGCTACCTCCATTCCAGGCCAGCCGATGAGATCGGGGCAGGGGATAGAATGGGGCTACCGGTGCCGCAGGGAGGGGGTGGGGCATAGCTAATTAGGCCTAATTAAGTACGGCACGATGTTGTGGCCCACAAGCCGCAAGAACTTGCAACCGACAAAGGCCAAGCCGAAAATAAAAATAAGAATCAAATAAAATTTAACAAAAATCGAAGCTTGCAGCAGTTGAGGATCTAATTGAAAGATAGAGACAAACTGCAGTAAGAATCTAAATTGGACATTAGAAGTGCATACTTGGTCAGAACAGGGCGTAGTTACCAAAAACAACAACTAACTACATACAAATTCATTTGAGCTGAGTAATTCCGAGTTCTTTGATCAAACGCGTGGAACTACCGATTCTTAAGCTGAAACTATGAACTGAAACTACATATGAACATCAGTGCAATTGATGAGATAGTTTAAGTCCTTACATTTTAGGTAAGATAACGAAATGTTTATAGTTTTTTTTTGATGCAGATCTATCGGGAATCTCAACATTAGTCTGTATGCCAAATTTGGTGACTATATCTTTAAAAATGAGAAAGATACAGGTTTTCCCCAAATTGCGGGGGAGGGGGTGGGGGTGGGGTTGGTCGATCTCGACACTTCATAAATTGACGATATACACCAACATGTGTACCAAGTTTGGTTGCTCTAGCTCAAAGATAAAGGCAAAAAAAATTGCGTTCATACGGACAGACGGACATTTCGCAAACCCAATATACTATTTTCCCTTCGGGAACATAGTATAATAACAAGGTCAATTTTCGTTCACTTTGTTTATACACATATTTAGATCGTAAGGTCTCTTATTTAGATGGATGATTATTTATGTCGACGGAAAGTGCATATTATAAGATTACGATGGTTGTTGTGGATCGTAAGCGAAATGAGTGTGCCCTGATCAAGGCGGAGTGTAAAAAGTTGGCATTTTTTGTGCATTTTTCTCTTGATTGATAATGGGTAATCGATAATATTAGAGTAATGCAAGCCTTATCCTTGCATATCTGCTCCTATGTTCTCGCAATCAGTCTTAAACGTATTTGCATCGAAATACTTTTTTCTAAGGTCCACTAAAACTAGCCTTAGCTCAATTAATTCTATAAAACCTATTTTCTCTACCCTTGTGAAAGTAGAATCTCGGCTTTTGCGTTCTTCCATCTATGTTTTAGGAGTGCGCGACTCATGAAAAAAACTGCAGATAATAATTTGTGATATTTTTTTTGATGGCACATACAAAATCCACAATCCAATCTTAAGATCGGTTGGCAACACTTTGTGGATTCTGCAAGCCTTTTTCTTGTCTTGTGAACAGCTGTCATTTTCTTTATGAAAATTTCGCTGCCGAAAAAATTTCGTTGATCTGAATTTAGTTCTTTACATTTGAAATTTAACATACTCTGTGTAAACAATTTATTTTTATATAATTAAAGAAACATCATGATCTTAAGTAAAAACAATCGCGAATGGAACTGGAACGAATAAAAAGAGCCAACTAGTTGAGTAAAAATTCACGAACATAGTTCATTCGTTCAATTTTGATGAATCGTTTTTTTTTTTTTTACAAGAATTACTATAACGATACTATCGATAGTAAAAGGTATCGATAGCGGTACTATCGATATTTTTGCAGCTCTATTAGTTATGCAATATTTTCAATTGTTTTTACTCCTGTACCCATAAAATGGGTAAAAAGGGGGTATTGGATTTGTGCAAAAGTATGTAACAGGCAGAAGGAGACATCTCCGACCCTATAAAGTATATATATTCTTGATCAGTGTCAAAAGAGATTTCGATTTGGCCATGTCCGTCTGTCTGTCCGTCTGTCCGGATGAACGCGTCGATCTCAGCAACTATAAAAGCTAGGGACACCAAATTTGAATATAGGTTCCTGTATACCATACGCAGATCAAGTTTGTTTCATATTTCAGGTATCTCCCCCCGTTCCCCCGCAAATCGATAAAAACCGTTTTACAGTAACAATTTTCAAGATATAGCTTTAAGATTTGGCATGTACAATACTTAAGTCTCTCTTAATCTACTGTCCAAATTTCGATCGGATAATAAGCACGGAAGTTATTCACGAAAGAAGATTCAGTAATGCAGCGAGAGGGGGAAGAAGAAGCACAGCCACTTTTGCCGCCTGTGTGCGTGCGTCTTTGTGTATGTGTGTGTGTATGGGTAAGTGGACTTAGATGTGATTGGATGTTTTAGACCTGGGTACAGGGAGTTCCGTAGTCGGGTATACTCGACTATAGCATTCTTACTTGTTTAACTTGAAAACCGCTCGGCAAAGTAGCACAATATTTTCACAATTGTGCTTTCCCAGTGCAAACAGAGGTAGTATATAGTATAATATACATATATGTGAATGTATACATAAGTATATATATGTAATAATACATATGTGTATGTATTTATAAATATGCTTGTTCTGATATTTATCTATAGATGGCTCTGACGATTCAATGGGGCGTATACGTGTTATTTATTGGTTCCGGATAAATACATTGCACGACTTGGCGGCTACTTAATTTTTGTAATTGCCATGCACTGTCAATGACGCCAGCAGCGTCCCAAGAGCTGCTGTCCACGGGGCCCAAAAGGTTGTTGTTGTTGTTGTTGATCCACTTTCTGTTCCGTTTCATTGTTGTTGTTGTTGATTTGAGAGAGTTTTTGCAGTCGACGGTTGCTGGCATCTCGTCATCAGTGTCAGACTTAGTGACAGCCAAGAGTGACACACACAAAGAGAGAGAGATAGGGCTAGAGAGAGAGTCTGTGTATGTGTGTGTAAGAAGGTAGGAGACAGGGAGAGAAGTCATCCAGTGCTGTCACTGACTGTCAACTGCTGACAGCAGCGCCCAGAGCGCCCATTTGACTGGCATTACTGTATACCGTGGCCAACTTGGGGCATTGCTGCGTTCACGCTGTGCTAGAGATGCCACAAATGTATCGATAATTATCGATTGTTGAAGATATAATATCGTAACGATCCAAACCGATATAATATTAGCCGTGATAGATTGCCCCTCGGTTTACATTTTTGTGGTTTTTCTGTCAAACTTATCAGAGTAATATGTAATTTTTTTAAAATGGAACTGTTTCCAATTTCTTGATACATAGTAGTAGTGCCTAGTACCTTTTAAGCATTATTTCTTAAGAAAATATAACTAAATTTTTAATTTGTTTAGCATTGCAATACTATTTGAAGTATTTGGTATTCAAAAGTATCAAAGAAAAGTTCTCAAATTCGTAATGTTTAGCATATCTTTAGTTTTTTCTTTATTTATAAGGAAATTTAAAAAAAAAAATGCCCAAAACAAATACTGAAAGTCCCAAGCTCAATAGTTTCTTTAAAATTTAAAAATACTATATACAAAAAAGGGGAAAAATACTAATAATCCCAAAAGAATTAATAACTCTTAATGTGTGGCAGTTAATTTTTGGATTATATTAAGTATATTACTTTGAAATCTATGAAATCTATTCCAAATCAAGAGTTATAGATCGTTTTGTAATGTATGGTACATTAAGTAACAGACAAATCCACGCGAAAATATGTTCTCCTTCTGTAGTTTATAATTCTCGACTGATCATAACTTAATAAAGAAAGGAATTATTTAACTAAATCACCTAAATTTTGAGAACTTATGAATATCTTTATTCTTACAAAAATGACTCAGTGAAGAATGGTTCGGGATTCGATTATCAATGTTTGGATAGTACTATATTTGTTAAGTGATTGCTTCGATATTTTGTGAGAGCATTCAATATGCAGTCTGTATGTCTGGTTTAGCTTGTTATTAGCTTTTGAACTACCAGTATGTATTGTATATTATTGCCTGTTTCCGTTATGAACTGGAGGTTGAAGGTGTAGGCTGGCAGTCAACAGACTTGGCATGGAAACAACAACAAGAAGAGAATAAAAGCACAGAAATTAAATATACAGCACCAAAGTTGATTGGGGGCAGACACTGAAGACGTTGACTTGACGTCGACGATGACGACGACGACGACGATGATGATGATGATGATGATGATGATGATGATGATGATGATGATGATGATGATGATGATGATGATGATGATGATGATGATGATGATGATTATAATGATGATGGTGATGAGGATGAATGTGGTGACAATGGTGAAGTGCACTTCTATGTGGATATTACTCGTATATTATGCGAGTACTTATACAGTTGGGCGTAGGTCGAGCACACACCTCTCTTATTGCCGTTGTTGTCTCACCAAGCTCAACTCAATTAAATGTGTCATATAACTCTTGAATGGGGGTTGAGAGACGCAGACAGGGGGTTGCTCGGTCGGTCCATGTGCAATAATAAAAAATAGAAATAAAAAGCGACTAACTGATGACAATTATGGCAAGTAATGGAGTGCGGATTAGGTCATGCATGGCAAAATGGCCAACGACTCTAACGGAGTGCCACCAACAATAATAACAATAACAACAATAACAACTATGGCTGCTGCCAATGACCCAGGCAAACAACAATAACAAACTAAATCATTGAACAACTGCAACACAGCAGCCATTGACATTGCGTAAAAACTTTGTACAATATAAAACTGCAAGCGAAATCAAGCAAATGCCGGCTCGAGCCGAGTTTTCGTTTTCCAATCGAATGTCAAAGCCAATGTTGCTCCACCCAACCCTACCCTACACTGATAAAAAAAAAAAAAAAAAAGAAGAAAGAAAGAAAAAACTAAGAGAAGAAAGCCCCGCTTCGGGCCCCGTAGATACTTTATAACTCTGCAGAAAGTTTTGTTTTTACCAAACTTTATAACGTATGATAAAAACTCGCAAGTTGTATAAAGAAACTTACAATTGCTGAGTTTGGATGAAATGATAACTCGATTTATATATATTATAATAAAAAAAAACGCAAAAAAAAATTATATAGTGTTTACATTTTAATAATATACATATTTCTCCTTCACAATAAAAGGGAAAAAAAGATTTTCATACAAAACCTCAGTTTTTATCCGATCCTGTGGCAAAGTTAAGCGAACTTGAACGTATTGTAGACAACTCTGAAACACTGACTCTAAACTCTGAGACACTGACTCTATATACCAAATTATCCGTATATATACACATCAATCTAAAGCCGCCAGACTTATATCCTGGCCTGCCTTGGAATGTCAGGAATAAAATCATCGAGCGTGATCTTCTCCAGACGACAATTGGTGAAGAAAATTACAAGCGCTTCAGCGACTGTAACAAAGGGCTAGGAAATTATCCTAACCCTCTGGAAAGGAGATTAAATAGAAGGCTGCCACAACAATCTTCCTGATAGAAGAATCCTCTAAGAGCTTGCACATACTGTTTATACACATATAAAACTCTTATTTAAAAGTATATAAAAATAAAAAATTATTTTAAAAAATATACAAATATAAATTTTAAAAATATAAAAAAATTAAAAATTAAGTATGAAAAAATAAAAAATTAAATATAAAAAAATAAATATAAAAATAAAAAAATAAAAATAAAAAATATAAAAAAATAAAAAATTTATTATAAAAAAAATGTACAAAATATATATTAAAAAAAAAAATATGTTAAAAAATTTTTTTAAATAAATAGAAAAAATATATTTTAAAAAATGTTTAAAAATAAAAAAAATCACAAAATATTACAATTCCATTATTTTCTATCAGTGTACCCTATCCAATACCAGAACCACCCCCTCTGGGCAACCATTGAAGCGACCAGTCCCCCATGTACCCCTCCCCCCTCACAGTTGTGTAGTATCTGCACCTATATGTTGGCTCTTGGTTAAATGCGCCAATGTGGAAAATCGTTTTCGATTACAAAGTGATAAACGGTGCGGCGCTGCGAGTCGGCGGAGGGGAGGGTATTGCGGGATGGTGGGTGGGTGGGTGAGAGGTACTAATATTGTTGGAGGCAATGGAACTGCAAATGGTATTGGGTATGGCAATTGGATGCTTGTACTCTCGTACTTCCATGTTATGTATAAATCTTTGTATGGGCGTGTGCAACTTGTCTCGCTTGTTTCATATTAATCTCGTGTTAGTTCAACGTTTTTAAAAGTTGTTTGTTGCTTTTTTTCTTGGGCAGCAGTGCCAATGTCAAATCGAAAAGAAAATCATGTTTAGACAAGTTTTACATAAATAAAAATAAATTCAAATTAAAAAATAGCCTTAAAGCACTTCGAAAGTAAGAAAAATAGTAAACACCAATGATATTGTGTTAAGAAAAATGTTTGATACTAAAAAAAAAAACTGGGTATCGAACCAGCGAGCTTGTGTTCTTAGAACAAGCCATTGACCAAATAAACTCAATCACGAGCAATGAATAAATGAAATTAATTCCAAAATTAATCGAATTAAACAGATCGATAGACTCAAACCATCTTTAGACGCTCAACTTAAGAAAAATCATTAAATAATTGCACTTTTATATAAATAGTTTTGAGGAAAACAAACCAAAAATCAAAACAAGGATTCTTTGACTAGAATTCACTGTCTATTAATATTAATCAGTGGTCGAGCTTTGCCACCCAAAATCAATCGACTATAATCAATTTATCGATATTCTTTTACAACCATTATGTAATAGGTTAGGTTAGGTAGAACCAGACCAGACAGGTCCTTGGTGTCGCCGAATACTGAAGATCGGTAGGAGATTTATTGATCCTGTAGAATGCATGTGCGATTGGCAAACGCTATCCGCGCATTGGGAGTGTATCGGGCTGCTTTTTCTAAAGATGCGAGCCAGTTAGTGTTAAAAAATCGATATCTGATCGTTGCGAGTGCTGGACAGCTGCATATAAGGTGTTAAAGCGTTTCCGCAACTCATGGTTCCTTACATTTGCAGCAGCCGTCCTCCACTAGGATACGTAGTTTTTTTTCATGAGCCGCTGCTAGGCAATGTCCAGTCTCTTAGCATTAGACTGCAATCTATCCTTGGAATGTATTGAGAAATGGTCATTATATTCAAACAAACAACATTTTTGTTGAATAAGGGCTTAAGCAGGATTCAAAACATTATAATAACTGCACGAGCATACTTAATATTAGTTTGTAGGTAAACATTTCATTTCAGACCCTGCTAATCTGTTAAGTAGTTTCCCTATACTATATATGAAAGATATATATAATATACCGCAGTCACTTGAGCATGTAGTTTGGTTTGGTTTCATTATTTTGGTCGCTCTTTCTGTTTGCTTCTCAAGTGTTCAATAATCTTGTCAATGTTTTTCCCAACTTATCGACTGCACTTAACTCTTTCTCCCATTTTACACACACACGCCCAGCGCTTATGACCAAAAGTGAAATTTCAACACACAATTTCAATGGAAAAACTGAGAAAACAAAAACAAACAGCTATACAAATTGTCAACGCTTCTAGAAAAAAAGAAGGAAAAAAAAGTGAAAATATTACACACAAGTTTATGGTTAATTGTTGTTGTTGTATGATTTCATGTCCGTTCGTTTTTAGCGCCTAATTTGAATATTTAACAAAGAGCAGCCGCAAACAAAAATCCAAATCCAAACAAACTTTATAAAATGTAACTATAAAAAACAAAATAAATAAAAAAAGACAAAAAAAAGCAAGCCGCATAAAATTAACTTGCGCTTTTTATTCGCCCGTTGGCTTTCTCGAAGGCGACGCGACTTTGGCTACTTTGACGGGTCGCGGGGCACTTTGACATTTGCACACATGACCGCACTGAACCCCGACACCCGCCTTAGCCCCCCCCCCCCTGTCATGCCTTATCTGTGTCCATTACCCGAACTCGGCCAAGACGCCGCCGCGTCGTATTTTGTTACATTGCAACTACTGCAGATAGTTTTCTTTATTTATTTTTTGCCAACGCTTTTTACATCATCATCTTCATCATCATAATTATCTTCATATTTATCGCTTGACTATTTCACTTGGCAATTAGTCGGCCATTTTCATTCATAATTGCCACATGACACGCATAAGTAGCTGCCTCAAATGGCAACGTCGCCGATGCGTCTCATCTCAACTCATCTCATCTCATCTCCAATTCAAACTGAACTCAACTCAATTCAACAGAGTTCATCTCATCTGCACCTCATCATGGAAGACGCCACCGCCAAACATCATTATGAGCCTTCGCCCCCCGTCCCCACTTCTGTGTGTCTGCCCCTCCAACCTGTCATTTACTTGGTCCAACTACTTTGTATCTGTATCTGTATCTGTATCTTTATATGTATCTATGTATCTTTGGTGCATTCTTGACTTTGTTTTTGTTACTATTGTGGTTTTTATTCTTCCTCCTATTATCATAATTATTTCGATTGCATTTGGTGTGCTCATTTTAACAAATTGATTTTTCTTTTGTTTTGTTTCTTTTTTCGGTTAGTTTGTTCTGCATTATTAATTCTTTGTTTTGTTTCTATTTTTTGTGTTTGCAATTAGCGGCCTTTGGCGATCATGGCACAAAGTGTCGAAAGAACGAATGAATAGCAGCCAAGGTTTATGGCTCAATTAGAGCGTAATCATGTCAAAAGGAAGAGACAAAGCAACAAATTGTTGCTTGAAAATTGCTTGGCTTAGACGGAGATGAGGACCTCAGAACTGGAAATCAAGTTATAAACTTAATTCTAGTTAAGTTACGAGCAGTGACGTCACAATCTATTACAAATCTGATTAGGTGGCAACGCTGGGGGTGAGAATGGGAATAGTGAAAGAGAACGGGAGAAGAATGAGAAATTATATTTACTTAACTTTAAGAAATTTATGTTTTTATCTACATATATTGATATTAAATCCTATCTGATATTATATTGTTAAATATTGCTCCTATCTGATAAGATCTTGCTTGTGATATGTCGCTTACATATAGTATAAGGGATATACTATTATTTTTACTCCCTGTACCTATAAAAAGGTTAAGAATTGGGTTTTAAATCTGTGCAAATGTTTTTATTCATTTATTTGCTAGTTATAAGCGGCACCATGTGTTCTTAATAAATTTTTGATGCAGATCTGTCAGGAATCTCAACATTAGTCTGTAAGCCAAATTTTGTGAGTATAGCTTTAAAATTGTGGAAGATACAGGTTTTCTCCAAATTGTGGGGGAGGGGAGGAGGTGAGAGTGGGTGTGAGAGTGGGTGTGAGAGTGGGTGTGAGAGTGGGTGTGAGAGTGGGTGTGAGAGTGGGTGTGAGAGTGGGTGTGAGAGTGGGTGTGAGAGTGGCGGTGGGAGTAGGGGTGGCGATCTCGACTCTTCATAAATTGATGGTATACACCAACATGTCTACCAAGGATGGTTCCTCTAGCATACGGACGGACGGACAGACGGACGGACGGCCAGACGAACATTTTGCAAACCCAATATACTATGTTTCCCTTCGGGAACAGAGTATAAAACTAATAATAATAATTTTGATATATTTATATATTGATATATTGATATATTCTTAGAGGATTCTCCTGCTGGGGAAGTCTAAAATATTGAATAGAATATCGAACATAAAGTACCATTGTAATATGATAAATCCATGATCCAATAGCATATCAGATATAGTAACTTGTAGCTATTTCGTAGCTTTGGAGCTAGCATTTCATAAAGTTACAATAAATGCAAGGGTTTATTATTTGATATCATCATAGCATGGTTATATGCTTGTCATCTGGTTTCTCATCCTTAAGCTATTTCATAATATTATCTATTACACACTCATTTTGAAGACCTTTGCTGTTAATCTCTGCAGTAATAAACGATTCAAGGCGAAGTTTAATCAAATATGATCACTGGCACAGGGCATTGAAGATGACCGTCCCCAGGTTTGTCCCCAGGTTTGTCCCCAGGTTTGTCCCCCAACTAACTTAACCAACTTAACTAACTTATTTCCATTGCCATTCCAAAATGAAGACACGCAGACAACGCGCTCCAAGTTAGACAGACAAGTTGCAAAGTTAATTGCTCATTTTTGCATGGCAATTGTTGCCCATTAGGGCGAGTACAGAGAAGCAGGTGAGAAGCGAGGGACACACCTAAGGCTACTGTATGTGGGTGCGTAACGTTCGTTACACTGAGACAAATTTCAAATGTTTTTGCTTCCCAAATAAACAAATCAAATCCGCATAATTGATATAGGTTTTCAGCATTGTAAAACACATTTCATTAAAGTATTTCAAATCAGTCTTTAAGTTAAAAGTTTATATATAATTTTAATATAAACCCTTTCAAAAAAATTAAAATTGAGAAAGAACAGAAAGTTTTTTTCATCAAAAACTGAATTCTCTCCGATTGTTCCCATGATCAAACTTAACCAAACTATACTTACTATATGGTGATTCAATGATTTATCTTTGCTTCAATTCTTCCTATACTAGGTCTAATATATAGTGGCTTAAATTCGTTCAAGATTGGTCAACATCTAAAGCGCATAACGAAACTAAGAATTGGAGACTTTGGTGAGAAATATAGAAGTTTTTCATACTTAGAATAGAATTCAATTGTCGAATGATTGTTCCTTAATGTTTGCTATTTGAGTTGACTTTTTGTCTTCTGATTAGATTAATTTGCCGTTAAAAGCTATTCGTCCAAGGTTTCAATATAAAAAAAAATGAAAATCAATAAAAATAAAAATAAAAAGAATAAAAAAATAAAAATAAAAAAATAAAAACAAAATAAAAAAATAAAAATAAATGAATAAAAACAAAATAAAAATATAAAAAAAAATAATAAAATATATAAAAATATATATATATATATAAATATATATAAAAAATTATATAAAAAAATTATATAAAAAAATTATATAAAAAAATATATTAAAAAATATATTAAAAAATATATTAAAAAAATATATAAAAAATATAATATATAAAAAATATAATATAAAAAATATAATATAAAAATATAATATAAAAAAATATAAAATAAAAAATATATAAACGAAATCTTAAAAAAAAATATATATATACATATGTATATGAATTCAATTTAGGTTTAAAATAACTATATGAAAATAGATATATATATACGTATATATGTATATACATATGTATTCATAAAAAAAAAATTTGAGATTAAATAAAAAATATATAAACGAAATCTTAAGAAAATATATATACATATGTAAACCTAAATTGAATTCAAAGCAAACTTTCAGCAGAGCACAGATTTGATTATTCTATTGTAATTGACGTTTTCTTTTCTTTTTGAGGACAACATTATATTTACTATCTATTTTAAGAAAAACACGGGATTGATTTCATTTTCTGTCTGCTTTAAATATATACATATACGCGTGTCTATTTTTAATTGGATTTTAGAGCGAATTTTAGTTTACTTTTGATACGAGCTGTTTGATTTTCTCAGTGCATTTGTTTAAGCCTTTCAACTTGCACCGCCCCTTATCCCGCCCTTTTATTGACGTCGTGTGGGAAACTGAATTCCAAGTGTGTCCAATGTTTTCTATTGTTCGTTGTTGCTGCTGCTGCTGCTGCTGCCACTGCATTTTAATTAACAATTGCAACTCACACGACAGCGTCACACAAAGCCAAATGCACAGATACAACGAGACACAGATACATAGATAGATAGGTAGTTACATAGATACTCAGGCAAGGCTTGAAAACAAATACTAAGATAAATGCTGACAAACCCAAACGGCAGACAGAGTCTTAGCCACAAAACACACTCTTGGCAATTGTTGTTGTACATTGAACTTTAAATTGCCTGCCACGAAAATTTCAACGCACGTAAGCCGGGCAAATGTTGCGGACGGCGCGGCGCGGCTGCCACTTGCAACATGTTGCCATCCGTCTGGGCAGCAACATTCGCAATGCTTTTACCTGTTGTGTAAAGTCGGCAGCAAACAAAAAGAAATTGTTAATGGTAAGTGGTAAGTGGTAAAATGTAAATGAAAATGAGCTTGTAATTTTCAAAAGCAGGAAAACAAATGCAATCCATTGCAAGCCGTGTAAACGCAACAACGTCAAAATCAATTAAAACAACAACAGCAACAACAAAAAATTGCGTAAAAAGCTTTCCTACAGCCAACAATATTAATTGCACCCTGGCAGCCGGGTACTCACTCAATCAGCCAGGTTGTTTTGGCCCCCAGGGACCAGACTCCCTCCGCTTCCCTCCCCTCCAACACCCGTCACCCATACAGCACCCCAGCCCACCCCAATGTGAGGCAATTATTGTTGCAACCAACAAATAACAGCTATCTTCGGGGCGCCCTTACACAAATTGTAATTTAACTGTTATATAATTGCTTTGACAGCCACACGATACGGTAAGCTGGCCTTAACTAGTATCTTGTCAATTGGTAACTCTACTCCCAGCTTAACTATAAAGAATAGCGACTTGTTTGGGCTTAACTTCCTGAAGTTAAGTACCCTTGAAGCAATGTTTTTCATACAAAAGCTTAATAGTCGACTGTATGTTCCAGTGGCAGCTACATATATACAATATATATACATTTACTATATGCAATTCGATTTTGATTAAATTCAGGCACTCTATAAAAGCTATAATAAGAATCGTTTTTGGTTGTCTAAAGTTTAAACTATAGACAAAAGAGATATTCATACAACAATTCATTTTTCATCCGATTCTTCTTATAGCAGCTATAATAACTATAATACTCCGATTCTGATAATGACTTAACTCGTTGAGAATTCTCTAATTTATGTTTTCTTTGATTTTCGAGACATCAATTAATAATCTATATATGTACATACATATATATAAATGTTATGTTGGTATATGCCAATGATTGAGCTCGAATTTTGACACAATATACAGCTCGCTAGGACTATTCTATTCCTATATCATTTATCAATTACATATCGGCGATCGCGAGAAAAAATTACATCAATAATTTCAAACATACATACATACATGTATACGGGAAAGTATAAATAAAATCAGTTTAGATTGTGATCAAAAAGCGCGGTAATTTGGAAAATCTAACCCCCACGGGCGGAAAACTGTTGTATGAAACTTGAAAAGTCAATTCCGCCAGTCACCAAGGACGGGAAATGGGTTTAAGATCAAATGTGTGAGCAAAAGTTTTTGTTAGATCGGTTTCCAAGTTCTTTAGACCCAATACAAAAAATCATAAGGCACGGAAGGAAAATGGTGGTAAGGGAAAATAGTTATAAGTTCTTCAAACCCAATATAAAAAAAAATTCACAAGGTACGGGAGGGGGAATAGTGGTGCTTACTTTCTCAATAAGAATATTATATATTTTCCAGATCACAATCGTGCCAAAAGTCAAGAAACCTATGTAAGCCATATGTACAAACCACAAACAATCACTTTTATATACTACATTATGCACACACACATACATACATATGTATGTATTTATTTATGAGCTTTGTCTGGAACTGGGACTGGGAATGGCGCTGGGATCATTCCCGGCTACCGAAGCTCGCATCATTTGCATGCACAGAACGCGCAATAATGTCTGGAATTTATATTGTGGGTATGAACGCAAGTAAGGATCGTTTGGATTGTTTGTCAAGACAAACAACTGAGAACGAGAACTGAGAACTGAGAACTGAGAACACAGAACTCAGCGAGTACATTGACTTGCCCAATGAGCTTTAAGTTTTTGATCTAAGACCATTTGAGCCAAGTTTGTAAGCAGTTCAGTTTGTTATCCACTCTCAACCCTTCCTTGCGTCTCTGAACTGATGCCTTATGATGCAGCTTATCATCAACTTCTTTGGCATGTACGAGTAATATTTACCAGACATCCAGTTATCTTTGATTACCAACTCCCTGCTCATGAAGAGACTTCATAAGGCTTACTCATTATTGTTAATAGGTTTGGCATTTGCCGCCTTCTTATCAGCAGCTACAGACGCCGATGACGCAAAGGCAAGATGTGAATTTCTGTTCAGCAATGACAATAAAAAAGATAGCAAGTGTATGGCACGACTACAAGTACACCCTGGGCTTAGATAACATACATATATCCTGTCAAAAGCAATTGCATTTGGTTGTTGAAATTCTTTAAGCTCATCTAACTATTTATGTATTTTTTTAAAGATTCGAATCTCCGAAAAGAAATAGTTTTTATATATCTTTGAATTTCGATGGAAGTCTACCATATATTATAACTACTATAGTAACAATCGTTTGACAAATAAGTTGTTGCAATAAAACAAATTTATTTGCAAAATATACACATATTTATGCATATTTAGGCTTAAGTTGACTGTCTCAGCTAAGTTGACTGTATAGAAATGCTATCCTAAATTTGGTTAACTGACTGAACTGACCCCTCCCGCCCTGATCGCTGGCGCTTTGTTGCCGGACAAAAAGTTCATCGAATGCGTATGGGCACGTGCTTTTCACTGTTTTTCTTCATGTTGACGTTTTCAATATTATTGTTTTGTGCCCTGTCAGATCTGTGGCCAAGACGAACGGCTTGGCATTCCGACAGCGAGTCGCATTACGCAGATAAATAAACAAACAAACAAATGAGAACAACAACAATGCGAGTATCAACAGCAACTTGAACGCAATGCGAGCGCTGATAAAGTCAATAAGAGACGCTGTACACACATATAGTAAACATATTTATACAGATACATATTTATATATTTCTTGTATATAATAAAAATATGTATATGTTTTTTTTTAAAGTTTTCCTTGGTTTTGTATACCCTGTACGCTTTGAATTGGGCAAGAAGACGAGTATAATAATGTTGTGCTAACAAAACTTAAAAATCTCCTGCAGAGCGTTGCCACACTTTAAAATGACGCATGTGGTTAGTAAGTTGCTTGCACCAGTTCATACGATTAAAACATTATTTCATTTAAAACCATTATGATCTGTTCAAACTATCTAATAATATCTGTAATATGCAATATTTCGTGCAACTCTCAACAATTTACATGAAAACATTACTTGGCGTTCAATCTGATGCGCAATAGATTTGACGAAGTTCTTTTTAGTGTTAGCAGCGACAAAAGAGCTGCGCTTATAACACTGTAAGAACGGAGTTGTCTGAGATCAGAAATGGAGCAACATTGCACACAAATATGAGAGGTATTTTCTGTGAGTAGTGAGAACTCGTCAAGGGCATTTGCTAGTCGAGAACTTAGCACTCTTACTTGTTTTTAATATCTGGCTTGTTCTATTTTTATTAATAGCTGTGCTTTGTTTATGCATTTCATTTTTGAGTATATTAAAAAGTTATAATTTACTAAGCAAACAACTAAAGGCAGCGATCTTAAAATGAGACAGAAAGGGAGTAGGAAAGAGAGACAGAGAGAGAGAGGGAGCAGGAGCTAAATCGAGAAAATAAACAGAGACAAAGTGAGGCAATACTTGACTGACAACCTGTTGATCTTTTGTAGTATTTGGCTCAGTAATAGAAAGACACAGATACTTACTTACACACACAAAGTTGGGCGGACATGTGGCATGCTAATTACTTGTTATTGTTTTTGTTTTTGTTTTGCTTGTTGCTGTTGCAACCAAAAGTCTCAATAACAAAAGTCAGTCAAATGTCAAGAGAAACAAATAAACCCAACCAAAGAAAATTGCAACTGTTTTAACAGTATTCACATCTATCACATTAAAGAACAGTAGCCTCAGCGACAAATTTTATGTACATGTAATTCAAATACATCTATTTCATGTACATGTATTTCATGTATACATAATTCAGCTAGTTCCCTTGTGTGTTGTAAGTAATCTCAGATATTGTTATTAAATTATAGTATATAGTACTTGCTGATGTATTGTATTTTCTGCATTTGACATCATCTTACCTGAAATTGGAAAAGAAAACAAATCATTAATATATATATGTACAATTAATACTTAATATTAGAAGTGTTGATTATAAATTCAAATTGTTATAAAAAGAATACACTTACAGCTACAATCTGCAGAGCCCAAGCCTGAGAATTATATTTAATTATGTGTAAACAATGCCTCAGGTCTTAGGATAGAATTATTTACTAGTCATACTTAATAATGAGACGTATTGATTTTCTAGAAAGCAGGAAACAACAACTCAAAATAAATCTACGAATGCATCTTATGTTTTCACTTGGTGTAACTATAATTCCCAACTACTTTAAGCGCTGGCTTAAACAAGTAGCAGGAATTTATCAGCCAGATTTTTGTAGAGAAAGTTTTGGTAATTATTAAGAACATAATCCGGAATACCCATGGAAAAAGTAAATGAATATATTGTCCATTGTAACTTCTGTTTTTATTATCTGTTCAAGTTCATTCAAGTTTAGATACAGAGGAACCTTTTGAAGTATTGAAGTAAATTTGATCTGAGATGACACACGTTTGTTAATATTGATGAAGAATATGTATAGTTACCCTATTTAACCATTTTTTTTAATGCATGCTATACAAATGAATTACATGAAATTCTATATAAATTAAACTTGAGTTTACGGAAACGCTTTTAGTTATAGCTATTCTATAACTGAAACGACAAATTTACTGACTTTAAGCATGACTCAATGAGCGCTAATTTGTCAATATAATCTCGTTTGGTCGCTCGCTCTACCCCTCTCCTCTCCTCTCTCCTCTCACTCTCGCCCACTTTCCTGCTCTTTCTAGCATGCAATCCTAACCACAACGACCTTGACAATGCCGTTTTTATACACACAAACATATCATTTTAAAAGGCAACAACTTTTTTGTTTTTTTTGTGAATGCATTGCTTTATTGTATTGTCTTTTTTTAAGTTTCTTTTTCGTCTGTTGATAATTGCAAAAATAAAATCAAAAGTATATATGTATGTATAAAACAACTGATATGCCTTATATGTAGTGCTTAATAGTGTGTATGTGTCTTGATGTCTGCGTCACCGGATGTCATACAAAAAAGTTGCCAAGTGCTAAATGCTGATATTGATGCCCATATAGAAAATGAGCGACATTTCAACTTGGAATCACAAAAAGAAATTAGTCAAAACAAAAAAAAAACAATAACAATAATAATAATAAAAATAAAAATAAAGGTAAGGGTGTGTGTGAGAGGAATAAAAACTTTGTCTATGCCTCAGGGTCATCATTTTGTGGCATTATCATATTTCCAGAGGCCATATATACATACATATGTATGTATACTTACATATGTACCACTTATCTATATTGCCTTATCGGCTGTCCAGACCAACTCCCAAAAGACAAAACAAAAAACCCCCGAATTAAAGTCGCCTTAACCCACACAACGTACGTACTACTACGAACGCACCTCCAAAGGAAAGAAAACAACATGGAATGAAAGAAACAGCAGCAAAATGAACAGCAACAACAACAAAAATCAGAAACCGATTAAAAGAAAGTAAGAAATTACAAATGTATGGCCCGTTCATTGTCATCGATCGGCGGCTGTTTTCATGCATCTCTCAAGACTCCCGATCTCGGGCCTGAACTCCGTTGTGTATCTTTGGTTTCGGGTCGTTCGGCTGGCTCACTTGGTAACATTCGAATGAGTCACCGAAACAACAACAGCAACAACAACAAAAACAGCAGCAGCAACAACAATTTACAATTGTTTGCAACGTTGTCGAGTCGCGCTGTTAATTTCTATACCCTTTTTGCAGTGGGTATTTGAATTTTGTCAAGACTATATTTTGACTATATAAAATATACACACATACTAGTATATAAAGTGAACGCTAGGACGACAAGTCCTCCAAGTGCGGAAAGTCCACGGAAAACTTTTGTATGCAACTTTTTTGTTTTCCATTCAATTGACTTCAAACGAGCAACGTCGGGGTAATATATTTATATATGTATGTATATCTTTCAAACAGATAGACTTGATTAGAAAGACAATAAAAAGCCATGAATGCAAATTTGTCTTTAAGTTCTAGAGCTATCTTGATGAAACTTGACACAGATGCTTCAGCACTATGAAGGAGTATAAATGTTAGAGCCGATCGTATCTGATCAATATATCATATAGCTTTCATAACAAAGGGTTGACAAATGATTATTTCTATGGAGAACTTTTTTGTTTTTTTTTTTTAAATTTTTGTTGTTAAAAAATGTATATATTTTATTTAAACAAGTGTTCCGGCATCTTTAGTAGCAACTTAATCTAGTTTTACATGTAAGGGAGAAAGAAAAATTGATCAAAGATGATACATATGTATGTATGTTTATTAGACAAATGTTATATATATGAACTAATATATATTATTTACAAAAATTATATGAATATATTAATGAAGAAATCTGGCTGTGAGATACAATAGATGGCACCTTCTTTTTTTACAGATAATTCTATTTATATTTCAATTGACAATTTTTTATTTTTAAGGCTGAGAAAATGTGATAAAAATCTAATAACTGCATGATGTAGTTGCTATTGAAACTTTCTTTATCCTTTATACTTTTTGTTGTTTATAATCTATGCGATTCAAGATATACGAGCACCTAAATTTGATAGACAGCTAAGGAAACAGTCGGTTGAAAACTGATTTTTTGTATGAAAGACAGGGTATATATCTTCAGTACGCCGAAGATAGCTGTTCTTTCTTGTTTTTGTTTGTTTTGTTTTGTTGTTTCTTTTTTAAATTTATTTATTTTATTTTTTTTTTAGTCAATTGCCGAACCGTTGCCGTTCGATCAACCTTTGCAAATGACCCAAATTTGGCGCAATATTCACAATCGCTTCGGTTTTTGGCTACGGTATCGTTTTTGACTTCCACTTCGACTTCAGTTTCGAGTTTCGAGTTTCGAGTTTGAGTTTGAGTTCGACTTGGCACTTGGCACTTGGCGCACTTGTCGTGCAGCCGTTGAACATTGCTTGGTATTTGGGTTTATTGGGCGGGTGGGGAGCCGTAGCGGAGCGGAGTGGTTTGGTGGGGTGGGGTGGGGTTTTTGGTTTTTGGTTTTGGGTCTTGTATGCCCTGTGGCACAGCCGGCTCATACAAAATTCTGTTATAGTTTCACGCCTCTTGTTGTTGTAACTAATTGAAAGTTAATTTGCACATGAATGCAACTGTGAAACTTTAAGGTACGCTTTGAATTTTAAGTTGCCTTTTTTTGTTTTTTAATTTTGTTTTATATTTCTTGACTGGTTTTCTGTTTGCTTAGCACTTTTACTTTTTCAATTTCATTTGCAATTATTTTGGTCAACTACCGTGGCTGCCCTTCACCCAATCGAAGGTTGTGGTTAAACACCCCTCCCCTCTCCACACCCCTGCCCCCGCCCCTGCCAGCAATCTGCCCATCAGCAGCGACGTGCTTGCTTGTTATGTATTTATTTATGTGCCGCGCTTGACGTTTTGTTAACTAGATTTCACCTTAAATGATTTTTGGGCTTATGCATTTCAGTGCATTTTGTATGCAGCAGAGTAGAGCCCCAGCCATGATCGGCACTTCTTTAGCAGGTCTTTGAAGTATAAGGTGGGAAACGTGCCAAATTTTATTCGTATAATAGTAGTACCCATATATTTCATAGGATGTCAGGATTATGATCATATGATACACATTAATCGTTTATTTTGTCTCAATACACGATTTAATTGTATCGCAAAATGGGTTGCTGTAAATTTAAAAATCATTTGATTAATCGATTATTTTCGATTAATTGCGATTAATAATCGCTCGGCTTAAATTAATCATACGATGCAATAATCGATTAATGAAATTTTTACCATCACTAGTCAGCACACAGCGTACTGTTGGTAGAGCTGGGTTGGAATCCCAGTCCTGTCTATTTTCGACTTTTTAAAAAGTTAGCTACTTAAAAAATCTGAATAGCCTCGAACTAGGGAAACTTTGATCTCAAATAGGTGATATAGAAGATATATTTTTTAAAATTACGAATATTGGTTTAGGTATGATTGAATATAAAATTTCGCACCAAAACTAAACCAATTTAGTAAAACAAAATCCATATTTTATTTCTTCGGTTTATTTTTTTTTATATTTTCAGTTTTGTTTAAAAAGAATGGTTTTCCTCATCGATGACTTAAATTCTTTGTTACTATGTCTAATTCTTCTAGTATATAGAATAGTATTATATATATTTTTTAAATGTCTTCAAACCAGCTTTTGTCGCTTAGCTCAAAAATGGGCCCAGAACAAATATTTATGATATTTCCTTTCGGATTTAGTTCTATTCAAGTTCTATTTATTACATATTTTAATCGCTTTAACACCGTTTTTATTTTCTACAAGTCAAATTAAGCATGTTATATATCTAAACATAAATAGGCGACGGAACAGTTAAGAATAATCTAATAAGATATTAGCTTGGTTTTTGTTTTGCGCAAAAGGTTATCTCGGGGAGCAGTGCAGAATGTAATTTTTTCTGCAATAAGAACCAGGTAATAGGTATAATATACGGTGTTTGAGAGCAGCGAAGCTTGGTACTATATACCAGAACTCGGTCGACCGAAAAGCAATAATGTTAGTGAAGAAAATAAGTACGGATAGTTAAATTATTAAGTGATACACTTACTAAATAACTAAAAATGGGAAACCACTCAAGAGCTCATATTGTAAGTATTTATAGACAGAATGCAACCCACTGATTGGTATATAATGATGCCTTTGGCTTATGCAAAACAGTTAGTAGGTTAATAGTAGACAGATGGTGGCCTGACCAAAAGTGGTAAGACATGCCGATGACATTATCAAATGCGGGAAAACAAATATTAAAACATATCTTTTCTCTCTACGTTTGGTATTTGAACATCGAAAATAAAAGCTTGGCTTTTATGTTTTAGTTAATTGAATGTGCCTTTATTTGGAAAAGATTGAATATCTGAGTTGACATTACATATACTATGCATATATATATACATATAGCTTTATTTTAGCTTGGCTATTGGCTGGCCAAGCAATCTACGCCCATACAAGTGAGTGTGTGATTAAGCTTGGTATATGCAACATAGAAATGGAACAATAGCGACGACACTATCGCAAGTATCGAAACTCTTCACTAGCGATGATTTTGTTCAAAGACTTTGAAATACCTATACCAACATTTTTTAAAAATAAAACAATTTTCGTATAGAGGGGAGCAGCAGAGTGGCGCAACCTGAAATGCACTGCTTGCTTGCATTTCCGCTGAACTGCTTGCTTGCTTAGTTGCACTGCCGCTGAGCTGCTTGCTTGCACTGCCGCAGAGCTGCTTGCTTGCACTGCCGCTGAACTGCTTGCTTGCACTGCCGCTGAACTGCTTGTTGCGTACGTGTGAATGTGTACGTGAGTATAAAGTGTTTGACATTTTTAAAAACGCGAATATAGTGTGCCGTAAGAACTTAAATAATTGTTGATATTAACAATCTCTATTTTAACACTACCAAACTGCTTAACTATCGAAAGCAACTATCGAAATCTATTGAGTGGTCGCACAACCGATATTCTACCACCTCCAATGCAAGTATATAAGATTAAAGATTTAAGTTAAAGATAAACAATTAAATATTAATCATTACTTAAGTCTTAGACATTGTAGATTATAACTCTCACTTTTTGTGCATATGGGTAGTATAATTGATATCTAAGCTTCTTATAGCCCATTTAATAATCTCTATTTTTATACAACAGAAGTCATGGGCATTTTGATGCCGTGACATCAGCGTCATGCCCAAACTAGGGCACTCTTTTGTGATCATTATACTTGTTGTTTTTGGTCTTAGTTTTTGTTTTGTTATTGTTTTGTGCAGCCAACCAAACGTACTAATGTTGAAAATTATAGAACTATTAGCTATCAGCTTGGGCACATCAGCACACACATATGTATATAGCCAAATAGGTACATATAAAGACTGTATATACTCTATTTATGGCAATTTTGTTGTGGCCATTCACTGATATCAGCGCATGAGCTCATACAAATATTTTAGATACAAACACATTTAAGCTCGAATATTTCTAAAGTTTTATCCGTTATCACTTATGCTTAACAAATTCCAACTGCCTGTGTTCTAAACAATATATACATATAAGACTTTAAAAAAAAAGTAGCTTCTATGTAAAATATTATATGTTGAATATCATTTAAGCCGTTTTCATGCGAAAGGTTAACTGGAATTTGATATATTTAATATATTTTTTAAGTTAAAATAGAATTTTGGCAGTGTACCAATTACATGTCCTTAGAATTGGACTACACTTGAAGAAAGCATGTCGTTCGAGAAACACAAAATTGTGAAATTATAAATTAAAGCAAATTTATGAAGAACTTCGTGTGGAGTTCGGGATTGAAAAAGAAATTACCCTAAGCGGGGACGGGATGGGAACTGAGTTTTCTAACTCGTTTCCATAATCAATTTATAACATATTTTCTATATATTTAATTCGCATAGGTGAGTTGTATCTATCGATAATTTAAGCTATCGATAGCATCGACAGTATTCGTACAAGTAACATAACCTCATTTCATGTTTTTGAAATTTTAGAAATTACTAGTATAAGCCGCCATAAAAATTTGATAATTTTGAGAAATGAAAGTGTTTATTTTAAGAAACAAAATAATTCATTAACAAAAATACGAACTTGTGATACAACACACACACACAATACACTAAAGTGTAATAACTCAAAATTTGTCATTTTTCGAAAAACGTAAAAAACTGTGAGTAATTGTGAAGAATTCTTTTGAATTGTTCTTTTTTTGCCTGTGATTTAATTACTTGAAAAAGTTTTTTTTTTCCACAATTCGGAAGAAAAAATAGAGGGATGGTCAATACAGACATAAAAATGTCGAAGATCTTAAACACCCTATTAGACGAATACATTTACCATCATGTGTACCAAATTTGGTTGCTCCAACTTCAAGCATGTTCATGCGGTAGCCCAGTATACTCCTTATGTTCCGAAAACGCATTTTTTGGGACAGAGTATTATGCATTTAAAAATAGCATTTCCTTGGTAGTAGCAGTGCCCAAAAGCCCACCTGGGAGAAGTAGTGCTCGGTAGCAAGTACCGCAAAAGAGCAGATAGCTCAAAAGTTGTGAACAATAGCTAGCAAATGCACAGATACTATTTGTTGTTTATACTCTGTTCGTAACGGGAGTAGAGTATATTGGTTTTGTGCAATGTTTTTGTATGTCTGTCTATATTTTCTCGACACCCTTGAATGTATACATCTTGGTATTTAGTCTCAGTTTATAAAGTGTCGAGATCTTCCGTCCCTCCTCAAAAATTTGATGTACAGACTACTGTTTGGTTCCTTGACAGATCTGCTCCAAAAAACATTTTCACCCTTGACTCCTCACCCGTAAATCAACAATATCTAGATCTTCATAGGTAGAATCCCAGAATATACGGACTACCTTTTTTTGCCAGGCCCCCTTCCGAACTCAAAATTTAGAAAACTCTAACTGAGTACAAAGCATACTAAAAGTCGGGCAACAATCTTACTTTATTTTTAATAATATTTTGGCTTGAAAGTGTAATAAAAAGAATGCCGCCAAACACCAAATAAGAAATCCACGATGGGCGTTTTGGTGGCAAAAGGGGTCGCGGCATGCTGATATATAGTATCACCGCGGTATATCGCTGAGCATTTCGTACACATTGGAAAATATCTATGAAGCGTACAGAAGCTGAAAAGAATTTCACGTCTGTTGAAAACCATTTGGTCAAAAGGCGCTTCCTCCCTACCCTGCCTGCCTGTTGCCTTTGCCAGCGCCTTTGGGGCAGACCCGGAGACGGCTGTTGGTTAAACGGCAGTGGCTCGTGCTGTTCGTAGTTTTTGTTGTTGTTTTATTTATTATTATTGTTGTTGTTATTGTTGTTGCCACACATTTTGCGCCAAATTTGAGTCAAAACACATGCATGCAATACGCACCGCTCGCTCGCCAGCCGCACATTTATATTTAGTTTAAATTTTCTCGCAACTTAGTTCTGCACACCCAGCAGAGATATACTTTAAGGTCGGGGCATATCGACAGTAACATCCATTCGATTGAGTATTGATTGCATTTCATATTCACACAAAAGATAAAATGATCGATATAACGCTTATAATGAAGTTCGTACGATCCATCATACCTTTGACAATATTAAAGAAGTGATAATGAAGAAAATCAAAACTTTATCGTTAGTTTCAATGATTTCGGACTATTTTCTTATTCTTATTTATTTTTGGTTTTTTTTTTAATTTTTTTTTTTTTTATTTTATTATTATTTTTATATTTTTTTTTATTTTTATTTTTTTAATTTATATTTTTGCTTTTGTTTAGTATAAGTATAAGGAAGTATTTCTGATTTATTACAGCTATAAGAGAATAAATCTATCACAGACAATACTAGTTGTTAATTATAGGGTATCTGATGAACGTTCCAATTTTCTATTCTTGTAGATTTTGTGCTCGCTGGGAATTTTTTTTTTAACAAAACAAAATGAAATATCTATAAAAAATTGTTTCAATTTTTTCAAGTTTTTTCTCCTACGTTTTTTTTTTTTTTTGGTTCTTGCGTTTTCTTATAAGATGTATGCATATAAAGAAATGGGGAAATTTGTGTTGTATATTTTAAACATTTATGTATGTATGAGTATTTTGCACTATTAAAAAAAAACCAACAAAAAAATGGTAAATTGTTTGTGTTTGTTGTTGTTGTTGCTGTTGTTCTTGTTATAGAGCGGAAATTTGGGCATTGAATAAGTTTGATATCATTGAAGGAGAAGGCGAAGGCCGCCCAACAACACTGTTCACAATCGCAGCGTTACTTAAATTAAGTGCTAATTGTTAAAACACTTGAGGAAATTTATTTTGTTTTATTTGCATGTACAAACATACATGTGTATGTGTGCGTGTGTGTGTGTGATTTTCCGAACTGACGTCAATTTCCTTACGTCTTTGTAGATGGTGGATGGACGCGTTTTGCTTGCATTTTGGACATGATCTTTGGGGTTTCCAGCTTCTTTTTTTTTTGTTTAATTTTTGTTTGAAATTTTCCAAACAATGTTTTCATTCTATTTTTCCTTTGGCAGATCAATTTTACACTCAAATGATTTCATTTGTCTTTCGACATGAGCGAATAATATGTGCGGACATGAAAATTAACTATTTCTTACTGTAGAGGCGCCAATTGGATCTTCATTATGGAAGATGAACGTAATACCAGTTTATTGAATGTTCACACTATCTAATATGTATGGGTAATATTTTCTAATATGACTCTCGCGCAACCAACGAAAATATTACATGAAAACATTACTATGCGTTCAATCTATTGCGCCATATATTTGAGGAACGTTGTTTTTTAGTGTAAGCATAATACTGTGTAGTTTTAAGGCACTGCAAAGGCAAAATTGTGTCAAAAATCAAGAAATATAATATATAATTCGAGAAATGTCGCTGACGTCAGAAAATTGTTCTTGGTCACATTTGCTGATGTCAGAAGTAGTGCATACATATGAGACATGCTCTTAGGCATTTTTAACTTTTGTAAGAAACTCCCTGTACCCAGGTCTAAAACATCCAATCACATCTACGTCCACTTACACATACATACACACACGCAGGCGGCAAAAGCGACAGCGCAAGCGAGGCATTTTAATTGGTGGCTGTGCTTCTTCTTCCCCCTCTCGATGCATTATCGACTTGAAATTTTGACAGTAGATTAAGAGAGACTAAAGTATTGTACATGCCAAATCTTAAAGCTATATATTGAAAATTGTTACTGTAAAACGGTTTTAATCGATTTGCGGGGGAACGGGGGCAGATATCTGAAATATGAAACAAACTTGATCTGCGTATGGTAAACAGAAACCTATATTCCAAATTTGGTGTCTCTAGCTCTTCTAGTTGCTGAGATCGACGCGTTCATACAGACAGACGGACAGACGGACAGACGGACATGGCCAAATCGAAATCTCTTTTGATACTGATCAAGAATATATATACTTTATAGGGTCGGAGATGTCTCCTTCTGTCTGTTACATACATTTGCATAGATGTAATACCCCCTTTTTATCCATTTTATGGGTACAGGGAGTAAAAATGCATCACATTTAGAAATTATACACATTTAATGTCCGGAGTTAAGTTGGCTGCGTCTCAGAATTTCATGAAATGATGATGGAATGATACTCATGATCATAGCTTAAACGTATTTTTGTGTTTTCCAAAAGAAGCTGCCTTAATAGGCAGCTTATAGGTTAGAGTGCGCAAAGATCCATTGAGCAACAATGGACTTCATCATCCAGCAAAACTAATGACTGAATCATAATAACTAATATTGTCAGCTGATTTAAATCAGCTTTACATACATAAGTAATTGTCCACAAAGCAAGCTAAACTAATTTAAGACTGCGCTTAATAATAAATCATTTATAAAATACAAAACAGTCAGCGGTTAGCAAAGCAGCAGAAATTAGTCAGCGATTTGTTGTGCTGAATGACCCCAATCATTACAATACGAATCATTGAGCTTCTCACAATCTATAATAAGAGCCAAGTTATCAATTACATTGTGGTTTATACTATTACCGCATGCTGTTACTAAACAGTTATTATTTCATACAGAAATTGCCTTAGGATTCTATGGTTAGAAACAAGTACAGTACACGATTTCATATACTAAAGTTGCCACAAATCAATAATTGCTTGCACATTCTGATGACCTTTCTGCTGGAAAGCAATTGCTCAAGATATTGATAGAAGTTATGATGATATAAAAAATAGAGATTAGAACGAAACAGACGAGTGAATCAGACAGTAACAATGTAAATGTAAACTAATAAACTTTATAAGGCAGATAACAATTTAAAGATAAGACAAAATTCAAGATGATGATAACAAGTTGATGAAAGGGTGGAAGAAGCAAGCGTTAATAGAAACAGCGTTGATAAATCTGCGATTCGAATGCAGAGACATTAACAATGAAAAATACAGAAAAAAAAGATCAGGAGAAAAAAAATTATAGAAATAAAAAAACATATAACTAATAAAAATAAAAAAAACTGAAAAATAAAAAACCAAATTGAAAGAAAACGGTGAAAACTTTGCATTTTGTGCAATGGCACGTATTGGGGTACAGCAGCGCACAGTATCAGAGCGTAGGAAGGCGGGGTTATCAGGGGTTATACTATGGAGGGGTATACTTATATGCCGCACCCACGTCGATGCTGCGGCTGTGACGTGTTTGTGTGTAAGCAACTGCACTTGCGATTATCAGACACACACACACACACACATACACGCACACACACACACACACACACACACCCAGTGTGTGTCTGGAGTTCGTGATGAAAACAAGCTGAGAAATAAATAAATACGCGACAAAATACAAATGCAGACAAACAAGAGACTGTTTATATGCACATATATGAATATATTTAGTACACATATATGTATACACATATATGTATACAAATATATGTATACAAATATATGTATATCAATATGTATGTACATACGCATACATATGCATAGAGTGTCGGTAAAAACTGTGAAAACTATGAGTTCAATTGTAAAATGCATTTGCGTATATCCAAATCGTGCATATATTGTACATTAAATATAGTACACTTTGGGTCAGTGGGCGTTGAGAACGCTCACAAGCCAGGCAATAAAACTAATTATATTTAAACACTTTTACTATTATTATTAGTATTATTATAGGGCGTTCCTTTGCAAGTGCTAATCAATTTGCTTTTCACTCAACCATTTCCAATTGTTTGATATACTAGCACATACTATAATATGAGGTTTGTTTATATAGACATTAAGGTTAGGTTGAGACGGCAGGTCACCCCCACGGGTGGCCTCAAATAGGCAACCGCATATTTGAACCTAGCGTCGTCTAGGATTGAGAGTTGGTTCAGCGGCCTTTCCGATACGCTCTCCAGGGAAGTAAGGGTATGGGATCAAAGATGGTTGAGTCTGCTACTCATAAGCGCTGGATAAGTACAGAGGGGGTGTTCCAGGGATTCGGATGCCTCTTCCGAACTGTACTTCCAAGTTTCTTCGCATGCGCCGCTGTCATACAGTGTCCCGTTAGAACATCTAGCAGCGTCCTACAGTCCTTTCGTGGGAGCGATAGGACATACCGGGATGATTTGACGTTTCGCAAATTCCACATTATCTTTGCCGTCGTCGCAGCTCTCCATCTGCGGCTGACTGTCTTTTGAGCTTGTTCTTCGAGTTCTGAATTGAATACTTTTCTTTTCTAAATTCCATATAACTCTCACTTGCATTTCTATTATTGCAACGTCCGCAACAGCTCTTCATTCAGACAACAGGATAAAAATTGATTTCAAGTGTAACGTCCGCAACGCATAATAAGCCCATACCTATGTATATTATATATATTTATATGTACATATAATCGATCTTCTAGCTGATAGGTGTAGTGCACAATCATGACACTTTTAGCTATCTTTAATGAAATGCATTATTCTGTTTATTCCTGATTGGTTTTACAATCCATTCATCAATCTAACTGAACAATATATACATAACTATACTTGATAATAACTACACAACGTTATCGATTTATACGTTGATTATTACTTTATTACTTTATCAATGAAAATTTATCAGTTTTTCAAGCGATAATTTCACAATTTGAAATTCGTAAGAAATATGCGATTAACCAGAAATAACTTTTAAATAATCTCTATCAAAATCTACGAGTATTTTTAAAGTGTATTTAAAAATTTGCGTTTCAAGCATATTTCATTGAATATCTTTCGGTAAATGAACAATTGCTTCACATTCGTTTGGCTTATTCTTTGCATAAAAATGTGATTTATTTATAAAAATTAATTCGATTGCATTTGCGTCAGCGCCCTTTATCGGAATATTTGGAATTCATGTTTGTTGTTATTACAAAAATGATTTTTGTATACTTTTGTATATACATTATTTCAGTTGTTGTTGTTGTTGTTATTGTTGTTTCTATTTTGTTTCATTTCAAGTGCTGAAACATTCATTCATTGGCACGAACTGCACGCATCTGTTGTTAGCCCCCAAGCCATATCATATTATTTACCATTGACCAATATTAATAAAAATATTTCTTTGTTGTATGAATACAATTTTGAATAAATACAAAATTGAAATTCACAAATGCCACGCAAAATGGGCACCATTTAAGCGTATAATAATAACAATTACAATAACACAACAATAGCAGCAAAATATCAACAATTCTACATGCAACAACTTACAGCTAACAACAGGAAAGTTGTAAGTACAAAAATTCCCAGAGATCTGATTTGTGTGTGTGTGTATCTCGTGCGGAAATGTTGTTGCTTGTTTACAAGAAAATTGTTTTAACATTTTTTTGTTGTTTTGTTTTCATATTTTTTTTTGTATGCATCTTTCCTACTTTATCGGATCCAAGACATTGTTTTGTTGCTTGACTAACAACAACAAGTTTATGACATTTAAGTATAAGCTGAAAGTGTTCAGCTGTTATCGATAACAATACAGCTGTTGTCGCCATACAATTCCCAAGTGCTACAAATGTGCATTTTTTTTTAGATACTAACTTATGCATAAATTGAAATAACAAATTACCTAAAGGCCTGTTCACACCATCTCATTTTTACGTGCAATATTATGCAACACGAAACATTTTCTGGCGTCGCTCATGTGAACCGATATTTTTCGAGATAGCTACAGTTTTATCGTTTTATCGTCTCAGACTTGCATGTGATTTTTGACCAGTGTTGTATAATTTTCCTAGTGCACTCAGTCAGCGCGTTAGCACTGCAAACATTCGTCAAATTTATTGCGCAATAGACTGAATGCAAAGTAATATTTTCATGTTATATTTGCACAGTTATGCTAGAAATTTTTGAACGTAATTTGATTTATATAGATAGTTAGTGTGAAAAGGTCTATAATAACTACGTAGAGTATCCAAATGTTTGCTTCCCTGTCTCGTTCATTGTAATTTGTACATTTTTGGTTTTGGCATATGGATTACGAAATTGCTTTAAAGTACAACCCTTTTGCTCGCTTTTCTACACTTTCCTGCTAACTGACGCGACAGAGCGACTAAATGACAATTGGTAGACACAAAATCCGCCCATACCATGTCATAATCAGTGTTACAAATTCCGCTAGTTTCCCGTCAAATCTGACGGGTTTAAATGGCTGTATTATGTGGATATTTTTCAGAAGGTCGGTCAACGCTAATTCTGAGCTTAGAGGAAGGATACAAGTTATCGATAATTAGTAATGCGAATCAGAGAGCTTAGCACAAACACTGTACCTTGCTTGCAATGCCGCTGAAGATGTGCTTGAAAAGATTAAGCCTGGATACAGGGTGTCTTTAAGTCGGGTATGCTCTTGTAAAGCATTCATACTTGTTATTGATAAAAAATGTAGCTTTTTTGCAACTCAAAAGTTGGCAACACTGTTTACAACTAGCCTGAAAAAACAATTTGGTTAGCCGGTAGCGAAACTAAATGTCATTCGCATAACAGACAAATGCTAAATTAAATTGTTGTTTTACAAATTGAAATACAGAGCAGTTAGTTAGTTTGTTTGCTTGTTTGTTTGTATAGTTAGTTGATTAGACTTTGAAACTAGCTCTAAGCTGGAGGCCATTGAAATTGTGGTTAGCTAAATATACGCCAAGTGTGTTAACTAATCTAAGACAAAAGTATAATTAAAAGTAATAAGCGTGTGCCCATTCCCAATTTAAATTTTGAATTCAAAAAACCAAATAAACAAAAACAATTTTCGGTCTTAAAAAGTTTTGCTCTTGAGCCACTAAAATATATACTAACTTTCAATTTTACATTGAATTTTATTATTTTAAACAATTCGGAAGGAATACAACTAGGAAATGGGAAGAGGGCAATTTAAAAAGTTTTTAACGAAATTCTTATTGTATTTACTGATCATTTTGGACTTCATTTTATTTCGATGTAGGAGGGAGGGTTCTCATCTACAGTTTCCACACCCCGAAAACTGTTCTGGTCGCGTTAAACAAATATCTCCTGACTTTTAATTGCATTAAATCGGCTTAACTTGGGTGTAGCATGCGCTTAAGGGCCGGGCCCAAGGACAAGCCAAAGGGTTTTTCGATGTTATTGACATGGGTTAGGTTATATCATTGCAACTCTGGACTGGTCTGGCTGTCTGATAGTCTTCATTTTTCTTACTCTCATGCCGTTGCAAAGGGTAATTTAAATGTGTCACGAATTGAAGGAGACGTTTCGACAGAGTATATATATTCTTGATCAGCAGTAATCATACATTCTCAAATTTAAAGCTATCTTATCTAAAACTTGGAACAGATGCAGCTTATTGCTCACTACTTTACATCTGTTCGTTATATATGGATCGGAAAATGTATTATGTTCCTTAAGAGTTCAATAAGTTTTACTTTACTATATAGGAACAACCAGTGCATAAATAATTTCTTGAATAAATCACTTTATTGTTTTTACACATATCTGAAACTCAGCATTTGCGAGTTATATTACAATTTAGTATATAGTTTCCTTAAGTAGGATGAAAAAGTTTTCTGCAAGGGGTATATACAGTATCTTTGTCATCCCGAAGATAGCTGTATTTCTTGTTTTGTTTCTGTTTTTTGTCATTTCTTGGGGCATTGTTTGTTGCTTGGCTGCTGAGATTGTGGAGTCATATGATTTTCTTGTTATTTGGCTTTTAATATTTATGAGCCAAAGGCTGTTGGGTGCCACCGGTGATGATCATTATCAATTTTGGGCATTGGCATTGGGTGACGATGACTAACACAAGATCAACATCATTATCATTATCAATATCATTATGATCAGCAGTGGCGTTCATCACGTAGCAGGTGAAGCTAAACTATGTCCATTTCTTTCTAGCCCATTTTCTTCATCTCTCTCTCTCTCTCTCTGTCTCTCTCTGTTTTTGTTTTTGTTTCACTGTCTGTCTATCTGTCCGTCCGTCCGTCCGTCCGTCCGTCCGTCCTTCTCTCTGTCCGTTTCCAGTCTCGGTGTCTGTCCAAAGCATTTGTCACTTTCACATTAAGAGAAGTTGTGTATTATTTTTGTTGTTGTTGCTTTTATTGTCGCTCTCAGTTTTGATTAGCTGTTAGTTGAGGCCTTTTGTTTTTGTTTTTATGCCATTGCAGAGGTCGAATTATTAACAACGTGATGACGTTTGCCACGCCAAGAAGAAAGCATGTCTAAAATGCTATCGAAAGTGAAACACGCGATAGCTTTTATCGATAAAGCGCAAAACAAGCAAAATACTTATTTTGCAACAACAACAAAAAACACAAAAATAAGTTCAGTTTTCACACTCTCACAACTTATTAAAAACTACAATTATTTTCTTGTAAAATTAAAAATTTCCTTTATATTATTTTTTATGGTACAAAAAAAAAAAAAAAAACAATATAGTATCAAAGATTTTACGCATTCAACGTTAGGATGTAGATTTTTCAAGACATTTAGGAGTAATATATGTGGAATAAAAAGTTTCCTATTCTGACAGTAGCAATTCAATCCTAAAGATATAATAAAAGCCCCAGATTTGCAGAGTGCACACTCTTTGGCCAATTGTACAGATATGTGATATGTGTATGGAGCATTAGCCGACCAAAACAATGGGCAATCTAAAGCCGGCAGGTCAATCACATTTCAAAATGTAACAAACAAAAAAAAGTCAGCCATTTTTGCTTCGCTTGACAAAACCTTCAACCGATCATATATATAAGCCAGCCGACACTTTGTTTCTATATGAGAACTACATACAAACATATTAAAACTTTCTGTTAAATTCTGAATATTACATACAATCCTTACTTCGATTGAAGACCTTAGACCAAACTCACCAAATCGATGTTTTCTTCTATTCTGTAGTCGAATATAGAGTTTTGTTCTGAAAAACTTTGTTGTTGTTTTTTTTAGAAATCTGAACTAAATTTACCAATTCTACGTTTTAACAAAATCGGATTATAGCTGACATGGGAACAATCGGATGAAAATTAATTTTTTGAATATAAAATCAGTTTTTGAATGAAAAACATTTTTGTTTATACAGATATGCCGTCCAAGCTCAGGAATATCAAATTTTATTATTGTTATTAAAGTTTAGTATAGTTTTCACATCCCATAGGAACGATCGGTCGAAAAAAGAGTTTTGGTTTTTTTTATAAAATCTTTTCTGCCGGGGTATAGTATTTTCTAGGCCCCCCTAAGCTAGCTGTTCTTTCCTGTTCTTTTTATTGGTTTGGTATTTAATTGAACTCATTGCGCATTCGCTTAGCATCTTTCACACAGTTGTGTAGAATTCCCAGTAACAAACATAGTGCTGGCAACTTCAAAAGCAAGAAGATACTTTTATCGCTTCGCAGAAGCGACTTCTTTCGAGTTGCTGGGTGACCAAACGGGGACTTCACTTTCAATGGAATTCTTTTGGCCAAATCTTGTTTTAGTCTTGTTATTATTATTATTCTTTTTTTCTTTGTAGTGCGCCTAGAACTTTGTCCAGTATTAGATAGTGTTTATCTTATCTATATAAAATGAGAATACACTTAATATATACATACTATGTATAAGTATACCTGGGCTTTTCTCTGCACTTAGCGAGGCCATTTATAATACTTAGTGTATGTATTATGTAGGTATGTATATTTGTATTTGTTATAAACAAAACTGCGACAGTCATACGAGTAAAGAGTTCTTCGTTATGACAGAATCATAAATAATGCTGCCGTAAGGCAAATGAAACTTTAAGCTCAAGTGTTACGAGTGCGCAAGTGCGAAATTCGATAAGTGCAAAACTTATACAGACTATAATACATACATACATATGTACATACATTCGTATGTATGTATGTAAGTACGTACATATGTAGATCAAAAATCGTTTGGGTAAATATTTAACTTGGCTTTCAGCTGGGGCTGAATTTCAACGGCTTTGAATTCCCCCTGCTGCAGCGATCAAGTGGCTTGAAGCCGCAATATCGATGACTTTGGAATACCTGCGATAAGTGCTTATCGAAGCGAGATTTATTTTCAAGTGAAACGCTGAGATGCAAACTAAATCAGTGCATTGTCACTTATAGAATTATAATATTAAAATATAAGTGGTTAATCTCTCAGTTAACAAAAGTAATCAAGATCTACAGCAAACGAATATTGATATGTGTTAGAGATGTACAAATTTAAGATGTTTTCTTTAAAAAAAATCGATTTTTTACATCTCTAGTATGTGCAACGATAACTAATATTATAAATGGCATTAAAGCGCAGCGAAACGATACACCTAATTATCGATAACATCGATAGGCAACAACTTTCTATTGACACTCTGCTAACCTCCAACACTCTCAAATGCCAAATTCAATGCGCGAAACTGAAAAACAAATAAATACTCGCATCGCACCTTGAAAATTAACCAATTCAAAAACCAGACTGAGACTGAGACCCGAGACTGAGACTGAGACTGAGACCAACCAGGCAAACAATTGGTTTGCGTGTCTGTCGCGCACTTTAAAATGCTGTTCCCAAAACGAAATAAAAAGAAAATATTTAAAAAAGGCAAGAGAAAGAATTGCCATATACTTCGTGCGCTATATGTCAGGTGTGGGTAGTAACTAAATAAAACAAAAACAGAAGAAAAAACAAAAAATCTGGCATAAATTGCTAAATAAGTAAAAAAAAAATAAAAATAAAAATAAAAATAAAAATACAAATAAAACTTAAAGAACTGTTCACGTGTTCGTTCGCTTTATGGACACATTTGTTGCCTTTGTTGTTGTCAAGCTTTGGCTGGTTTTGTTGTACCCTGTTAACTAGTAGATGAGCATAAAAGGGTTGAATAAAGCTATGCACAAGGCAGAAAAAGGCATCCCCTAGAGCTAAATACAATCGATAGTATCACTATCGTGCTTGTTTGTAACTATCGATACTATCGATAGGAATGGAGTAGCTTATGAATGAGCTTGTTGAATTGATTCGAAACAGGCACTGTTAAGGTTACAAGTAATATTTATAAAAATTACCTTTCAAGTATCATTTCTTGAAGTTATTTATTGCGCAAGAAATAAAACATATTTTTCAGATTAATTTAAATCTGTCTTAAATTAATACTGCATTATTATTTTGTATTTTTTTAAGTATTGGTCTCAAAAATATCAGAAATTTTGGAAAATTTCTAAAGAACATTTTTATTTAGTATATTTTTCAGATGCGAGAAATGCCAATAAAAATACCAACAAATCCTAAATTCAGTATCACTATTTACAGTCCCTGATTTAAAACCATTTATCTTAATTCGTAGTTTCATTCATGTAAAAATTAACTTATTTTTATTGTATTTTATTAATTGCAATAGTTCGTCATTCGTAAATGATGTTTTTATTCCCTGTACCCATAAAATGGGTAAAAAGGGGTATTACATCTGTGCAAATGTATGTAACAGACAGAAGGAGACATCTCCGACCCTATAAAGTATATATATTCTTGATCAGTATCAAAAGAGATTTCGATTTGGCCATGTCCGTCTGTCCGTCTGTCCGTCTGTCCGTATGAACGCGTCGATCTCAGCAACTACAAGAGCTAGAGACACCAAATTTGAAATGTAGGTTCCTGTATACCATACGCAGATCAAGTTTGTTTCATATTTCAGATATCTCCCCCCGTTCCCCCGCAAATCGATTAAACCCGTTTTACAGCAACAATTTTCAAGATATAGCTTTAAGATTTGGCATGTACAATAGTCTCTCTTAATATACTGTCCAAATTTCAAGTTGATCGGATAATAAACACGGAAGTTATTCACGAAAGAAGATTCATTGATGCAGCGATAGGGGGGAAGAAGAAGCACAGCCACCAATTAAAATGCCTCGCTTGCGCTATCGCTTTTGCCACCAGTGTGTGTGTGCGTCTTTGTGTATGTGTGTGTGTATGTGCAAGTGGACGTAGATGTGATTGAATGTTTTAGACCTGGGTACAGGGAGTTACGTAGTCGGGTATACTCGACTATAGCATTCTTACTTGTTCAATACTATAGACTCTGAACTCCATAAATACTTCAATCTAGCCAGGTCTGTCTACATTTCATTCTCAGATACAACAAGTTGACATGTTTCTGTATATCATGCGAAGTTGAAAATTGGTTTTCAATTATAATTTCCCAACGCTTCTGCCAGAAATTCAGAATATTGAATTTCAAACTAATGTTTTTGTTTTATCAAACCTTTATTATTGGAGCTCATCTTCGTATCCTGAAAGTTTCATAACGATCAGTTCTTGAGAGTATATACCAACATGTGTACCAAGTTTAGTTGCCCTAGCTTCAAAGGAGAGAGAAACAGACAGACAATATATCTTTCCTTTAAGAACAGACTATGAAAAATCCCAAAAAAAAAAAAACTTATTTTTAGCAATATTTTTAACAAAAAACTTGAAGCTGTAATGTGTACTTCACAGCTGGCTACAGGGTATGTCTAAGTCAACCATTCTCGAATGGAGGGGCATTGTTGCTTGTTTGATTTTTGTTGTTTTTTCCTCGGAACTGAGTTTCTATGCAAAGCTATAGAGCAACAACTAACCACACTTGACAAATCGGTCAAAAAGACACAAGTCAAAGAACCACAAACTGTGAGACACAACGCCAAAGTTGGTGGCCTAAACGTACTAGACATTGGGATTGGTAATGGGAGGGGAGGGGAAGGTTTAAGTACCAACTCGTAATAGTTAATCGGCTAATGCGCTGATTAGCTTGGGAAAAGATACATATTCGTATTTTAGTATCCATGGGGGCCAAGACGATCGTTGCCTGACCCGTCGCCTAACCCGACCCGCACTCAGACAAGCCAACGGGTGCGTCATGTGCGGGGCACTGCCTGGTTGCTTGTTCGTTGGGTTGTTGGAGACGGGTAGGGTAGGGTGGCAAGCTGTATAGCTAGATAGGTGGAAAGGTGGGGCCTGTCAATCAACAGGCATCGCCACTTCTCTATGGGCCCTATCTAAAGTAACTAACACGCCGCTAATCGATCATTCTGTATCTTTTGGTTGTCTTTCTTTCTGTCTTTCTTTTCTACACTGAAAGAAACAACAGTTCAATAACAATTTCATATAGGCTGGTCAATCAAATAACATTATTATTTTATCTCGTTTGAACATGAAAACATATCATTTAAATAGCATAATTAATCAAAAATTAAAATAAGAAGTTTTTAAAAAATTTGATAAAAATAAAACGAAGATGTATTAAAATAATCAAAAGTAGAAGAGGAAAAATAATCAAAAGTAGAAGAAAAATAGTGCAAAACTGTAGTTTCAGATTGTCCCGTTGAACCTGAATTTTCTCGCGCAAATGTCGAAATATTGTATGAAAAAAATTACTTTGCGTTCAAAATATTGTGCAATAAATTTGACGAATTACATTTTTTTTAGTATTTTCAGCACTTACGCTTACAACACTGTGCAGTTTTAGAACACTGACTAGATTCAGTAGAAACTTGATGACGCCAGAAGTCGCGCAATATTGCACGTAAATATGCGATGGTGAAAACAAGCCTTAAGTAATATTGGTTTAAGCTTGTGGTAAGAATTGATGTTAAATAACATGAGTAATATTTTGAAAAATATACTAGCCTGTTCCGAATTCCACTCGTTTTCAAAAAGTGAAAGCGAAGGAAGAACCTTTTTGTTTCTCTGTTAATAAACGAAAAAGTTACTCGTTTTGGCGAGTTTAGAACGATTCGAAATTCCACTTTCGCAACTTTCGAGTAAAAGAGGAATTGAGAACAGGCCTGATAGTATCAAATTTGTATCTTTACTTGATATTAAATTAATATACAAAAATTAAGTAGAAGATATGTGCGGAATGTCAAGACGATATTTTAGAACATGTCATATTGATATTATAAATATCCAGTTTATTTTTAATATGGAAAACATGTAAAATTTATGACAATTTCAAACCATTCTGGTTTTTCTGTGTAAATCGCATACTCTCTGTTCTGCCAGAGAGTGAGAGAGTGTGTGAGAGAGATAGTGTGATATAGAAAGAGAGAGAGAGAGAGATGGATATTGTGGCTGCGTTGTTAGCTGATAAGCCGCGGTTTCAACCTAAACTGGTTTCTTGGCCATGCGGCGGGGCGGGGAACGTTGGGGCGTAGGGGCGTCAAACGATTTCTCAAGCCGAAAGCTAAAAACCAAAATAACAAAAACAGAAGAGAGAGAAAAAACAAAAACAAATCAAATGATTCATAACAAATTCAAACGTAAAAACGATGCGTTGTTTAGTTCGCCGGATACACCAAATACTTATGTCTGCCTGTATGTATAGAGAAGTCGGTCGGAACGAAAAAGACCGAAAGATTGATCGCATTTCAAACAACCAGGCGATCAAATTTTATGCACAGCGCTGAAAAGCCGTTAACATTTTGCATACACACAAAACAAAATACATACACACATGCGATGTATATGAAAATATTGTTTACATTTATATTGGTTTTGCTTTTTTGGGTTATTGGTTTTTGGTTTTTGAGATTTGGGTTTGGGGTTTTATAAGTACTTCGAAGTTTTTAGCATACTCGAATCTTAACTTGGCTGTTTGTGTATGCCGGCCGCGTTGACATTCTCCCGTGGAATTGAAGATCGCTTGTTTACCAATTGATATTGTCTCCTTGAAATTGGATACTCAATATAAGAAATAAAAAGCAATCAAATCAACAAAATGTTAAGCGAAAATGTAATTCATCGAAGATAAAAGATAAAAGCTGTATTTTAATCAAAATGAATCCCTTAAAAAAATAAACAAAATAACGAAAAAACGAAATCTTTTAACTAAAGCTGGGATTGGTTTGGAATTCACACCGATCTCGATAAATTGGGGCGAGCAAAAATAATACCAATAAAAGGAGACAAATTAAAAAAAATTTAAAAATAAAATAAGAATATACATACATATATAAAAAATAATAATCAAAAAAAATATTAAAAAATTAAAACAAAAATTTATTTTAAAATAAAATAAGAATATATATGTATAAATAAAATAAAATAAAAATTAAAATATACATATAATATAACTAAAAATAAATATTCATAACATCACGATCGGGACAGAAAACTGTCAAGTTTCGATTCTTCTCCCGACTATAATTCTTCGAGATCATCAGTAGTTTGTATATTCAATTTGTCAACATCACCTCTAATAGTAATTATTATAAAAGCTATCGATTTGAATAACTTTGTAATCTTTCAAGGAGATCAAAAGTAGTCCTGAAATCAAATTTAATGACTGTAGCATGAAAATTGGGGCAGCTACAGACTTATGCGTTCATCAATCATTGGTTAAATTTAGCAATTCATCAAATTTGATATTTTAATTAGGGTATATCAGAGATGCTCTAACATTGTTGTGTTTAGCACAACATTGTAGAAAATTGTTAAACAATTTTTGAAAGCTTGCGAAAGATAACAGATTATTAAAACAACAATGAGATTACCTGGGCTATTATGTAATTGTTTCTGTTAGATCATTCTCATTGAAACTGAAATGTAGAAATGTATGAGAACGCGCCCTTCAAACTGATATTCATTCTCATGCAAATCTTTAGCTTGATTATACTACTATTATTATCAGCAATAAACTAGAACACTTTCGAAAACTGGATTTTTTGGAATAACTATCAGCCGCACCTAATCGGACATCAACAGTTTTTGAAGGTCGTTTTGGGGTTTTGGCTCTTGGGCATTTTGGGCATTTGCATTTTGAAACTGGCCTCGCAGCGTGATAACTAAATTTAACTATTGCCCGATGTTGCTTTGTTGTTGCCTCTATCACATCTGTTGTCACATTGACCCATATATAGTGTCGGCTAATCCAACAAGCTGAGAACAAGTATTTGTACAGCCATGGATGGACAAATCAAATCAAAGCGACAAACTGTTCAAAAAATATGTGTACATATGTATGTACATATAGACAAGTACGCTTCTCGATTGTGCGATTGTGGCGACTTGACTTTGATTCTACTCTAAATATTTATATTTTATGACAGAGTACCGAGGGGTATATGTAAATATGAATAAACCCTAAGCTTAATAGCTTTTAGCAAATTCTAACCAAATAAATAAACATTATTCAGGCCTCTTCGGAATTTCACAGAACTATGTAATGCCTTCTTTTGCGATTATTCAAAATTTAAATAAACATACGTATTTATGTGAATATATCTAGTGATGGCAAAAAAAAGATCATTAATCGATTATTGAATCATATGATTAATGCAAGCCGAGCGATTATTAATCGCAATTAGTCGAAGAAAAATGAAAATAATCGATTAAGCAAATGACTTTCTAAATTTGCAGCAATTTAAGCCATCTTTGATATATTACATGTTAATGTTTGTTGTGTTTCTACAATATTCTAGTTGCTTTTCACACAATCAGCACTGCACTTCTTTTTCTTTAGTTTTGGAATAATATTTGCTCACTTTGCTGCATGTTGGTGCCATAATCAATCTTTGCAAGTTGCTCTGCCACCTTTAATTTTGCATTTACGCAGAAATAGTGATGTGATTATTTGAGAATATAATCGATTAAAGATTCAATTAATCGAAACACATTTTGCGATACAATTAAATCGTGAATTGGTCTCAAATAATCGATTAATGTGCATCATATGATTAATCATGCCATCCCTAATTTATGACTAGAACAGTTATCATTTACTGTAAGCATGCCTTTGAAAGCTCTTAACGCTGTTTACAGGGTATATTGCAGCCGGTTTGTAAGTTGGAAAATTGAAGCGTTTTGGTCGATTCGTGTTTACTTGACCGTCTATTTGCTGGCACAAACATGGAAAGGTGACAAACCTAATGAAGCTAACAAAGTCGAAAACAAAATGAGCTACAACTACAAAAACGAGTACCTGTGTGAATGCGAATGCGAATACAAATACGAATCTGAATGTGATTGTGAGTGTTTGTATGTATGTATGTATGTGTGTAATAAACTTGGACTTGTACTGTGAATTTGACAGTGAGGGGCGCTACATTTTTGTGTGATGTATGGCGCCTATCTCCCCAGCTGTTGCCCCTTTTATCAACAAACAAGTGACTTTGAAGCGCCCCTAAGGCATACAACAACAATTTGAATTGTTTACAACATAAGTTGCACTCAGTTTTGTGGCTGTCAATGCATTCCATCAGGCACTCAATCATTCAATCAGTCAATCAGTCAGTCGATAGCGACAATATTGAAATTACATTTTCAGCTCAACAGACTATTTATGGTCTTCAACGACAGCGACTGGTTGCCTTGCCTTTTAAGAAACTGAAATTGAAATTGAAATCCAAATCCGAGCTCAGACTCGGGTTCGAATTCGAATACGAATTCGATTTGGCGCATGCACATCCCACATCGTTAAATGTGTTTACATAATTAGTCGTCAAGGTTAACTTAACTATGCCTCGCTTATCGTACAGGTTTATTATTTTTATATTTATTTATTTTAAGTGTGATAAGTAGGCACTGTACACCGATCGATAAGATTGCCCGGAATCGAACTATCGATCGCATTTGGTTAGTTATTGATCAACTTGAACTTGACCTGGGCGTGGTCGATGGGCCATCATTTGGTGAATCACTGAAATACGTGTTGGGCGTCGATTGTAGTAGGGTTTTCAGTGGCATTCAATTGAAACTACCTTGAAATATGATTAAGTTACCTAGACATGAGCAATATTGTCGTACGTGTTTAACTGAGTCGGTGTGACCAAATATCTGCAGTCATAGTTCCGATAACAGTCACAGTCTCGATACCAATATCGATTTTAACAGTCACAGACTACATTTCGATATTAACCATTACTGAAAATCGACTAGACCCCGCAAGTTTTAAGAAAAATAAAACTGAAAGAAAGGCAAACAAAATTTAGTAATACTGCAATTGTAAATTGCTTTCAGTCCAGTATAGATTATGTTCTTTAGACATTTCGACTACATCCAAGAAAACATTTTTGACGGTCTGATCAAGTTGTAAATGGAAATTTGGCAGCCGGATAATACATTTTCATACCAGGAAGATTTCAAATAGAATATAGAACATATTCACTGGAAGTAAATATATAAAATGTCACATAAAAAACTAATCGCTGACTTGCTAACCGATGACTGAGTTGTCTCTGCTGAATGATTCTCTCAATTATCATATTTTTTAATTAGCTTAGCTTAGCTTAGCGTAGCTTTCTCTGTTGACATATACATATATTCTGCTGCTTGAAGTCCGTAATAAATTCGGAGATTTGCAAAATGCAATTATTATAGTAGAGAAAAAGCAACGAAAGTCAATCGGCGATTAGTTGTGTTGAACAAGCTGTGTAAAAAAGACAAAAATATAAATATATCGATAATATAGGAAGTGACCTCGATAATTTGATAGCTCTACCAAATATAACGATCTCAAGCTTAAGCTTTGCACACAAATTATTAAGAAGACCATCGGCTTAATCTATAGCGACCTACATCTATGCATTAATAAATATTTATATATTCACTTAAGCTGTAAAATAATCGATAACATCATTGACAGTATCGATGGGTTGCTATCGAACCCACCTGCATAAGCCATTAAGTTTACAATTCCATGAATGGTTTTAAAAACCTTTATCTTGATTTTGTCATTCAATAAATCAACTCATGGTAACTATGTCGTTGAGGTCCTCTATAGAAAGAAAGCACGTAGAATGTTGGTATTGGTCTTAAAAAACGCGGAAAATATTAAGGATTCGTTTTCACGTGGGGGAGTTTGACTTTTATTGCCGACATAATGAAATAAATGAAAATAAAAGTTGATCGAAATGCGTATATCGTCACCAAAGTTGATCGTTTTTAGTGTTGGAAAACATTGAAAAATGACCAGAGCTGCCAGACTGTTCGATATAAAATCGCACAAATTAGAATTAGTTAATAGTTTAAAATAAAATGTGTATAAGGAGTTTAATTTATACATATGTGTATATGTACATCTATTTCGTGCGAAATATATGTATATATGTATATAAATCGCGCGATTTTTTTATTTATTTACCCAACTAGCTTGTTTATAAAAATACACACAATTCTAAGTGTATAAATAACTTTAGTTAGCGCTTTCTAATTTCTTAAATTTCGTGCACAATCTGCTATCGATACTATCGAAAGTTTCAGTCAGATCGATAAGATATTGGGTAGTTTCCAGCTCTAGCATGCACTTGCATACAAGTATGTATGCATGTTTGTAGGTATGTACATATGTATGTATGTGTGTTTGTGTGTTTGTGTGTATGTTTGCATGCAAGCAACTGCCTGCACCTGTTGCTGCTGCAGCAGTTGTTGTTGTTGTAGTTGTTGTTGTTATCCACTTGACTTTGTCGAGTTGTTGCTACAGCACTTGGTTGTTCAACAACAACAAAACAAGTAAGTGTGCATTAGGTTCTTGACTAATGAATGATAAAACGATTTACATTGTATTATAACGATTATAAAATTGCATATAACGATATAGTACTTGTGCATGGGTATGTGTGTGTGTAGTAAACGATTGTTGCTGCTGTGCAAGAGCAAAAAGAAAAACGTGTAACTGCCGTTATACTGAGGGGCATGTTGAAATTGACTCTATGTATGTCCATACATACACATATGTATGTACATATTCACATGACTTGTACATCATAGTTCAATTGAAGCGAAAAGTTCAGTAGTTCAATTTTTGCTGAACAACCTAATCGGTTTAAAATGATTCATTCATTTTATTTTGTTCGTTTGTTTAGTTATAGTATTCAATTCATAGTTTTGCTTAGAACGATCGTGTCTTTTGTTATATTATAACCAATCCTTATAACAATCCTGAACATGCGCCTATCCATTGATGCAGAGTGTAGACTCTGCAGTGAGGATGACGAAACTACCATCCTTCTTTGTGACTATCCCATAAGAAGACATCTACGTAGGGAGTTTATGACTCCTGAACTCGTAAAGAATGTCTCGAAAAGTGACCTGATCCCTTTCATAAGGGAGGGAGGTGGAGCAACTCTTGTCCCTATAGGAAGCCTTTCTGGCACAATAGACCAACACTGGTCGCATTGCTCCCTCCCCCTTCATTTTCCCTTCTAGGGAGACTCCCTTCTCATTATTATTATTATTAAAGCAAAATAACGATCACGATCGATACTATCGATAGTTTATAAAACTTTACGCTGTCGATCGTTCTTTCAGTTGTTCAATAGAAACTTGTTCTGATCATTATCGATTACTATTGATAGTTAGTTCGTTAAGTCAATAGTTCAATCGAACTTCTGCTGAACGATTCAATGCAACTCTAAGTATGTACGAGTACTATTCGGTTGCTCTCAGCTCAGGAATTATTGCTCGTGTATTGTTTGTTGGTTTTTATATGTGCTACTGGTTGACCTTGACAGGCATCGTCACACACACACACACACACACACACACACACACACACACACACACACACACACAAACACAGGCAAACAAACATACAGAGGGAGAGTGAGCGCGCTCTCACGCATGAGCGCTCTCAAGCGCGCTTGATGTGTGACTGCGTGAGAGAGAAAGAGATTTTAGTTTGTATTGTACTCACCTTTAGCGGCACTCATTAGATCTTTAACCTCTTTGATAATGCGCTTGATCTGATGACTAGTGTGATCCAATTCCTTTTCGTGACGATTTAAATTATCACGAAACTCGGGACTATCGACAATGCATTCCTCAAATTCCAATGGCTCCAGGCCGCGGCGAATATCTTTGCCGCCGCCCATTTTTGTTTTTGTTTTTGTTGCTGCGGCTGCGGCTGCTGTTGTTGTTGTTTTTGTTGCTTTAGCAGCGCTGCTGAAATTTGTTTTATGCTTAATCTTATTGTTGTTGTTGCTATTGTTATTGTTGTTGCAGTTGCTGATATTGATTTGGGAGGCGTTTGAATTGTTGCGCCGAAAGCGACGTCGCACAAAGTAAATGTGTTTGTTTTTTAATTTGCCTTTTGTTGCAGCTGCTGCTGCTGCTGTTGTTGTTGTTGCACTAGCGGCGGCGGCGGCGGCGGCTGCTGCTGTTGTTGTTGTTGCCGTTTCGTTGTAGCTTTGCTGTCTGTTAGTAGCCGTTGCTGTCGCGTTATAGTTGTTGTTATATTTCTTTTTATTAGTAATTGCTGTCTGCGGCTCATTAGTATTTGTATTGAAATTAATATTATTAATATTGTTATTATTATTGTGATTATTTTTGTGTTGCGTCTGCTTCATAATTTTAAGCAAAAACCAAATTATCAAACAAAATATATATTTCTTGCAATTTATTTGCACAATTTATTGTGTTTTTTTTTAAATTTTTATGTGAATATATATATGTACATATATATTTTTGATAAGTTATGCACTCTTTTTTATGTCAAACGAAACAAATGCAAAAAATATGCGGCACTGCAAAAACAAAAGGAATTTTAATTAATTAAAAAACACACACGCACGCACACACATACACATACAAAAAATGCAAAGCAAAGAGTGAAGTGTGTAGTATGTTTACATATGTACATACATATGTACATACATAGTTGTAACGTTTCGTTCAGAATAAGTTCAATTGAACGGGTCATTGGAATGAACGTGTGAACTTATTCAGTAGTTCAGGAACGATGCCGGTTAATTTGTTTGTTTATTTAAATGACAAATTTGATAAAGTTCACAATGAATATGGTCTAATTATTTTAACAATGACATGGAATTATAAATATATACTCGTTAAAGTACAAATAAAGTAAAAATGCAGAATTTCAATATGTGTATGTATGTACATAAGTCGTTCTGAATAAAACAACTGACTTAGTTCACGGTTCAAAAATGAACGATTGAACTTATTCATCAAATTGAACTTGCAATCCCAACTCTAGTACGGAAATGTAGGAGACAATTACAAATGAATTTGTTATAATTGTGATTTTAAATGTGTGCATGTAATAACAAAGTAAAAATCACAAATATTTACAGGCAGAAACACAGCTGGCACAACAGGCAAGCATTAACAATAACAATTAACATTTATAAACGTCTGCAGTTTTTATTATTATTTGTAAAACACATTAAAATCCCATTCAAAAGCAAGCAATGAAAAATCGGCAAGCACACACATGCATATACGCACAGTAAGCTAAATATATATATAATAATTACATGTAGTACTAACTTCTTTATCAAATGCATATTCTCAACATGAAGATTTCAAAATGCAGCAGCAGCAACAACAAATAGCTAGTTAGCTATAATCATGGTGTATTTATATAATGTGGCATTATGCGCGACAGTCCTACCATTTAAGCTAAGCTTATTCCACCAAGGAACAAATAATCAAGATGTTCTAAATTAGAACTTCTAACTGATTTATTTTTAATAATTCGAAGAAAATACTCTTACATACATATATGAGAGGGATATATTATTCTAATGATTCATAATACAAAAAATTGGTTGTTATTAATTGCTTGTCATGACATGTAAATAAAGTAAAATACAGCACGCAATCTAGCTACATATGTGCGCATTCCTTGTTAACTGGTAACTGGCTACTCGCATGATAACATCTTAAATTATAACACCCTGACTACAGGAACAGCATCAGTGACAGCCGTGCAAGAGCGAGAGAGTGCGCTGGCTGAACAAAACGCAAAGAGAGGCTCGCGCGTTCACTCACTCACACACACACGCACACAGTCAAAGTTACAGCCCCTCACGCATTTCTTGCTGCAGCAGCCCAAACCACACGGCGCAAGTACGTTTATGCGTAGAATGCAAAACTGACATTTCACACATATTGCAATGTTCAAAGCAATGCGACTTTTATTTCTTACTATATATCTTGCCAATTTATAATAAGCGTTTTTGCAATTTGACTGCAAGAATGTGAGGCGTCATATTAAAATAAGGGTTCAGGAATGCTGCACAAATTTTTGACTAGCACTTTTCATTTTGCAAACGGAATGTAAACGTAATGTTAGTTGTACTGCTGTTAGTTTACGTATTGTCTAGCAGACTGTTAGGAAGTCTGATATTGTTTACTGGCCTTTCAAAGCGATCTTGGGCGTCATGTATTTCTAAACAATAACAAGCCGCTCACCAGCAAAGTTTGTTGTACGTTCGATTAATCGTTGGAAGGACAATCGATATCAAAAAAAAACTAACCGAACGAAGGACTGGATTCCAAAGCCAGTGGAACGATCATGGAAAACAAATGACATAAATGAACCGTAATCAGGAACACTTGTTCAGTACGAGGATTGCTCGAACTCAGTCTGAACGCTTCTGATGGCAACTCTAGTATTAAACAAATAATTTGTGCACCGTTCTTTTTGTATATTTTTTTTAAAATAAACATAATATTTGATCGTGCTCTAAGGCACTGTATAAACGTAGGTATAAATAGCGAAATTCATGTGGCGGCGGCATTACTGCCGCTGTTGCTGCCCTGCTTTCAATGTTGTTGTTGCTATTTTGCTGTTGTGGCTGCTTGCAATTTGACTTTGGTTTGCAGTTACTTTTTGGTTTCCGTTTGCTGCAACTAATTTCATTTGCTAAAAATCAAATTTCGCTCAGCTACAAACACACACACACGCACACAAAACGCTCTGACACTCACACACACACACACACACACACACATGCAGTCGCTGTCGTTTTTAGCAGAAACTTGTTGAATATGTACGTAAAAAAAACTGGTTGCGCGACAACAACTACAAAGGCGCGTTCAGTTCGGCACATACACAAATACACACACACATACACACAAAAGCACATGCACATCAAATGCACTGCATATTTGCGTTGTTTATATTTTTATTTGATTATGATTTAAAAACTCTTCTTTTTGATAGTTTTGCGAATTTGCAAGCACGCACACACATACACACACACACACCCACAAGCGCACTCAGTCAAAGAGCGCGACATCAACTTTAGTTGTGTATATTTATAAAAAAAAAAAAAAAAAAAAAAAGAAACAGGCGTGAAAAAAATGCCAAAAAAAACATATTAAAACAACAAAATTACACACTTCATTGCATAATTTCAGCTGCTGCGACTATTTCGGCGGCTGCTGCTGCCATTTTGATACGCGCGATCAAGTAAATACGCGTATTTTAAACGCAACACCGCGGCACACACGAAAAAAAATAACACAACAAAATGCAATTTGTCGGCCGTCGGTCGCGCGACGTCGTAGTCCGTTCACGACAAAAATCCAACAAGACAAAACAGAAAAACAAAAAAATAACAAACGATAAATGTTATCGAAGGTATCGCCGTACGACGCACAGTTGTTTGGCGTGCTCTGAGAGCGTAAAATATTCAAGCTTCTGACGTCACACTCTACCAGTTTTAAACGCGCGCATCAAAGTTTAAGCAAAATGCATAATTTTTTTGGAAACTCACTTTGGCTGCTTGGAGACACATTAAAACTAAGCATTCATAATTAATTTATTACTTTTTTCACAGCTATTTAGTTCAAAATGTAAGGAATTGTATATAACCTAAAGTAGCTAATGACGTCACAGTATCGTCTGTTACTCTCCTGTTATTCTCCTGTTAGCGTGCTTCTTCTGTAATCGTTCTCACATTTCGTGAATTTATGCTCATGTTTTTAGTTTTGAAGATGCAACTTACAATTAAATTCTTAATAATAAGCTAATCATCTAAATAAATTCTCATTCTTTCAAACTTACGTAGTACAAGAATAAAACGTAACATTTGCTTAAATGTTATTAACATGAGGTTTGGGAACTGCGATTAGTTGTTCTATTGGCTATGTATATTTTAAAAATCATGTAACTGGGTGTAATTGAATGTCAAATAGCAATTTAATTGTTATAGCCGATGACTGGCTTAGAAAATTATGGGCAAATTAAGTCTCGAATTTGAATTTAACTGCAGGCTGCTTGTGCAAAATCAGAACCATAACAGAAACAATCAATTAACAGTGGGACTGTTAACCTAACAGCCTGATTTTAGTGGTGCACGTTGGCGAGCTATCGACATGCATAATGTGTTATGCGCTGGCGCCACTTATTTGCGTTGAATTTCCGCAAGGTGTCGCCACAATCATTCGCCTCACCCAACGAATGTGCTCACTTGACGAACTTGTCGCTGACGCATCAAAATTCTTCGATTTGAAATCGAAGTGAATATAAAAATGAGCAAATAAACAAATCACAGGTTATGTTTGAAGAATGTTATTTATTGTGATATCCCCTCCCAAAACGCCACTTATTAACAGTAAAAGAGTTTGGAGATTTAAATGTAATTTATATTTTGTATATTTTCAATATGTATATAATAATAGCAATTACACAAAATAATATTAATAGACAATAATAATAATAATAATCATAATAGTACAATAATGATCGGTATATATTTTATTTATTTATATAATCATTACATCGCTCCTTCAACGATAGTAAAATGAAATCATACACTCAACATGCAAACATACAAACAAAAAAAAATAATAATAATGATTGGGAAATTTTTTATAAAGATACGTATACGGGAATTATTGACACGCTTTTGGTTTTAATTTGAATCATAATTGAGTAATTCAGTTAGGAATTAAAGGTATATTCTTTTACGTATGCCTTGGTCGCATAAAAATAAAAATATTCGTAATAGAGGGTAAATATAATTAAATACAAAAAAAAAAAACAAAAGATAAATACAGAAATGATACATATAATATATACTCGTATGCTTGCAGTGGCATGATTTGAATATTTCCTATATATGATTATATACCGTTAGCATATAATAGTTCGAATTGAATTTCGCTTCAATATGTTCTGATTGATTCGTTATGCGAATTGGAAAGTTTACTAGAGTGTGTGGATCGTGGATCGTGTTTGTGGAACGCAAAATATTGTTAACTTTTAAAATTATCTGTTAACGTTGCATTTATATTTTATATATACGTAATTTTTAATTATTTTTTAACGTGCTACGTTAATGGTTTTTTTTTGCTTTCCTTTTTCCATTTTTTTTGTATATATATAATTTTTTTCTCATAAATTTAATATAATTTGCTTTAAGTTAAAATCTTTACTTCTTTAAGTAGTAGAATGTTTCGTGAGTGTGTGTGTTTCGTTTTTTTTCTTGCTCTCATCTTTTCGTTTTTTTTATACAAACAATTACAATTTCATTAAATCATTTTTTTCAGCAGTAATAATTAGTGTGGGTGTGTGTGTGTGTGTGTGTGTGTGTGGGTGTGTATGTGTTTGTGGTGAGAGTTGGCAATTGGCAAAAACGAAGCAAGCAGAGAGAGCGAGAAGACGAATGCGCTGAGTCGTGGTCGCTCTCCCCACCCGCCACCCGCTGCTACCAGTTGTGCACACTTTATTTAATACATTTTAAACAATTAACTGTGCCTGCTGTTGCTAATAGTTAATAAATTATCATTTTTTTTTTTGATTTTCTTCAATTTTGCTTCTTCTGTTTTGTTTTTGCTCACACATATTCAAATATGCATTTTTTTTGTGTTGTTTATTAGGCGTTGCTGCTTCTTCTTTGACTTTTAATTAATAAATTTAATTTATTTAATTTGTATTTTTATTTGCATTTATATTTAGATATATATATTTATATGTGTTGTGTTTTTGTTTTCAATGATTTTTTGTTTGCGTTTTTTTTTATGCTTAAAATGTAATAATTTTAATAATAATAATAAACTACGACCATTTTGCTGAACACTAGTTTCTTTTGTTGTTGTTGCTGTTGTTGTTATTATTATAGCGTAAACGTTTCTTTTGTTCTTATTGTGTTTTTATTATTAACTTATGTTGTTGTTGTTGTCGAACTTGCCCTGTTGAGTTTGGTGTTGTTGTTGTTGTTGTTAAGTTTAACATTGCTTGGCCATTCGCTTAGTTGCTTTTGTAGCTGTAAATTGGGGGGAGTAGAAAGAGAAAGAGCATATATTAGAGTGCGACAGCGTTAGTTCGTATTACAAATACATTATATACAAAAATTAAAAGTTCAACTCTTGAGAAATTCAACAAATTTGTATACTAGAGATGGGCGTGGCATATAAAGCACAATAAATACTTTCCGAAAGTTTCTTTATATGTATAAATTGCAAGGTCTTTGAACGATGTACAACAAAAATGGCGTGCAAGTTCTTGCATGACACAAAACAATGCCGTTGCATGCGAGAAATGACAGGTATGCATTTTGCAACACTCGATATCAAATCGCAATGCCAATTCGGCATATTTTACAACACTTAGATCAGATCTTACACGGTTTCTTGCACCTAAAAGAAACGTTTCTTTTGGCGCTTTTTAATAAGCTTGCGCGCCAGATTAGATGGAAAGTGTGCAAGAATTGCAAGAACATTTGAACAAATGTGTTTCTTATATTTTCAATACGATATTTGTGCACTACCATTGCCATGTAACTTTAATAATAATATAATAATACTTAAATACCAAAAAAAAAAAAGAAGGAATTTACAATACTAATTTTAGATTAATATAGAATTTCGGAACCAGCGCTCATCTCTATTATAATACATTAATACATTTTTTTTAGACATTTCCAAAAGCTAAACACACAAGAAAATTACAAGAAAAAAAACAATTTCTTAAAACTGTTTAAAACAAGCAACTAACCGAATTATTGTTATTATTATTTGTTTTTGTTTTTATCAAATGCAACATTTTTGTGACTCAACATTATGAACAAAATAGAAATATATATATAAATGATGTATATATATATATATATGTTTATCTACGCGTATTGTTATTGTTGTTGTGTAGGTGTTGTTGTTGTTGTTGTTGTATTGGTCGTTTTTGGCGCTCATGCAAAAATGTTGTGAATTGTGGGGGTGGCGGGTCGGGGGCATTTAGTTGTTGTTGTTGTTTGTAGTGTTGCGGCTGCTGCTGTTGTTGTTGTTGTTCACTACTGTTACTGTTGTTGTTGTTGTTGTTGATGTTGTGACAGCTACAATTGTGTTTGTTGTTGAATGCAATGCCTACATATACGGATAGCCCATGTTGCGACCTGCCGCTGCCGCAGCCGCTGCTGCTGCCGCAGCGCCAGGTGGATAATTTGTTGCATATTGCTGGGGTATGCCCATGGCCGGACCAGCTGTTATCATCAGCTGCGGCTCCATTTGTATTATGTTTTTATGCTCCGTGGTATCATCCTCCTTCTCGCGCTGCGCCTCATTCGACTCCAGCTTATCCACCTTGGTGGTATACTCGCGCAGCACCTGCCACACACAAAGAAACACACAATTATCAGTTGCTATTCGAGCCAGGACTCTCATCTGCCAAGTGGCATCCTTACCTGTATCAAGTAGGGCATGGCAAAGTCCATGATTTTATGCTTCCATGCCAGTTCCAAGATGACATCGGGACGCAGCAAATCGTAGCACTGTAAACCAGTTGCAAATAACAATATTATTAATTTATTTAACAAATGAAGCCTAGTATTCAATACTAAACTTAATAATCGACTCGCAATCTAAGGATGTTTGGAAATATATATAGGAAATAGTAATACGTAGAGTTGTCTTGTTCGTCAGTAAATGTTGCTCGCAGCATTCATTATTTTCAACTTAAAAAACCATCTAAACTGTAGCCCAAACATTTTGTGAGTTTTCCCAGATCAGTTCTAGTTTTCGCTAAGAAATAATTCTATTTTTTCATTATTATTTTCATAACTTTAACATTAAAGCTGCCTCTTGGCATGAATCTAGCCAAATGTACATTCAACTAAACCTTACTGACGAAATGTGACTAAGATTCTGCAGAATCTAAGATGTTAGTATCAATAAAAGTTTAATTGGTTAAGATTTTTAAAAGCTATGATTCATTTTTGGAGCATTTGATTTCAGAAGTATTCCTCGAGTTGCTAAATGATTACTAATTTGTATTTTATAAATGTTTTAACGAACAGAACACAAGTTCTGCTTGCTCACTATGCCGCTGAACTGCTTGATATATGTAAATTTGAGGCTTTTATGAACGTCTTAACCAACAAAACACAAGTAATTTAAAAAACAAATCTTAAAATTCTCTGCTTGCTCGCAATCCCGCTGAACTGCTTGATATCAATTTTAGGCTTTTATGAACATTTCAACCAACAGAACACAAGTAAATCACAAAAAAACAAATTGTAAAATGCTCTGCTTGCACGCAATGCCGCTGAACTGCTTGATTTAAATGATAAGCCTGGATACAAGATCTCCCATAATCATATAATTTACTTGACGCACCTGATATAGACATGCCGCAAAGCAATCGTGTGCATTGCGCTCCAGGAACCAGCCTAACAGCTCCTCAGCAATTTCCTGTTTGCCAGATTCGGCAGCATATTCCATAGCATCCTTGTACAGTTTGTCCTTTTTGCATAGCTCAACGCTCTGTTTCCAGCGATTGTTGCCTGTAAAGCAAATCAAATCAAAATAAATATAAATAGATGTTTCGATATATGTATGTGTATATATTTGTTTACCCTTGTAGAGATAGGCCGCAATGCGACGGAATTCGGTGAGCTCGTGCTTCTCGAGCTTCTGCGCCAGCGCAATGGTATCAAAGTTATCAAATCCATCAATCGAATTACGCAGTCCCTGGTAATCCTCCTCATCGATCAGCAGGCCATTGAGCGCCTCATTGATTGCCTTGTTGTTCAGCGATTGTACGGAACGCAAATATGGTTTTACCAGCGGCAGATAGCCCGTCTTGAAGAAGTAGCTAACGGCCCGTGTATGATCCATGCGGGGAGCCAGCACCAGCAGCATGTCGTTCAAGAGCAATGGCTTGAAGTCCAAATAGAATTCGATTGCCTTGTAGTAGAGCTCAATGTTGGCCACCTTTGTGATAATGTCCTTGAAATGCCCCTCACGCCACGCCTCCGTTGGATGGGCCATCATCGCCAGGACGGCGTTATCATATTCCTCATACTTATCATAGAGGAAGACCAGCTCGGACCACAAATGCGCCGATTCGGCGGCACGCAATACCTTCGGTATATTGACCCGGGACCAAAACAATTCCAAATGTTCGCGCATTTTCGATGGCTTAAATTTGGAATAGAGTATTGCCAATTCACTGAACATGCCCATGTGTGCACGCTCCAAACCTAGCGCCGATTCCAGCAGCGCAATCAGTTCCTCGAAATAGCCACGATTCTGATAATAGTTTATCAAATCCTCCAGCTCATCGGCATGGACAACGATATGCAAGCCGCACATTTGGGCCAAACGAAACTCTTCGGCATCCACACAGGCAAAGCAGACCTCCTTCCAGGTGCGCGTCGAGTTGGCTTTACGGGCTGAATCGACGGCGCCCTGGAACTCCTTGAGATAGACCAGCGTAATGGCCAAACGGGCAAAGTTGCTAACATTGTTGTACAACAATTTGGCGGCATCGTACATGCCATCGCTGAAGCAGCGATCTCCAATCTTTTGTATATCCGCATGATTTGGACCCGAAATGAACTCCTCGAGATCAGCCAAACGTCCTGTGCGCGCGTATGCATAAATTAATTCACTTTCAATGTAGGACTCGCGTGCCTTCTTGCGTGCCATTTGCAAATAGCGCACTAGATCATCCCAGGACTCCACTTTGCTGGCAACATCAACGACATCCATATAGGCGCTGGGATCATCGGCTTTGATATATGAATCGATTGCTTCCTTAACCAATCCCTGTTGCAACTGTGCCTTGGCCAGCTGTGACCACACTGCGGGCTCATTGCAACGCTCGGCAAATTCATTGGCACGCTCCAAGTTGTTCACCTGATCGATCAGCACCTGTATGGCCGAGGTGTTCACATCAAACTTCTTGAATATGGCGAATGCCTCCTCATACAATTGATTGCTGATCGCAATGTTGGCAATATCTGGCGCATCATAATTATCCAAACGATTGATGTAGTCCATGACCCGAGTACGATCCGCTTTGATGGCTGTCAATATAAGCAGATTCTGTAGATTGCGATGATCGCTAAACACAGACGAATCCAGTATGATCTTCTCGAGCAATTCAATCAGCTCATTGGGCAAATCAGCTGTCATGAATGCCTTGACCGTAACGGATATATCATCGGGATCTTGGGTCTCGGATAGCGCTGTCTGCACCACCTGATCAATAAGCTGACGCTTATAGGGATTGGCCTCCGAGAGTACCTCCGCCCAGAGATCCGCATCGCGACGTCCAACCAAATAGCGTGCCTCGCTCTTGAACAGCGAATTCTCATTGCAAACGGCAATCAATTCCCTATCGCATTGGCCACGCTCGTAGGCAACGCACGCCAAATGTGGATCACGCTTCTCGCAGTAGCGTCCAACCACACGACTGTCATAGTATTGATTCTCCTTGAGGAAACGCTCGGGATTGTTGTTCGAATCAATGTAGATCTTGGCCAAGGCATTGTGTGTGGCCGGCTCAACGCAACCCTCATGGACACGCGATTCCAGCCATGGTAGCAGCAATTTCAAGCGATTACGCTTCTCCACCTCCTCAACCAGCTCATCCGTCGAGAATTGCCCCTTGACGACCAGTATTAGGTTCTTGATAATGTCCTCGCTGCAATCAACATCTAGCAGACCGCCAACAACAACTGGTAGACGTGATGGATTCACCTTCTGCACATAGATCTCAATATATTTTTGCAGATTATTGCGATAGAGATAGAGCACCAGATCGTGTACGAAATCGAAACGATCACAGACAATTATCAACGGCAATTGATCAGTCAGCTTGGCCTCCTTCAGGAAGTTCTTGACACGCTCCGGATTATAGCAATTGGATTCGCGACAAATGCGCTCGACTTCCTTAATCTGATTGGTCTTGCAGGCGGCCTGAATATACTTGAAATGCACCTCCGGATCCTGTGAAAAATTAACAATGCTGCTCAAGAAGTAAAATAGACCATCGTAACTCTTGAAGCTCTCAAATAGATCAATAAGCGCCTTTGTTGTCAATTGCTCATGATATTTGGTTGCAATCTGTACGCATATTTGTAAATTCTGACGCAAATTGGCGGTTAACATTGCCTTGAGGCACTCCAGCGAATCCTCCACAGAGAGTGTGCCAAAGAAACTGACCAACCATTCGGCATTGAGCATATGTGTATGCACAACAGCACGCTTGATATCATACAGATCGGTATAGTGCTCCAGGGCGCGCTGGAGTAGGCCGGCCTTCTCGCACAGCTGGGCAATGTGGGCACGATCGTAGTGGGTGAACATGGCGTTGCCCAAGATGGCATCTGCCACTTGTGGCGCCGACATTAGATTCATTTCGAGTAGACGAGTTTGGAGTGCACCCTCCGCGGGACGATTGTGCTTGAGGGCATCGAGCAGAAAGGCCGTACATTGTTGGACCATCGAATGCTCCATAAAGATGTCAACAATTTGATTGATATCAGCGAGGGGCTCCTCCTCGGCAACCAGCATGGAAGCAAAGCCAGCGCCCTGTTCCGGATTGCTGCGCATTACGGAACGCAACAGGAATATATAATCGGGCGTATAGTTAACCTTCTTGGCATAGAGCACTATCTTTTGGAATTGCCCAGTTTCGGCAAAGCATTGTATCACCTTGTTCGGCACATTGGCGCGCAGATAAATGGACAAGGCGAGTGTTAGATCGGATGTCTTGACAAGATCACCCAGCTCCTCGCTGCACTCAAGCTTCTCCTCCTTAAGCCATTTCTCGCATAGCTGCTTCTTGCCCTGCAACAGCACCGGACGGCACAGCTCCAATGATTCAAACTTGTTGAGCTTGCCCTGATCGAGGAGTATGCCAAAATATTGCAACAATGGCGGTGTCGTTGAGCCCGCTGGGGTTTGAACCTGCTGGAAACGTTGAATCGTTTGCGGTGTACGCAAAATAGCTTTTGGTGCCAATGCAGCGACCTTGGCAGCCTCCGCATATTGGCCGGCTGTGAAGAGTTTATTGAATTTACGGACAAACAGATCCTCGGCACCGGCCAAATTGTTTCGCACAGCCATACGGAGTGCTAGATCGGGATTTTGTAGCACCGTATTGATATAGGGTATTATTTGCTCCTCATCGACGGTAACTGAGAGCACCTGACCCTTGCGATTAACGCCAATGATGCCGCCGCTGGCCTCGTGCGGTGCTGTCACAAAAATCGTATCGGCCGATATGCGATTCATGTAGATGCACGTGGCCGTTTCCATATCGTACAGATGGATATATCCATATTTGGTTATCAAATAGATTGTATCGTACTTGGCGGAAACCTGCATGGCCACCGGAAAATCATTTTGTGCTTCGGGCGGAAAGAATACATCGACGGCCTTCTTCGGGAACGGTTGATTGCCATTTGGCGGTGTGCCGACCTCAATGATATGCAATTTGCCACCGGTTGCGGTGCGTACGGCAAAGCAAAATAGCGTTGTTGGCTCCTTATTGCCCTCAATCTTGAACGTGGCAAAGCTGGCGGCATGTCCCTCAATTGCCTGAGAGACCTTACGCTCCACTGAATACAGCTGCATGGCGCCAGCGACGCGACTGGGCAGCGCCGAGATGCCAACAAGCAGCAGCCACTGTTGTGAGGCATTGCAACGATAATTAATTATCTGACAACCATTGAGGGAGGAATGTCTATCGAACATTTTCTGTGGCATCGAATCACCCTCCATGGACCAATGGAAGACGCTCGTTTCGGTGACCAAAGCCAGCGTATTGAGCGATATCCATTTCCAGAATACCACATCCTCGTTCATCGTGTGCGCCTTCATTTTCGATTTCATCTCAATGTTGAAGATCTGCAGCGTCTTTTGCGCTAAAAAGTCAAGCAAAAGAAACATTTAGTATTATTATATAATTGTTATGAATTAATTATACAATGCTTACCTTTAAGCGCAATCACCTTGCTGGCCGGATTCATAATGGCCGAATCCGCCGATATGGGACGTCGCGTCGGATTCGCGGAATCGTTCATATCGATGATGACCACTTGGGCGGTATCGTTCGTCTTCTCACGCACACAAATGAACTTGTCCGACTCCATTGTGAGCGTGCTGAAGGAGAAGGAGTTCGGATTGATGCCAACATTTGTGAGCTGCAGCCATTTGCAATTGAAAACAAGAATAATCATACATTAATCAATATTGTTTATTACGTTGGCATTATAAATTGAAATTAATTTAACTAATTCGACTATTTGAAGCTTAACCCCTGAAGGTACTATATCTGTACTATTCTGTGTGCTAGAATGTTGAAAATGGATTCAAGTAGATTTTTTAAAATCAGAAAGTAGAGTTTTGAAAATGAGTTCAGCAGAAAAAACAGAGGTGTTGAATGCCGGAGGAGTGCTGCACCCATTTTCCAAGTATAAGGATGAATTTTACAAAAATATATGTACATACATTAAATGTGGGCTAGAAGTCTGCCTCTGTATCTTTCAGCAAAATTTGTGATTGTAGCGCATACTGGCAATACACCAAGATCACTGTAAATAGTGTTGTTTCGCATATAGTAGGGAGCGTCTACAATCCTCCGGAGAATTTTACTTTGGCATGACTCGATCCGTTGAATTAAAGTATTGCAAGCCGTGCCCCAAAGATTAATGCCCCAATTTATACATAATGATGGCCTTATAGAGGCGGATTTTGCCAGCCAAAGAAAGCCCAATAGCCCATTTCGAGCGCTATCTATCTTACGAAATGTCCTTATGCCAATATTATTTACTGCGTTGTCCTTTTTGTAGTATTGTAGTCTTTGGTTTATCTGATGTAAAAATATACTATTTAACAATTGTTTTTCCATTTTTACAATTCCGGTACCGGGATGCGGACCCACACTTTGGGAATCGCCGGTATATAGTAGTATAGTATAGTAGGGCATTACCCTTACAAGTATTTTCGAATAGAATAGAATATAAGGCTGCAAGTTGGCTCGAACATTAAAGACAACCTCCGTATTAAATTAAATAATGAAAAAGTTCTTTCTTAAAAAACAATAAAGTAACCTATCAACTTTCTTCATCAAAAGATTTGCGAAGGCGATTTTCGGGTTTGAATCGAGAGTTTTGTCAACAATTTATGCATTCATAATATACTCGTATATACATTAGTATATTTTAATAGTCACGAAACGTGTCTAGACGCAATCAACCTGAACCCAAAGATCACCCACAAGTGTAATTATCGGTCATAATCTGTAATGATCAATAATTTCACCTAGTCAGATTACCTGATGAAAGCTCTCAACGAAATCAAATCTAAAACGCAATTGTCACTATACTACGAGTATATAGTATGTATAACCCTTTACCTCGCCCACCTTCAATCGCCGATCGTCTGGTTAAAACTTATGGTAAACAGACGGGAAAAAGTTCAAGGTTTTGCGATCGATTAAGCACTCTCCTTCGCTCTCTCACTCTTTGTTTTCATCTCTTGCTCTTTTCTTATGCGCTCCCTCTCCTTCACACACACACATTTAAACACTTGCTCATTTGTTCGCTTGAAGAGCCAAATTTTATTTAATTTTTGGCGTCTGTTTTACAAATGATATGCATGTGTGTGTGCGTTTTTGAGTATAATTGTCGTATGTACGTGCATATACATGTATATATACATATATTTATATACATATAAATGCAATGCACTTGAACAAAGAAACGCGCTAATGAAACAAAGAGAAAATACAGAAAGTATAGCACAAAATGAGGAATTTTTCTTATATACCTTTTTGCACATACAATAAGAAAGAATCATCCAAACTGGCGTATTGCCATTTTAACTAAATAAGGCAAGTGTTTTCAGCTCCACGGCAAAGTTCAAGATGGTTATCGTCAAGTTAAGTTAGCATTATGGCAATACTACGTCAATAGGTTGGCAGCACATTGTCGTTGAGTTGGCATGGCTCAAACGCCAAGTTGTAAGCTGGTGTTGCCATATGTGCAAATGCATACCCAGTTTGTTACAAGGTGGCAACACTGCAATTCTATTTTCGAAAGAGTGAAGAGAACCGCAAATATGAATAACTCAAATAAGAGAGTGTACATTATTTGTATACCCTTTTAGAGGATTTTATATACATTTATACAATATATTCTTGATCAGCATCAGTATCGGTGTGAATCTAGAAATGTCCGTCTTTCTATCTGTTTCTATGCAAATCAGTCTCTCAGTTTTAAAGCTAAGAAAAATCTGATGAAAAATGAGTTTTTATATGAAAAACTTTCTTGTTTATACTGATATTTCATCCTAACTCAGCAAATAGTTTTAAAAGTTTTATTATAATATATTGCAGTTCTTTGTACTTGCATTTATATAAGTATGTATATTGCCCTATACGATATGGTAATCAGATCTAAACTAAAATCTTATAAAACAGCCAGCTTAGTTTTTAAAAGAGATGGAATCGGAAGATCCCGCAGGATTTCCAGATGATGCCCGTCTTTTCTTTCGTTTTTTTTCTTTCTTAACAACCCCAATTTTCTTAAGTATTTATTAATTTGCAAGCTTTAATATACATTTTTTTGATGCCGATTTTACAGAGTATAAATATGAAATATTTGAGACTAAACACAACACACACACACACACTGTGTGTGTATGCGTGTACGTCACGTAGGCGGCATTTTAATTTTATTATTTACTTTCCAGTATGGAATACAGTCTATTGTACACTTTGGAAATAAGTGTTTTATAAATAGTAAAATAAAGATAACATTGTCAAGTTGGGAGTGTATCTTTTATACTATGCAGCGCTTGATGAGTGTGGGTAACTTAAGCTTCGCATTAGATTAGACATTTGATATTTTCTAGCACAGAAAAAACATTTCAAAAATGTGTTTACTGGCCAACAGTTTGTTTGATATGCATTTGAGTGCTGGTCCGCTGATAAGAAGGCACAGCATACATATATTTGTTATCAGTTTAGTAATTGTTATTGTTGTTTATTGTTTGCTGATGTTGCTGAAGTCAGCGTTGGTGCCTGGTACATACACCCCATAAAACTGATGAGTAGAAGACGAGCATTTCAAATAACAATGGATATCAATGAAGGGGCACATCACCATTTATCAATTCCCGAATGCTCCCCATCGAAAGTATTTGTAATCTATATGTATAAAACAGTTTGCCTTGATTTGTGACTGACTGTCTGACTGACTGATTGACAATCATCGGACAGCCCAAACCGCAAGAGCTGGGATGCTGAAATTCACAGTAGTTTCCATCTATGATGAAAGTGCACACTAAGGGGGGATTTTGGAATATTCCACCCACAAGCGTGGAGAAAATCACGCAAAACTGATATATGCAAGCTTTTTTGTTCACAAACCAATCAGCTTTAAACTCATTTTTCAAGATCTATACGAATAATCATTTGACACATATGTAACCGATATTGGATCATCCGCCCCCTTGGGCGGAAGATGGTGGTCTCAAAGATATTGGAAAATCTACCCCAATGTGCGGGAAAAACGTGGTGCGCTATTGTTCTGTATTTCTTACTGACCAAAGTAGTCACAATCCACATAATGCATTTTAATCGAAATATTTCGCCGAGCAAAGTTTTACCAGCTAGTATAGTATATAGTATCCAAACAAAAGATGTGTACTTTATAATATGCATACATATATTTATTATGCTTGTTTATACATATGTATGCTTGTAGTATTTATAGTCGCTTTTCAACCCATGTTTATTACTACAATCTCAACAAAAATAAATGCCTGGTTCCGGCTGAATCATCATCGCACTATCGGAAATCCATAAAGTTGAAAGAGCTGCGAGTTGTGTACTAAGGGGAACGCAAAGGGGGGCGAAGGCGCTCTAACGAATTATCTTTCTAATCGACGGAATTATCTTTCACCATATAATCAATAACCCAACCCTTGATCTACATATGTACATATATAATTTTTGTAATTCCGTGGGGGTGAAAGTAAGTAAGTCAATTTTCGAAATTGCCATTTGTACTATATAAAACTTTTTGTCCTGGCTGACTGACTGCTTAGGAATTATCTCACAATTGAAGTTAAGGTTTTCAATCATAGGAATATCCCACCCATTTGTTCCAGCTGTTGTTACATTTGTTTTCGGAAATTGGTATATCATGATTTCGGAAAGATCACCCCTAATCGGAAAAGGGAGTGCAAGGTTGTATTCTTCCCATCTAAATCCCTTTCAAAGAAACTTCTCTAGTAGATTTACGCTGAGCAGTGAATGTAAAACTGTGGAATGCAACTTTTTGTTTTCTAAAACAACACAATAAATAAATGGAACCGAGTTTTAACTTAAAATAAATACTATATAATATAAATAAAAAAGACGGTTATCAGTAAGGTATTACGAGACATCAAAATATGTCTATAATTATAGAATAATATCGCATTCTGTAGAAAAAGATACGCTTGGTTATCAGTTCCGCAGATTTGATATGATAGTCGATACTTTATCTGAATACCAATAAGCAAATACAAAAAGTTGACAATAGAAAGTTGTAGTTGACTAATTTAGAAAGAGAGGGAAAAGGAATGAAGGGGGCGTTAATTTTTCGTATCTGTATGTATGTATGTATGTATATATATACATACACATCTATGTACACTTTCATATTGATTTTCGGCATGTAATAAATATGCCATGGAACAAACACAATCGTATTGAGTCATTGCAAATGTATACGCCGTAATACGATTATTGATCAAATTTGACCTTTGTAGAGTGACCAAGTGCATTTAACTACGGAAATGCTAGCATGCCAAATTAGAACATATTAAATGGGGCCTCAAAATGGTTACCCAAATAATGCCTGGCAATATTTCGACACTAATAAATCCCCAGGGCTTAGTTTTTGTGTTTGTAATTTAGCTTAGATTTTCCATTTGGGGTTTTCGTCGCGTTTTTGTGTTATTTATGTCAATTACAAATTAACATATGGTCCGTCTCGCATTTGTGAGAGTAGAGAGATGAGACACACATACACACACACACACATACTAATGTATAAAAGACGGTCGGCTTCGTGTTCCATAATCAAATTTAGTCTACACGCCCCGATTGGCACTTGTGCTATGAGCACTGAACAACGTTTTGGAGCAGGGTGTCTCATGCATAAGACATTTATTTATTACATACACCCATATAGACAATATGTATGCGTATTTTATTGTTTTTTGCTATCTGCATTTATCGAAAGTTTTCTTAATATCTTGATCGAAATCGACCATACAAAATTCTATAATGTGAGATACTCGCTCACACGATGTTTAAAATCAAAGATGTCTATGGTAAAAACGTGCCACATAAGTTAATATGCATGTTAAAACAATTAACATATGTATATCTTCAGAGCTGTTCCCTTTCCCGAAAAAAAAAATTGACTGCTCCTTCCCAAATGAAGTTATATTTTTATTATATTTCATCTAATGGGAACAGGCCTGTTTATTGTATAAAACGATTTTCAGTGCATAATCAGGTCAAAGATAAGATAAGCAAAAAAAATGTCGTACAAATACTGAATGCCCCTAACGCGTTGCGTCTGATATTCTGACATGGATACAACAAATGAAATTAACAATGACGCTCCGCTGACTTCTGACGACAGACGACAATATGGGGCAGCTCTTTGTATATAGTAACTGTAAATAAAAATATGTATTACTGCCTTTTCTGCCTAAAGTGTACATCTCCTACACACAGTGTGTACATTGAAGAGAGAGAGAAAACGGTTTAAAAATCTTTGATTTATTCAATCAAAACGAGACGGCAGCGAGTGAGCGGCTAAGCTAAGTTACAACATGCTAAGCTGTGGTGAATATGCCACTTGTATGTGTTGGTGTGTATGTGTGCATGACGGCGATTTCACCACAGTAAAATAGCGCATAGTCATAGTGGGAGTACAAGCGGGGAAAGAGGTAACATGTTGCTGCTGATGAACTCCCCACCTGCCTGCCTCTGCTGCACAAGCATTCAAACTCATAGCAAGCAATTTATATGGAATAAAAATACATATGTACGTACACATGTACGTATGTAAGCAACATCTTGAAACACTTAAATCAATGTTGCTGCATTTCCTTTTGCACCAAAAAAGAAACAGAAAATGAAACCACGAAGCACGTCATTACAGAGAAACCGGTTTGGCAATACACCAAGACAATAGCATGCAGGTGTGTGTGTGTGTGCACCTATAGATGTGTGTGTGAGCCGGCATTTGTCACCGGCAACGTCTGCGTTTGCATGTTGCTTTTTGTTGTAGTTTAAATACACATACACACAAACTATTGTATGGTTGAATATGCATATTTGTGTGAGTATTTTCATTAATAACAGTTGCATTTTTGGCATACAACTTAACTGTATTACAACAGCAATCACACGATACACATACATACACATAGAGTGAAAGACACAGAGCGAGCTGGTGAGCGAGAGAGAACCTCCTCCAATTGGAGCAACTGCTGTTTCTGTTTCTGTTTCGTCTTGCCATGGCAAGTTTATCAGCAACAACATTCACCAAAAGCCAGCCCAACCGCATAGCGATAAACAAGGAGAGCGTGAGAGCCGCAAAGCTGGCGGCAGAGGCGTCTACCGGCTTCTTTCTGTGTGTGACTCATTCAAAATTGTTCATAATCTAGAAAAGTCGCCAAAAAATCGAAAAGTCTACAAATCACTAGATGTTACCAAATGTTATTTAGCTGCATTTCTTAGTGGTTCACAAAGAAAATCAGTTTTCTAAAAATGTTTACCATAATTATGTCTGGTATACGTATTATATAAGAAATATCTTATGTAAACTATCTCAATGCAACGAAAAATGCGTTCTATCTTACAAGTTGCTTTTGTTTTAAACAAAGCGTGCTTTGTATGTGTATTAAATATACAGTTTTATTTTTCCTATCTATCCGGGTGCTCCACTTAAGCCCCTATGGAAAATGACTACAGCTTTTTGCAGTTTTCACATAGACAACAAACTTGTAACAGGTTTCTAGTACAAAACAGTGTTACTGTACAAAAAATACTAAAATATTTCAATCAAATTTGAAACATTCGATATTGTGTACAAAAACATATATATTTTTATTTATCTACTAGAAAAATTCAGATTTTTTATTTTGATGCGAAACTCTGTATGTAAAATGATTTTGATAAAAATTGTTCATCTGTAGATCTGTCGTTTTTGTATTAAGAATTATCAGATTTTACGACCTCCTAGATTATAACCTCAAGCTGTGAGCTTGGGGTGGTGATGAATGATGAATGATTAGAAGCTACGATATAAAAAGATGTGGTCAAAATATGATATATTTCAAATGAACTTCCACCAGGGAGATATGTATGTACATACATGATAGGAACATGTTTTTCAACTCATATTATGTGTCAATATGAGGCATTTCATAAGATATCAACAAAATCCCAAGTTCCCTATATCACGCTAAGATTTTACATAATGTTGACGAAATAGTAAGTCCATCATTTTAAATTGGGGGCCTCTGAGAAACACAGTGCAGGATTTTCTTATAAGAATGTTTAAATTTTTGACGGCGTATGGCGTAAGCGGGGCTCGGGTGGGTCAACAAGTGGTTACACACACACACACACACACACGCACGCACTTGCACATGCACCTACTCACACATGTACACAATGGAGATCTGGAACTGGCCTGGTACCGCACTCAAATGAAATAGTCAAATAATTGCCTCTCCCCGTTTCCCTCACAGCGTATATACAACTACAAATTTACTCACCTGTAAATGCTCTTGAAAGCGTATGGGTAACGGTTGCGTCATCTTGACTGGCTATTGTGACTCTCTCACACGCACACACACTCTCTCTCTCTCTGCTGCTGCTGGAGTTGCGAGTTGGTGTTTGCTGCTCCTGTTGTTCTTCTTATTCAAGAGATTACACACGCACTTTTATTATTGTTGATAAGTGTAAGTAAGAACGGGAGAGAGAATACGAATACTGTTGTCTGCGTCAACGTTGACGTTGACTTTTGTTTTTGTTTCTGCTTTTCTTTTGGTCGTTCGTTGTTGTTGTTGTTTTCTTTTGTTGCTTCGTCTCGGTTTGAATTTTTTAGCAATTTCGTTTCGCGTTGCTTGAAGACACACCAAAAACTGCGCAAAGGAGAAAAAAAAACGAAGAATTTTACATACTTTACTCATCAAATGTTACATTAACAAACAACAAGATACAAAATAATTACTATCTAATGTATGTGCGTATTAATTGCACTGAAAAGTAATTGTTTCATTGTTGTTGTTTCTATTATTATTAGAAAGGAAGCGCCTCTCATAGCATAAAATGGGCCGCAGCAATGTTTTTCCCCTTAACACACATTCACACACACACAAACACGTAAACAGTTATTATTCTTGTTAGCTATTGTTGCTTTCTATTAGTAATTATTCACATAAATTTCCACATAATACTTGCAAACGGTCGGTTTGTCGGCATATACAAAATAAAAAGTAGGAAAATTTAATGAATCGACACGGGCGACAACACTGACAGACAACAACAATAATAACAAGTACGAGAGTCGGTGACAGAGTGGCCCCTATGGTGTGTTACAACAAAATACACCACAGCTACTACTTGCTGTTGGTAATCGCTGTATGTTAGCGTTGTCTCGTTTCGTTCAGTATCAGTTCAATTGAACAGGTCATTCAAATGACGAAGGAACTTATTCCAATGATTCATTAACCCTAGAACGGCAAATATTCGTCACGACGAGCGCAGTTTTTCTTGCGTTTCATTTTATTTGGCTGTTTTATTTAGTAAATGAGCTACGAAAATTCAAAGTAAACGACTTCTCTTTTTAATTTACAAACAAATTAATAAAATCATACATATCTATTTTTTAAGAGGGTGGGGTGGATCTAACGATATTGTCAAACTTTCGAATTGAAATATTTTTAAAAGTTTTAAGCCCAAGACTAAAAAATTAATTAGCTTTTCATTTATAATAAATAGCTTTATATAAATATGATTTTATTGTACTTTGAAGATATGGTTCCGAGTCAAAAATGAACGACTGATTTTATTCACCAAATTGAACTAGTAGTCGCAACTCTACTGCATGCGCTTGTATTGTGCATGACAAAGTCAAATGTTGGAAATGTCAAAATGCGCGCTGCAAGTGTGACCACATTACTAAAAAAAAAAATTATAATTAATACAACCAACGAATTTACAATGTTATTCGCGATTTTGTGTGAAAAGCTTTTGTATGTCCCTTATTTGTTTTTTTTTTTAAGCAACACTGCTACTTCCTGATGCCCACCACATTGTCAGCCATGTTGAGTTGCGCTCCGACACACTTACTCACGCAAACACACATACACACACACACACACACATACACACTTGCATTGACATATGTACGTGTGAACAGTGAAAAAATTTCTTTGCAATGTATAAAATAACACTTTTTGCATTGATTTTTGCCACGCAGCAATATTTACAATAACGCGAATGTTGAAATTATGCAAATTGGCATGTGAGAGCCCCCAAAAAGCGCGCACATAAGACGACAGAGCAGCGCAATTGCTTTGAACACGTATGCCACATAAACAAAAAAGAAAATGTTAACATGAAAAACACCGCCCACTAACACTTTGTTATAGACATACATATGTACAAAATGCAGGTTTTTTTCTTATTTAATTTTTTTTCTTTTCTGAGCTATTTTGCATTGCTTTTGCTGTCAGTAGGATGCTGCATTTGCATATTTTGTGTAATTTTTTATATTTGGACCCAAACGACAAAACGACGGTAAAAATTGATATTTTTGCCTGAAGTTGTGGTGGGAGGCGAAAGCGTACCAGTTTATTGCTGTAGTTTAACAATTGCACGTCTGCACGAACACACGACGATACGATTTACATTGAATTCTTAACACATTATTCTTATTCGTTAAAAAATACACGAAAGAGCAAAATTTACATTGAAAAAAAAATTATGAATGAGACGACGTCTGCCACTGCAAGTTAGGGATGCACGCAAAATATATATCGCTATCGATTTTCTTCAGCTGTAAATCGAGTGGTTCTACTCGCATGTCAATGGCTCATCGTACAGAATACTCCACCATTTAACAGCAGTGCTATTCGAAAAGTTGCACAAAATGTACATTGTTATCGAAAAATATATCGAATGCACTGAAATATGAAAACATCAATGGCATAATTAACAGAATTACTTCTACGCTTGACAGATTGTTTCCTATTCAAAATAATTACTCTTTGTCATTCTATACGAACGAATTTGCTTACCTCACGATTTGGCAAACTTAACTTTCCTCATAAGAACATACTCATTTCGGTAACATTGTTACTCCCCACTTAACAGAATTTACTCAAAATTAAACAGACCAACTCGCTACTTTAATATTACCCAAAATATGTCGCATCTCTAAGTTCTACAAGCCGAGCAGTGCATAAAGTTGGCAGTGCGCAAAGTAAATTTTTACTTAAAATTTTGATTTAAAAGGTTCATTTAAACAACAATTGCAAACGAAAGCTGTGTAAACGGTGGCCATAAGAATACTGTTATTGTTATAGTTATTGTCATGTTTTTGTTGCAGCGAGCATTGTCGGCGCTTTTCCACAGCATTCGTTGATGTTTAAAAAAACACGCGCGTTGCGCGTCGTGCGAAATATATTCAAAAGTTGTTTGCTGTGTTTGTGTGTGTGTATGTATGTGCGTGTGTGCTGGCTTTATTAAACATTAACATTGCGAAAAATCAATACACATTGTGTGCGTGTGTGTGTGTGTGCGCGCATAGTAAGGCTATTGTGTTAGATTTGTGTTAAACAAAAACGACGCGCACAGGACAACGGCAGGAAAGTTGTCTGAAGGGGTACGAGGGGGCAAACACGCGCCCCTAACGCAGCCGATACGAGGTAAAAACAATGTAAATAAACGCATATGTATACATGATTGTATGTACATCCTTGCAACTAAATATAAACAGTCTGGCGATGTTGGTGCCACAAATAAATAAATCACAAAAATATATTTGCTGTGTGCGTGTATGTGTGAGTGTGCTTATATTGTTGTTTAATTGATGCCTTTGTCTCCAACTTCATTTTCAACAAGCAAAATGTGCATAATTTTTGCCTGACGCCGATGCTGCTGCTCGCGCCCGGCGTCTTATTTATTTAGTTTCTTTTTTTTGCAGCAGCAATTCTTGTGATTTACTTTGCCCACACAGGCACACACACACACACACACGCACACGCATACGCTGCTACTGCTGTCTGTGTTTGTGCTTCCTTTTTGTGCATCAGCTTTGTTGTTGTTCTTGCTGCTTTTTGATTGTTATTTCAACATGCTCGCTCCTTTAACAACCGCACAGTACAGCCAGGCAGACAGTGAGTGGAAAAGAGAGAGAGTGAGTGGACGAGAGATACCGATCTCTCGTTCTCTTTCTTTCCATTTTGCCTGCGCTTAGCTCTCCTGCAGCGTTTTTGCATGCTCGTTTCTTATTGGGATGCGCAGCAACAACAAAAACAAACAATTAGTATTAGTGGTATTCCTGCAAGTGATTAAAATGTTTACAGTTGATTATATGGTTAGAGTTTCCTTGATTGCCAAACAAATAGTTTCATATTGTTGAAAATTCTATTGAATTTATTCCCAAAGCCAAAACCAAACAATGGGTTAGCGTTACGGTACGTAACACTATACATATAAGTACGTATGTATGAACATGTAAACAAAGCTGCCCTTTTCGTTTGTTTTGTACATACAAACTTTTAATTTCGCGCTAATGATTTAGTCATAACGTCTTATAACATCAGTTCAAAGCTGAATGCTATGACTACGATCGTGCCCAAAATATGTATATCGATAATTGTTATTCCTGCATAGCGGCCAGTCAGTTGTCAGTGGCTAACCCGTTTTGCCTTTACTTTTCTTTGGTCTCCTGCTGCGCCAGCTTTTTTGCCGACAACGCATGTTCTCCTACACGCATACATGTGTACGATATATGTGCATATGTATGTATGTGTGTGCATATATTTATATTTATTGCACTAGTTTATGATATCTGTAGTATAGTTTATAATGCATTGCTTTTGCTGTCATTTTGTAAATGGCTGTTTTTACAATTGAAATTCATTCAAAAGCAACCGGATGCCGATTTTCAATAGATTTCAAACATAAGCAAAATCTATTGCAGTTTCATCTTGTACATACGCATATGTACATACATACATATGTACATATCACGTGCATACGTGCATACATATGTATGTACATACGAATGCATATTTAAATCTTGCAGCAGATTGGCAGCTCCGAAGGAACGCGCATTTGATTATTTAAATAACGGTGCCTCACAACAACAATATACATACATACATACATGTAGAAATGTACATTTCTACATACATACATTCGTTTATATGTATGCATGTATGCCAAAATTAAAACAAGTTTTCAACCCCCAATTATTAAAATTGTGCTGCAAATATTACAACTTCTTTCTATACTCTTTGCCTTCCTGCTGTTTTTTTGTTTTTGCTGTCGAAACTTTTGCGCATTGTTGTTGTTCTACTCACGCTTTTAATGCTATTTTTGTGTTACAGTCTCCTTTGTGTTGCCGCTGCGGCGTCGTCTTCTTAATAGCATACACACACACATACAAACATACATATGTATGTATGTAATTTTTTTTTGTTCTTTTATTGTTGTTTCCTTTTTCTGGAAAATTTGTTGTTTTTATTGCTGCTGCCACAATTTTGCTTGGCCTCCTTGTGTGAGAGAGCGAGCGCGCAGGGGCTGTTCACGTGGCTGTGTGTATGTATGTATGTGTGTGTGTGTGTGTGTGTGTTTGTGCACACTAGCATCTCGCTTTTTGGTAAGAACAAGGAGCACGCTTTTAGTTTGTGTGTTGCCTGTGCACAATTTTCGCACCAATTGCGAATTTGCAGTGCTGAAAATGTTTATTGACTTTTGAATAAACGCATATGTACGTAAATATGTACATACATATGTAGTATGTACATATTAACATACCGGTTGATCCTGTGGTGCCTATGGCCATGTTCACCAGCATAACTGATCCATGATCAATAATTGAATGTTATCGAATGTTATCGAATGATATTGCTTGATATCGCTTGTATACACTTTGTTGATAATTGGCGTCATGTAAGCGTTACTTTGTTGTTTACGTTTCAAAGCTGATAAACATAAATGTAAACATGTAAGCCGGTTGTAAGTAATTATAATAAGATATTCAAATTGTTATTAATTTATTCGTTTAAATGTTTTAAAAGTCACTAAGTTGCTGCACTTATATTCAGAAAAGAAAGAGTATTTTTGCAAATCAAGAAGCAAGATAAAAGTACACATTAAATTGATCGTACTATTTCTATGATACATTTTCAGGGATCATGATACGACAAATTTGGTATCGATATTCCGTATCAGTCGCGTTCCCCAGAAAGATCATAGTAATCAGATAAATTATCAGGGACCAAGGCATGCTGGTGACATGGCCATTGTAACTTATATTTGTTAATATTATTCAAATATTTTAAACTTACCTCAAGCCTGAAATAGCATTTTAAGAGTACATTTCAAATGGTATTACCTGATTTTATCCCAACGTAAATAGTTTACCAACAATACATTTGGACGTAACTTGCCGTTGCAATTACAATTATTTCATTGCATTTTCATTATTTTCAGCTAATTTCTCAGTTTAAACAAACAAAAAATCCTACTCACGTAAAAAATCAAGAGCCTTTGTTTTTAACTAAACAAATACGTATAGAAACAAACTGTAGCAAGTAAGGGAAAAACAATTTCTCAAAGAATGGCGCAGTTTTATATGTTTTGTCTGCAGCTATTTTCGAAACAACTTATAAAACACTCATTTTTGACAACAAGAATAATCAAAGATTTAGGTTTGCGTAATATGGATTATTGGTATAAAATTATAACAACAGGAAATTTTCTTCAAATAATCCATATTACGAAAATCAGTTCTACACCTTCGCAAGCCTATGTAAATCTTTGATAGTTCTTGTGAGACTTGTGACACTGAATACAAAGTTTATTCTTGTGTAAAGTTACAGCTACAAGTCGAACAATAACAAATCCATCCCAAAACTTGTGTGGATTTACGTGATACAGCTTTGGGGTACGTCATCGTCTTCAAACGTTAAGATCCTGCACCGTTTCCAATCCAACTGTTTCAAAGGATTGTGAATGTTTCGTACTATGTGCGAAACACTACACTAATCTGTGGAACCCCGTAGGGATTTTGATTTGATTTTGATTCTGTTTCTGCTCTCTCATAAAAGGAACATGGATTTTGCTTGCCTGTCTCTTTCTAATAGAAGCTTCTACTCAGAGTTTTGTTTTATTCTTGTATTGCATATATTTTTCTTGTTGTTAACTTAACATCATTTCGATTTGTCATTATTTAGCGCAAATGAACAACTTCTGCCCAAGTTTATGCTCCAGTATTTGAAACGTTGAAAATAGCAACAGATTTTCGGCGATGCTTTTAGCAAGGTTCCAATTGGGATTATTCCTACCACACGCCTGCACTCTCGCTCTCTCTCTGGCGCGCTCAACAAGAAAACATTTGGTCTGCCGCTTGCGTTTATCGTTCATTTTTGTTGTTGTTTAACATATTTTCGTATCCCTTTTCTTGCTAGTCTCTTTTGCGTTCTCAGGCGGCGATAGTAGAGTGAGAACCAAACAGGTGCAATTACACTGGGCACATTTAGTTATGCTTACTTAAAAAACGCTTTCAACCGGTTTTGTTTAAATGTTGAACCGTTTAAACTGCTATGCATTTGTACATATTTTTATTAAATTATTTTATTTTATATTTAGCTCAAGCTAGTTTTGATACCGAATATTATTAGCAAACGGTTAATAAGTTTTGAAGTCTTAATTGCAAAATATTTTTACTCAGCATCGAAATATTTGTAATGTTTTAAAGGGCGCTAGAAATCTATTCTGAACATACCATATCAGTTACCATTAATATGTATTTAGTTGAGTAGTATATTTTATAAGTTTATTTAAATGCTAGTTCGACCCACTATGCGACTTCATTTGGCAAGTTTTCTTGTCTACGGCGCATGCGCGCTCTCTCTCACTCTCTCACACACACAATTGCTTTTAAATGTGTGTGTTTTTGTGAGCGCCATGCTCCCTTGTTTTTTGTTGTTCCTGCTTTGCTCGCTGCTTCCTTTCTGCCTTTGTATAATTCGAAAATACTAAAGTAAAGTGCTCAAAATTGCTGTGCTCTGCAGCAGCATATATATGTACATATATACATATATATATTTTTTGCTGCCTCTCTCCTTCTCGAACACACTACTCCGCAATGCTGGGCTGCTGCTCTGCACGCCGCAGCAGCAACAACAACAATAACAAGCGGCAGGCTGTGTGCTTTCCTTGCTTGCGCTCCGTCGTTGTCTTCATCCGTTCTCAGCGTCGTTGGTTGTTGCTGTTATGCTTGATTTTTATTACTTTACTTTTTCAGTATAATTCTTTGTCTTTTGACGTTTGTTTAATGCAAAAAAGAAAAAGGCAAGAAAAGACGCAAGACAAGAACCAGCAGACTGCTCACACTCATACCACACTGACACACACACCACACACACAGTGGCAATAACTGACATACCAAAAAGGAAGAAGCACAAACTACATTTTTAAGCACAGACAGGAGTCTGTACAAAATAAAATTTTTGCGCAACGCTTGTCACATTGCAAAAGTCGAGAGTAGGTCCAAATAATAAACAACTAAAAAATTGATAATTGTTTATTGTTTACAGACACTGCGCTTAAATTAAAAAAACGCAATCAATTTCGTTCAATTTGGCTTGTTATTGTTTGAATTATTGCAAAAACAACTAACTAAAAAACCAATAATTAACAACGATACATCAATCATTGCACGTCAGTTTCCATTTGGCGCTCGTTTGTTGTTGTTGATGCATTTCAAGGTTAAAAGGAAGCAGCCGCCACAACAACAACAATAACAATAACAACAACAACATCAAAGGAACTAACTTTTCACACTTTGGGTAAAATCATTGCATTCAATCAATTCCAATTGACTTCCAATCTAATCGTTACCATTTGTAGTTACTGTACGAGTGAGTGTCCTTGATAACCGTTAAGCGCTGCGAACGCATCATGCGAATGGCTTTCCTTCCGCGAATTGAATGAATCCATCTGCAGTCGCAATTGGCCGTGAATTCATTAGCCATATTCAAGTGAGTGCTGTGAATCAATCGCTGTTGTGAATAAATTTGTCAAATCTCTTCTTCTTTTTTAAGTTTTGGGAAAATGTATCATTTATGCAGCTTAAAATATATCAAGAGTGCCACAACTCGATAGTTTTAGCCCACACCATCGATAAGACCGCGATAGTAATCTAAACAAGAAAGAACGGATGAGGAATCTTGAAAAACAGAAGAGCTATCATACAAAAACAGAAATTTCGCACGATCGTTCCTATGGCAGCTATATGTTAATGTGGTCCGATCCGTTCAGTTCCAACATATGTACTGCCTGCAGCAAAAGGAAGCAGCTGTGCCAAATCTTATCAGGATAGCTCTAAAACTGAGAGGCTGGCTTGCATAAATATAGAAAGGGAGATATCGCTATTGATGCTGATCAAGAAAGAATATATGTATATGCTTTGTAAGGTCAAAAACTTCTCGTTCAATGCGATACACACTTCGTGACAAAATTAGAACACAATCTGCAAGGATATAATGGCCATGTTCACCTTGATTTCTGATAATTTATCTGATTATCTGGGGAACGCGACTGATACCATATATGGATAGCAAATTTGTCGTATCCTGATCCATGAAAATGTGTCATAGAAATCTTACGATCAATTTAATGTGTACTTTTATCGAAATGCGTCTTAAAATGATCGGCATTTTGTATGTAAACAAGGGAAAATAATTTTGTGGCTTGCGAAGTCCACCTTTTGTCTTAAACTGCAATACATTGTAACGAATAAATTAATAACAATTTGAATAATTTATTATAATCACTTACAACCGGCTTACATGTTTTCATTTAAGTTTATCAGCTTTGAAACTTTAACAAGGTAACGCTTCTACGCCATTTATAAACAAAGAAGAAAGTATCAGACTTTTCGATAACATCCAATTATTGATCTTGGATCAGTTATGCTGGTGAACATGGTCAATTACACAAATTGTACAAACCTAATCAAAATCTGTTTCAAAACTGGATATGCACCATAAAATCATTCAATTACGTTTCATTTAGCTGTCTCTCTCACTTATAAATCATAAGATGGCTCAAAAAAGCACGATTAAATTTAAATAACACTGAAAAGTAACAATAATATATATGTGGGATACTTACAGGACATAAGTTCCCATACTTTGAGCAAATTAAATCTAGAACGAATACCTAATTGTATTTATTTGATGTATAACTTTGAACAGTGAACATTTTTAAGGTTAGAGGATCGTTAGGATCGGTTTGCGTACCGTTCTCTGCAGCCCTTGAATTTGAGTTTATGGTTCAAACCTTCCTTAACCTTATTAACAAAAAGTTGATTTGATTTCTCAGACTCAGAATGTTTGCTTGTGTTATAATAAATGTAACTTTTTTGGAACATTATGTAGAGTGTACTTTTGAACCGATCCGTTTGCGAACCGGTTCACAGCCTGGCCTATATTCCAATTTCTGTTCAACTGAACAATTGATAACACAATAAATAAATGAATTTGTATGATTTAATAAACGCTTTCGATTAATCCGACCATTTATACACTTACTTGCAGGCTATCTGGCACACACTGAACTTCCATCCGTTTGGGCTTCCATTGGAGTTACACGTTGGGCCCCAGGACACTGGCAACTGGACAGAGACTGAACGTGGACGAGGCGTGTTCACAGCAGCACGATGAGCGCCGCCACACAGGAGTTTTGCGTGCGCTGGAACAGCCATTTGGGGAGCATTGGGGCGGCCTTTCCACAGCTGTTGGCCGGCCAGAGGTTCGTCGATGTGACGCTGGCCTGCGAGGGGCATCAGGTGCACTGTCATCGCCTGGTGCTTGCCGCCTGCTCCACATACTTTGAGGCCATACTGGCCGAGAATCCATGCAAGCATCCGGTCATCATACTGCCCAGCGAGATCAAACTGTGGGAGATCCAAGCCCTGGTCGACTTTATGTACAAGGGCGAGGTGAATGTGACGCAGGCGGGACTTGGCCAGCTGTTGCGCTGTGCCGAGCAGCTGCGCATACGCGGCCTCTACGGCTCGGAAGCGGCCATTAACTACAAGCAGCTGCAGCAAATGCGGCAAGACGCAGCAGCAGCAGCAGCGGCGGCAGTGGCAGCGACAGCGACAGAGCCAAGTGCCGCTAAGCAGGAATCGCAACAGCAGCAGCAGCAGCAACAGACGCAACAGACGCAGCAGCAGCAGCAACTGGACAGCACAGAGACGGATGATACGGCCACTAACTCAACGATATCGACGACAACCATGAGCACAACGGCGCTCTCCGCCAAGCAGCAGCAACAGTTGCTGCTGCAACAGCAGCAGCTGCAACATAAGGAGCAGCGCCAGCGTCAGCAGACAAATGGCAATAATGCGCTACAGTTGCAGCAGCTGCAACAGCAGCAACAACACCAGCAACAACAGCAGCTGCAGCAGCAAACAAAAGCCGGCTCCTCGGCAGCCGCATCAAACAATTCAAATGCACCAACCGAAGATGATTCCGCTGATGATGCGAGCAACAATTGGAATGCATACAGTGAGCATTATGAGGAGCATTATGCCTCGGCAGCAGCCAACAATAGCAAGCTCAATGTGCAGCTGTTGCAACAGCAGCAGCAGCAACACCAGCATCTCCAGCCGCAGCATCTGCAGCTGCAACATCATATGGACTCCACAATTGAGGATGATCACAATTATGTGGCCGCCCACGATGAGGATAATGACAGCAGCGGGTTTGCCGGCAATTTGGGCAACAGCAGCAGCGTTGGCCTCGGCGTTAACCTAGGCGCCCTATCGATCAGCATGGACGCCGACCTGGATACCTCGGCGAATACCTCGGGCTCATCACTGATGCACAGCTCCATTGATGGCTACACATCGTATAAGCGTGTGCGACGCTCGGAGGCATCGCTCGCCCAGGCAGCCAAGTGCGTATCGAAAGGTGAAACCTTTCAAACGGTAAGCAACATGTTCAATATACCCGTCTCCACCATACGCTTCTATATGGCCCGCAAGGGCATACTGCCCAAGCGCAAGCGTGGCCGTGGCGCCTCCCATGCGGGCACCACCATCACCACAACGAACATGACGGGCAATTCTGGATCCTCAGCCTCGGCGGCGGCGGCAGCCGCTGCGGCCGCAGCCGCAGCCGCCACAATGGCAGCAGCCACAACGCTCGGCAGCCTATCAACAGCCGGTGCCCATCATCATCTGCCACACCATCATCTGCCGCTGGATGCGATGCACCTGAAGCGACTGACAAATGCCAGCAATGCTGCCAACGTTGGCGCCAACAGCAACAGCCCCACATCGGCAGCAGCAGCAGCCATAGCCGCTGCCGCGGCAGCAGCGGCCGCCGCAGCCGCCGCGTCCCCATCGCCGCCCAGCCTGGAGGTGGCAACGGCGGCCGGTGTGCCCTTTCACCTGCTCAGCGATACGGCTGCCTTCAAGCTGAGCGAGCAGCAGCAGCAGGCGCACATAATCTAACTACTACGCCCATGTGAAAGGAGAGTGAGTTACAACCTATTCAGTTTATTGGTATAGCCTAGCCGGAGGGGTGCGGAGCGGTGCGGAGCTGTGTAAATTGCAACGGATCAAAGCGGTACGGAGCGGTGCGGAGCGGTTCTTCAACAACGTTGCGGACAATCCAAAATCACAAACAATTCTTGGCTGAAATTGTCATACACTTTTCACACACACATACACACACACTCATACAAAAACAAACGCTTTAAAAGCAATTAATTTTTCCACATTTTCCGGTTACTCGTTTGCCAACGTTGTATCCCGATCCTAAGTCTCTGCAACAGTTGAAAGAAAGCTATGCATATATATATATTATATATATATGTATATACTACATACTATATATAGAAATATATATATATATTTTTTTTAATTTTAAAATTTAATGTTTTGCCTTTAGTCAGCTATACATTAATAATACACGGTACATATTTACCGCATGCGTATTTTGGCAGCTCTCCCCAACCCTCCCTCCCCCTCCCCCCATAAGTGTATGTATTTGCTTATAAGGATTTAGCATTAGTTAAACATTTGTATTATAATATGTACATGATTATTTTCATGTAAGCGCTCCACCCTCGCCCTCCCGCCCAAACAAACAAATCTATATAGTAGTTCAACCATAATTCGTTCATTAATTTAATAAAACAAGAAAACAAAACAAAACAAAACAAAAAACAATCATTTCTCATCAAAACAGTTAAAACATAAAACATTTGTGCAGTTAACATACAGTACAATAACTATATAGAAACAAAATACAAAAAAAGAGCCTGTAATATCTTTTTTTTTTGTTTGTTGGCAAAATACAAGTCATAATTGTAACTATATATATTATGTATAAAGAAAAGAGAGCAACTTTTTCATTTTTTTTCTCGATTTACAACAATCATTAGCGCTTAAGAACAGCAATAAGAGACACCAGAAATCATCGACTTAAAACAAAAAAGATCAAACCCATACATTTGATTGATATACATATATATATATACTTTATAAGTAAGTGTAATTTCAATGCCAACATTCATTATACCATATACATTTGATATTCATTCATTCATTCATTTTGTTTATAGTTCTTTTGCGCATTTTGTTTGTGTATTGTATGTGTTATAATTGCAAAAAGACAAAATTCAAACTATTTATTTATTCAATGCTAAAGAAGTGTATCTCCGGTTCGGTTAGCTGAACCGGTATTTTTTATGTGCATTTAAGCTGGGTAAAGACTTTTAAAAGACTATTTCTTTTAATTAAGTTGCTTTAATATCCAACATAAGACTTATTTTTTTAAGACATTTTTTGTATGCGATTCAATTGTTTTTGTTTATTTTTTTTAAACAAAATACATGCATGCAATTTTTTATTACAGTTTACACATAGAAACAACACTCAGTCTCAATTAAATGTTTGCCATACTCGCAATTTAAAAAGTATTCATAGTTTTTTTTTTTTTGTTGTTTTTTGTTTCCAGCCTTTTGTTTTCGAAAGCCTATTTATATATAGCCAGCAGTATTTGAAAATAAGTTCGAAATTTAATGTTAAAAATTGTAACTGAAGTTTCATCAAATTCCGTGTTGAAAATGTCTAGCCAATTTTCGTTATGATCTCTCAAAAGTTGTAGATATGTATGTATGTATGTGTTTGGGAATGTTACTGAAAAGAATCATATGCAACATATATTACTTTCAAAGCAAAACAAAGCAAATACCTCGTATACAATGAGCAAAAATAATAGTAAGCCATATACATACATAAACAAGAAAGAACAATCCATTTTCGGCATGCCGGAGATACTATAACCTTGCAGCAAGGATTTTTTTTAGTAAATTAGTCCCACATATAAAAATTAAAGCAAACAATGAAAGCTAGATGAAATATCTGTATAAACAAAAAAGTTGCTCATACAATAACTCATTTTTCATCCGATTGTTCCTATGGCAGCTATGTGATATAGTGGTCTGATTTTGATCAAATTTCGTCAGCTTGTATAAACTACATCGTTACTCCGTTTTGTTGAGTTTGGTTAGGATGTCTTGAAAAACAGTAGAGTTTTTATAGAAAAACACAACGACCGATCGTTCCTATGGCAGCTATGTGTTATAGTGGTCCGATTCGTCCAGTTCCGACATATGTACTGCCTGCAGCAAAAAGAAGCATCTGTGCCAAGTTTTATCAAGATAGCTCTCAAATTGGGGTATTAGTTTGTATAGAAACAGACGGACATCCTTAGATCGGCTCGACTCAAGAACATTAACAACAACAATATCCTCTGCAAGTGTATAAAAAGAAACAACAAAATCAAATACAAATAATAAACAAACAATCACCAAGAAGCAAAGTGCACAGCAATAACAATAAACGAAAGCGAATAACGCTTATTTTACACATTAAAAAAACAATTGCAAACAAAACTAATTAATTGTAATTTATAATTAACCGAAAGTTGTTACCAATAGTCACAAACAAAACAAGCCCATAGCAAGCAAATATATATATATTTTTTAAAAATCAATTGTAAAATATGCAAAAACTAAACAAACAAACAAAAACAAAATGAGAGAAAAACAAAACAATATACTCCATTTTTTTGGAAACAGAGTATAGAAAACGAAAAAGTTGTGCTGCAGCTTGCTATTAAAGAAATCTATCTATTTTTATTAAAAACAAGTTTTTTGTTTTAGACTGCGCCTTGTGAAACACGTTGAAAACCTCAAGAAAAATAACGTGAAAAGGCAAGATATAATAAACTAAAGAATAACAAAATGGGGAACTGTAGTTCCCACACATATTAAAATCAAATGCAAGTATTATGTATCAAACACAAAACGAAAAATGGCAAATAAAAAAATAAGATATATATATATGTATATATACATATACTATATTAAAGTACATATATAGAACGTATACTTAAAAACAAAAGGATAATTAAACACGGTAAGCCAGCAAACGCAAATTATGTTATGATGCAAAAACAGTTAAATTTATGTATAAATTAAAAAACAAAAACAAACAAAAAACAATGCGAAACAAAGCAAAATGCAGATGGTATTTTAAATAAAAATTTGAAAATTATATTGCACGTTGTGTTTCTCATATCGGTTTGTACCGTTAGGAGGGGCTTAACATTGGCATTAACAGAAAGCAAACATTTTTCATTATGTGGGGATATTATTAAAAATAAAAACATCCAACACCATTTATTTTTCTTATGAAAATTAATTGCAATATTTAATTAAAGAGTTGTCTTTTATATTAATTAAATATTTTGTATCGATTATTGGCACAGAGAGCAAATAGGAAAATTACTCGTGCATTTTGTAATCCATCTTTAACAGCTCTGTTATGTATGTTAGCCCCGTTTCCACCTAAAGTGCGTCTGCGTTTGCGTCGAAATCTGCTAACGTACATCCATTTCCCATAAGAAATACATGGGCTGTTGAGTAGCTGTTAAAAGTGCGTTCGAAATGTACGCATGTTTTGCCTACTCGATTCTTGTAATTTACTCGATTATTGGTAAGTTTCAGAGCAATTACAAGGCTGTTAAGTGATTTAGGCGCAAAAATGTAAAAAGAAACAATCGTAAATAGTTATTAAACTTATTTTAAATAGTTTTTTCCCCGCTGGTAGTTAATAAGTCGTGTGAGCGGACGAGGCCACTTCTCACATGAATAAAAATAAGTTATATAAGAATTTGGTGCTTATAAATATTTAATTTGTTAATTTGCAATCCATCTTTAACAGCTCTGTTAGTTATGAATGTTATCGAGTCAATATATCGAATGTATTTGCGCCCAGCATTAACAGCGCTGTTAATGCTTACGATACTATCGATACTCTTAGGAAAATAAACAATACGCCAAAAAAAAACACAAGAAGCAATATAAACCAAAACAAAAGGCTAACAACAAATGTTGCGTAACCGACTGCGCCCGCTGCAGCAAGCCGCCAGCAGCAGCTTGCAACTTCAATGGCCAGCCACAATTGAAAGCAGGCGCGCCAAAAGCAGCAGCGCCGGCAATACGAACGCCACACGCCAGAGCAAGATTCTGGGCAAGCTCTATGGCAGTCGCGTGGCGGGCACCAAAAAACGCTGGTATCCCAGCAACGATGCGAACAGCAGCAGCACTGGGAGCAGCGTCGGCAGCGGTTACCAGCCGCCGAGCGTTGTCTTTCAAGCATCGCAATTTGGCAAAAGCAATTCGTCCGGCTCCAAGCACAACACGCGCCGCATGTCTGTACTGAATAAGCTCTTCATGATGCACATTACCGATCTGCTGGCCACCGGAGAGGCGGCCGACTCCATACTGGGACGTGGCCTGCAAGTGTCGCGCGTGAAGATCTCTGCTGACTTTGCCTGCATCAATGTCTATTGGCTGGGCAGCGGTCAGCTGAGCAGCGATGCAGAGCTGGAGGCAGCGTTGCAACGCAGCAGCGGCCAGCTGCGTCACGAGCTCTCCCAGCTGCGGCTGATGGGCGAAGTGCCGCGCATTAAGTTTGTGCGCGACAAAACCGGCAGCAACATCAACAGCGTTGAGGGCATACTGCGCACACTGAATATAAGTCAGCCCGCAGAGGAGGAGCCGGCGGATGCACAGGCTGAGCATGAACCCACCTCCCCTAGCCAGAGCTATGATCTGGCCCAGACGGCGCGTCAGGAATTCTATGGCCAGGCGGCAGCGCCATCGGCTGCCACAGCAGCCATGCCCGAAATGCGTCATGATGTGCTCGGCCTGGACCATCGTCGCATTATGGACAAGATTCTAACCAAAATGCGCAAATCCAAACAGGCCTGGGAGCAGCATCAGGAGCAGACTGCCGACCAGGCGGCCGTCCTGAATGTTGCCGCTGCCTTAGAGCCGTCGCGCCTGCCGCGCCAAATGTCCGAGGCCGACGCGGAGTTGGCCAACAAAAAGTTCGAGGCGTTTCTGGCCAGTCGACGCGAGCGCAAGCAAACGCCGGAGCGCAAAAAGTATCGACGGGATGACGAGGAACAGTTGGATTGGTCGGCAGCGGCACAACAGGACTATGACGAGCTGCAGCTGCTCTCGCCGGAGCAGCGTAAGCGCTACACACAGGAGGATTACATTGAGGAGGAGGACAGGGACAACAAGCCCGACAAGCATGACCATCTCAAATCCTAGTCCTAAGCAATTTATTGTTCCTTGCACTGTTTTATTTGTTTATATCATTTGTTTGTTGGGCTTTGTTCAGAACATTCGTTTTCAATTGATGAGAAAAGATATGTTCCTTTTTATAAATTGCTACGATTCATTTAAAACTTATGTTCACAAAACTGCGCCTGATAAATAATTCTTGTTGAAAACTAGATTAATTTGTTTAAGTGTGTATTTTCACACAATAAAGTAATTTAATGTATCAAATGGGGAAAAGGGTGGTACTTAAATTGCGTAAGTTATTTTAACAGTCCTTATATAGTATATATATTCTTGATACATACACAGTCTTGCATACACAGTCAAGTCGATCTGCCCCTGTCCGTCCGTCAATATGATTTCAGACTATAATAGCTAGCTCTTGGCTCAGAGAAACCAGGAATGCAGGTCTGAAAATCCCAAACACACCTTTCTACACATGCACACAAATTATGCATCAAGCAGTTCAGCGGCATTGCAAGCAAACAGTATATTTGCTGTATTTATTATCCGATCGATTTGAAACTTGCGCAATTTATCAAAAGTGATCCAACAATATTGCACTCCAAAAATCAAGGCTATAGCTTTGAAATTGTTTCCTATATATCATGTTTGTTGATTTGTAGCGGTGCTGGGGAAAATATCTGAAATATGAAACAAACTTGATCTAGGTATGATATACAGCAGCCTACATTTCAAATTTGGTGCCACTAGCTCTTATAGTTTCTAGGATCCTGGTGTTTATACTTCCGTATGTAGAGAGGGCCAGATCGAGTTGACTGTTGATGCTGATCAAGAATATATATACTTTATAGCAGCGTTTCCCAAAGTGTGGGTCACGACCCGATACCGGTTGGTAGAAAAACTTTGCCGGATCGCAAAAAACATTGTAAAAAAGGAAAAATAAAGTGTTAAATAGTATATTTTGGCATCGGATAAACCAAAGACTACAATACTACAAGATGGGCAACGCAGTAAAAAAGAATGGCATAAGGGCAGCTTCCGTTTCGTTTTTTCATTAGGTGGGTCGCGAGAATTAGTTAAAGTTAGGGAAACGCTGCTTTATAGGATCGGAGTTGTGTTCTTCTGCCGGTTGCACACATTTGCAGTCTTAGAAGTAACTTTTACCCATTCCATGGGTGTAATAAGACGCAAGCAATACCATCTACTATATCTTCCGTTCAGTGGTCCCAAACGATCCCAGCTTCCTCTCTTATTCTCATCGACACAGCTCTTCCTCTACCGCACCACAGACCACCAACAAACTTAATGACTTTTCATTTTTTAATGTATATACTCTTAAAGAGCGAAAAAAGATATGTACCCTTGCAGAAAAGCGTTTTATACAATAAGTCAATTTTCGACCTATTGTTCCTATAACAGCTATAAGATATAATTATCCAATTTTGATCAAATTTAATCAAAACTAGTAAGTTTGCTTGATAATCTACATATGTATATAAAGTAAATACTTTTTAGAGTGAGAAAAAGTTATGCTATTAGACATTTCTGTACAAAGTACGACGATACTTGAAGGTTATTTATTAACTTTTTTTATGGATTAAAGATTGTAAGTATCCTACAGACGTAGCATATATAAAATATATAAATGGTTTGGGCAAATATCAAGTATTTCCAATACAAATGCCAACAAACACAAGTTTACAACTGTTAATAAATGTAAATATTTATTATATTTATAAGACCTTTTCTAAGCTCAACCAGTGTTTAGGTATAAGCCTTCTTCTGAAGACGGCCCATGCAAAGGCTGTTGTTCTGAATGTGAGCAGGCAACATATTTCCATCTCTTTCTCACTCGTTGCAACAATCCTACGGGAAACACGTGCATGCCACAAAAACTGTATACATGAATATGTTCCAAATTGCAACTTGTTTGGTTTCTCCGCAATTCCCTTGATACTCAATCAAAATGAGAGTATTATTACAAGTTATTATATGTATACAGTAAAGATCCAAGCAGAACTTGGCGTTCTTTATAGCGTAACTCTGCTGTACGGCTATTATTTGGCTTTTGGCACGTGTGCAAAAGGTTATAGCTAACAATTTGCTCAAACGTTTGTAAGAATCACAGTTAGTTTTATTTGAAAAACTAAAAAAAAAAAAAAATTAATACATATTTCATATTTGAAAAAAAAATATTTAAAAAAAAAAGACACTACACATAATAATTTGTACGTATATAAAGCGTAAACACTGCAAATGTTTATTTCATAGAAATAAATGTTTCAACTCTTTTTTTTGTTTCTTTTTTTTTTTTTTGGCTTTTTTAATATTTGTCGATGGTAAAAACAAATTTTGAACGTCATTTCAAAGCAATGTGTGCCACTGTGCAAGGCATACGATGTTGCTGCCGGCTAGCCTGCAAGTGAGAAAGAGACGCAAGATTAAAATGGTGTACAATTGCTGTGAATGTCATGCAAAAAGAGAGAGAGATAGAGCAGGGGAATAGCGGCGGCAAATGTATCAGTTGAAAACTCGTTAAACATCAACGTTTATGCTCAGTCGAAAGATGGTGATAAGTTTGGTTCATCACAAACATTTGCCAGGCCCACATCCCCCCTCAAACCCTTTAGCAGAAACTGCGTTAAACGTACCTTAAGTGTTGCTGCACATGTTTAATACAATATATACGTATGGGTAAGCGATGGGAAGCGAAGCTTATTCGAAGAGAGCGAAGCCCATATCGTCATCCTCGGACTCAGATTCCTCCTTCTTCTCCTCCTTCTTAGCTTCCTTCTTGTCGCCACCGGCAGCAGCCGCTGGGGCACCAGCAGCGGGCGCAGCAGCAGCAGCAGCACCGCCAACGGGCATTGAGGAGAGCTTCTCGCGACCCTCCTTGATCAGATCATCGATGCTCTTGCCTTTGAGCTCCTTGATCACGCGGGTGAGACGCTCAGCGTCAACCTCAATACCGACCGAGCTGAGAATCTTCTCCAAATCGGCATTGGCGGGGCTATCTTGTCCACCAAGGACAGCCAAGAGGTATGCAGCCACGTAACGCATGCTAAAAATAAAGTAAACACAAAATTAGCGTTAGTCAAAACAAAATTGTAATCTGCTTATATTATTGGCATCGTGTGCGATTTTTATTTAATTTGTTGCGCAATCGCTTTGTATTTATTTTATGCACAATTTGCGCTCATTTTTGCCGTTATTACTTACTTTAAGTCTTAAGTTTTTGACACGAAACGTGAAATGCACAGATAAACACAACTTTCGCCTAGGAGACCTTTAAACGAAAAGAACTCTGCTTCGCTTTGCCACAAGAAAGTCACTTCCGGCTGTCAGAAATGACAGCTACAGCCATATACAACCCTGCGGTTTGAAGTAGATGGCGCTTTGCCTACAGAGTTGCATTTATTTTCTGTTTATTAACAGACGAAAGGTCAATAGACAGCGGAGCTGAGCGGAGCCGTCGAAACTGTTAGGCTACGCTCAGCTCTCAATGACCCGCCCACATACAGCGAATAGTAAGCGACAGACTGATCAAATATTTAAAAGTGTTGCTGCTTGGCGGCTGGCAAGCTAAAATAAATAAGCATGCTTGTTAACAGCGGTTGCGCTCATTTCGGCTCCTCTCCATTAAACTGCTGGTGGGCGCGCTCTCTGTATGTTTGAATTTTCATTGCGGGTAGGTTAAGTTCCGCTCCGCTCAGTTCTGCTCGTTATGTGCGGGGCGTCTGTAGTGTTAATAACGATGCTATATTGCTAACATACCGATAGATGGCGCTTTGGTTGCAGAGTTGCGTGTGTTTGATACCCGTCATACCATAAAGTTGTTTGTAAATTTAAATCTTGTATTGGTAATAAAATTTGCATACATAAATGTTAATACAAATATGAATAGGTCACTGGACAGAGTTCCAAACACTTTTCCGCCAAAGACAAGTGTTTTCCAGAAAAAGGCTAGTCTGCCATCACTGACTGTAAGCATAACAGAAATTATAACAGTTTGCTACATGAGAGTCTCAACAGAGACAGCCAACTGCATGTCTACATCACCGAGGCAACAGCTGTCTGTTATTTTTGAATTTGTTTGCAATTGTGATGTTAAGTAACAGCGATAGGAATTTGCTAAAATGTGCTGAATTTAACAAACAAAATTTCACTTACTAGGTTCAATCAGCGTTTTCAGTACTTCATTTTCATCCCCAAATTAACAAAACTTTAATTTTGAGTAATTTTTCGTCAATTTCGAATACCAAAACATTTTTTATCTAATGTTTAAAAATTTATGAATTATCTTTGTATTTTATTTAGTATGGAAAATAAAAGTTTTGAATCGATGACCTTATTCACCTACAAAACTGTTCCCTGATCAATATTACAATATTATAAACTCTCTGGTGAATCCAGTAATACAATTTGTTGCCAATGGCGACGCATTTCAAACATATTACTGCTAGAAATAATAATTGTAATAGACAGATAAATGATCAGAGAGCACGTTGTGCTGGTGAACGTGATCATTAACTCATGCTAAATCTGATATAGAAAAAAGGATAGATTTATGAATATGGAACAACGGTCACCTCTGATCGGAAAAGAGCTAAATTGGCAGCACTGGTTGTAGGGGCATTAACAGTGCTATGTTATGGCACACAACGATTGCTAACAACGCGCGGTTTCAAATCAAAATGTATGTCATCGATAAGTCAGAAACCAAACCAAAGCCGGACGAGGCGGACGTGTGACGCTCGGTGCGCGTAATTGAAATTTCTAACTGTGCGTTGTCTGGTGTGTGTTGTGGGTTTTTTATTTTGTATTTTGTTGGCCGTCGTTCCCGCTTGCAATTTGACTCTGCGACCACTACAACGAGAGGGAGTGTGTGTGTGTGTGTGGTAACAAGCACAAATTCAGTACCGCAGTGGAAGCCGTTACAAAATCCAAACTGTAAATTACAACAAATTCTAAAATTTTTGTTGTTTATTTTTGTTGTTGTTGAAATTTTTGCCGCGTGTGCGCGCTCTTAAATAAACAAAGCAGACTAACATACCATACATGCGTACCTGGGCTGTTGTTTAATATACATAATTAAGTAAAAGCAACAGAAAGTAATGCAACAAACGACACATAACCAAGAAGAGCACATCTAAGAAGCAGTAGATGAGGAGAAGCCAAGAGTACAATAACAACGATCAGAGAGGCACAAGCAGCATACAAGCAGTAGTGCGTGTGAAACTGTAAACTGTTTCGCAATCAAACGAAGAAGACGAAGAGGACAAAAAATCAAATAATAAAAAAAAGTAGCCTACCACGCGTCGGTCGCCTCGTTGCGCGCTTGTTCCCTCTTCGGTGTTGTCTTCGGCATACGTTCCAACACTCCACCCCTGCTCCACCAAACACTGTCTGCACTGTCTGTCTGACTTCGCAGTCGCCGCGCAGCAATAGACGAAAAATTTCAAAGCAGCGCAGCGCAGCCGCCGTCAGCGCTAACGTTAACGTTGTTGCTCTCTGTGCATATTATGTGCGTATAAGTGTGTGTGTGCATAAGGTGTGGTGTGTATACAAAATCGATTGAACCAACGCCGCTGCCGCTACCGCCGTCGACAGCGACGTCGACGTCGTTACGCGATTTTCAACGCACTTTTTTTTGTTTATTTTTTTTGCTATTCTACATTTTTTTTTGTGGTTGTGAGAGGCAAGCCAAAAATTGATGATGGATAAATCGACAACAAATACGGCTAATGCAAATGCCGCAACGGATGAGGCGTCGACAACAACAACAACAGCAACAAATGGCGCTGGGTGTGGCAGCAAGAGCAATAACAACAACAACACCAGCAGCAGCAACAACACTAATAATGCAACAAACGCCAGCAGCAGCAGCAACAACAACAACAGTGTTAGACCCTATGTGCAACGTTTGGCCGCCGCTGTGGCCACAACAAGTGCGCTGCTCAGCAACAACAGCAACAACAATAACTGCGGCAGCAGCAATTCCACAACTGGAACGGGCACTGGAACGGCAACTGGAACAGGCATGGGCAGCGTAATTGCAACGGGAAATGGAACAAACACAGGCACAAACAACACTATGATGATTAACCTTAATATTAGCACCACAACTGGCGGCAATTTCGCTGTCAACGTTGAGCCCCACATTTCCGTGGAGAGCCTCAAGAAGATCATTTCCAAAAAGCTAAAGGTTGCCAAGGATCGCATCTGTTTGCTGCATCGCGAGAAGTGAGTATTGGTCCTGGAAAGTGTTCGGCCTGCCGAATCTTACACAAAAATAAATAAACTTTTGTTTCAACCGATTGTTCCATTATATTATAGTAATGTAACCCAGACAATTTTAAAACAAATTATAATAATAAAAAATAGTTTGTGAGGTTGGAAACGTCTCCTTCCTTTGTTTTTGCCTACTCTTTCTCTCTCACTCCATCTCTGCAAAGCAGTTGGCAACTCTGCGGCATATGGCGTCTCTAACCTAAAAGGCAACTCTATTATTCCAACAACCCGACCAAGTCAAGATAACCCACAACTTTGTTGCCTGTCGCTTTCAAATCTATGACGCAACTTTCTGTCGCGTGGAATTTCTCGCATTTCTCACCCAGTTTTCAACTGATTAAGTGATAATGATATGAGCAATCGTCAAATGGAAAGGGTTGGGGTGTCCGAGGGGTGGTTGCTGTTTGCTAAACAATATCACATTCCCACACCGTTTCAGTTGATTCTTATAAACAATTGCGCCAGTCCTTTAAACAATTAAAAATTAACCCGAGAACTGTCTTTTGTTAAGTGTATACAATTTCCACTATATCAAAATAAATATCCAATGAATTTATTGTTCTTTCAAAAGTTGAAAGGCTGATTAATAATTTAGAATCAACAAATAAACAAAAGGAAGTTAACAATTTGAGGGGTGGTGTGGGTAGAAACGATACATAGTTTTTGGTCATCGATATTATCGATAACTTAATTTCGATTAAATAAATATGAAAAGTGGATTTGCTAATTTGCTTAATAAAACTGATAGAACTATAAAAAATATATAAGATAATAAAAAATTAAAAACAATATAAAATTTAACGATGCCTATTTATAAATAAGATATTTGCTAACGAACACATTTCCATACCAACTAAGTAGTAATAAAATCAGCATAAATTCAAGAAATCGGAATAATGCTGTAAATATGATACCATTTAAATTTATCGATACCATCCATATATTTGTGCATATATCGATGTTTTTGCCACCTTCACAAATACATGCAAGTATGTATGTGTTTTTAGCAGTTTTTAACCATGCTCGATACATATTAATTGTTAGTTTAAAACGTGACTGTTTAACAGTTACATGAACACATACATACATATGTACATGTAAGTATTACAGTTTTAAGTGTACTGGTGCGTTGTGTATTGGATCAAAATTCTTGCAACTGTGTGTATACACATACACATACATTTATGAATACATGTGCATAAATAAGTGTGTCGTGTGTGTGTTTTTAGAGCTTTGTTTAGTTAAAATGCTTTTGATTAACGTTTTATGTTATCGTTTCATTGTGTGTGTGTGTGTGTGTATTTCACCGCCTTTGTTAGGCTTTATTGTGCGGTGTGTGTGTGCGTCTGTGCATTAAAGTTGTCATTATGTTTATAATAAAGATTCCTCAAAAACCAGAGTCAAAGAAAGAGAGGAGCAATTGGACAATGACATGTGAGATCTGACGGCGAGAGAGGGAGAGAGCGCTCGCACGGGAGAGACTAAAAAGGAAGAGTGAAAGAAAAGTCTAACATAATAAAATGTAAAAACAATTTCAAATACTTTCAAGACCAAACAAATAATAATCCATATTATTTGTTACGCCATTTTATTACGTACCAAAACCCAAACAAATAAAGAAAAAAACTACATTGCTGCAGGCAGCGCTGTCAGCGTCGACGCCACAACTAGTTGCATTGCCTTGCATTCAGCTGCAGCAGCGGCAGGGCGTCAGCAGCGACGTTGCCGGCCCAACAATCAAAAGTGCGAGAGCGAACAAACAAGTAAACTGGACGAACAAAAAAAGGAACAAATAAATAAATAAAATACAAAAAAAGGGAAAGAAAGAAAAAACCGAGCGCTTCGCTTGGCGTTTCGTTGCTTGCATGCTGTGCTGCTGCTACTTTTGCGCGCAGCGCTGGCGACGTCGGCATTGACGTCAACGTCGCTGTTGTGTGTATGCAACGCTGTTGCTGCTGCAGGTTAACAGTAAACAGCGCAGCATTTAAATGCATTTTAAGGGTTCCATATCTACAATATATGTACATACATACATATGTAATAGAAATGTGAATATTAATTAATATTATAGATAATATTGAAAGTTTTAAATGCACTTCACGATCTCGCAGTCGAGCATACCCTACTAAAGGGTTCTTCTCTGTTTTGTACACTGCTTGACCAACTGTACTCGGTACTCAGTGGAGAAGTTGCCTCAGCTGCGTTTGCTTTGTTGCCTCTTGTCTCTTGTTCTCTTCCAGGGCCGTGTCGAGCCTTTCACTTTGCGTCGTGCTTAAAAAAAAACTTCAAACTTGACTGATAAGAATTTTTGCAGGCGTTGCTGCGTGCATTGTTGTTGCTGATTTTTGACTTTATGCTTTTGCTGCAATTGTTGCATCTGTTTTATGCCGCCTGCCACTCTCTTTATACCGAAGGCAACAACAACAACAATGTCATGCTCACACTCCTTTTTTTTTTGCAGGCAACTTTTGTTTCCACTGGAAGTTTTGCCTTTGCTTTGTTGTTGCTTGTTTTTGCGCTCTCTTCATTCTTTCTCTTTTTACTTGAAAATAGTCGCTGCCCAGAGTGACGCTGACTGCGCGGCCGACCACATGTCTTTGCCATGTGGAGATTTAATTTAATTTTGTTGTTGTTGTTTGTTGTGAGGCGTTGCTGCTGCTCTGCGACTGCGGCTGCTGCGCTGCTCTTTGTTCTTGGCTGCAATCAAATTGTTGCTGGCTGCGCTTATCGGCGTCGCCGCCGCCGTTGATGATGATGCGTTTTGTTTTTGTTGTTGGCTAGGGCGCAGAGCCGGGCTCTCCTTTGTTTGTTAAAAGTTCTACGACCACCCAAATGTCAGATGTTGTTTAACCCGCAGAAACCATAAAAGCAACGTTCGTACACCCCCTCCCCCCACACCATCAAGGCAGCAGCACCCCCGCAGCAAACCGGCTGATAACGGGGCAAATCCACCACCACCACCATCCGACAAAGCCTTTCGCCAAAAGCTTCATTCCTGGCAAGCATTACACCACACCCCACCACACCACACCCCAAACCACAGTCCAATAACTGAGCCCATTCTCATTCCCTTTCGCATTCCCATTCCCATTCCCATTCCCAGTCCATGCTCGGGCGCTGTCTTCTAGAAACAGCAAACGGAATGGAACGAGAAAAACTAAGAAAAGCATTCCGAAGTTGCATAAATGAATATTTGTTAGCACTTGGGAAAAGTCACCACCATCAGCAGCAGCAGTAAGAGTAACAGTTAAAATAACAGGAACAAGAACAGGCAGCAACCACCAAGAGACACCACCAAATCCATTGACACCATTCCCGTCCGTTGGCGTTACCAGCATAACCACAAAATATGCGAAGCATTCTGCCACATGTGTAGATATGTATGTAAATATATGAATATTATGTACATATGTATGTAAATACATACATACATATATTCATGCAACCCTACAACCCTTTATCAAGTTGTCCAGAACAGCTTATACTTTTATGAAGGTTTCTTTGATCTGTGGACAAAGTACAACATTATCGGTTTCCGCAGATTTGGCTAAAGAGAATTTCCCTCGAAATGTTTTCATCCGCATCTCATATTCAAGTGTAATATTTACTAACATGTCCAAATATTACATGCAAATATTATTTTGCATTCAATCTATAGCGCATTAAATTAAAACGCGAAAAAACGGTAGTCTTTATGTCAAATTTGATGACTACCTGTACAGGTGTGGGAGATCTTGGCACTTTATAAACTGAAAAGATTGCGTTCATAAGGACAGACGGACATTTTGCAAACCCAATAATCTCTTTTTCCTTCGGAAACAGTATGAAAAGGTTTGAAATCGAAAAAACTCGATCTAGTATTGGTTGTTTCAACACGAATTCAAATTGAGATTTTTAAGTATTTAATTTTGTCGGGTATTTTTATTTAATATATTTACAAAATGTTCATAATCATGCTTCATAAAATGCTTTTATATAATTAGAATAACTTTGATTTACTGCAACTGCGCATAGGATATTCTTTAGTCGGATACTTTCTTTCTTTTTTAACTTATTAAAGAACTTAACTTTGTATTCTGCTGCATAATTCCCATGCCCTCTGCATAATTTCCAATTGGAATTTGTATAACCTGCCGACACACCCAATCTCACTATAACTGTATTATCGTATTATCAATTGTACTTCTGCTCCCTGTAAGATCGTATACAGCAAGGTTTGTCACAGAGAGCGCCGCTCAAAAGTGTCGACGTATGAATTTGTGTTATGCTCTCTCTCATACACTGCGCAAAAAAGGAAAGACAAAAAGTCCAAATTTTTTTTTTATCAATTTTAATTAAAAATTTGTTTACGATTGATATTTTGAAATAAACCATGGATAGCGAAGAGAATGACAAACTATCGATATTATCGATAGTGCACCGATATTTTGACATATCTATTGGGAGCACCGCTTTTTCCCGCACCTTTCTCAAGGTGTTTATCTTTAGTTTTGTTTGTGGTGATGATGCCGCTGCTCGTGATCAACGCTAGCAGCGACGCTGACGTTGACGTTGACATCGACGCCTATGACATAAGCTAAGCCACATGTTGTCACTGGCAGAGCGTTCTGCAGAAAAGAGCTATGAGCAGCAGAAAAAGGAGCGAAAAACAACACTAAACTACTGTTGTGCTTTCTCCCTCATTGTTCCACATTTATCAACAGTACTCTGTTAATTTCAGCTGTGCTTTGCTTTGCTTTGTGTTTTTATTTTTTTGTTTCTATTTAAAATGTTCAAACAAAAAAAAAGTTTGACAGCAGCGTCGCGTCGTCGTCACGGTCAACACGCCAAAAGCAAACAGCAACAGCGGCAGCGACGCGTCGACGCAACGCCAACGTCATCAACTAAGCGGCGCGTGTGTCTTGTTGTTGTTGTTTTTTGTTTTCTTTGGTTTGCATGTTGAGTTACAATTCAGCGTGTTGACTTTCCTGCCTTGCTTTGCATTGCTTGCGTGTGTTGAGTTTCTCTTTTGACCGTGTTGAGTTTTGGCGCGTTTTATGTTTTTGGGGCTTGTCACGTTGCTTGGGCCCTGGGCAGCGGCTCAGCTCGGCCAGTCGCTCACTCCAGCTTCTTCTCTCTCTCTTACCTCTTTTCTTCCCTCTTCACGGTCTGTCTATGTATGTAGTCTATGTAGCTTCTCTGCTGTCTAGCTTTGCTATTTCTGCTTGTTGAAGCGTGTAGTGATAGTTTTTGTGTGTTTTCATTCACAGTAAGACCTTGTAAATTATACTTACACACACATAAACACACACGCATACACACAATACATCTTTGTGTATGCGCAATTTACAAAAAAGTGCTCGAAATATAATAGCAAACAAGTAAGAATGCTCTAGTCGAGTATACCCGACTACGAAACTCCCTGTACCCAGGACTTAAATTTCCGATCGCATCTACGTACACTTACACATGTACACACACACACAAGCGAGGCATTTGAAGTGGTGGCTGTGCTGCTTCTTCCCTTCTGCACTGAATCTTCTTTCATGAATAATTTCCGTGCTTATAATCCGCTTGACTTGAAATTTGGAGAGAACATTAAGAGTGACACAAGCACAATACATGCCAAATCCCAGGGCTATATATTTAAAATTGTGGCTGCAAAACGTTTTTCTTACGAATTGCGGGGGGAGAAACAAATTTGGTCTGCGTATCGTATTGAGGAGCCTACATTTCAAATCAGGTGTCTCTAGCTCTTATAGTTACTGAAACTTTTACATTAATTTCATACTTCTAGTAGTATGTACAGTATGTGCTTACAAAAGTGATCCCCTTAAGGCGCCATTTAAATGTAGTATGATCAAATCTTTAAACGACTTATAAAAGCTATTGGGATTAAATAAATATAGCTACATATAGTCACTTCATTAAATCGGAATATTAAACCTGCAATTATTCGAACAATTCGTATTGTTAAGCCTCGCAAAAACAATTCGCTTAGAATGCTAAAATCTTATTGGTTTTTTTTTAATCTACTCGATTGTAATTTATTTTGTCGTATAACAAATAATTAAGTGGCCTGGCATTATTACTGCGAAATATCGTCAGGTTAATCATGGATCGATAAAACAATATAAAAATAATAAATTCTGAATTAGTAAGTAAATAGTATTACGCGGAAGGGCATACATAAGTACTTTAGGTAGAGGCATTCAATAGATGAAGAGAGAGAGGAGGGAGAAAACTAATTGACGCGTTTTGTTGCTTTTGCTGCGCAGTTTTAAGTTGTTTTTGTTGTTGTTGATTAGGCGGTCCGCCTCGTTGTTGTCCCAACCCCCCGCACCCCCAGCCGTTGGCCTTTTGTCGACTGACTGAGATCTTGTTTGAAATATTGGACAGCGCTTTGTTCTGGCTTATTGTTACGTCTCTCTATCTCTTTTTGTCTGTCTGTCAGTCTGTGTGTTTGTGTTTGGTGTGTCTGTGTGTGAAGATCAGGTAACGCAAGCCGTCAACGTCGACGTCTACTCGCTGCCCTTTTGCGCTGCGGCGTCGCTGCCTGCTGCGAAAGAGAGGGAGAGACAGCGCGCAAGTGTGCTGGAGCGGGAATAAGAAAAGAGGAATGGATGAATGAATGCATGGCTGGGTAGTGTGAGAGAGAGAAACCCGTTTAGTTGCAACCGGGAAAGTTAAACCGCACTACAAAGAGACAGCATGAAACACGATAGAACGTTGCAAACGAAAGCTCCCAGCTGCTATGTATATGTACTCAGTTTCCACTTTTGGGGGGCGGAAGTGGGCCAGGCAATGCAAATTTGTTGCAATTATGTTTGTAAAGTTCAATATTAATAAACTTAATCAAAAAAATGTTAATAAGCGTTAAAAGTTACTCAGAATAGCTATATTGTTTCTTCCTCTTGTGGAAACGAGTAAAATCAATAGACCAACTTAGCATTAAACTGTGTTGCTTATCTAACTGCATCATCTAACCCCACCTTCATAATCACCTCCCCCCCGCTACTATACTCACTATACTCACACCCCCCTTCTCTGACCGTTTGCCGAGTGCCTGGCCAATTTCCAAGCCCCACAAGTGCCAGCCCCCCACCATCCCTGCCGCAAACTTGTGCTCATAGCGAGTGCTTCGTGTCAGTGAGAAGGGGTAGGGTGGGCTTATGTATGGCCCTTGGCAGCCATTTTGTTGTCATCTCTCCATTGTCGTGCTAGGCAAAAGCCTTCCTTTGATTGCATTGTCTAGCCGCCAACTCTGCCCGCGAGATGGCGCCACGCCAAAGTGGTCGACAAGCGGATGGTATGGTGAGGGGGAGAGAGCAGCAGGCAGGCATATGAACGGCTGCTGCATTCAATAAATATCATTATTTGCCATTTATATTTTGTTATTGCATTTCTTAGAACTTTTCTTGTGTATTTGCAACACAAAGTTGCAACAGACGGCAACGAGTCGTTGGCCAATAATAGCTTAAATGAAAAAAATAGACAAAAATAGCAATGTTTTTGCAGTTGTTGTTGTTGTTGTTATTGTGTTGATTTGTATACATATATTTCTTACTATGCATTATGCATTCCACATTCCTGTTGATTGGCGCATCCAATGAAGCTGTACTTACTGGTGAACTGTAGTTCAATTGAACGAACTTGTTCAGTCGATCAATTTATTATCTCTGATTCATAAAGTTTATTCGTTTCTTCGTTCAGTTCGGTTGATTGTTTTGTTGGTTAGGTCCGCCTATTTAAGATGCCTTTTCGCGTTTATTTTCGTTCGTTTTATTCGTAGTTTGTTACATAAGCTAAACTATAAACGAAGCTAATCCAGCAACGAATAAAACTATCCAACTAGATGAACGACAATCAGGAACTTAGTTTGTTCGTTCCTCTTAGAGTCGTTCGAATGAACTTACTCTGAACAATTTGATGCAACTCTTTGTGCCTGCACTTAGTTTACTTTGTGTATCTGCAAGATACAAAAATAAGTCGACTTATATACAAAGTTGCAAATCGTATGCTAATGGCATATTTTCACTAAATTCTCAGTCTGTGTGTATCTTTGTACCTAGATGATACACACACACACACACATATATGTACATCTGGTTCTAAATATGCCAAATTGCCATGCAAGAATAGCAACAAATAATCGAGAATTAGCTATTTATATAGCGATGTACATATACAGAGCGTCTTTTGTGTCATTATTATTATCATCATCATCATCATCATCATCATCTGCTTTTGCGTGCGGTGGTTGCGTCTGGAGCGGTGGTGTCAATGCACCACAGCTGTTAAGCTGTTGATCCCTTTCTCTTTTCATAATACTCTATTCCCGAAGGGATAAAAAGTACGAGGAGTATATGAGGTTTGTGCAAAGTTCATTCATCTGTTCTTCTTTCTTATGTTTTTCTTTCTTACGAAAGCTTCAACTGGAAACTTATCGCGTTATGGGTTTCGATATTTTCATAAAAAATAAAGATATTATCGATAACTTAATAAGCACCGTTTTCCCCCAACTATGGAGTGTTTTTTCGATATTTTTGCATTATTTATTTCATTATTTCGGCAATACCGTCAACCTCCCCCACCTGAAATCGAACTCTCGTGTGTTTTAAAACCAAGACAAACAATCTCCGTGCTTTCTTTCTGTGGGGACGCTCAAAGACATGTTGACCACATTTTCCACCTAACACTAAACAATCCAGGTTTAGAATATAAAATTTTGAGAGAATTATTATCTCTTTAAAAGATGATAAGTTATTTCATAACACTGGAATCGAGAATCGAGTATATGACAGTCGGGAACATCCGATTTCAGCTGTTTTATTTATTCTATCTCATTCCTCTTGTACTCAAATATTTGCACTGTTTATAGCGACGGTGTTGATAATTAAAATATGATGTTAAATTTGCGAAAATTTCATGTTTGTCTTTATTGTTATTATTATACTTTGTTTCCAAACCACATTTTTGGAAAAAGGAGTATATTGGGATTGTGCAAAGAAGCTAGAGCAACCAAACTTGGTACACATGTTGGTATATACCCTTAGTATAAAGCAGTGGGCATAAAGCAAGCAGTGCAAAAGGTGGGAATTTGTAAAAAACCAAAAAAAATGATATCTTTGTATTTGATAAATCCCAAAGAAAGCGAGCCATATTTGGATATAAATTGGACTTAAGTGAATTGAATTGATTCAACTGCAATTGAATCATTGAATCAATGGGATGATGAATGAAATGATTGAAAAGAATGCGACCAACTCAACTTACTCACAAACACATTCAATTCATTCATTCGTTCAATTGAATTGAATTCAATTCATAACATTTGTTTATGCATTTATTAATTACGAGTATTTTTTACATTTGCAACTTTGAAGTGTGGGCGTTCATTCAGCAATTCCCAGGGTATTACAAGGCGGCCGGGTAGTGTCAGTTGTGCATACACACACACACACAAACACACACACATGTGTGTGCAATCCAAAACATTCGCTACATTCATTAATATTTTTCAATTGCTGACTTCAACGATACATTTTCCCACAAAATATTCATTTTCATTCCCATTTATGCCCTGTAACCATCAGAAATGCCAAAAAGTGTTTAATACAGCTATGCAAATTGTATGTAACATGCAAATGTGAACATTATCGATTTATAATGATGAGGAAAGAACTTCCTGAAGTTTCTTTGGTAAGTTTCCGTTTATAGGGACGATGTGAAGCAGAATTCAATTATAGCGAAGGAAGTTTATAAACTAAACTTCATCGTCTAGACTATGACCTTTTTCATGAAGCTGTTTTCATGAATCCATTTCATGAAGTTTTTGTTATCTTTTCACCACTCTATAAATATAAAGTTGATGAAGAAACTTCATGAAGGAACTGCATTGCCTCAAGTCATTTATGAACACAGGGTATTTAGGACCAAGTCACAGGGTAATTCCTAGTCGAACGGTCATGTCTATTGCATTCTAACTTGTTTTCTATTTTGCTTAATTAAGTGAGCTGAGCTGAGCTGCGCTGCGCTGCAAGTTTTGCTGCCCTCTGTCGACGCCAACGCTGAAACGCCAAAACGCCTTCGTCGCATTTACTTTCAATGAAAAAAAACTTACGGCATCAATAACGTCATCCCGAGCAGAGCAGCCAGCTTACTGTTTCGTTCCCTGCTGCTGCCGCTGCCGCTGCCCACACAGTCGCGCCACCCCTCACTCCCCCCATTCGCTGCGCTGACTATTTTGCCTCCGTGATCTCGCCAGGCCGGCCGGCAATTGTGTTTGTCGTTTTGTGAGAGCACCACCGCGCGCGTCAACTCTCTTTGCTCTTTCTCATCCACATTTGCTCTTCCCCTCTATGACCGCAGTGGGGCTTTTGTGTGCGTGTGTGCGCGCGCACAAAAGCTGCGACGTCGCTGCCGCAGTCCCAGCCACCGCCACCGTTGTATTATTTGCATTTCAATATTTTCCCTTTCGCAAAGCGCCTTCCGGCTGCTGTGCTGCTGCTTCTGCTGCTGCGACTGCTGTCAATTTGTTGATTATAGCGACGGCGACGTCTCTGCTAGCGTCGCTGAATCAATAGCTCGAAATTAGAAGCAGTCGTCGTCGTCGTCGCCGCCGTCGCCGGCGCAGTCGCTGCTGCTGTTGGCTGTTGTTTTTATTTTCGTTGTTAGGTAGTCGCCTTGTTGGCCAAGCATGTGGAGGGTAAAGCATGTGGTGGTGTGGCTGGTTGGCTAAGGGGGGTGAGGCGGTTGAGTGGTGGGAGGGGGCGTAGGCGGCGTCGGAGGTGTTTGCTATTTTTAGTTGCTTGCTGTGATTTCTCATTGTTGTTTGTTGCTGCTTGGCTGCTGCTGCTGCTGCGGCTGCTGCCTCCTCCGCTGCCCATTGCCCCCCGTTGTCCCCAGTCCGTTGATTTCTTTGTTTAATTTGTCTTTGTTGTGGATGCTAGCCAAGCGCAAGGGAAGGGGCTGCCGAAGGGGGCTGGTGGTGTGTGCATGAGGCGGTATGGGGCTTAACCCACAGTTTTGCTGCTTTGACTGCCGCTTTTTCAGCTGTGTTACCTCAATACTCCTCCCTTCCTCCCTTCCTCCCCCCTCCCCACAACTCCCTCCACTGCTACCCAGCAGTTTGTCATCGATTTTCTATGCAACCCTTTTCAGAGCTTTTTGCATGGTGGTTGCTGCTTTCATTTGTCGGATGGTCAGGTTGGACAGTTGGACAGCTCTCAAATTGCACTTGGCCATCCCTTTAGACGGTAGTCAAACTTTTGATCCACCACCCCCCGACGGCCCGCCTATACACACATACACACACCGAAGAAAAATACAGAAAAAATCCATTAAGGAATAGCTAAATACATGGATCAAATATAGAGAGTCAAACCTTACCTTATATATATGTATATACTATAAATCGGAACAGAATTTCTTTTTAAAATCTAGAGAAATCTCGCTCATTAACTACTTACCTTTGGTATAGTCTTTATAAATTTCATTTTTTTCTTATTTTTTTCATAAATATATGTATATATATGCCATATATCGTAACAGAACTCCTTTTAAAATCTAGAGAAATCTCTCTCATTAACTTTGGTATAGTCTTTATAAATTTTAATATTTTTTTTTCCTATTTATTATAAGGAAGGGAGCGAGAGGTATTTTAAGAGGGAAAACATGATAGCGATTTAATTTATTAAATGCAATATTTTCTAATTATTTGGTTTTACTTTTTAATCAATATATATATGATAATGTAGGATCTCTGGGCATTTTAGGGGGGAAATTCACATCCGCAAACCATATTTGAGGTGTTCAAATATAACTTAGCTTGTATGTATGTATTTCTTACTATAACAACAACAATTCTCCGTGCTTGACCATATGGCTAAAGTTAACGCCAGCTTTTTGCGCCGGAAATTAATGAAAGTCATCAACAGCAGGCAGCCACGGGTGGTTGTTGTTGCTGCTGCTGGGTTGCAACCCCATTTGAAAGCTTGCCTGCCCCAACCCACCCACCATTAAAGGCGGCTGAAAACGTTAAGCGTTTTAGGCTCTCATATCAGAGATGCCAAAAAACCAGAGACTGAGACTGAGACTGAGAATGAAACTGAAACTGAGACTAGACCAGGCAGCGCCATGTGGAATTTTCTCTCTGGAGCGCTGGCGATGTGTGCTTGCCCAGGTGGTGGAGAAGAGGCACTCGGGGAGAGTGGCTAGCACGGGTGTGGATGAGATGCTGATGATGATGATGTTGATGATAATGAGAGGCGGGGGACGCGTCCGGACGGTGGCAAATGGCGTTTTCGTGGATTACATCAGTTTTGCCAGTGTTTTCCCTTATACTATACATATACATATACATACATTTGTATCTATCTATATATATAATATATATCTTGAAGTTTCCTGTGTGTAGTACTCAAGGTTAGGATTAGCTCACTTTAAAATAGCTTTTTTTTATTTTAGGGGGTTGCTTGAAAAGCTTTGCATAGCTGAGTGGATGGAAATGTGTATCTAAGAAACCATCTGATAAAGGCACATAAAATACCGATAATCAATAGAACTGTTACACTAATAATATTGATAGTTTTAAGTATTTTCATAAACTTACGACAATACTATTTATAACTATTAACACCTTTGGTTACAATCGGGGAGAGCGCTATACTTTCTAATCTAATACTATCGATACTATTGCAAGTCTGGCAGCACTAGGATTTAAAAGAAACCTATAAAATTTAAATGATTCATTGTTTTCTTAACTAACTTAATGTTAGGTTGTGTGTATCTATAAGTAAGTGTCTTAAAGATCCACACAGCGATATATCCAGCCATAATTGTTAACACACGCCCAAATTTGTAACTATGTACATGTTCTGAATACGTTTCGCATCTATATCTTATAACTAAGCAACCGATGCACCCCTTTAAAGTTTTATATAAGTACTTATAGGTATAGGCATACTATGTATACTATATATCAATCATAAGCGAACAACTTGAGTTTGTTTAGGAATGAAAAACTCACACAAAAAATGTATATCTGATGATTTTTTGATGTTTTAATCTGCGACTATACTGTCTTATACTATAGACTCTATAGCTTTTCATTCCACTGATTTATATTAGTCGCCAAGTTTAGCTGCTCTACGCGTGTTTTTGGTGATAAACAGAGTAAACAAGAAACACAAAGAAAGAGTACAAAGTTAAAGACAAAAGTGAAAAGGAAAAGAAACAAAATGCAAAAAATAAAACAATTCAATTAGCCAACAAAATCAAACCAGATTTCTCTGTCTTTGTTCGCTTGTGGTTTTTGTGTGTGATATCGAAAACCAGATTAGAAAACAAATTTTTAACTATGCGCTGGACACTTCCGTGTATAGTATACTCGCATTTGTTTTGATTGTGCTGCTTACTAAGGAGCTGCTTGAATGCTATCAATTCGATACTCATACTCACAAATCGAACAAATGAAATGATTTCATTATGCAATCAGGTGACGACAGAACAGAAAGAAATAACAAGTAGCCGGTAGAGCTTGATATGTTGAAGGGTGCTCAAGGTACGGAGTCTTTCAACTATCTAACCAAGTACTATGGCACATGATTGAAGTTGTTATTAATGCTCTCTATCTATAATATTGATATAGGCGACATAACTCGATTTGTGAGTAGCTGAAGGTTGTTGGAGGCACCCCATCTTTCAACTTTAGCAACCTATCTAAGGAACCTATTCATGGAACATGCTCTGTTCTCGTAATATTGATATCAGGGATAGAGATATCTTTTAGCATTTCTCTATCCCTGATATCAATATTACGAAAGCGGAGCATAAAAACAACTTTAATCATGTACCATGGTATTTCCTAGAAGGGTGTTGGAGGTATCGAGACCCTTAACTTTAAAGTCCAATAAAATTGTCCATTTTGAAGGTCTACAGTTCATCGTCCTTCACTGTGATTCTCAAGACTTAATGGTAGTCCAATAGAATAACCTATTTTTGAGCTCTAAAACTAAACACTATATAGTATATATTGTAGTATATCCCCTCTATCTAACCCGTATATCAATGTTTAATCTTATAAAGCACACTTTGTGGTTTCCAATTCAAATAGCTTTTGAAATTTGTAATCATATGAATTACTATTAGTTCCGGAAAAACTCCAGCTTTAAAGATATTGTTGTTGGTTTTCAGCCAATATGCCTTATACGTTTATCTCTTCGTGCGTCTTTGTCTTCTACTCGGGTGACATTTATTTTAGGATACCGGTTCTACGTACAGTTGCCCTTGAGTTTGACAGTTAGCAGAGCCTCCATCAAGACTGTTTTCCACCCGCGCTTTTTAGCCAACCATCAATGCCAGACATTTGGACGTCAGTGGATTCTTGTATAAGATTTTTTCTGATGTATTTTTATTCTATGACGCTTTTCTGACACGTGAGTTGATGAGGCGCTGCGTCAGTTTTCCGGTTTTGTGACGCAGGCGAGTACGGGGCACATGGCAACTTGGTGGTTGCTTCCTCCGTTTGATGGTGGTGCTGGTGGTGGAATTTCTCACTTGGCAGCTTCATTTTCCAAGTGTGTGTGTGTGTGTGAGTGTATGTGCGTAAGAGATTTCCTTTTTCGTCCTCGCATACGCGTCAATTGCTTATATCCTTCTTATGCACTGACGCAGTTCTGGCTGTCATGTCTTCTGCAGGCAGGCCTGGGCAGGACATAACGCAGCAGTAAACACAGTAATTGACGCACGAATACAAGTCTCTAAGTGTGCGTGTGTGGGTGTGAGAGTGTGTGTATGCAAGGTGGTGGAATTTTATGTTGGCTTGGGCTTGAAATTCACATAGTAGTAGCTAGCTGAAAAATGTTAAACAAAAGAAAGCCGCAGCAAAGGAGATAAATACAATAGTAGAATAGAGAGAGAGAGAGAGAGAGCGAGCAGAGCGAAAGAGTAGAGAGTTTGATCAATTTGTTGCTCTGCAAACATAACCTCAAATATGGTTGGATATGTGTGAGGCGTGAGAAGTGTTAGTGCACAGTTTGAAAGCAACAGAGCGAGTGCACAGCTTAGGAGGCGTCGGTGCTGCTACCGCCAGCTGAGCAGCTGACCGCTTGCCTACAGTTGCAGAGTAACTGATAGGCAAAATTAATTTTCCATTTCATTTTGCTGGCTTGCCTAGGCAAGTGTGGGGCAGCGGGTTGCGCGGAAAAGACTGTGTGTCTGTCTGGGCATTGCCTGGGGCTGACAACAAGCCTTATTTGTCCTTCTGTGTTAGGCGGCAGGCGGCAAGCGTCGGCGTCGCCGTTGGCATCGTCTGCCTATTGCGTAAAGGCAGCGACGAGACGCGACGCTCACGCAAGCAGACGCAGACACCCCCGCAGACAAAGCCAAAGTACACACACACATACACATACATACATATGTACATACATACACTCTACAGCCGCCACACCTCACGCGCACGCACTTTGTATGTACATATGTGTGCGTGCAACATTTTCTTTATGCTGCTTTAAAGCTCTTTAAGCTTAAACACCCGTAACTTAAAGTCTCAACTGCGGCTGCTGCTCTCTGCTGCCTCTGCCTCTGCCGCCGTCGCTGCTGCTGCTCTCGCCAACATTACGTCGTCCACTCGCGTGTGGTGAGTTTTGGCACCTGCTGCTGTATGTGTTGGTGTGTATGTGTGTGTGTGTGTGTGTATGTGTATGATTGTGCGATTGTATTTGTTGCTATGCCAGGGCAGTCGGCTTGCTTTCGCCATTACGTTATGCGTTACGTAGCGTGACGTTTAGTGTTGTCCACACACACAGACACACACGCATATACACTATCTTTCTCTCTTTCCCTATGAGCATAATGCCGGCTAGTTATTTATTTATGAATTAGCCATGTACTCATGTATGTGCATACTTATGTTGTGCAACATGCCGCCGCATATTGCCGCAAGCAATTTACGTAAGCGGCAATGAATGAAAATTAATGCTGTTCATGTGTGTGGTTATGTATGTAATATATGTATGTATATACATACATACATATGTATATACTATGCTTCGTTTCGTGGCATGTGCGTGCAATGTTTGCAGCAACTGCCACGCCTCTTGCTGACCCAAATACGCTACGCTTTTTTCGTGCCAGCAGCAGCAGCGGTAACCAACAAAATCTTATCAATTCATCAATCATGCATGCAGTCATTTAACGTTGGTCGTTGTTGTTGTTGTTGCCTGGGTTACCGCATCGACAGCAATTCGCCGCAACTCTCTCGCTCTTGTGCGCTCTCTCTCTTTCTCTGTCACTCATGCCCGCCCTCGCCGCAACATAAGCAAGCAAGCAAGCCACTGCCGGCGTCAACTGATGCAATCAAAGCAACTTCAGCGTCGCTGTCGCTGTCGCAGTCGCAGTTGACTGCGACGCTCTTTTTTGCTTTCTGTGTGTTGGTGTTGTCTGCGTGCCACACGCGCTCATCCCTCCTACCTACTGCCTTTCCCCCCCCCCCCCCCACTACATCGTCTGGCCCAAGCATAAAGTTAAGTAATTTATGTTGCGACGCTTCGCTGCTGCAGCTTTTGTTTTCCTCTTTGTTCATTTGCCCTGTTCCCCTGCTTACCGCATGCCGCGTCCCCCCTACCTTCCTACTCGAGCCCCTACTAAAGCCAGGCCCTTTCCTGTCGCCTTTTTAATACTAGATCGATACTATGGGGCCTGCTAAAGCTTGAAGTTTATCGCTAAAATACTCTCCTTGCCAAATTTCCATTAGTGAGGATAGGCTTTGAAATTAAAAGAATGAATAAGAAAGGCAAATGTTAATATTAATAATTATTAATAATTATATACATTATAATAGAATAGTTATTATATTATAATTATAATCAAGCGCAGTTCTTAGCCTTAAAAGTTTCCTCACCACCTGCGGGATTTTTGACATAGAAATTTTAACCATTTTAAAGCTTTTTTTTTGTTTTTCCTTCAATATTTGTATATTATTATACTTACGTTAAGAAAATCGAATATTATACCTCCCATACCCCAACATATACTATGTATACCCCAACATACACATATAAATTAATATTCTACAATGTTTTCCTACACGATTTTTCCTCATTTATTTTCGTTACTAAACTTTCAGCTATGAAATGTTCAGATTTACATCACTATTTACATCAATTGTTTGGGTTCGCTGTTAATGATTTGGGGTCACTTTGTGATTTGACTTGTGATATAAGCTTGGTCTCCTTCCCTTCTTGTTATGGCTGCCTCTCGTTGCTAGCCAAAACAAATGCATTGTCATTAAATATATGTATGTATATGTATGTACATATATACAACATACATACATATGTACAACATTTGAGTGTGACATTATATTACATACTTAAGTATGTGAGTGCTACGTGTGGAAACTCTTTGCTTTTTGAATGTGACGCAACTGTACTTTGCTTGAGTGTTCTGTAGCAAATTAGACGATTTAAAGCAACTTCAGAAAAAACATTCTTATTCTAATTTATCAGTTATTTAGTGAGAGAATATGTAATAGATTAATAAACATTAGTGTTAGGGTTAGGGTGTACTACAATTGTGCAAATGTATGTTATAGGCAGATAGAGGTATTCCCGACCCTTTAAGTTATATATATTCTATATATATGCAGGATAAACAGCCCAGTCAATCTATCAATGTCTGTTTGTATGACCTATAAGAGCTATACTTGATTGGCTCTGCTTGCTTGCAATGCCGCTGAACTGCTTGATGCATCTTTTTGTGTATGTGTACGGAAATGTGCTTGATGCACTTTTTTGTGTACGTGCATGAAAATGTGTTTTGGAAACTTACATCTGAGTGCAGGGTGCCTCTTGGTCGGGTATACTCGACTAGAGCATTCATACTTGTTTTTACTCCCTGTACCCATAAAATGGGTAAAAAAGGGGGTACTAAATCTGTGCAAATGTATGTAACAGGCAGAAGGAGACATCTCCGACCCTATAAAGTATATATATTCTTGATCAGTATCAAAAGAGATTTCGATTTGGCCATGTCCGTCCGTCTGTCCGTCTGGCCGTCTGTCCGTCTGTATGAACGCGTCGATCTCAGCAACTACAAGAGCTAGAGACACCAAATTTGAAATGTAGGTTCCTGTATACCATACGCAGATCACGTTTGTTTTATATTTCAGATATCTCCCCCTGTTCCCCCGCAAATCGATTAAAACCGTTTTACAGTAACAATTTTCAAGATATAGCTTTAAGATTTGGCATGTACAATACTTAAGTCTCTCTTAATCTACTGTCCAAATTTCAAGTCGATCGGATAATAAACACGGAAGTTATTCACGAAAGAAGATTCAGTGATGCAGCGAGAGGGGGAAGAAGAAGCACATCCACCATTTAAAATGCCTTGCTTAAGCTGTCGCCTTTGCCGCCTGTGTGTGTGCGTCTTTGTGTATGTGTGTGTGTATGTGTAAGTGGACGTAGATGTGATTGAATGTTTTAGACCTCGACTATAGCATTCTTACTTGTTTTTGATTGTTAACTGTAGCGGCAATTTGTATGTACAATTCTTTATTGTAGGCAATGGATGTTCTTGTCTTAATTGTTTTGTATTTTGCTTGTTTTTTTTTTTTTGGGGCCTTACACGTTTCTTGAGTCTACAAAATTAAATAAACAAAGTACAGTTGTTCTTGTTGTCGCAATTAACACCTGCACACAATACAGTGCCCGAAATTACAACAACAATTTAAATTTTAATTAAACTGAAAAGTGTCAACAACGTTTAACTTTGACTTTTGTTGCCCCCGGCTCGAAGCGCAGCACAGAAAAAAGAAGAAGAATTGTAAACCGAAAACAAAAACAGAACAGAAAATGGAAATCATTTGGCCCAGCCCCAACAACAACAACAACAAGATACCGAAACACCCCCTGCTTGCCCCCCTTGAACTCTTAAACGAGCGCGAGGAGGGGCGCAGCGTGAAGAAAAGAAGTTCTGGGCTAAACCTGTAAAGTGCTTGAACTTTTAATTTTTGTTCACTTATTGCGCTTATAAATTGCCAATTAATTCTACGTTCCCCCCCATCACCCTCATCATTGTATTCGCACAGATCAGCAAATTTTATTTAAGTTTTATGTATATATTAAAGTAGCTAAAACTGTGTTTGTTTTGTCTGTTTTGAAATATCCATAAGCCAAAAATGAAATTCTAAATAATTGTAAAAAAAAAACCGATAAAAGCATTGTTCGATTATTAAAAAAGTCCGATTAGTTGGGCCACAAAAACCGATTAATCGATAAATATTGCAAAATGCGCAAGAATAGTTACTTTTATGTCTTTTAAAATCGGGAGCTCCATTTTCAAATTACAACCGTTTCCTCAATATATCAGCTATATCGCATAACTATATATCAATAACGATAGCTTACTATAACCATGGGCTGTAATTGCATATCGAACGATAACAAAGAAGAAAGAGCCAAAAAAAAAAAAAGATAAAGAAGTCGCATTGTAGCTCCTTTCGCTCTTTCTTCTCCACCTTCGCAACTTTCATGCAAATTGAAGTCATTGTCTTGTATAGATATATATGTACATATATGTATACAGTATATATGTATATAAATATATATAGGAATACAACTTCGTTTTCCTTTTGTTGAAGTGGCAAAAAACACATCGATTTTTATGCGCGTGCACATTTTGATTGTTGTTCTTCTTGTTTCTGTTTTTTGGCTCGTTTTTGGCTTTTTTTTTTTTTTTTTTGTTGACTTTGGGTTTTCTCAAAAAGTTAAAATGCAACAAAAAAAAAAGGTAAAAAATGTGTCGCCAAAATTTCATTACGCATGCAAAGTGCTGACAGGGCAAATCAACGAAAAGCAACGTTGAATTCTGGCACAAAAATGTAACATTTAAGGTACCTCAAAAAACACCTTTCGAAACAGGCAAGGAATCAGCTTTGTTGATCAAACAAATATCAAATTTAATTATTATTATCCACATCCCATTAAAATTATCATGTGTACATATTCAATATATGTATGTATGTATATATTATATATATAAAGCAAAATTGATGTTCGATGACTGTACACTGAAGTGTTTGTTTTTGTTGTTCATCTGAATGGTTTTTATTATTGAAATGTAGCAGAAAAATGAACGGCGTGCGACTTTTGTTAATGACTGAATAGAATTTCAGTTAAGTTGATTTTTATTTTGGTTTTATTAAGAAACAGAAATCCCGCAAGAACCACACGCTGAGGTTATGCACACTTTCTTTCGCAGGATTGTTTTTTCTTCCTAAATTCCATTTTCGAAAAACAAATATCAACATTTTTTATGTTGGAATATGAATAAAACTTGAATGCCAAGTCAATTTAGAGTACAAATCATGTTAAGGAAGACATTCTGTATGGATATCGGTTAAGTTTTGACTTAAACAAGCCAGAAGGTTGCAGTCGGAAGTTCCTGACTGAAGATTATTGTGTTTCCAGTAGGACATCATTTGGGGATTGGTGGGGGGTCCCTTCCGAAGGATACGTTAAAATCTTCAACCCGTTATTGTCAATCAAAATATCTTTAAAGCAAAGTAGTCTGTGTCGAAATCACAATTTAATAGTTAAACACATCATAAATTGATTGCTAAATAGAACTAAATTCTGTTGTTCATTTCTATAAATTGAATTCGTGGCTTTTGTTGATTTTGCATGTATAGTATTATGTATCACAGACTTTTTAGATGTTTTTGGATAGGCGTTCTTGCCTTAGTACTGGTTAGAATAGTTTCATAGCATACTAATATATAGACATACCAAATATTTTTGCTGTAGATTAATGATTATAGGTGTTTATTGCTTTTATTCATTAAGATGAAATTTTCTCTACATTTTTTTCACACTCTACTTTCAAAAATTGCCTGCCAAGTCGCATTTATGATGGAAAGATTGCCGTTGAAATAGTTATATGCATATAAAGCAATTCCTGATCCGAGTTTTAAACTTTGAACATGGGAACTTATTCATCAGACATCAAAAATTTCTGCTTGCTCTATCAAATATAATCATGGCTATATCTATAGCTTGTTTTAATTCCCATTTCAATTGTATTATTTAGCTCTGTACTATATTTTATTCATAATCTAGAATCAGATTATCTTGGGTTTTTTGTTGAACAAAATTACTAATGTGATCTCTCTCTTTTCATTCATTTATTACAGAGAACTACAGGATGGAACGCTCAGAGATCACAACTTAATGGACGGTTCCAAGATCATTTTAATACCAAATGTGGAAACTGGTTTATTGGTAAGTGACAGAAAGCTTAGCCCGTAAGTTATAAGCAGGCGATTAAATGTGATATATATTTATATATTTATAAATATATCATACTATATATAATTGAAATACATATGTATGTCTGTATACATATATCTTAATGCAGTTCAAAGGAGTTCAATGTCAGGGCTGACAAAAGTGTCAGAACCAATCACCAAAGTTGCCCTCCAATTCTTACGGCTATAAATCTGAAGTATAAATTTATAAGGGTTATTATTGATTTTTTTTTTCTAACTAGTTTGGTAAAAATAAAGCATTAATGAAAATAGGCTCAACATTTAAGGTTCAGATATTATATAATTCGTGAGTTTTGGTTTCTCCCGAACAGGGATAGGGACAGGAATAGGGACAGGAATGGGGATAGGTATGGGGATAGGTATGGGTACAGGAATAGGGATAGGAATAGGGACAATCGGTCGCAAATGTAATATTATTGCCTAAAAAATTTCGATGAAAAAAGGTGATTCAATGGGTTTCGATAAATTCGAAAGCTGCCACTCGATAAATCGATTAGGAGTTAACCTTGCCGAGTGAATAATTAGCATTGCTACAAGATCTCACTGCTTAATCTCTATTCACCTAACATAGACCCCAAATGTTGTCGACTCAACTCTTTAGCTGTCATTCTCTCATGCTACACTCGGCTCTCCCCGCTTCTCACACTGCTTAGCCTCCTTTCGGCTGTGCATACCAATTCAAACTTGACCTTTAGATGGCGTTGACGACTTTGTCGCCCGTCGTATGAATTTGAAGGTAACCAAAACTTTCTCATTAAAACACCGCGAGAAGCCTTCAAAAGGCAGCAGAGAAAAGCTAAAAGTCAAAATATAAAATATGTTATCAATGCGAAATTCAGTTTTGTGTCCGATTGGCGGCGGAGACAACCTGAGCGGAGTTTGGCTTAGGGGGGGGGGGGCTGAGTTTTGGGGTGGATCGGACGAAACGATTGATTGTCATGCCAATCGAGCCGCACAAAAACAACAGCAACAAATAAAGATTTCGTTTTGGCTTCATTTCGATTTTTGTTGAAAAATGTTGCATAAATTAAATGCCACAAAAAAAAAAAAAAAAAACAAAAAAACAAACCGGGGCGGCCTGCATTTTAAGTTCCAATCGCTGAATTGAGTGGAGCTCTGTGAATCTGTGTGTCGAGAGCGCAGTTGGGGCATTAACCAGTTTCTCAGATCTCACAGCCGAAATCAAACAGCAACGCAAATTACCAAAAAAAAATACAAAAATAAAAAAATAAAAAAAAAATTGTGTGTAATAAAATAAATATGTAAATAAATTAAAATTTAATTAATGCCAAATAACTTTGGCAACAAGCACAAATTTAATGACAACAGCAACAGTCGCAGTCGCAGTCGCAGTCACAGTCACAGTCACAGTCACACTCGCAGTTAAAAGCCCACTCGATATGAGCGTAATTAATTACGTTAATTTTATTTTTATGGATTTGCACTAACTAAATAATATTCCATTCCATGTAAAGAACTGTAAGCAATACGTGGGAACTCTTTGGTAATTATACTATATAGAAACAGGTTGAATTCCATAAGTTAATAGCATTTGAAAGGAACTTTTAATAATCCTGAAGAAATATACCAAAATTGTTGCCAATCAATATATATTTCAAGCAGGGACCGTAATGGTTATAATTATAAAAATAGTATTATTTAGTTGATTTAACTACTATTTTGCGATTGAATAATAGTTATTCTTCAATTTTTTGATACAAATTAAAAATAAAAGTTTATCCTATTTCCAGGATACTGCATCCCGAAAATGCATTTGTAACATTTTTCCATTTAACTAGGATTTGATTTTTGAACTCAATTCATATTTGCGATCCCTGATTTCAAGTAATTTTTTTCATGCAAGATTTTGCACGCAAGAAACAATTCTTGCAATAATTACTCAAGTAATTGTAAATACATCAAAATGAATTGCTGGTAATTAAAACTATTTTTATTATTAATAGAATCGGTAATATAAGAACTACTCTGCTAACTGCGTTCTTAAAATAACTACTCCAGTAATTTTTAAATACCAGCAAAGTAATTGAAGATAATTGTTGGTAATTAAATAATGTTAACCATTAAAACTACAGATCTTATCGGTTAACTTCATTAGATATACTTACTCACTAGACACTGGGTACTTTTACAGCTTCGCTTTGCATCTTCATCTCTGCCATTGGCCTATTTGTCGTTTCTCAGAGTGTTGGTCCACTTTGGTCGGAGACCGTTTTATTTACCGTTTACCGTTTGAATTATGAGTGGGGCAGATAATGTGAGCAGCACGCTCGTCAGTCTATTCGCTGCTGCTGCATTGCAACATGTTGTTTGGACAGGCCAGAAGACGCTAGCAGAGCAGAGCAACAAGTTGCCACGCCCCAAATGGCTTATTTAATGTTATTGGCAACACTATCAGCTGTTGACACGATTTGTGTTCAATGTTTTTGTAGCCCGTTGACTGTCGCCTCACCTAGATCTCAATCTTTTCTGCCCCCTCCCCACCGTCTCCCTCTGTTTGTACATATAGTGCCGTCGTATAGAGCGTTTATCAATATGTGTTCCATATCTCAAGATTTGTTGTGTCTTCTCTTTTGTTTGCCTTTTGTTCGTTTTGTCTACTTTTTTTGTGACATATTTTGTCGTCTTTTTCTTTACTTAACTTCTTTATCATTTTGTTTTGTTTTGACATTTATGCTTCATGTGTCGCGTCGTTGACAGTTTTCTTGGGGAAACTGCAATCGGTACAGTTTGAGGTTCAAACCATATTATGAGGAACACTTGTTGCAAAACAATTGCATTCAATGTGTATTTCCTTGAGAAAAGTGATGACAATCTGTTTTTCTCTAAACTACATACATACATATATACATATGTTAGTGTGAATTTCGATAGGTTAGGTTCTTATAGAGAGCGCTGCAAAAATATCGATAGTTTTTGCCCACAGTGTCGATAGATGAATTGATAATTTTGATTATTGATTGATTTTTTTAAAATTTGTAAATAAAATAACTTTGTTTTCTGGTAGATATTGGTGCAAATAATAAGGGCTAATCTATCAGAATATCGTTATAATGGGAACATGTTAACTATCGATACTGTTGATATTTGCATCGATTGTTCCGCAGCTTTAATTATAAGATATGTATTATATGTACATATGTTATATGATAGTTGAGAGATTGCTGAAAATGCATTAAAGAAATGTTGAGAATTATCTAAACAATATGAAATAGATTTTGTTTTTCTCTCACGCAATGCACAAAACTTAATGTAGCTTAGAAAATATATGTCAAAATGAGAGAAATTGAATAAAATTCAAGAAAAATCATTTTATTTTATTACTCGGTTGAAATTTCTGTCAATTTTGAATCACAGAATTTCAACTTTCCCCGAATTTCGGGGACTGTATTTCGTTGTGTTGTGTTGTGTGACATTTCTTGCATCTTTTCAATGCACAACCGCCAAAAATGTTGCTACACACAGACACACACTATAATCCACATGCATACTATATGTATGTGTAGTATATACTATGAATATATATAAGTACTATATACATTTTTAGCTGTGTATAAAATTTCATGTAATTTTCGTGAGGCGAACAAAGAAATATTTTGGCATGCACGAAAATCCATAAAAGCAGCGAAAACCAACAAGCAGCAGCAACAACAATAACAATAACAATTCAAAACAATTATTATAATTGTTTTTATTTGGTTCAAACGTTATTCGTCTTTATTTGCATTTGCTTTGGCTGCTGTTGTTCGAATGTTGTTGCGACGACCGCCAAACAATATAAAGTACTATATTATTGTCACAAAAGCAGCAAGGAAAAAAATAATAATAAAAACAGTTGTCATCTTATATGGTGGTACCCCTGGCAATATTTGAAATTAAGGAAAAAAATGAAAAAATTGAAATTTAGGAAAGAAAATGAAAAAATTGAAATTTAGGAAAAAAAGTGAAAAATTTAAACTTAGGAAAAAAGTGACAAATTTAAATTTAGGAAAAAAAAGCAAAAAAAAAGGAAAAAGGGAAAAAAGGAAAAAAGGAGGAAAAAAGGAAAAAACAAGAGCAAAAAAAGTAAAAAAGGGGAAAAATGGAACAAATGGGCAAAAGGGGGAAAAATGGGGAAAAGGTTGAAAAAATGATAAATTTAAAAGAGTTGAACAAATTTAAAAAATTTAAAAAAATGAATAAATTAAAAAATAAAAACTATGAGCAAAAAGATAAATTCTTATAACATTTGCGAGAAAATTAGCAGCATGCTGTTTAACCCCTCTCCCCCACCACAACGTCTCTTCGTCTATTCCAACTTTGCTTTGTCTTTCAAGAAAAGCATTCAAAATCCATAAAATAAAACAAAAAAACAAATTATCGTTTATTTGCATTGCTTATTTGTTTTTATGTATAATATCTAAATATATACATAGTATATCATGTTCCATATACAAATATTTAAATAGACAATTAACAATTTGCGTCTTTTGTGCAATATGTAATTTCTTATACTATTAGTCCCCGAGTTTATTGTTGAAAATTGATACAAATTGATAATGACTGCTCGACCATTAAATACCCTGCGTTTGTTTAACTGTAGAATCAATATTAAAAGCCACTTTCTCAATGTCTAGTTAGGTTAAACTTAACTGGCAGTTACTTAAGCTGAAAGTATATATTTTCAATCAGGAAAAATACAATGGTTTGGTTCGGGCCTAGATTCGTACTTAGTTGAATACTGGTCTTCTTGTATTTCTTTCAAAGTGGCTTCTCTAATGAAATAAATGCCAGGTTCTTCGCAAGTTGCTGTTGAAATTGCTTCAAATTGATTGTATGCCATTTGATATTTCCCTTTTGAAATGCGAGTGTTGTGGGATAAGAACAAAAGCGTCTAAATATAATTAAGACAGTGTGTAATAACAATAAGTACACAAACAATAATCGAATAGATCAAAGACCGATGAGTGACTAAAGGGGTAAAGTTAATTGAAAGTTTGTTTATAAAGTAATTAAATAATAGTATTCTTAGACTCTTGCGGGGAGGGAGTATTATAATTATGTTACGAAATGTGTAACGCATTGTTCCAATCCCAAGTTATATATACATAGTGCATATCCTTGAGCAGGACAATGGAGAGTTAGTATATCAAGATACGAAAAACATATAAGAATTGCACTTTCTTTTTATTTTATTAGTATTCCAATTTACTTTTGGTGAGAAAACCATATGAGTTTTTTCTTTTCAAGCGATTAGTCAAAATGTTTTTATTGGGGCTCTGATCAGGTTAGATATGATCTGTTCTGTTCTGTTCTGTTCTGTTCTGTGCTGTTCTGTTCTGTTCTGTTCTGTTCTGTTCTGTTCTGTTCTGTTCTGTTCTGTTCTGTTCTGTTCTGTTCTGTTCTGTTCTGTTCTGTTCTGTTCTGTTCTGTTCTGTTCTGTTCTGTTCTGTTCTGTTCTGATCTCATCTGTTGGAATTGACTTTGAGGGTCTTGAGTTGAGCTGTGCTGAGTCACGATTTGTCATACGGTTGCTCCTAATTAGCGCCATGAGGCTTCTCAAAAAGTGAAAAAAAAGCTTAAACGCTTGTCCGAAAATTGGACAGGTGCCGATTCCGATGTTCCACATGACCCTCCCTTGGTGGGATTGGTCCCACCGCACCTGCCAGTGCCCACAAATGCCGTTGAAATGTGTGTTAACAAGTGACAAGTTGACAACTTGGCTTGATTTATTGACAAAGTGAGTAATGACACGGGACAAGGTGACCGCTGTGTGGGTCAGCAATGAAAGAATCATTCCGAATCTGATTCAGTTGCAAACTGTTTCAATCTGGCTGTTCCCAGGCAGGTGGCGATCGTCTAAGCTAAAGTAAAAGTGATTCTATTGTCTTATAGTATAAACACATTCCCCATACAATACCATTCCATTCCATACATATGTATGTACGTATGTACATACATAAATTCATTTGTCTGGCGCGCTATTTGCATATTGTTCCAATTTTATCTCGGACCCAGTCTCCGAGTCATTCGGCTTGTCACTTGAATGAAATGCGACAGCGTCAGCGTCGGCGGCGGCCAAAAAATGTCAAAAAATGTTTCAGCAGCTATTAAAAGTAATAATATTTTGTAAAGTTTATTATAATGCAGTCGCAGCCGAAGCCGCAGCCGCTTAAGCAAACACTTGGCAATGCTGACTGACATGGCGACGATTGCAAAACTTTTCGCACTGAGGATCTGTGGGCGAGCAATAATACACTTTCCTTTTCTTGTAAGGGCGGTGCGGGGGTGCTTAAGCACAAAATATACAAAATGGAATGTTGGTCTACATAAGCAATTCGTGAATATGCCAACTGAAATCACAATTTTGCGAAATTAAGCGATTTGTGATTAGCGGAACGAGTGGAAATGGAACACTTATTATATACTCAATGTAAAGCTTGATAACTATAAAGCCGTTTGCATGAATCAACCATATTTCGCAAGGCGGAATGAATGGAATTGGAACAATGTTTGACAACGAAACAGGCGGACATTTCCGAGATTGGAAACAGGCCTGAAAATGTCAAATTTGTGGTAAATTTACTGATGGATGGCTGGAACGGGTGGAATTGGAACGCGTTCTTACTGTAAAGGGTGCAGGTAACTCACCAAGTGCAGTTGACCGATCTTCTCGCATCTCTCAAGCCTGTCGTCAGCGCCTTTGTTTTGTCATCATTTCAATTTCGTTTCAATTTTATTTTACATACATATTTTGTTTTGTTTAGCTTTTTGGCAAAGCAGCAGCAGCAGCAGAAGAATGTGGTGGGACGGGAGGGTGAGGTGAAGGTGAAGGTGTAGCAGAAGCTGAGGCAGCAATCAAGTGGGTGGGCGTTGTCTTCATTGTGCCATGACCGACTGAAAACTGAGGCTCGGCCGCCGCCCGACCGACCGCTCTCCCCTCCCTGTTCCTCTCCGCCGTCCCATATGCTTGGGGATGGCATTTAATATTGATGTCATTTAAATGATGCGCTGGCATCGCTTGTCAAATTAATTACTTTTGCTTTAGCTGCTGCTGTTGCTGCTGTTGAATTTGTGGCCAGATGCTGGCTGCTCTGTTGCACAGTGCGTATGCGTAATTTATGCTTTATTCTTTCTCTGTGCTGTGCTGTGCTGTGCTGTGCTGTGCTGTGCTGTGCGGCTGCATAGATTTATGAAAATGATTTTTGATGGCAACAAAAGACGACAAAAGCCCCAAAACAACGACACACCATGCAGACAAAGGGCAAATTTGGCGATGCGCTTTTGATAATAATGATAATAATAATAATTATTATGATATCATGACGATGAGAGAGCAGAAGGCGGTGGGAAAGTGATGACGATGATGATGAGCAGTGCGGTGCAGTGCAGTGCAGTGCAGACAAAGCAAACCAAACCCAACAGTCAACAGTCGACGAACGGCACTCATAAAAAGCCAAAATACCAACGACTACGACGTAGGTGTGGCCAATCGAATTTATGTGTCCTTTGTACATGTTGGCCAAAATATATAAAAATCGGATGAAGAAAGCACCAAGGAAGTCCGCTTCAGACCACAACAACCAGCTATAGAAGCTGAAACAAAAACAAGAAAAAAAAAAGAAAACATCTATCTTCGGGTTGCCCTTGCATAAAGAAACCCCATTTACTACCGATAGTTCCCATGGCAGCTTCTATATAAAACAGTAAGCTAATTTCGGTAACAATTTAATTTAGCGAACAGCTAGCAAAACTTTATTTGGTGAAATTGGTTAAGATAACTTGAAACTTTTAATAAAAAGTTTTCCCATACAACTCTCTACCGATTGTTCCTATGAAAGCTATATGGTTTATTTGGTCAATTTGTGCAAACCTGTTTAATAAACTTAAAAAAAACTTCGATTTAATGAGTTTGGTTAGGATATCTTCATCAACAGGAGAGTTTTTAATACAAAAACTGAATTTTCGATCGATCTTTCTTATCACAGCTACCTATATTAAATATTGATCCGATCCGGCCGATCCGCTCTCATTTGCCAGCTAGTATTACTTGGTTTTATCTCTCTAGTCACAGCCCAGACGATTCACCTGTGGAGCAAATTATGTTGCTTATCAGCAAAATATGACAAATTGACAGCTTGGCTGGCGACTTGGCGACTTGGTGACTTTGTCACTTGACAGATGAATTGCGCAATTCGGTAACGTTATCAATACGCGCAGCAGCTTCATCACAAAAAAAGCAAACAACATGATCGTCATCATCAAGAAGAACGAACATCTTGCTTCTCGCCATTGTCAACAAGTTTTGCCATCGAAGATTCGTTTCATTTAATACTTGATGAAGATGATGGCATGCGCAGCAACGGAAACGCACCGCTCATCAATTTCCGTGAATCCGGTTTATCACTGCAGTTACGTAGTACACTGAGCACTACCACAAATACATATGTACATATGAGAATGGAATAGACTGGAATGGAATAGTAGTATACATAGAGGTTGCCTCATCTAGAGTAAGGAGAAATAACTGCCATTATTCAGGTGTTAATAATTGTTGTAGCTGGGCGCGAAACACGTTTTTGTTTTCTTTTGTATTCTGTTCACATATAAGCTAACTGAGTCTGAATTACCAAGCAAAACTGAACTAGTAAGCAGAAAGAACAACAGATCAAAACTGAACTACTGAGCAGAAAGAACAACAGATCAAAATTGATCTACCGAGAAAAATTGAACTACCGAGCAGAAATAACGACGTATTCAAATTGAACTACCGACCAAAATGAACTACCGAGCAGAAAGAACAACAGATTAAAAATGAACTACCGAGCAGAAAGAACAACAGATCCAAACTGAACTACCGAGCAAAATGAACTACCGAGCAAAATGAACTACCGAGCAAAATGAACTACCGAGCAGAAAGAACAACAGATCAAAATTGAACTACCGAGCAAAATAAACAACTTGGCAAAAAAGAAGAATAGTAAGGAAGGAACATGTTCACTAACTTATGGAACAACACAATTTCAATTGATAATTGATACGGTATTATTTGAATTCTGGGAACACTGGTCTATATGGGCATAAGTTTATTCTGAGTACTTCACCTTTGCGCAAATGAGATGATGATCATGATGACGATGATTAGTTTGATGTCTTTACCGTTTTCCGTTGAATCGATTCGCCATGCGAAAGTTGCACTCAGAGTGTCTCGCTTTGCCATTTATAAATTGCTATTATTAGTTTATTTTAATTGCTTTGGGCATGAGTAATAATGTGCTATGGAATTTATTATTGTTGTTTGTTCTTTTTGTTGTTGCCGTTGTCTAATCTCATCGAAAAACGTTTACAGTTTTTCTTCTTGTTTTGTTTTGTTTTGTTTTGTTTTGTGATATGCAAGTTACAATTAATGTGGCGCTATTGTTTATACGATTTGCAAAGCAGGTTTTCTTTTTCTACTAATTTTGTTTTGTATGGGAGGAAAAGTTCCCCCGTGCTGGAAGCTCCACACAAAAGGGTTTGTTTCATTTGAATGCTAAACAGTTAATTCGAAACTAGCTGTGATTCCTATTCTTTTTTGCTGAAACAAAATGGCAAAGAACATGAAACAATCGTTGTTGTGTCCAAGTTTGCATTTGTATGTGAATCGTTTGAAATATGAAATTGAAACGATTTTTATATATAAATATGTTAAGTTCTTAAATTATATAAATTCTTATAAGTTCAATACATTTGTTACATAAAGTGTTGATTTTTATGTAAAATAATTGATATGGGAAATGTATTTAAATACGTTTGTTAATTTTTATAATTTAAAAATACATTTTTATTTTTTACATTTTTATTTTTATTTTAAATACGTTTGTTAATTTTTATTATTAAAAAATAAATTTTTTTTACATTTTTTTTTAAATTTTAAACATTTTTTTTTTTTAAGTATTATACATTTCTTAATTTTTATTTTTATTTTTATAAATTCTACAAACTGCTGACACTTATTTATAGATGAAGCTAATGCAACGCTTGCTGCTTCCACACCTGCCTCGCTGTTGTGGCATGCGGCCGTATGTTGCAAGCACATTTATACATGTACACAACATACATACATATATAATAAGTATTGCTATTAGACACGTTGCAGGCCAATCCGATTGACAAAGCTATTAAAACCGGTTACGTATTGCCGCTACAGCACTTGCCGGCTAGGCCAGTGCCACTCAAACTGTGTTTGAGCAAGTGCAAAGCCAACTGCGCTGCGTCGGCGTTGGCGTCAGCAGCAGCGGCGGCAACAGAGCCAACGTTAACGCCGCTGCTTAGATAACGGAGGCAAACAAGCAGTCGCGATCGATGGCGCCAGCTGCCTTCTCCTTTGTTGTGGTTGCTCTCTTCATACCCTGTCAAACACTCCAAATGCTTAAAAAGGGTATATCCAAGCAGAACCTCCCTACGACGATACATACATATGTATATGTATACATATACATATATTCTCGATCAGCATCAATCGAATCTGTCTCAGTATGTGAGTTGGTGTTTAGCATACGAAGATTACATTTATTGCAAATTTTAGATTATTCCCCCCGCGCCCTTGCAATTGAATTAAATCGATTTATAACCTCAATTTGCAATTGATAGCTTTAATTTTTTGTACATATGTATCTTTGCTTGTTGTTTATATATAATCAGAATTTCATAACAATCGGATAAGTAATACTAGAGATATTGAAAAACTGAATCTCGAATGGATATTTAGGTGCAGAGTATCTTTTAGTCAAGTACTCTGTACTAGCGCATAATTCCGTGGGGTTTTTGTGTGTTTGTTTTTGTTTTGCACTATAAATTACAACTAATAGGTTGACGAGTGGGTGACAACTTTTTGGTCAACAGGGGGGCGTCTAAGGGCGCGGGATAACTTTGCAGATTCTTATCAAGGGGCTTTGCGTTGGGCCAATTCCGTTTGCGACACGTGTGACGATCGAGGGGGTGCTGAAGTGGGGTGCCAGCTTTGCACCGTTTAAAAGCTACGCAATAAAAATAATTTCATGGTCAGCAAACACACTCACATACTACGCACACTGATAAAGAGAAACTAACAAAAAATAAATAAAAATACAAAAAATTTGCTTTGTCTCCAAAATGAACACACACACAAAGTGCTTTGTTATGTGACTTTGTGTCAAGTGGCAGTGGAGCGGTGCCGTCGCCCATGTGGACCCACCAAAGCACCACACACACACACACACACAACACCACACCACACACACCGTCACAACGCCACTTCATAGCGCGCTGAAACGTTGAGCACGTGCAAAGTCCAATGGCTCGCAAACTGTACGACAAACAAAGCAATTAAAAATAAACATAATTATTGAAACCCATACTAAATATACAATCGTTGAAATAATATACACATACATTCAACATCAAGTGTTGAAATTTTATTACTATTTTTTTAATTTTTTTTTTATAGTGTATACGATTGAAATATCAGGGAAATAAATTGGTGAATTGATGAAGGATGAGACCTGTTTTTCATCATTTATCAAACCCGAACCTTGTTTATAAACTGAAGATACAATTTGATTTATGTAGCGTTCTGGTAGTTTTGGTAGAAGAAAATGGGTTCACATTTAATAATACTCCTTATTTGTTTCTTGTTTTTCCTCCCGTAAATCCCCCCCATATGTTTCTTTTGTGACTTAAGCATTGTAGTTGTGTGGGTGCTCTTGACGTGCACATATTTAAATAGTTACCTACTCATCAGCATATGTATTCATCGTATCTAATCTTTCTTGTTTATCCTATAACCACATATTTATCATACATGTTTCGCAGTTACGAGTATATAGTATGATTCATACAAGCCTAACTCTGACACAATTTTTAAGATATATAATTTTTTTGTTAAAGTGTAGGTGGATTCTTCGATTGTAGTTTCCATAAATTGTATGCTTATGAGCCAACATTGAAATGGTAGCTACTAGATTATCGCTTATTATGTCACGAATCTATGTATGTATCCTCATATACATAAATGATCTGGCATAGCCACCTAGATGTTGTTGTTTTTATTGTATATTTTCTCCCTAAAAGTAATATTTACTAAAAGTATCATACTACGGCGTTCTTTTGTATTAATATCTAAGTAGAAAGGTCCTGTATCTAGCCTATACTCTTAATATTTAAGTATCTATAGTGAAATAAATTGAATGAACGTTTTGGTTAAATTTATTTTTTATTTTTAACTAAATATAATTTAAGTATCCCTAAAGTCGAGTTTTTCAAAATTTGAAAATGTCCAGATTATATCACTATATACTAGGAACGATCCGTCCAAAAATTTAGTTGTTATATGAAAAAATTTCTCCCAATTTACGTTGGCTATCTTATAATCATATGCTATATCTTATAACTGCCATAGGAACGATCGGTAGATCAATTAGGTGTATGAAAAACAATTGTTGTTTTCTACTTATGTTATTATTATTATAAACATATCTCAACCAAACTTGGCAATACAAAGTTTCGATCTACTTTTCAGCTCTTAACTAAATTTGATTAAAATCTGACAGCTACTATATCTTATAACTGCCATAGGAACGGATCTTTTGAAAACTGAGTTGTTGTATGTACAACTTGTATGTTTTTACAGATATCTCAACCAAACTCAGCAATAGCGTGTTTTATTGTACCTTATATTTATAGTTAATTAAATATTAATACTATCTAATCACGCTGTCAATTGGTCAAAATTGAGTGCTTGAGGTATACGAGTATATCTTCAACTGAAGAAGTTAACTATTGCAATTATTATAGTTTTTGTTTTGTTTTGTTTTTCAAATTTATTGTTTGCTTTTAGAGTTTATTAATACTTAATTTAAGTTGTTACATGCGCATAATGGGCTCAGTGGGACGCGCAGCGGCTTTTCCGTTGCAAACCGGTTCGCCGAGAGCGTCGGAGAGGTACGACAACGGTTTAAAGCTGTTGCATGGCTTGGAAAAGAGGCAGGTGGTGGCGGGGCGTGCAGCTGGGATGACCATAACACTAGCTGCGAGTATACATACATATACATATATAACTAGGTTTTTGGCTGTGTCTCCACTTGAAGCGCGAAAAACACATACTACGAATGCGAAAGCCAATAGCTTTAAAAGCTAAACAATTTGCAAAAAGCTAATAAATTACAGAATTGAGCGCCGTTGTTATTGTTATTGTTGTTTTGTCGGTGTTGTTGTTTTGCTTAAATTTAAAAATTTTCGATTTCAATTTCGATGCTGTCGACGCGCTGTGCATGACGTAAGTTGCGTTCGCCGCTGGCGACAAAACGCGACGATGACAGCGAAATACGTCAGTTGACCTTGGTACACTTAGCAACAACAATAACAACAACAATAACAACAACAATAACAACAACAATAACAACAACAATAACAACAACAATAACACTAACAACAAACAACAAAGGCAGCCAAATAGGCCTCTGAAACAAGACAACAACAAAAATGCACAACAATTTGAATTTTTGTTGCTAGGCAACGCAGAAACTTAAAATGTAACGAAACTCTAGCTGCCCCCTCCTCACCCTCACCCTCACCCTGGCCCCACCAACTACCTATCCCTTAACGTCTTTCAAAGTGTTAAGGGAAAGTACAATTAAGCAGTCTGTATATCCCCCCCCCAATATAGCACAGAAGCGTTGAAAAATTTGAAAATATTATTGGGGCACTGTGTCAGCAGGCAATCAAAATTAACACATGCAATTCAGAGAGGGTGTGTGTGTGTGTGTGTGTGTGTGTGTGGAGGGGATCAGTCGATTGTTTTTTGGTCTTTTTTTGTCATCCGTTTGTCGGACATTGCAATGAAAATGATTAATTAACCCAGACCTTTCAAATACAAATCGAGTTTCAAAGTTGATGTCGTTCGTCGCATTCGTTTGTCATATACAATATACCCTTGCCGTGAGTACTGCAATGATGTCACTAGTTGTGTAACTCTTTTAAGTAGGTCTTTCATAAAGGGTATATGCATAATCCTCCGATAATCAGTTTGCGTGATCACTTTTCATCGCAGGCTTCAAAATCACCACAAAAGGTTTCTTTTGAATCAATGTCTGCAGGAGTATTATATGTTCAGCATCCCGTATATAATTGATATATAATTATATAATTTTTGACTATACATTCAGATATTTTACAATCAAAAAGTGTCATTTAAAAAACTGATTTCCCTTCATATCCCTCCCTTGCAATTGGTACACTCTATCGGGTGTACACTGAATATGCAAAAACATGTGGTTTTTTTTTTGCTGTATTTTATTGCATGTGGATGGTATTGGCAATTTCTAATTGCCATACTGAAATGCGAAAACAATGTAAGAAATTCCACAGCGAATGATGGGAATAGGAAAAGGGGGAAAAAAAGTTAGTAGAACCAAGAATGTTTACATATGCGAGTATTCACTACATAACCAAGAAACCTTTTTGTCTTCATTTAATCTTACTGGTTTTTTTTAAACAACTTAAATTAAACTTAAAACATATGAACTACAAGAATCTACTTTTATTCTTTTTTCTCCCCATTCCCAAACATTAGTATATTTGTATCCCTTGAATTTCTTGAATGGAGACTTAAAAATATAACTAAAAACTATTATTTCTAAAAAATAGTACTACTAGTTTCTACTATAAATAGATTTATTTATCTCGGGCTTGCATTTTATTCATTTGGATATTTTGCTTGATTGCCTCAAAAGCAATGAATCTTGCAAGTTTTTCCCCTCCTCTCTTTGTCACTATGTCTCTATGATATCTCTTATCAGAATAGTCTAAACAGTGATTGCATGTGACGTAATATCTACATTGGTGTGCTGCGCTGCTGCTGCTGGCTTTTATCATAGCACAAAGGCGATGCATTGAATCACGTACGACAACAAATTGCTTGCGTTGTGGGCGTTGGGTTTTCGGAGGGGCCTGATTAGGGGAAATCAGTGGAGGAGGATGAGGAGAGAGACAGAGACAGAGACAGACAGAGAGAGAGGGAGAAGCAGACTAGTTGGCTTGGCTTTGGATTGAATTCAATTGGATTGTTGTAATTGCTATTATTATTATCATTATTTCATAGTTTCTTTTGTTTATTGTCTGCGATTCACGCTGATGGCATGCGATCATCGTGGTTATGTTTAGCTGTGCGCTGTTGACGGAACGGTTGACGGTTAACGGTTAACGGTTAACGGTTAACGGTTAACTGTCAACGGTTAACGGTTAACAGTGTGAAAGTTACAGAACGGTTAACGTTTAACGGTGTGATGTTAGCCTAACGGCTGACGGTTAACAGAGCGCTGCTAAGTAAGCGGTTGACGGTTAACAGTGTGATGTTAGCTCAAGGGTTAACAGTGCGCTGCTGGCTTAACAGTTAACTTTTGAAGCTTGCAAGCTGCTGCGTTAACAGTGTGCTGTTAGCTAAATAGTCAGCATTTAACAGTACCGTGCCGTTAGCTGTAAGCTAACTTTGTAGGCTAATTTATAAAAGGTGTCCCGAATTAAACGAAAAGCCTTTCATTTCCAATTTGCCACGTTCAGCGGACTTTGGAACAATTTCATGTCAAAGTACTTTGAATGTTGCTTTAAACTGATATTATGTAAGCTTCTCTTAATTTTAATTATTGCTCCGAAATGTAATTTTCTAAAGAGAATATTACGCATACCATTAACCTTGAACAAGCTAAGCCTTACAGTCGATAGTGGCGTGTATTATTAAGTTAACTAGCTCAAACACTTAACATAGGTCTGTTACTGTTAGTTAACATAAGGAATATGTGTGCAATGTCTAACCTCTCTTCCCTCCGCTCTTTTACAGGCACAGCGCCCAGAGAATACGGTAATGCAAGCGCTGGAATCGCTTAACGACTCGCAGGTTAATGACTTCCTCAGCGGCAAGACGCCACTCAATCTGAGCATGAGACTGGGCGATCACATGATGCTCATACAGCTGCAGTTAAGCACCGTTAATCCCGCTGGGGGCACCACATCTGCAACCGCTGCTTTGCCCCCCGCCACCACAGCCGTCACACACAGCTCCTCCGCTGCCTACAGCAGCGGCAGCGTCGCAAGTGGCGGCAGCAGCAGCTCCACCTCGAGCTCAAGCTCTTCATCTGGCACAGTTGTGGCCAGCAGCAGCGGCTCCGTCTCAGGCTCCGGTTCTGCCAGTGGCTCCCATTCATTGCACATGCGCACACGCTCCTCCTCCAGCCAGCGTCCGGCGCTTGGCCGCATTGGCCACGGATTCGTGCACAGCCATCAGCATCCGAGTCTGCAGCACAGCCACAGTCACCACCACCATCATCATCATCACCATCATAATGCCTCGGCCGTGGCCGCCGGCAGCTCTGGTGGCTCCACACGCAAACTTGATATGGAACGCAGCAGCAGCAGCGGAGGCGGCAGCAGCAGCAGCAGCAGCGGCAGCAGCGGCAGCGGAGGCAGCAACAGCAGTCGCATGCTGACTGCCGCATCGGGCAGCAGCTCGAGTCACGGTCACAGTCACAGCCACAGTCACAGTCACGGCCATGGACACACCATCAAGAGCTCCGATCTGAGCTCGTTCATCAGCAAACACGACTACGAAAGTCTGCACAATATTGTTAAAAGCCTTGCGATGACGCATGTGCCACGCGCTGCAGCTGCTGCCGCCGCCGCTGCGGCTGCCCAATCAGCGACCACAAAAACCAACACCGCAGCAACTGTCACAGCAGCAACAGCGGAGCAATCGCCCATTAAGTCGCTCTCGAATCTCGTCTCGAGTCCCATCAAAACGACGGCCATTAAGAACATTCACATTGCCCAGAGTTCCAACTCCAATTCCAGCTCTGGCTCCAGTTCCTCCAGCAGCTTGGTTGCTCAGCCAGCCGCTGCCGCCAGCTGCAGCAGCGGTGGCTGTCAGCAGGATCCGATAGCCGCCAAGCTCACCTCGTGTTTGTGCACGCGTCTGCCTACGCCGACGGCGGTGCCAACAGCTGCAGTTGCAGCAGCAGCAGTCGCAGCCGCAGCTGCAGCAGCATCAGCATCAGCAGCAGCAACAACAACAGTTGCCACAACGCTGCCGCACAACAGCAGCAATACTCGTGGCTCAGGATCGGGCGTTATTGCTAGTAGCTCGCTGCACAAGACGGTGAACAATCCAATTGGCAGCACACGCTCCAAGCATCGGCATCATCACCACCACCACCATCATCATCATCACTATCATCATGCAGCATCCGCAGTCGCTGCAGCTGCCGCTCAGGCAGCAATCAAGGCACCGGAGAAAACAACAGCAACAGCTGTAGCAACAACTGTTGCAACAGCAGCAGCAACAGCTGTAGCAACAACAACATCATCAACTGCAACGGTTGCTGGCAGCACTGACCTGGAAGATGTCGGACTGGCCGTCTCGGATACCCGCACTCTGGCCGAGGCATCGCGCAATCTCACCCAGACGCTGCGCAAGCTCTCCAAAGAAGTATTCACCAACAAGATCGATCTGTCCGGCGGTGGTGGCAGCGTGGGCGTTGGCAGTGCCAGCGCCGGCAGCGGCAGTGGTAGCGAGGAGACGCCACGCAAAACTGGCAGCGGTGCTGTTATTGAATCAATGAAGAATCACGGCAAGGGCATCTACTCGGGCACCTTCTCGGGCACTCTCAATCCGGCACTGCAGGATCGCTTTGGTCGGCCCAAGCGTGACATTTCCACGGTCATTCACATCCTGAACGATCTGTTGAGTGCCACGCCACAGTACAGTCGTGGTGCACGCATCAGCTTTGAGGCACCATCTAGCAGCAGCAGCAGCTCCAGCTCGTCCTCCACAACCTCCGGCTCCTCAAACTCAACCTCCTCCTCCTCCGGCAGCAGCAACGGCTCCGGCAGGAATAGCATTGCAGCCATTACGTCTGCAGCTCCAGCAACAGCTGGGGGACTGCATCCTTCATCGCGTAAGCTGGTGAGTCCCGCGTCCTGGAACGTATGTGTCCTTGTGACAATTGCCTCCAATTTCCACTCGAACATTGGATTAAGCTTCAGAATGGCGAGTTTATGCGCCATGAATATATAGATAGATATAGATAAAGATATAGATAGATGTATAGTTATAGATAGATGTATAGTTATAGATAGATGTATAGTTATAGATGTATAGATAGATACAAATAGATGTATAGATATAGATGTATAGATATGGATGTATAGATATAGATAGGTGTATAGATGCAGATAAAGAAAGATATATAGATCAGTTTATAGATTGATTTATTTATAGGTGTTTAGATATACTTCAAAGGGCAAAAGTTCAGAGTTCTGAACACAAACATTGGAATAATCTAAAAAAACATAGAGATAATCTTTGATTGAGATTGTTTGTGGTAACTTCTCTATTTCAATTTCTATTAATTATGGACCAGTGTTGTAAAATGTCTAAAAAATAAGTGCTTCTAAAGAGCACAGTGTTGTAAAGACAATAAAACCAGAATAATCTGTAACTGAGATTGTTCAAGGTAACTTCATTTAAACCAGTGTTGTAAAATGCCTATCAGCCAAATCGGTGCTTTGACAACTATATATCCAAAAACAGAACCTTTGTGCAACTTATTGCGCTTAAATTAAAACGCAAAGTAATTATTACATGCTATATTTTGATAGATGAGCGAGAATGATGAAAATATTAGATAGTGTTGTATTATTATGGTCTTCAGGACTATTTGTATAGAGTGTATCAAATGAAGACTAGTTAAGGACTTTCAGTTTGACTGTACTTTAAAGAAGCAGGATGCAATGTTCTTGTGCAACTTGAGGCCAGTGTCATTGTTACATTTGATGCAATCTTCAACAGATCGAACTATTCACTAACTCGCCATTTTTCTCTCTACTGCAGTACTCGAAGCATCACAACTGCGCCAAGTGCAACAGTCGCGCCCAGCAGCAGCAACAGCAACAACAACAAGCAGCTGCGGCTGCGGCGTTAGCTGCGGGTAGCTGCGCCTATGGCGAATGCAGCGGCCACTACTTGGCCAAAGGATCGGCTGCAAGCAGCAAGTCCGCGGCTGGCTGCTGCACAGATGTTGCTGCCAGTAACAGCAACAGCAACACCGCCAGCAACACTAACAGCAGCAGCAACAGTACTACAGCTGGCAGCTCAGGTGTTGCGGCTGCTGCAGGTGGTGCAGGTGCATGCATGTGCCGTTACCGCAATGCCAGTGGCGAGGCTGGACAACGCGAGCGGGAGCACATGTGCCAGAAGTGCGTTGTGGAGCTGGACAACTTGAAGACCAAGTCCAAGCTGGACCAGCTGCGTCTGGTCATGCAGCAGCGCAAGCAGAAGCGTGAGGCACGCAAGCTGAAGAGCTCACCGTACGCTGCCGCCGAAGCCGAAACAGCCGAGGCAGCAGCAACCGGAGCTGAAGCAGCGCCAGCTGCTATTGAAACGCCGCCGCAGTACAGCGCCGTTAGCGCCCTGGTGGCCACGCCGCTGCAGGCAGCCAAGACGACGCTCAGCAGCAACAGCAACAGCAACAACAGCAGCAACAACAACAGCAACAACAACAGCAACAACAACAGCAACAGCAACAACAACAGCAACAACTCAGCCACAACAACAACAACGACAGCAACACCCGCTGCTACCGCACCACCCAGCGAGGTATCGCCCAACCACATTGTCGAGGAGGTGGACACCGCTGCCTAAGCGGGGCAGGGTAACCACAAATCAGAAATTGTTTACCCATGTGGCATTTACTCGTTGCAGTTTAAGGATACTGCGACTATAACAACAAACAACAATTAATACGCATCTATAGGCAATTAGTGTTTAAATGTATAATCGAATTCTGTTAATTTCGTTTTTATTACTATTTTTATTTTTTGTTTCCTTTCTAAATTTGTAATATGTATGTAATTCGATTAAATTGTAACTTCCACTTGTAATGTAACTGTGGAACGCTTGATCAGCAGCTATTTATGCTCCCCACACCCCTTCCACGTTCCTCCTAAAACAAGCCAACCCAAACCAAGCTTACCCACTCGGAATTGTTTGAAACAACAGAGAGAAAGTCGTTTTGCTGTTAAATTAATTTTAAGATAATTAACAACAACATGATCATCATTAATAACAATATATAAACAGCCGGCTGCATATAGCACTACCCCAACCCTACCTACCCCCGCAATCCCAATACCAATCCCATTTAAAACTTTTCAAATAATCCTTTATGTTGTAAAACTAAATTAGTAAAAAGATCTGATGAGATGTAATTTAAATGTAAGCTTCAAAATGAAAGAAATATGAAAATGATGAAGATGATGAAGATGAAGGAAGGATCAAGATGAGTGTATAATGGCAACAAAATGCTGATGATGAAAATCTTGAATCAACTTTGGATGAGCCAAAAAGCGGCGACAAAATTTGTTAGCGTTAGAAACTAGAAAAGTAGAATTAATTGTAAACACTGAGGTAGACACACATTAATCCCAAAAAAAGAAGAGAAAAACACAACACATACACCCTTACCACACACACACACACTCGCGAATCGTTGGAGAATGTGCGAACTTAGCAGCTTTATGTTATGTTAACTTTTGGGGTAACAGCGATGAATGCTGTTGCCGTTTAACATTTGTATAGCGCCGTCGATAGTCGCGGCTGGCGCTGTTAACCTAATTTGCCTTAATAGAAAATCGTCTTTTTGTTTGTGTTTTACACGCGCAACGTTTTGTCATTATTATTATTATTATTATTATTGTAATTATTGTAATTATAATTATAACTGTAAACATCATCACCAACATTGTGTTTCTTTATTAATATTATTATTATTACCATTATTGTACACACGTTTTTTTTTTCCTATCAAGCTGAAATTAGGCTGAAAAAATATACACGAAGATTTAAATATTGAAAAACTTGTCAAGTCTTCACACTATTAAATTAATTTTAAGATTATATGAATACTTTTATTTCCATCTTCGTTCAATTACGAAAGCTAAAGTCTTACTTACATATACATATGATTTTTTTTGTTCCAAAACTACTTCTATAAATTTACAACCTACCTACATAAATATGGACTACTTGTAATAACAATAACTGTAATGGAAGGAAAACAAAATGCAATTAGTTTATAGCAAAAGTTGATTAATTTTGAGTTGATTTTATTGTCTTAATTAACTTTATAATATAATTGCAATTATCATTACTTTATTTCAATAAACATTTAGTTAATGGTTTAGTTCAAAAAACTGGCATTTATTTTTTATTTATCTTTGGTTTTTTTTAACACTGTTAACGCTATGTTAACGCTCTGTTAATCCACTGTCGCGTTCTCGCTTGCAATTTACATCATGTGCAATACAATACAAAAACAAAAACAAAAACAAAAACAAAAACAAAAACAAAAGCAAAACACAAAATTTGCGGAAAATTCCAAAAAATTATATACCTAATTTGACTTTTTTAGTAATTATGTGCCAATTGCAAATACTTACTTATATACTTATATGGAAGCCTAAGTAAGAATTGTAAAATATATCACACACACACATACACACACACTTGGCGGTAAAAGAAAAGTAAAAACTCGACCAAATCGAACATTTTGACTATAGAAAGAGAAAACAAAAAAGAAAACCCAATACATAACCAATAAGACGCGTCTTTATATGATATATATATATATATGTATATTGTATTGTCCTAGATATTATAGTGTTAAGTCAAAATCATGTGCAATTTATACAAATGTTTATGCATTAGAGTATTTTTTTTCTCTAAATAACTACATAACAACGTTAAAACTACATTTAAGGTGGGATCTACGAATTGATAACCAAATTTTGAATGCTTGGAAGAAAGGCAGGCAGGGTGGAGAGGCAGGCGATAAATGATCACACTATGCAACAGCATTTTGTATCCCGAACATTTTCTGATACCTCAATCCTTAGGTGAAATCTTAAGCTAGTTAATTCCCTAAAGTTTCCCCAAGTTGTTGTTCGAACCTTCAAAAGCTAGCCTTTAAGAAGTATGAGATGTTTCGAACTCAGTTCGATGCTATTAAAAACGATACCTCTTTTATGAAGAGGTTATAAGATATTTCATTAACCGAATCCCATGTTCTGAATTCCGATCGGATTGGTCTCATTTTCACCGTGTTATGGAGTATCAACTGTTTCACAAGGAAGAAAAATCAAATGATTTGGAAAATAAACATTGCAACAATGCCTCGATAAACATAACATATGATAAATTGAGAACAACCAAGTTTATAGACAGATTTGTAATTTAATTGAGCTAATATGCTTAGAAATATGATGAAGTATACTATGGGAAAATTATGCTCATGTGTATTTTAATTATTTTCCTGTGTGTTCTGGCAATTAGTTTTAATTCCGCTGAGGAATTCAGAACAGATATTCTGTTTTCGCAAATTTCGAACGCAACTGGAATTCGGAACTGGTTGGATTACTATTAAAAAGGATAATAATCTTAGGTGTACTTAGGATTGTATTGAAAATGTTGCATCAAAATGAACTGAAGCTAAATATAATTTTTTTTTTTTCGGATTAAGAAATGAAGATGTTCGGGATAAAACTTTGTTTTAAAATTTTGTTGCATAGTGTAATTAATAGATAAGGCATTCATTGTGGGGTCAATAAAAGGGCTAAGTTGGGGGCTAGGATTGGTATTGGAACTGATTTTGGGATGATAATTGATAATGGTATTGGCAGAGTTTTCCGGATGGATGGGTTCGGATAATGGGTTTGTTTCAAGAGGCAGCAAGGACTCGGTTGGATAATTTTCAGCATATCTGCGTGAATTTCTAACAAAGTACAAAACAAACGATGAGATTTATGATATACTATATAGTTCAAATATTTATACACGAAACACAACTTCATAATTTTTGCAACAAATACGAAAAACACAAACAAAACACACAAAAAAGAAAACAAACAAACTAACTAACTAAAACAAACAATTCTCAAAACATATGCGCAACATTTGCTGAAAAACAAATTTAAATTAAAAAAGAAAAGAAAAAAAACAAAAAGTATATGAAATTAAATTAAATTGTTTGCATTTATTTTTAATAGTTAAAATTTATTAATGCCCCAAACAAATATTACGAAACGAAAACAAGTCGAATGCATATTTTTTGAATTGAGATTTTGAGTATTTTCGTTGGAGTCGAAGTGTAAACATTAAGTCGAACGTTTCATTGGTCAAATTTAAGTATACAAATTAAACAAAATTAACATATGACAAACTAAATTATTAGCAAAATTATTATTAGCCCTTGAACAAGCAACTTGGCCAAGCAAACAACTAACAACAAAGGAATACAAATTGTTGTTCCTGTGTACCCACAGCATTTGAAATTGTATAAATGAAGAAAAAACAAAGAAAAAGAAAATAATGAAAAATATGCTTAGCCCAAAACCAAATATGATATGAAAAATATAGTGGGAAACATTGCATTGTAATGTTAGTTTTAAGTGGGGCTCCCCCACAAGGGGAACTTAGCAAAATTTATGATGCGAAATTGGTATAAAATGCAAGCATGCTCTATATAAATATCGTCTATATATATAAAGTATATATATTATGAGCATATTACTGAAAACGAAGCGCGTTCAAATGAATTAGCGACAATTGGAGCGATTGCTGTTGCAACGGGAAGTAATATAATCTAAACAAATATTGTTAGTGTAAGCCTATTAAAGTAAGACTCAGCTGGAGAACCAGGCTATAACAGAGTTGTTCGAATTTCGATATCGATGCTTTTCGAAGAGAAAGATACTATATCAAATCTATAGATATACTACATAGGGGCTAACTCTTGAGGTCGGTTTATAGCCAAGTCTTGTTTTGTATTTGAACTTTTGTTTCACTTTACAAAATTCTGAACATTGTCTGGCAACAAAAAAAAAATGGCATTTAAGCCGGCCTTTAAGCCGTATGTGCTCACAATTCCAGTTCGAATCAATTCCACTGCATACTTATTTGATCAATTTTAATTGTCTGAATTGTATTTCGAAATTCTGATCCAAAACATGCGAGTGTGTTGACTTGATTCGTTAGTGGAATTCAGGGCATGGCTGAGTGTATAGGTCTCTCTATTTCGGACACTCGATGCACCCTTTATAAAACCCTCATATAAAGCCCAATACACACACATAAGTATATACGCCGTCTAAATACATATATAGTACATACGAGTACATATACATAGTGTGTACATCAAACCAATTAGCTGCATCAATTGATGAATATACAAGAAAACATTTTTGGCACATTTAGTTTTGATTGTTGTGTGTAAAAAATAAATAGATGACGGTACGAGTAAATAAAAACAAAAAACAATGCCGAAACAAACTGGATAAAACAATGGCAAATAGCATAAACAAAAAAAAAGAAAGCAAACGCAAGTAAAAGTATTCATCAATAAACATTAATTCAAAACACAAATTAGCAGGTGTTTTTATTTGTGTAATCGGGGCAAGTAACTGAATTATCGGCAATTCCATATTTCCTTCAACATATGAAGGGTTGATTGTGGCCCGAATTTGGTGAGTTGGTTTAGGTTGGGACGGCAAATCACCCTGCACAAGGTAACCCCACAAAGACCATCCTTAGTTGTTCTATGTGGTCCCTTTTATTTGTGAGATCCCATATGTGATTGGGACTGGTTTACATAAGCGCTAGGCAAGTAAGCAGGAAATATTCCAAGGTTCCAGCTAAGATTCCAACCCTTCTAGGGTATACGATTGTAGTATCTTTCAAATGTTAAAACCTTCATGTACAGAGTTCAGGGCGTTTACAAAAAACAAGTTCTGACTTTTCTTGCTGCTCCTCTCTTCAACTGAATCTGGATTCATCGCTCTCAGCCGATTTCAATCTCTTGAAGGCTGATTAATGGCCTGTCTTGTATCGGCCATTTCGTTCCCAGTATGATTTCGATAATACATATAGATAGTATATTAATGGTATTGTTCAATTTTAGCTGGCAACGTGATTTTTTAAAATTAACGGGTGTGTAAGTTAGCATAAAGCTAACAGAATAAAGTTAACACAACAAAGCTAACAGAAAGTTGCAAAAACTGTACAGCTAAATGCGGTTAACACCCTGTTAACTTGCTGTCAAGTTTCTGTTATTATTCAGGTAAGATTCTGTTAACTTTCTGTAAGGCTGCTGTTAGATGCTGTTAGGAGCAGAGCCCTGTTACGTTCAGCGACTGTTATACTTATCCTGAGTGTTATATTAACATAAGCTGTTATACACGTAGTATTTAGCGACCTTCTGCTGACTTCTGTTTGCCTGGTATGCATGGCATTTTAAGAGACGTTCCCCAACTCATGAAACATCCCTAAGTTGGATTTTCAAGCATGTGCCCCTCAAAGTATTCTGCAATATTTTCCCAAATTGACTATGTGCCATAGAAACAATCTGGTTGTAAAATGAGTTTTTATTTATTTATTTATTACGAGTTTCTATGCATTATGAAAATACATGCGAACTAAAACTAAAGCTACATAAGTATATGTAAAATGAGTTATTTACGGCAATGCGGCAAAAGCTTAAATAAAACAATACTTGTCCAATCCAAAATCTTCAGGCGAATAGTATGCAATGGTACATACGAAATAGGGACATCGAAAGGGATCTAAGGGTTCCTTACTGGGCATTGTTATGCAACTGCACGTTTCTAATTACACACAAGAAAGCTACTAACAGGCTGGAATATGTAGTGGCGTTAGGATGTTCTTCAGTTTAAATAGTAGACCATCATGCCACACCCTGGCAAAAGCTTGCTGAATGTCCATGAACACAGCTACTGAGTACATTTTTTGTTCCTTTGCAGCTAGGGCGAAGTTGACCTTGACCTTGTTTAAATCCAAACTGGGTGGACACCCTAACGCACTAGCTAGACGTCTAAATACTAAGCCAAGAAAGAGAAGACTTAAAATGAACTCCCTAGCAGATTCCTCCATTAATATATTTAAATAATTGTTGTAAATATTGTAAATAATAGATATTAGTCCACATATGTACATATTTAACAATAATCCTATATATGATCAATTTTTCGTTATCGCTTACATGTAAAACTAGGTTAAGTTGCCATTAAAGGTTTTGGAAAGCTTTTTAAATAAAATAAACAAATTGAACAAGTAAGAATGTTATAGTCGAGTATACCCGACTACGAAAATCGCTGTACCCAGGTCTAATACATTCAATCACATCTACGTCCACTTACACATACACACACACATGCACAAAGACGTACACACACAGGCGGCAAAAGCGACAGCGCAAGCGAGGCATTTTAATTGGTGGATGTGCTTCTTCTTCCCCCTCTCGATGCATCATTGAATCTTCTTTCGCGAATAACTTCCGTGTTTATTATCCGATCGACTTGAAATTTGGACAGTAGATTAAGAGAGACTAAAGTATTGTACATGTTACTGTTAAACGGTTATCGATTTGCGGGGGAACGGGAGGAGATATCTGAAATATAAAACAAACGTGATCTGCGCATGGTATACAGGAACCTACATTCCAAATTTGGTGTCTCTAGCTTTTATAGTTGCTGAGATCGACGCCTTCATACAGAGGAACAGACAGACGGACATGGCCAAATCAAAATCTCTTTTGATACTGATCAAGAATATATATACTTTATAGGGTCGGCCCTTTTTACCCATTTTATGGGTACAGGGAGTAAAAAGAAAAGAAAAGAACCTGAGATTTTGGATGAACAACTATTTTGTTAACAGATATCCGACAAAGTGAAGTATTACTCGTATTGTGCTTTATACATATATTGTACAATAGTTTGGTGAAATTTAGTCGAAATCGGATTACCATATATGATACGTAGTTGCCATAAGAAAAATCAATCGAAGCTTGAGTGCTTGTGCACATTTTGTTGATATGATAGTGCAACAGCTCCCCAATTTTGATAGTCTCCCAAAAAGAAATAAGAAATGCAACTTTGTTGTTTTTGTTCAGTTTATTATGCTCAATTTGTTTGACTTTGTGTATATATTTTGTTACGCATGCGATTATATATCTTTTGTTATGTTTGTCTTTGTTTTTGGTTTTGTTTTTGTCTTTGGCTTAATTCGCCTTTACAAATTATCATCGCTCATCGTACTTATAATTTCTATGCAATTTATTTAATAAATATTTTCATATAATCATTAATTTTATGCATACACATGCAGACTATATACTTATGCATGTGTAAGTAATTTACACCACCAAAAAAAAAAGAATTAAACAATTATTCTCTTATATATTTTGTTGTTTGTTATTTGCTTGCTGCGTTTTCGCTTTGTATTTGAGTTTGTTTCGCTTTGTTTTTTGTTTTGTTTGTTTTTGTTTTTTTGTTTGTTTTTTGCTTTCTTTTCATTTAATTATTTTAATTTTTGTTTGCTTTGCATGGCTTTAGTGCTGATCCAAAGTATTGTAGTGCTGGGGCCCATTGCTGGATGTGCCTTGGGCGGCTGAAGCTGTTATTTTTGTTAATAATCGTATTTATTTAGTTATATTGTGTTCTCATTGGTGGGCGTGGGCGTGGGCGTGGCCAGTGGCGCCCCCGTCTACCGGATCAAGCCAAAATGCAAAAGTTATACATGAATTGTTTCTATATTAAGCACGCTGTAATATTTATAATTAATACATTTTCTTCATTTCATATTATTGGTTTAGTTGTTGTTGTTGCCAAGCGAGTATTTTACACAGAAATGCAATTATAATAGCATATGGGTGTGTGTGTGTGTGTGTGTGTGTGTGTGTGTGTGTGTGTGTTTATATGTGTATGCTATGCGTGCATTGTACGTATATATGTATGCATATATGCTGGGCTTCAATATAATGTTTTAGTTATAGTTATAGGTAGTATATAGTATGTATATATAAATGTTAGCATTTTGCCATGATTTCTCATTTTAAATTTTCATTTTCATTTTCATTTTCATTTTCATTTACTCATTCTATCAACGTGTTTAACGAGTATTAGCACAATTTTGGACGAAGATGGTTGTTGAAATCGAAGCGTCTAAGTGTTTCTGTGTGTGTGTGTGTGTGGGTGTGTGTGGTTGTGTGTGTGCGTGTGTGTTTATTCTGTTCTAGTTAGCTGAGTTGAAGCATACTTTAAACCAGGTCTAAAGTGTTTCAAAATGAATCAAAGAAGCCGTCCGCCAAACTGAAGAAGTTTTGACTAATACGAGTGCTATAGCGCTCCTTAATTTACAAACAAATAGTTATAGGATTACAGCATTGTTATACATATACAATAGATATACTTTATATATATATATGTAGAGATATACTTGTATACACACATATACACTCAAATATGTATCATATATCATAGGATATCTACCAAAAATTCGCAATATGAATTAGTAGATATACAATTTGAATTTGTTATATAGACCCGAAACTCGATATATACGTATATAGAGAGGTTTCATAAATATATATATATATATATATATATATATATATGTGTGTGTGTGTGTGTGTGTGTGTGTGTGTGTGTGTGTGATTGGGACTGATACATTTTGTCTTAGTACTTGTTATACAAATAATAGCAATGCCTGATTTTAAGGGGTTTCTTGTGCATGTAGAGTTCATTTTATATAGTATGTATATAGTATATGGTATATATGGTATTTATATGGGCAGGAGTAGGGTGTGGGGGTGGGGGTGGGGGTGGGTGTCTTGTAGGGGTATTGAGGCATTGCAACTGTAACTATCATAGTATGTTCTAGGTGTCTCTGTTTTGTGTTCGCTGTTCAACTAAGCTAAGGACGTTTCGCAAATAGGTCATCGTGTTTGTTTGTTTTTTTTTCTTCATATATTGTTTATATACATATAACTAAACAGTTATATGTATTTACCCGATCCATTGTGGCAGCGGATAGCCGCAGCTCTCCCTGCACATTATTAACTATTAGTACTAAGCTTTTTGCAAAAAGGCGTGCAATTTTCTCTTTCATATTACGTTCATTTCGTACTTTTTTTTTTTTTTTTTGTTTTTCTCTTGTTTTTTTTTTGTTGATAATTTTTTGTATGTTTTTTGCTTGCTATAGGTATTTTTTTATATTTGGGAACAAAAGGTTTATGTTTGTTATTTGTCGTAGCTTCCGCATTTTCCATTCTTCCATTCTACCTTTTATCTATTCTTTTAATCTCTCAATCTTTCAATCTTCCAATCTTCCAACCTTCCAACCTTCCAACCTTCCAACCTTCCAACCTTTCATCATTCTTCGGTAGTAGCTTTAACCTAGTGAACACACAAAAAAAAAAAAATATAGATCAACGCAATCGATAGCTAAATTATAACGTTGGTTATGCATATAGTTATCAGCGTCAATCAATCTAAGACTATACACATGCAACATATATATATAGGCATATTTATATATGTATTATATCAATAAATCCATCATTTCGAGTGGTAGTTAACAATAATGCTGTCTAATTTGCTTGCTCTCCCTATTTCCGCCTGGCTCCGACTATCGTATCGTCTATCGATAGTCACCGCTTAAATATAAATCGGATTCTCCTGGCCAGTTAACAAGCGAAACATTGAAGTGGGCATCGTTTTCATCAGAATCTGTGAATAAGATGTGGGTATTGGTTAGTGTCTTCTTACTCTGATCTGTGTTTTAGAGCTGGAAAGCAATTGTTTAGCACTATCGAGTGTATGGATATCGATACTATCGAAATGGCCAACATTTTGATTTGAAGCACTTGCACAACATTTTGGCATTCAATCAATTTAGTTTAAAAACAAACATGTATACATATCAGCAGAAAGACTATGTTTTATCGAACTAGTAAAATAATATGCTGTTGAAAGTGATACTGTTAACATTATCTAAAGGTCTGACGTTACCTATCGTTAGCAATCGACGAATCGAAAAATGTATCATATCGTTCACCAGAAAGTGTTAAGGCTATCATTTCTTAGTGATACTTGATTAGGATGCAAGTTATGCTGGCGAACGTTGCCATTCCTTGCTGTGCAAGTATGCTAACTTTAAATGGGCTTTAGGTGCTCCACATTTTGGTCGATTCTATCGATATCTAACAACACTAACAACTGACGACATTATCGATGCATTTCCAGCTCTATTGTGTAAAGGTATTGGCTCACTCACCTCTCCCACCGATGTGGCTAGCAAATTGACGATTTTCTCGTGAGGTACAGCCACCACGCTCTGGTTGTTGATCTCAATGATGCGATGACCGACCCGTACCCCGCCCCGCTCGGCGATGCCACCACGCAGCAGGCTGCAGATCTGTGAAAGGTTGAAATATAGTAAGATGTTTGTTGAGTCAACATTGGCTTTGGGCACACTCACCACGCCATTCTGGACGCTGAAGCCTAACTGATATTTGGTCTCCGGACGCTTGATCTTGACTTCGACAACGGGCGCACAGGGCACAACTGTGAATTTGACCACAGTTTGGTTTTTGGTGTTCTTGATGTACGTCTGACAGGTCGAGAGCGGCAAGCCCACAAGGCTCAGTCCATTGATGGCGATCAGCTGATCGCCAATGTTCAATTGACCGCAACGGGCCGCAGCGCCAGAGCTCATAAGGTTCGCAATGACGACCGTGGGCAGCATGGAGCCCCAGCCGCTCTCGACAATAACAACACCAAGTATTTCACCCTTGGCCTTGGGAACAACGACCTCCTTTTGTAGTTCCTTCTTGGCAAAGATTTCGAGCTCATCGCCAAAGATCTCCTGGCTATTGAGCACCTCCTGGTAGTCCATCTCCTTGACAAAACGATGATCCTCAATGCCATTGGCCTTGAGGAACTCCATGTACGCCACCTGAAAGGCTTGGCCAATGGACTGAGCTATAAACTGAGCTTCATCACTCTCAAATACGTGACAGATCATCTTGGGCGTGCGATTCGGCTTGGGTGCATCATCAATGTCCTGGGGCACGAAACGGCGGCGGGCCATCAGGACCACCAGGTCCCCAATGTCCGCTATATAGGATATAGTGCGCAGCGCATGATCCATCATTATCTCCTTTAGATCAGTATTCAGTACCATTATCTTCTCCGTCGATATAAACAGATCGACCTCCGTGCTAGGCTGCACATCTCCATCGGGTGCCTGAAATATGCGGAATGTCGGAGGTTTAATATAACACAATCATAATATCAACGTTTATATATCTTCAGGTGTGCTTTTCTAATCGCGTTTTATATTCTTTGGCTTCGATTCAAGCTTCGCATAAGGAAACACAAAAACATTATCAATTTTACGCAAATCAGATTAAAGAGGTTCTAATTTTTATAATACTACTACTTACCAGGGCCTATGGAATGCGAATTTTGTATATCGATTGTGTGTGTTGGTTTTGCATGGCGATACGTGGATTCATTTAGCGAATTCATCACATTCGTACGGATACGGATACGGATACGGATACGTATGCGGAGCAGAGCAGTTGTTGAGTTGAGTTAAGTTGAGTTGAGGTGATGTGGAGGTGTGTGGCAAATCATGGCAACAAATTGATGCATGAAAATATAATCAAAAGTTGGATGAGTTTCATTCACGTTCAGCTTAAATCGCATTGCTAGATAATACTACTAACAACTGGCTCTGGATTGTAATGCTAAGCTCTTTTCATATTAATCAAAAGTCATAAAATAGCTTATTAATTTTGTTAATAAATACATATATGAAGTTTGAAGTGCGCGTTTCAAAGGCAATTGTTAAGTCTCAACGAATTGAAGTCCATTGAAATGGAAAGTAACTTAATATACTACTATTTCACATTGTATAGAATATATACTCGTTACTCCAATCTAAATTCAATCAGTTTTGAAGTTGAAAGAAAATTAAGCATAATTTAGAAGTTGAACAAAAAGCTGCTTTTATTTGTTAGTAACTTGGTATAATACCATTTCCAATGTTTAATTTAGTATGGAATATATTGATAAAAAACAGTTTATATGCTTTAAATTCCATTATATTCAAGCAGTCAATTCAATCAGATCTTAGATTGCAAGAAAATGTAGCCTCACTTAGGAGTTCAGCATAGTTTTTCAACATTATTCAAAGGATGTTTGAAATTGAATCAATTGAATTGAAATTGATAAGCTAGACTCATAAGAATCAATCAATTGTAAGCCCAATTCAAGATTGAGGGAGTTTGTGGAACAAAGTAAACTAAAATCTCTAATAAATTGAACTGCAAATCGTATTGAGAGTCCTTCAACTGAACAATGATTGCAATAACAGTTGAAGTTGTAACAAAGTTAATTAATATATGTATAAGGGCTGTTCTTGAATTGAATTGAAAGCACAGGTTGATCAACAATTGAAAGCGCATATTCAGTGCTTGATTCGATTGAACATTGAACAGATTCGAGGGCTATAACAAATGGCTTTCCACGCAACGTGCTTTAATGGATTGCTGGATAAGAACTACAAATCATATAATGTTGATATTTGGCCAAAATATTGAATGACAAGCAATTGTGGAGGAAGTTTACCTTAATGCGGGAGACGGCTTCCTCGGCCTGCATCATGCGAGTCGATTTGGTGGGTTGACCCTCGCAGACCAGCTGCGTGGAGCCCAAATATTTGGCCCGAAATAGAACACCTTCGATGAGCACTGCCCCGCCTGTGGTTGTGGTTGTGGTTGTTGTTGTTGTTGTTACAATTGTTGTTAAGTTGGTAGAACATAGAAAATCGATTAGTGACTACCCAACTGATTCGACCAATTTGTGAGTGTATATATGTATATTTTTGGTATATAATTTGTTGGCGGTGTTTTCTTGTTGTTGTTGTTGCAAGTCCAAGGTCTACCATACATATACATATATACTGAAAGGTATATAAGTGTGTAGCTCTTAAATGTACTTGAGCTTGAATAAAAGTTGTAGATTCATTGTTTTAGTATATTATATGGTATTTAATGGCACACCTTGAACTTGCCTGGATATGTTGGGGTGTGTGTGTGTGTTGTTTGTTTGTTAGTGATGTATTATTGTTAGTTTTGGTACTTAATTGCTACTACATATTGAAAATGTATCTTACAAAGTATTGTACACACACACAGACACAGTAAAATGAACGAACGAATCAACGAACGAACGATGCATGCAAAAAACGCAAATTTGGCAATAAAGTATGCGAAAGAACATAGAAAAAATATATATAAATATAGATACGATTAGCAAAATTTTTCACAATTCTCTTTTACAAATCCCTGCAATATTACATAATTTTCAGAATACATATTACGAGTTAAATCATTTACTAATATGCCCTTGCAAAGGGTCCTGGCATGTCTCTGACTCCGAAGAGCATATTCTTGCATATACAATATTATATATACGGCTAAAAACCCATCGACTGTGAGGCCTTTCGATAGTTTCGATAAAGATACATAATAAGAAATATCGATAGCAATTTAGATAGCTACGGTACGCTTGTATTCTACTTCTACTTTAAATTCCACCCTTTGTGTTTTCGGATAGCTGTTACTATTTTACCTAGTCTTAAGGGGAAAGTATTCTGCACTGCTTCTCGACTAACGTTTTAAATACAGCAAAATTCAATAGAATATGTGAATTTTAGGGATTTCAAATAGTACTAAACAGAGCCTATTTATAGTATAAGGTTTATTAGCATAAGACAGCAGGTCACCCTCCTCAGGGTGAGCTCACAGAGACCATCTTGTCCTCAGCACCGTACTGTATATTGGAACCTTGCGATTTATATTACTCTTTTTGCGATCTTTAAGAGTTGGTTCAGCGGGGTTCTCGATGCACTCTGCAGGGAGATGAAGCTATAGGATACCAGGTCATTCAGTCTGCTTCCCGTAAGTATGGGGGCATATGTATAGTATTGATTGTCAAGAAGACGCGGGTAAGTAATTAACTTTCGATACTACCGATAAAGCCATCGAGTATGTCTGCTCTGCATCGATATAGACATGTGCCATTTCTTCGAGTTTTATGGAAAACGAAGGAATAGGTCTTGCTCCGATGGATGTTTGACTTGGTGTCTAAGATCAATTTGCAATCCGTTGAAATTTTGGGGATACCAACTTTTAACTGTTTGGAGTTGAAATCGGTAGTGTCAGGGAGCTTGGTTCCGGTACCATCGGCGGAGGTTTTCGATGGGCCTTATCTTCACCAATGTGGAGAGAAGTCTTTACTGTTTAAGGTCGGACTATTACATATATTTGTGATGTGTATCACCTGTCAAAATAAAATGATGGATGCCCGCAAGGGTATTTCAACTTCGGCATGCCAAAGTTGGAGATTCTAAAAACTTTTCCCTCCCTTTTGTTGTGTTGCAGACGTTGCTGTTGCTGTTGCTGTTGTTTGTGGCTGTAAGCTGAAGCGGACAACAACAGCAACAAAGAGCAACAGCGACGTTTACAACAACGACTTACGATAATACTTGAGTACATATTATACATGTTATACGGGATTATATTGACACTAAAATTGCAACAATTGAACGAAGGATAAACCCAAAGCATTTACCTTCTTTGCTCTTACTCTTTTTCACTTTTTTCTCGCCGCTGTTGCTGTTGCTGCCAGCGCCGCTGCCGCTGCTGTTGTTGCTGCCGACGGCAACATTGTTGTTGTTATTGTTGCTAGTGTTGTTGTTGCTGTTGCTGCTGTTTGCGGTGGGGTTGTTGTTAGTGACAGCATTGGCCACACCAGCAGCAACACCCGCAATTCCACCGCCACTGATGCTGCCATTCTCTACATCCAATTTGATTACACCGGCGGCAGAACCCTCTGAGCCACCGTCATTGTTGGGACTACCCAGAGCGGGCAGGGTGGATGCCACCACAGCGGAGGCAACAACATCTGCGGCCGTTGCCGCCGTAATGCCGCAAACATCGTGACCACCGCCGGCCGCCTTTGTGGGCGACTTGTCGCTGTGCTCCGAGGAGCTGCGCGAGTTGCTGCGCTGTAGGCCACCACCACCGATGCCGATGCCAATCCCCATGCCAACGCCAGCGCCAACACCAACGCCAACGCCAGCTCCACCACTGACCAGATCCAGCAACTTGCTGGCACCAGAGCCGCTGATGCTCGCCGAGCTCTTGGGTGGTATGGGTGGCGGCAACTCGGGCGTGGAGCTGAGCAAGGCATTGTAGCCGTTGCGAGTCTTGGTGCTGGTCAGCTGCTGCTGCTTGGGCGATATCTTGGACAGCAGCGAGCTGCGCGGCTTGCGCTCCCAGCTCTTGTTCTCATCGTAGTAGCCCTGATCATCGAGTCGCTGGTGGCCCAGCAGGCGGTCCGTTTCGAGATCGGTGTCCACATCCTCCTCGTCGGCGCTGTGGTTCTTTGAGTGGTTGTCCGAGCTTGATTCCAGCAGCGCCTTGCCGACACCGCCATCCAAATGCCGCGATAGCCACACGGGCGAGCTCATTACCGGCGAGGGCGAGCGCTGTGCCGGTTGCATGCTATTGCGCTCGGGTATGGGCGGAGGCGGCGGCCCACCCACCATGCCACCACCGATGCCGTTGCTGCTGCAGTTGCTACCAGCGCTGCGCGGCTTTGTGATGCCCATGCCAACGCAGGCGGTGGGGGAGCTGCGTTGCAGCGTCGAGCCGATACCGCCGGACAGTGGAGCGTGCTTGTTGCCCTGTCCGCCAGTCTGCAGCAGATCAACATCGGCGCTGCAGTTGGGCTTGCGATGCGGCGCCGGCGCCGGAGGAGGCGGCGTCATCTGCACCATGTCCGGACGGTGGAACACGCCTGCAAAGCGAGGATACAAACACGTAGACAGATTAATATTTACATGAAATCACTGATCATACAAATGTGCACAAATGGTTATAAGGTGTACCATCTGAACTCTTTTCTTTCGTTTCGTCGTCCTTTGTTATTGTGTAATGTCTTCTCTCTTCCATTCTCTTATTCTCTTTTCTCGACTATCCCATCTAATCTCATGTAATTTCATTTGATCTAACCCCATGTATTTTCTTCCCTTCTCTACTCATCTGTAGGGAAAGAAATCCTCAATCACAAGAATATATACTATATATACTTAGTCTCTAACAGACACCACCCCTTGGACTTACCCCTTAAGGCAGGTAAAAATACCCAAACACTAGTCTACACAAATTTAGATGGGACAGATTGTAAATATTAAAATAAATATTACAAAAATCTCCTATATTATATTGTGCTTTCTTAAATCGTGTTTTGTGTTTTGTTTCTTCATTCAATCTCAACTTATAGCTTCTCGTTTAATCCCATATTAGCCGTCTAATTTCGTGTACTCTCTTATTATCTGCACCTGTTTTATTTCATTTGATTTCATCTCGTCTTGCATAATGCTTAGATCTCTTCTGTTTCCTTCCTGTCATCTCTTATATCTTCTAAAATCCTTGCTCCTTCTATCAAGCTTATTAACTTCCCCTTCCTTTAGCCAGTTCTTGAGCATCTTGATCTTCACTTACTGATTGAATAGAGCGAGTCCAACTCTGGATCTATGTTCTTGAACACTTTGCTGTTGCTGTTGCTGCTGGGACTTTGGCCCAGGAGTTCACGTTGCTGTGGCTGCTGCGGTGGTTGCATTTGCTGCTTGACCAGCCCGTTGCTGGGGCTGGTATGGCTGAGTTGATGACCCACTCCGTTGCTGTCCGTGGTGGAGGTGGTCAGGTTGTGCATGCTGTTCAAGCTGTTGTTGGTCGAGATGCGTTTCATGTCCATTAGCATGGATATGCCGCCGCTGCCACCAATGCTGGTGCTGGCGCTAAGATTACCTTGGCCCTGACCCTGTGCCTGGCCCAGCCCTAGGTTCTGAGTTGCTTGTACCAACTGCTGTAGGTTCTTGTTGTTATTATTGTTCTCAGTATCGCTGGTATGACCAGAGGAGAGACCATCCTCCAACACGGGCATGGCCGAGGCATAGTACTTGGCGTAGTTTGAACAGGAGGTGGACACACCGCCATTCATCTCGCCCGAAAGACCTGTCGGCAGATAGGAACATTAGTCATATAAGTTTCTTAGTTTTAATTGCTTTTACGACTACTCACTGTCTAGATCGCCGCAGTTGGAGTCATAGTCGGTGGTCTCCGGCGAGTAGCGATAGTTGTGGCCGCCCGTGAGGCCACCCCCGACGCTCTGGCCCACGCTCTGTCCGAGGCCGCTGCCGCTGCCGGTGCTCAGCAGCTGGTTGTGATTGAGCCCGTCCTGTTCGCCCTCGCGCTCCCCGCTGCTTCGGCTGGCCGAGTCCAAAAAGAAGTCAAAGTCGCGCATTAGCGGACTGCCGCTGTAATGGCGGGGCAGCTGTGCCGGTCGCGACGGCAGCTGCGCTTGCAACTGCAACTGCGGCTGTGAGTAGCCGCCGTAGACGTGGCGCTCAGGAGCAGTTGGTTGCTGCTGTTGTTGCTGCTGCTGCTGCTGTTGCTGTTGCTGTTGCTGCTGCTGTTGCTGCTGCTGTTGCTGTTGCTGCTGGCGATACTCCTGCTCGGCCGGCTCATCTTCATCTTCCACCTCATCATTCTCGTCGTCGTCCTCTTCCTCATCTTCATCTAGTTCCTCATCTTCACGCTCAAAGTTGCTATGGAACTCGTACTGTATGTCCTGCAAGGATAAGCAAATGTCATACTTTAGACTAAAATTGATTTATTGATAGTCCGAAAGGCTTTCGAATGCATGTGTCTAATATCAATGGTTCTCTAATTCCATCAACGTTGCCATGCTACCGAATTAACTAAGGATCAAACTCTTTTATGATTTGCTCCCCATGTGGAGTGCAGGCTAACCTAACCTATTCATTATGATTACAGCGGCAGGATATATAGTCATTAATACAGACAACTAGGCATTTTCACCATTAGAACAATTGTTATAGCTTCTTTACCATTCCGAAAACGTTTTTCCATACCTTGGATTCTTCTTTAGCCTAGTATGAAAGAATTCACTGATAGGATGCTGTATAAGCCTTGATACAGGAAGCCAGTTTGAACTAACGTATTACACTATTTATTTTTATTCGCGAAGTAGGTTTCACTTTCTTGATTATGACTGTTCTCTCTTTCTCGAGAGTATTACCATACAAAGACCCATCTTTAGTTCTGTCGTTGCCTCATCACTATAGCGAAAGGATCTGTCTATGTTTTGCTTTTGGGTTTGGTCAGACTGCTTTTCTTTATCCTTAAAGAATAGACAGTTGGGACTTTGAATAAATGCAACCTTTTCTAATTTATGCTGTGTTTAGCAGTAGTTTACTTACAATGCTGTCCACATCGCTGCCATTCTCCATGACGGGCTGTTCATCTGTCGAGGGGCACTTGAAGAACTCTTCCAGCACCTTACGCGTCTCGGAGAACTCGTAGAGGTAATCAAAGGTCGAGGATTTCGGGTGCAGGCTCAATGGGGGTGCAGTAACGGGCGTGCCCAATGTCAAGGAGTTGCCTGCAACTGTTGCTGCAGCTGCTGATGCAGTCGGTGTTGTTGCTGCTGCGGCGGAGGCTGCTGTTGCAACTGTTGGTGCTGCTGTTGGCGCGGCTGTTGGCGCGACTGATAGTGTTGATGCTACAGGCGGAGGTGTAACTGCCGCAGAACTTGTTAACTCATTGGGCGTGGCGGTAATCAGCGCCTCGGGCGTGGTCAGATCGGATATGGTGCCGATTTCGGATACATCATTGCTGGTATCCTCGGCATTGTTGTCGCTGCACGTTTGCTTGTTGTTGTTGTTATTGTTGCTATGAATGCTGCTGTTGTTGTAGTGCTGCGGCAACTGTTGCGGCTGCAGCTGCTGCTGCTGCTGAGGAGGAGAGCTGCTGCGTAGCTCACGGGGCGGCGATATTATGCGCTGTGAAAGCAAATGGATGATGCATCATTAAACAGTTTGGTCACATTGTTGGACTGCTATATACATATATATGTATGTATCTTTACAATAAATTTTACCTGTGGAAAGCCAGGTCGTACGGGATAAGTCTGCGACCCCATCGGTGGCTGGCACTGGGCAAGTGCGACGAGTGCGGCACGTGCCGCCGACTTTTGCAGCGCAGCGGCAGCAGCCAGGCTAGTAATGGGCACGGAGGTCAGTGGTTGCACGGAAGCCAGTGGTGCCAGCGGATTCTGTTGTATTATGTTTGCTGTTGCGGCAATTGGTGGTAAGCTTTCGTCCGCTGCAATGCTGCTGGCGGCGGCGCCAATGCGTCGTGGTGAGCCCTCGTACTCTAAGGGGAAAGGGTTGAAAGCTGTTTTAGAAGGCAATAGGTACTTATAAAGGACAAGGGGTAGAATTACCGCTCTGTAGCCTTCGATCTTGAGCTCCTACTGTAAAAGCGTTGCAATCATTTCCTAATCTAATCTGTCAAGGATGTGACCAAATTTGGTGACTCTTGCATGAAAATCGACTTTACAAATATGAACAATAAACTCCAGAGTTATTCACACACAACTATTCTGTCTCGCGCTAAGACTTGGATTTAAAAATGTATCCCTTTCGCTCAGTAATTTATCCTTTCTTAAATTGAGAGGGGTGTGAGGACTTACACTTTTCAGATATGTTGATGCTACGATCCATTAGGCAATCAATTCATAGGTAATTAATTGTGTATACTATGCTATGTTATTTGATGAATCAAAATAAAATGTCTGCAGACATGTATGAGAAAGTTAGCCTAGACGAGTACTTCAGATTCGGCGATTGATTTGGTATTCGTCCGGATATAACCTCCTTAATTATTCATCTTCTTCATCTTGTTTTGACTACTGAATTGTGATTAACAATGTGGGATGGAGATCTTAAGACAGACTTCTGTGTTTTTTACGACCCCATCGGACCTCACAAATAACCAAGCTATTCCAGACTGGAAGCATAATATGCTTCAATCAGGAACTTCCGACTGCAACGTTCCCACTTGCCTAAGTAGATTTTGCTTCGATGAGCCTATGACAGGATATCAAACACATGTTCCATCTATGATGGGGCAATAAAGTCTCGGAGCGAGTAGTGCAAACTCCCCGTCCTTATAACGCACTGTCATAAGGCCAGGACTCGGATTAACTCACCTATTATGCCATGGCGCGATTCCACGCCCAGCGTATAGCTGCGCTCCAGATGCCAGGGGTCCCGATAGAGATTGCCGTCTTCCAGCATGCGACGCGCTAGTGGCTCCAGCAAGGCATGTGAGCGCGAATGGGGATGGGCCAGTGGATTGCCAATCTTGTTCTCCTCCGCCCTTGCATCGGTCGTTACGCGCAGTTCTGCGGAGGTCCCAGTTCGGATGGAGTACAAGCCAGAAGGTATATGAGGATTAGAATTCGAAATAGAATGGGTTTGTAATGTGTTGTGGCTTTTAGCCAGCAGTCGTGATTGTCTGCCACAATTAATTGCAATCAATTAAACTCCCCTTTGGCCTATTGTGCAACACTTGCCTCCTGGCTGGCTGTTTGGCCAGGATCATCAGCTTGGCATTGTTGTTGTTACTGGCGTTGCTGCTGCTGCTGCGCATTTATATTTGCAGTGCACTTCATTACCCATGATTTGCAATTCAATTACCCGGCCCATGGTCATGGCCACACAATTCAGCCCCAGCCGGAAGCTTCATAGGTAAGTATGTTCCCCCAGCCACTCAACCACTCAACAACTCGACCAGCCACTCGGTCAGTCAGTCAGTCAGCAAGCCAGGCAACCTGCCCAGCTGGCTACTTCAAACAACAAACACTTACAAGCCACAAATATTGAGTTACCTTTGTCTGGCTTGTAAGGATTGTACATAGCAACAGCCAAGAGCTAAAAACGATCGCAAAAGATATTCAAAGCATTCCTACTCTAATTGTTATTACCAGAATTGAGATAAGGGCTATTTGCCGAAAACAAACAATCTTAGAGCACACGATTAGTTTGGCTTAACAGTTAACAGTTAGTTTGGCTTTAAGCTGATTCTATTTACTAGCATACTTTTGTGGTTGGGTACATAATATTGTACCGAGCTATTGCAAGGGAGTTTAAAGTCTGATAAAAGCTTAAAAAAAGCACATTTATTGACTTGGCAAGCTTTAAGCTGATTATTTTTAATGGAACATTGAAGTCAGCAGGTGTTGTAACGTTCTTTAAACTTGCATATGCTTTAGAAGCTTAAATTGGATCCTTCTAAATTAGTTCATTCTATAACATTCACTTCCCCTCTACTTACGTTGCCAACTTTCACTCGCCTCGAGCGCTTCAAAAGCGGCTAAGGTGGACTCAATTGAGCATCCATTGAGCAGCCTTTTTCGAGGTTCCCGAGGTTCTCGCGGCTCCCCGTTGTCATTAGGCTTACGAATCGGCTGATGTATCGTCATCACGTTGATTAGGTGCTTATCAGTCAGCTGCAGAGGTTTGAGCTGAGGATCGATCAATACTATGTCTCGATCCCGATCTCGGTCTCGTTCGCGATCCCTTTCGCGTTCGCGTTCGCGTTCGCGTTCGCGTTCGCGTTCGCGCTCCTCACGCAGTCTCTGCTTACGTTGGTCACGCGGCTCCCACTCAGCAGCATGCTGATCCAGGGAGGACTTACTACCATATAGATAGTGACTAGCCAGCGGGGACAGCCCCTCAGCGCAGGCATTGTTGCTGGCCTGTTGCTGCTGCTGTGCACCACTTGAGAAGTTGCGGTTCACAGGACTGCGCCCCACGCGCAGCATATGTGGTGTTGACTGATGGTTCCCCTGCCGCTGAACTAAGCTGTACAGCTGTGGAGCCAGCTGCTCTCGCTGTTGGTGATAGACGCGTCTCGCTGAGGCTTGTATATGTTGTTGCTCCTGATGCTGTTGTTGCTGCTGCTGTTGTTGCTTCTGCTGTTGCTGCTGCAGTTGCTGTTGCTGCTGCAGTTGCTGTTGTTGCTGCTGCAGTTGCTGTTGTTGCTGCTGCTGCTGTTGTTGTTGCTGCTGCTGTTGTTGCTGCTGCTGCTGTTGCTGCTGCTGCTGCTGTTGTTGCTGCTGCTGCTGCTGTTGCTGCTCCTCAGCATACTCAGTGGGCGAGTGCAGCAATGCGCTTGCACGTGGCGTAGTGGAATCCCAATAGGTTTCCTTGATAAAAGGATTCTGGCTGTTCTGAGCGCTACCATTGCTGTTGCCGTTAAGTAAGGCGTGATGTTGCTGATGGTGCTGTGGCTGCTGCTGCTGCTGGTGCTGCTGCCTGCCCGCTGATATGGCGCTGCTGCGTTTGCGCGGCATATCCGTAAAATTGTGGCCACGCCTGGTATCTCCCGTGTGGTAGTAGAACGATGCCGGATAGGCAGCCTGAGGCACTGCCTCCTCGAGTAGCTCCTGCTCCTGTTGTTGTATATCGTCGCCTTCGGCCAACACAATCGCGTCTATATCGTTATCCGTACGCTCGCCGGTAATACTAGCTCTGGCGCTATGTGGTGGCGTTGGCGGTATTGGTGGTGTCAGTGGTGCGCACAGAAATGGATTTGTCGAAATGCGCGGCGTGACCGAGGACAGAGATTCCGAGGAGTGCGACGAGGCCGAGTGCGGCGGCGGTGATTGTGTTATGATATTAACACTTTGGTAATAGCTGGGCGTGCTAGTGGGCGTGGCAATGGGTGAGCTTATAACTGCTGGCTCTTCAATTGCAACTGCAACTGTCTCTGCTGTAGTGCTGCTGCTGCTGCTAATATTCACATCGGCAATGGCTTCATGCTGCTGTCTGCTGCTGTTGCTGCCGTGCGGCGGCTGTTGTGGCGCTTGATGCTGCTGCTGCAGCTGCTGCTGCTGCTGTTGATGTTGATGTTGGTTTTGCTGTTGCTTGGGCCGGCACTTAGGAAAGAGTAGATTTATCTGATCGTTCAGTGGTGGCGAGGGCGAGCGCAGCGCTTGCGATAAATTAAGCTGCTGCTGCTGTTGTTGCTGGTGGTTGCTCCCTTCGCAATCGTGGTCTAAGCCGTTAAGCGCGTAGAAGTTGCGCTGTTGAGCGGATGTTTGCAGTCGTTGGTAGCTGTTGTTGCTAATGTTGCTGCTGCTTGCTATGATGTGATGAGGCGGCTGCTGCTGCTGCGGCTGCTGCTGCTGTTGCTGCTGTTGCTGCGGCTGCTGTTGTTGCTGCGGCTGCTGTTGCTGCGGCTGCTGTTGCTGCTGCGGCTGCTGCTGCTGCTGTTGATGATGGTGATGATGAGTACTGCTACTAGTTGTTTGTCCAGCAGCCAATGTTGTCAATGTTGTGCTGACCATTATTGTTGCCAATAAACTGCAAGGAGAACACCAAAAACATGAATGAGTATTGCGGCTTTAACAATCTGCATAAAATCGCTAAAAGGCACATGGGATGTTAAACAAAGTGAAGGATGTCGCGTGGGGAGCGTCTACATTTTGTTTACATGCTTCACGTCCTGCTGGCAGTTGTTTTAATAAATGCAGGCACAATGTCAACCTTTGTCATGTCCGAGCGGCAACGGGGCGTGACAGTAACGAGTTCTGTCGCGACTGTTGCCGCTGTTTTTGTTGCTGTTGTTGCTGTTGTTGCTGTTGTTGCCGGAGGGGCACAACAGGCTGAGGTACGCATCACATATTGGCTGCTGAGACAGCAAATGGCAGCCATAAGACTGCCAGAAATTTAATTATTGCCATTGTTGGCGTTAAGAGGTCCAATCAAATGACAAACCGAGCTAGCACCTTTGTAGTCCCGACTGCAATTTACTCTGTTGCCAGTCATGTTACTTATTTGTGACAGAGAGAACACACAAATTTGAATCTAGACCGTTAAACCATATCAGCCAAGAGTCTTATGCACTTATTATGTATTTTTTATTGCATTAAATTATGATTTATTGTGCATAAATAATGCGTTATTGCTTATGAAGCGTTAGACATCAAATATTCATCAGTATTATTATTATTAATTATACAACGATGGCTTCTTCTATTTAGATACTACAAATGTGTCTTTCACTAACGATTCTATCGATGAATCATCTATGGGGCAATAAGTTTACAAGTGTCAATGTGAATTCTATGAATTTGTTGAAGTTGCCCATGGCTCTAAGTAGTGCTGTCACGATTAATCATATGATACACATTAATCGATAATTTTGTCTCAACTCACGATTTAATTGTATCGCAAAATGGGTTTCGATTAATTGAATCATTAATGTAATTTATGTGCACTTTTATGTATTTGTTAATTGTTGTTGGTATCAAATGGCCTTTGCATTACACATTTAAATGAAAAAATATCAAAAATTGCAATTGGTGCACATTTAAAAAATCATTTGATTAATCAATAAATTTCATTTTTAATAATAATTAATAATTAATTAATCAATAATCGGTCGGCTTAAATTAATCATATGATTCCTTGAGAGTGTTGCGTGATTCAGATATTCCCGAGCTCAAGATTTTGTTTTCAATTTTAAAATAAGACTCTTAAGTTCATAATATTTTCTATATTTTGTTAGAATATGCAATTTTATTTTAAGCTGAAAACTCCCCTCTGTGTTGTTTATAAGAACAGACATAGTAAATACAAAATGATATAGACAATACAAGGATGTATTGGCTGTTAAATTTAAGCAAATAAATAACAATAGTTTATATCGGGCCGAGGATGGGCTACATGTTGAAGAACTAGTTCGGTTCCTTGTTCGATTCAGAGTGTAAAAAAGCGGGAAAGGTGAAGCTTTGAACTATTACTATGGCGTGGTAGGTGGAATAGTAGAAGTGAAACGCATGTCAAAAATCAGGGAGTTCACTTGACACACCTGACAGATACACCTGTAAGACCATATGAATGACATGTGACAAGCACGGGGTTGGATTTTGCAAATCAATCAAGGCCAATTAGTTGTCAGGCCAGTTTGAGGCTCTTGGCATGGCATGCGATATGAAATATGCATTGTGGCTCGGTTTGCTTGAGGAAAGCAATCCTTGCAAATTGTTTGCCAGGCCCAAGAAACTGTGGACTTAAAGCCTTAAAGTTAAGGGTACAGCTAACGCATCCGTTGGTTTCCTTTACAGGATAACACACACTACGCTCCTTTGCTGCCGCTCCCACACTCCCCTGACGTTATGCTAATGCACGCTGCGTGTTGTGTTTGTGCCTGGGGCTTAAAATATTTTGCCAACAATCAAACTAAAAATTTCGAAAAGGATTAACAAAAAATGAAAAGGGAGAGAGGCAACCGAAATACCCAGAAGGCAACAACGGGCTAACCGGGTGAGATATGTGAGCCGGCTTCGACTAAGCCGTATCCTTGTTGTTATTGTAGTGGTTGTTGAGTTGTTGTGTGTCTCGCAACGCTTTGTGCACTCATATGGAAAATATGTTTTCGTTTCTGGAATGCCACACAACAACAGCAGCAGCAGCAGAAGCAGCAGCAGAAGCAGCAGCGGCAGTAGCAGGCTGGCGGGGGTGGCAGGAACAGAGTGCTCGTGTGCGGTGCACGCTTCGCTTGGCATTGGGGCAGGCTTGACGGAGATGGGGTGGGGCTGGTATAGTTGTGGGGCTGCTGGGCGGGGTATATGCCCAAAAATCTACACAACAGCTAACAAGGTATAACATCAAGGACAGTCAACCGGAATGGGAGCCAACATTTTGTTAACGGCTCCGACACGAAGCACGGCTAGCTGGGCAAACATTTTCATTGCTTGACATTTATGCGCTCTCTAGTATGTGCTGTCCGTGTCAACCCCCCTGCCTGCCTTCGCCCTGCGCTCTGTCAGTCTATTCTGGCCGTGTTGCTGTAAGCCATCTATCTGCCACTCCATTCATCTTCACATCCTCACATCCTCACATCTTCACCTAGCCAGGCATCTCGCATCTACATCAATCTGTCGCTTCAAATCCGTTTGCTGTTTTGCGTCCTTTGTCTCTTTGTCTATCATCGCTCAGGAGCTGCCTGTTGCCATTTTGGCAGGATATTTTGCCTGTCAGAGTGTCCTCTGTCGTGTGTGTTCTGTTGCGTTCGTGCTATCGAATTTTTTCTTTGTCTAGCTTAAGCAGCCCGTGAAAGGATTGTCAGCAGCTTTGTGCGCTCTGTATGAGCGGATATGATATGCTCCTCGTTGAAATGGACACAGTGCGGCAATTCCGCCATGTCCAATCAAATCCTATGGATGAGCGAGGCCAGGATAGCTCCAACAAATCCCACCTATGCCAAAATTCCTCTCGACTCCCGAAATTATTTGACTTTTTTTCCAATCACATACTAAATTCTCTTCCTAGATTTTCATCCGTAAAAGTGAAAAAATCTCCATGCGGATTATTTCTTTGGTCATGGTTAATCCTCGACATGAGCGTGGGACGGCAATTTCGCCGGGATAAGCGCAATTGGACAACTTTTAGACAGCTTCTCGAAATTCTTCTCGTATCCTAGTAACTTTTATGGTTTATAAATCGAAATGAGTATTCAAAATGTATACTTATTTGTATGCAAGAACAACCACAATATAATTGATTAAAAAAGTAAGCAAATTGTTCATGTTGTAAGATGTTCGACCAGGATACGGCGCCCGTGGAAAGGTTTGATATGCCCAGAGACGAGCGGGATTAGGTGAGAAAAACTCTTCCGCAACATGCGAATTCGGGAGAGAAATTTCTACCCGAAATTTCTTCTTTACTTTGGTTCTACATTGTTGTGCCTGTTTTTGTCTGTTACCATCATCAGACACTTTCACACAAAAACCTTCAGCAATGTCAAGTGCTAATAATGAAAATTTCATAAATTCTTGTAAGTCAACGACTCGGGGCACCCACACACACAAACACAAACACACACACACGCACACTCACATGTGCACACACAGACAGGACTCATTTTCATTCTTGCATAATTAAGTTATAACTTCAACACGAGGCTCTGCCGCTGTCGCTGCTGCTGCCGCAGGTGCAACTTGCACAGGTGGCTGTCCGTGGGCGTGTCCTTGGAGTTTTATTAACTTAATGCCTGTTTAAGTGACGCATCGCGCGGCTCTTTAAATATTTAAAATCCATTTCAGTTAAGGCCACTTAAATGCACAAATGCACAAATATGAAGCCAACTGCAGCGCAATGAATCTTAAATACTCTTTCCGATAATATTGTTCCATATAAGTACTATGTCTCAATTTGTCAAGGTATAAGAAATGATCAAAGGACGATTAGTTGTTAGAGAAAGAATCCATAGGCTTAAAGTTATTTCCTGGCTCTAATCAAGGTGAACATTTAAATATGTATATGGTAAGTATTATACATAAAATAAATAGACTGATTGTTTCTACGAAATTGTAGCTATGATATATCTTATCGATCTTCCTACTTATAAAATGTATGCTGTGTGCAATACAATTAAGAATTCTTGCAGTAAATTTAGTATTTTACTTGCCAGACGTTTGCACTGAAATACAAATACAGATGATCAGACGGAAGGACATAAGATAAATATAACAAGTAAGAATGCTATAGTCGAGTATACCCGACTACGAAACTCCCTGTACCCAGGTCTAAAACATCCAATCACATCTAAGTCCACTTACCCATACACACACACATACACAAAGACGCACGCACACAGGCGGCAAAAGTGGCTGTGCTTCTTCTTCCCCCTCTCGCTGCATTACTGAATCTTCTATCGTGAATAACTTCCGTGTTTATTATCCGATCGACTTGAAATTTGGACAGTAGATTAAGAGAGACTAAAGTATTGTACATGCCAAATCTTAAAGCTATATCTTGAAAATTGTTACTGTAAAACGGTTTTAATCGATTTGCGGGGGAACGGGGGGAGATATTTGAAATTGGAAACAAACTTGATCTGCGTATGGTATACAGGAACCTACATTCCAAATTTGGTGTCTCTAGCTTTTATAGTTGCTGAGATCGACGCGTTCATCCGGACAGACGGACAGACGGACAGACGGACGGACGGACAGACGGACAGACGGACAGACAGACGGACATGGCCAAATCAAAATCTCTTTTGATACTGATCAAGAATATATATACTTTATAGGGTCGGAGATTTCTCCTTCTGCCTGTTACATACTTTTGCACAAATCCAATACCCCCTTTTTACCCATTTTATGGGTACAGGGAGTAAAAATAAGCAATACTTATAATAGTCATACATCAGGTTAGGTTAGGTTAAGGCGGCTGGTAACCCATAGACCATCTGGTCCTTGTTGATACCGTATGATAGAATCTTGCGATGTCTGGGATTCTTGACAAAATATTTTTGCGATAAACATATTTTTGGGTTGCATATTGAAAGTATTGAACCCCTACAATATGAAAATAGTCAAGTTTATAAGCACAAGAAATGCGTTTCAACAAGTTTTCACAGGATTCCCAAACGATTAAAGACTGTTTTGGAGGTAAAAGTAAAACTAAATTTCATTCCAAAACTTTCTTTGGTTACTTAATGTTGCAACATCCAAACAGAAGAAAAAATCCAAAAATAACCAACATTACCCACTACTAAAGTTTTAATTTTAAATTATAATTTGAGTTTGGTTGGAAAACGGCACCCTTGGGAAGGTTTCTATCATGAAATGAACTCGGAACGTTTTCTTAATTATGTTTTGTAGCATTCCTAAATCTGTGAATATGGACACTCCCTAGGGTGCATATCCAACCGAGAAGAGGTTTACTTAATGGCCATGTGTTACAAACAGCCTGACATAGTCGGAGAGGCCGCTTGTTAGTTACGGAAACGGGGGCCGAACTGATGGTCAGGGCAATGAATCAAAATCAATTGCAACGGCCGTTAGAAGCATGCACCTGATCCCTGTGGGGGCCAGTACGTAAAGTGCTGTGGCGCGCTGCTGTTGTGGTGTCGTGGTGTGCGGGGATGTGGCGGGGGCATGGAGCTGCTGCCGTCATTACGGTCACGTTGCGGCGGGCCAGCGAGGGTGGAAGGGCAAGGCAGACGCAATTACGGCCGCCAATGATGACATTAATTATGCAAAAAAAAAAAAAAGAGAAGAAGAAGAAAATAATAATAAAACGCGAGTGGGCGTGCGAGCGGGACAGGTAGATGAAGTGTAAGGTCCTTAATGGGCGTGTGCGAAAGAGATGGATTGTGTGCAGACTACACGCGAGGGTGGTCCGCGAAAGTACATTAGGGTGACTCCCAATGGAGCCCCGTGTGCACGTGTGTGTGTGTGTGTGGGTGTATGGGCGACTGCGGGCCACTTCCTGGCGATTGCATGCCGCATTCTATGAAAATGAAACATACAATTTATTTTTAACCTAAATTTTTGTTGTGCAATTACTCGAAATACAAGCTGCACATGGCTGCAGACCCCCGCCCGCCCTCACCACCATACAATGCCATACAGAGTATTAACTGTAGTGCATATTATAGTGGCTACTAAATACGAATTTATGGCATTTGTAGTAGTAGTGTCTGTTTTGTCTGTTCGGGCCCGTCTGTCCGGCTGTCCGGCTGTCTGTCTGGGCCGATTTAATGAGTTAAATGGCAATAACGGTATTGTGCGCTCATAATTTAATAATAAAATGCGTTGAATGCGTTTTGAGCCGGCGCTTAATGCGATTCGCGTGGGATTCCTATCGCCAACTTATGGCAGCCTGATTAATATTTTAAGCCGTCGCTTTTTAATTATGAGCCGCAGGAAACTTTGTAAGCGCTTTGGGCCACGTGCAAAGACAAATTCACAGTGCGTTGCAAGGAGATAGGTGAAGAATGCGGGGGGTGGTTAAATTGTGGTAAGCTACTTTGTAAGAATCGTCCTTTAAGCCGATTTGAGTGCAACGCGTGAAAATGCTGCAATTTGGGTTAAAAACCATTTTGGCTAAGAAAACATCAGCAGCAGCAGCCGCAGCAGCCGCAGCAGCAGCAGCGACAGGCAACAAATGTAAAACAACGAGCAGAGAAGGCGACAGACAGAAATAGAGAGAGAGAGCGAGAGAGAGAGCAGCACAACAAAGCGAAAGAGTATAATGCAAAGTGAAAGTGTTTGTTTTTGTGACAGTTGCTGTTGTTGTTGTTGTTGTTGTCGTTACTGCTGACGTGTGCGAAAAGCAAAAAAGGAAAACAACAATAACGGTAAACTGTAACGTTTGCCAAAATGACGAAAAACGATGAGAATGAGTAGACAAAAATACATATCCATACATACATATGTATGTGTATATGTATATACATATGCACGTGCATAATGACGAAGGCGAAAACAAAGCGAACACAAAATTGGAGGGAAACAAGCGTATGAAGTTCTAGAAGAGTCTGGGGGAAGTTGCCTCGCAACAGCTCAAAACAAGTAAGGATGCTCTAGTCGAGTATACCCGACTACAAGACTCCCTAGAGTTTCCAAGGACATTTTCGTAAACTTACACATATACTGGCATACAGAAATACGCACACACAAAAGCAACAGGGCACTGTAGTGCAAGCGAGTCATATCAAGTGGCGGCTGCGCTGCTGCTTCCCTCCGCTCTGTAGCACTCAATATTTGACATCTGAAACAAACTGGATCTGCACATATGGGAACCTACCACATTCAAAATTTGGTGTCTCCAGGTCTTATTACGCTAAGATCGATGCTTTCATCAGGACGAATAGGGCCAGATCGACTACCGATACTGATCCAGAATATATATGCTTTAAATGGTCGGAGATGTCTCCTTTTGCCTGCTACACATTTAATACCCACTTTCTATTTCTATAAATCCATTTTATGTAGCAAGTGAGTATACCCTATATACTATGTGACATTTCAACTGGCAGCTTGTCAAATGAAATGTTGTACGCTGAACCTAGATGGACTTATACTATCTACTTTTAATTACTGAATATTTATTAATATATGTCGGGACGGCGCGAACGCCATTCCCGGCTACCAAAAATTACACGCACGAGTTATTCACATTAGGAATAATCGCAGAGGTCAACTCAGCCGAATGTGCAATGACCAAGCCTCACTCCGGAGGAACCGCCTTCATGATCACGGTTAACCTCTACGCCAGGTAAGTATGCTTTTCTCAGCTCAGGGGCTGGGACTTCATTGCCGCGCTGCTAGAACCGTTTGGGAATTACAAGTCATGCTATGTAAAATTCAACCCTCGTTGACATGCAATACAATTTTTTCTATGTTAGGTTTTTATTTGTTGTTAAAATATTGCATATTTATTTAACTTGTGCACTACTTGCTTTTTGACAGCTTAAGCTAGTTTTACATAATTGTTATGGTCATGAAAATGTTTATTTACAAAAGTAATTAACTAAAAAAACAACAAGAAAGATCGGCTACCAATGCAGCAATGTTTTTTAAACTAAAACTCAATTTTCGTCTGATACTTATGGGAGATAAATAATAATGTGCTCAGATTTGAATAAAGTTATAGAAAACTATATGAAGTATAACATAACTTTCGGTTGGTGAGTTTAGATGTAATATTTGCATAGATAAAAAAGTTTTTCATACAAAAACTTCTTGTTCAACCGATTATTCATATGGCAGTTATATTAAATAATTGTCCTATTTAGACTAAATTTCATCAGATTGTATAAACTATTGGGTGAGTTTTGTAAGGATATCTTAATAAGCAAAAAAGTTTTTTATGCAAAAACATAGCTCCGACATACATACATACATACATATGTACTGTCTGCAACAAAGTGCATTATCTGTGCCAAGTTTCATCACGATAGCTCTACTATATTGCTATTATACACACAATTATATATATGCATGTATGTACGTTCACATAAGGGATTTGCAGCACATCCTTGTTAATCTACATATACTAAGCTCTGTAGGAATACAGAACGACTATCAAGGATGCTTTCCTTGACTCCGAAGCCGTGTCTGAAATTGTCCACATATCTGTTACGCCTACGGATTTCGAATTCGGGAAAAATTAAAATCAACTGAGCTTTAAATCGCCCTTGAAGCATAAAACACACATGATAAATTCTATTGTATGTTCGAGCACTTGTTGGGTTGCTAACTGTCTGAATAGGTAACTGTTCAATCAACCCACTGACTGACTGAATGACAGACTGAATGACTGTCTGACTGACTGGGTGTATAAATCATGCCTGGTCAGGTGAAAGTGGGTGTTTTTTTGCTTTGGGACTAAGAGAAGGCGTTCCCATGTTGTTGCCAGCCAAATTTGCTGGCAGTGGCTTTCATGTTGCCTGTATTTGTTGGTTGCCGGCCAAGGAACCATTAATAAAATCAGTTCAACCTAGGTACATACATAAATAATACAATGTGCAAACGGCCGAGGACTTTCATCAAAGGCTTAGACCAGAAAGAAAAAGCTTCAACTTTTCTTTAATCGATTCAAAAATAAATGTCTACGGCGCCATGTGAAATTGCCCAATGCGTACACACACACACACACACCCACACACACACACACAAATGCACACAATTACTTGAAATCTGTAAGCGGCTTTAGGGCACATTCATCTCCCACCCCTTGGCCCACTCAACATCCGCAACAAAAAAAAAAGGCTTAGGCTCAATCGGAAAAGGGAGCTGAATACTTGAGGGGACTTTAACGCGATGTTTTGGCTGATTTCTGTAATTCGTTTAATTTTCGGTCGTTTGGGCTCTGGCAGTTTTTCAATTGCTCGTAAAATCAAGTGGATTCAATTCTCAATCTCATTTCCATTTGCTATTTACAGTCTCCGCATGCGGGAAACTTTCTCAGGTGTCTTACCAAATTTCTGCTAGGCTGTTAATATTACAATTTGCCAATGTCTTCGGTCCTGGGCACTAAGTCTCTGTGCGTGTGTGCTAGGCGATAAAGTGTTTTAGCAATTGTCTGCCTAAGTATATGTAGTATGTATAGGTATCCTTGTGTACCCCTTGGCAACCGCTCCTACACAGATCGTGGTACTTGTTAAGCGGGTTTTGTGGCACAAGTTTCATTGGCTTAATGCATATTGAAAATTCGGATACATTCAGCATATCATAATGCCGTTTTGAGCTTTAAGTTGATGGCGCTCAAACTTTTAGCACAACCACCGAAGTGTGTGCATGTGAATGTGCGGGGTGTGTGGGTGTATTTTGAGGGTGAACTGGTGCTGTCAGTCCATTATCAGTGGGGTTGCAGCTGCAGCTCAACTAAGGCGCATGCAATCCATAAAGTTTCCACTCACTGCCAGCGTAGTTTGTATGTAGCATAGTGTATACTTAGCTCATATAGTATAGTGTACATATATCGTAGAGTGCAGAGTTAGCAGTGCGGAGCACTGTTCGGCATATGTATGGACTAATGTGTTTTGAAATTCCCTTTGCACACTCCGCACCAGCCGAGGCAGCCAACGAATTTGCCACCCTCTGACAAACACACACACACATACAGGCACTCATTCATGTGTGTGTGTGTGTGTGTACGCATGGCAGAGTGTGTGCCATAGTTCATGATGGTTTTAATTCGGCTTCATTGCTGTCGTTCAATCATTGGAATGCTATTCGAGTCACGTCTCTGCCTGTTTGTTGTATGTTTTAGGCCAATTGTTGTCTGCCAAATGCTTCGTCTCTCTTTTCTATTTTCAAATGTACTGCGATTTTAGCACAAAGTTTACAGCCAGAAGACACGCCCAACACGCCCAGCTCAGCACCCACTGTTCAATATAAATAACGCCTTGCATTTTCTGTTTGTTCTTGTTCTTGTTTTCTGTTTTTGGTTCTTGTTTTTGTTTTTGTTCCTCTGCTCCAGTTTGTCTGCCATTTTAAGCAATAAAACGTTTCGAATTAACATTTTGCCTCGATGCGAATGTCTGCAATAACAGTGCTCCTAAATCTTCACTGAGATCTATCGATTGCCTTAAGCTGTATCAATTGCTTTAAGGCTCTTTAAGCCATTACTGCATCCCATGAGAATCTCAAAGAGATGCGTTCTTGTTTTGGTTCCATAGCGAAAGCTTAGCAGTACCACCTTCAACCCGTTTTTGCTTAAAGATATTATAGGCGTTTCGATTACCTTAAGCTGTATTAGTTTCCTTAAACTGTTCTTGAAGGCCCTGAAAATGTTATAGGGAGATAATCGTTTGGTTCCATGACCAAAGTTAAGCAGTACCAGACTGAACCCTCTTTTGAAGATATTGTAGACTGAGATCTATCGATTACCTTAAGCTGTATCAGGTTCTTCAAGGCTCTTCTTTTTTTGCATGCCATGAGAATCTAAAAGAGATGCGTTGTTTTGTTGGTTTCATACCAAAGTTAAGCAGTACCACCTGGACCCTCTTTTGAAGATTTTGTAACAGTTTCAAAATATTACTTGCTCCACTGTGATCTATCGATTGGCTTAATTTGTATGTTTCCTTAAACTATTCTTGAAGGCCCTAAAAGTCTTATAGAGACATCATCGTTTGACCAAAGTGCAGCAGTACCACCCTCAACCCTTTTCTTGAAGATATTGTAGACGTTTCTAAATATCACTGGCTCCACTGAGATCTATCGATGTATCAGTTTCCTTAAACTATTCTTGAAGGCCCTGAAAATCTTTTAGGGAGATAATCGCTTGGTTCCATGACCAAAGTTAAGCAGTACCAGACTGAACCCTCTTTTGAAGATATTGTAGATCTATTGATTGCCTTAAGTTTTGTCAATTACTTTAAGGTTAAACTATTATAGCATGCCATGAGAATCGCATAGAAAGGCGCTCGTTTGACTTAGTGACCCAGTTTATGGCCTAGAACCAGGCACATCTGCCTTGGCAACCACTTGATGATTTTAACCACAAATATTGCCATACTGAAGGACCATGGGTAACAGCAGGAGGCGGCAGTGTAGCCAATTAACCAAAGTGAAAGCTGGTGGAACAGCAGGGCGGCAGCAGAGAACATGAAACTATAACTCAAAGTTAATGAAATGTTAGACGAGGCGACGTCCTGAATTGGTATAAATTGCATGCCAGGCAGCAGCAACCGCTCAAGTGGTTAGCCACTAAAAAATGAAACCGCCAACGAGTTGGCAAGTCGAGAGTTAAGCAGAGAGGTGGCTGGGCTAGGCGATAGGAGGCGGGGTGGGTCGACACATCAGCCAGAAAGCCACTTTATTCTATTTCCGTTTCCGGCTGTTGTCGCCAGGCGTTGACTGTTGTTCTTCTTATTGTTGTTGTGCTTCCTGCTTTGCCGCTGCTGCTGCCGCTGCTGCTACTGCTGTTGTCAAGCTGCCGAGTATGTAATGTGTTTCCGCTTGCCACAAAATGTGGCAAGGCGTAGGCGTCACCGTTAGCTGCGTGCGTGCCAAAGCAATGCAAAGCGACAATGAAGCCCAGTAAGTAAAATGAACTGCACGAAATAGAAACAAACGCAGGCCGGGAAACAATTGAGGGAGGGGGCAGCGCAAGGCAAGGCAAGGGTAAAAGCCGACCAACAAAATGACACTCGAAATGTCAACGTCGCCAACAGGGCGTATACGCAACAATACAAGCTCCAAACTTCAGCTGAAGCTCGCAAAAGCAATTCCAATGCCAGCGCACGCATTTTTATTTATGTGTAGGCGGCTTGAAGAGGGCAAGGGGTCGCAGGGCGCCGCCAAGATATATGGCCAGTCTTACACGCGCTGCATAAGTAAGAAGCACAAGCTGCAGAGGTCAAGAGGGCGCATCCAGTGCGTCCAAGAGGGCCATGTGGAGACTTGAACCCGAGCAGCAGCTGCGGCTTTGCTCTTGGCTCTCGCTGTGGTTCTGCCTGGACGCCAAGATTTATGCAGCGGCGCCAAATTGGGGCTGCACTTGGTCGCCAGGGAATACAAATTCAAATGGTACAAATTGCGCATCGGAATTGGCAACCGAGCACTCGATATACGAGCAAGTAGCTCCAGACCCATGAGATATGACACTGAAACTGAGATGAAAGTTTGTTAAAGTGTTGCAAAAGTTGCAACAAGTATCCATATGATCCAATTGCAACAGGGACCACAAATAACAGTTGATGAAATTTTCAAGTGAAACGCAGTCGGAAATTCCCAACTGCGGTATACTCTGTTTGCAGACCTCTTTCTTTAGGTAATTGGATATGGCAAAAGTATTTACTGTCACATCATTCAAGGAGTTCATCCGTAGTTCTCAAGCTTTTAAGATGAGGAGGGAAATCTGAGATACTAAAATTTGATTAAACGAGGGGGGAGACCTCTTCTTCCACCTGTTACATACATTTGAACTGTTTTAGCACCCGTTTTATGGGTACTAGAAATTTGGAAGAACCTGTTTTGGGAGGACTGTAAGTAAGTGTGTGGGATCTTTGCTGGCAATGGCCAACTAAGTTTGTTTTATTGACTCAATGCAACCAAGATAGTTCACATTGTCTTGGGAGACAGCTGGGAGATATAGCTTTACCCTCTCTCCTAGAGTTTTCTGACCCTGGATCTATCAACTCTCTTGGCCATGTGCATGCCAGTCTCATAAATGATAGACAATGCCTGGAAAATGATTGGGCAGCATGCTGCTAACTGCTAAAACGAGCTATTGCATACTTTATGAGCTGGGATTATGGTCATTAAGGTGGGACATACAAGCACACACACGCACACACACACACACACACACCAATACATATGTGCATGTGTGCTGTCAGCAGCAACAGTTGGTGCTGTCTCCGGTTCTGTCAGTGTGTGCGTGTGTGCGTTTAGGGTGAAGTTGGGGGATGCCTTTGGGGGGCGTTTGGTGACATGCGGCAGCCCACAAAACGTTTAGCGCTAAGCCAACAACAGCAATAGCAACAACTACTCGGAACTGCAGGAACAACAGCAAAACTCAATTATACTGCCAGCTCAGTCAAGTGGCTGGTCACCTTAATAGACTAGTTACCCCCCTACCGAACTCCGGACTCCGGACTCCCGTAAGTCGATGAGTCATCGGCAATGCTCCATGCTTTAGTTTGCTTTGATTTGGTTTTGGTTTGGCTTTTATTTTGTTTTTCCTGGCCGTGTTTAGCAAACTTTTATTTGTAGATTGCGAACGACATAAACATGGCGACAATGCGACATATGCAGGAAAGGGGTGGGGAGAAGCACATAGCTAAGGGTTTGGGATCCAAGCAACCCCCAAAATGAGAGCATAAGACAACGCTGCCAGGAGGCAGTTCAATGAACGGGGACGAGACGAATGGCGATGATGACAACGACGCTACCTACTTAAGTGTTGGGGCGAGCTCGGAGGGTTGCCATGCCATACCCAAGTGTGTGACTGTGTCTTTAGCCGGACTGGGATCAGGGTGTAGTACCAGAGTCGGTGTGTGTGGCTTAATGTGTCTGACAGTGCTGTCACACACCCACTACCAGAGTTAACCCCGCAGGCTGGAGGCCGCATGCCACATGCCGCATGCCGCCCCGCTTCGTTCCGTTGATAGCGCTCAACAACAAATCGATTTCCATTGATTGATTATGCGTCAGGGTCTATGGCCTAGCCCAGGGGGCACGTCCGCTGCTGACTTTCTACTCATTGCTCCACTGCCAAATTTTGTTAGACAAATACGAGTGACATAAACGCGCTGGATTGTCAGGGCCCTGAAAGGTCAAATATTGTGGTAAACAATGCGCAATGCGTGACGCCGATAAATCAATATTGAGCAACAAAATTACAAAGAGTCGAATTGAAATTGGTCAGAAAACTGGAATGCGAAAATGTTGTACAAATATTTAAATTACTTTTCACATTCATTAACCAAATATATGTTCACAGAGAGTGAGACAGAGTGAGAGTGAAAGAGAGACATAGAAACGTTTACGTACATGTATATAAAGACAGACAAGTATGTTTACGCAGGTTTTCTTTCGTTTGCTTAACTATTAAAGTTAAATTTAGTTTACAAAACTAAGCAAGTAGCTTTTGGCTGTGGATTCATTAACATTGTAAGATGTTTTTCTAGCTGTATAATTTTTCTTGTAAAAGAAGGTAGTATGATGCCTTGATCTTTAGATTACCTTTTGATTAGCTTAGTTATGGTAATTTTCATAATCTAACTGATTAAGGAATGAGTCTAATGGGTTTCCCTGCATTAAATCAGGCACCTGATACAAAGGTAGCGCAACAGAAGTAGGAGTTTGGGGGCCATTTACCATTATTATAGGGAAAGACCTTAGGCTCACATGTATTCATAATGTAACTGTTTTGACAATGAATCTAATGTGGTTTCCTGGAATACACGACGACTTAACAAAATGTTTTATTATACAGAAGGCCTTAACATTCGATGCCTGAATAGGTTCAGTGGTTTAAAAATTGCTCGACAAAAAAAGAAAACAAAACTCGCCCGAAGACACGTACCAACAAATAAAATCAATGGGAATATATGTATGTATGTGACTGAAATATAAAACAATTTTTATTCCACCCATCTTTTCAGTGTACAAAGCGATGTTTTTACTACTTTTGTACATTTATTTGGTCCTCGAATGCAGCGTGCATTAAAATTCTTCAAGCGACCCCCACGGCCAGAGACAAGTGGGGGGTTGAAGAGTGACAAACAGTGAAAACGAGGAGGGGGGGGGGGGGGGGTAGGTGGCAATATGAGAGAAAGGATATAGGATAGAGAACGAGGAGATAGCAAGTGAAATTTCGTGTGCATTGTGCATGCTTAATTGAGTTGTCCTGCTCCCTGTTCTCCAAGCATTGCCCTGCCCTCCCTTGCCGGCAAGCGGAAGTAGGCGTGGACGTGGCTACACACACGAGTGTGTGTGTGTGTGTGTGGGTGTGCGTGTAAGTGTGTGTACGTGTGTGCCATGTGTCAAACAGTTTATCGAAACGCCCGTCCCAGAGCCACCCAACGGCGTTACTGTCCTGCTAGGCCCCTTCCACTCCGCGGAGCATTCTAGCCACCTCTCCTGGCAATCGTCCTCGGCCCGTAAATCGGTCGCGTCGCTTCAGTTGATTTTCATGTCACTGACAAAACACATTTTGTTTTCGCCTTTTGTGTACATTGGTAAATACCGCACATGGCATGGGATGAGAAAACTGTGTGGGCGGACGAGGGTGATTGCGAAGGGTTGCTGCCCAAAATACTGTATGTTTGGGGGCGTACACACTGCACTTTTGACTGAGCGGGTCGAACATTTAAATTGCTTGCCAGGGCATCAAAGCTCATGCGAAAGAGGACATCCAATCTGAACATATTCAAATCTGCTGCCATGTGTTAAGGGCGGACCAGCTGAGATGCTGTCGCAATTAGAACAAGATGACAAGTGGGAGGGGCTAACGGGGCTTCAATTGAAATTTGAAAACCCTCTATTCATTGGGCTAAATCCAAAGTTGTATGGCTCAATAGCTTGGCAAACATTTTGTGGCTTCAGCTTTATAACCACAAATGCTGACATCAATGTACCAAGGTGTTGCCATCTGGTTAGTAAGCCGAATGTAGGAAGGGACTAAGTAGTTTTTATTAATTTTACAAATGAACACTTTGCTTCCGATTGGATTCCAGGTGGTACCAACATCATCATCATCATTTTCGCAATCATTGAATGGGGTTGGGGGAAATTTAACACAAGCAAAGCAGCAAATATGATTCTGTCACTGATAATGCGACCAAGGATGAACCAAAAGGAGGGGTAAACCAATGCTCGGAGGTGTACGGAAGCACTTTACCTCTGAAGTTGTGATGAGCAAAAGTTTACACTACTTTGATTTTAATTTACGAAATTGCATTCAGTGACATTATTTATTCAACTGCTTTCAGGAAAAAGTTTCATGCTCGATAACGATGACAATGACGATGACGATAACGATAGCGATGGCAACGGCGACAGGTGGTATTGACAGCCTGATGTCTGGCTGTTTGTTGACGACAAACTCGTTTATTAACACGATTGAGGCATTGCGGCGTGCTGCCGTATAACCTACTACAGCTTGTCTTCAGTTCGAAACGCAGAAAGGCAACCATTACTCCCGAGGACCTTCTTCTCCTCCTGCGACTCCGCCGTTCCCTTTTTCATCTTCACTTCCACCTTTTGCAGTGCTGTTCTCTAATCGATTTCTGATGAGATTTTTGTATTCAATTTTGGTTTTGATAGGCAACGAACGAATCAACTTTGTGTGTGTTAAGGGGGAATTGTCTCTCTTCCTCTTCCTCCCTCCATTTCCATCTCTATCTGACTAGCTATCTCTTTCTGCCCCTGCCTTAAAGAGAGTGTGTGTGTGTGTGTGTAAGTGTGTTTGACTGCTTGGAAAGTGGAAATAGCTGGCGATAATGGCGCCAACAAAAACGCCAGCAAAACGACCAGGACAACGACGCCATTGACATAATTTGCACGGCTTTTGTTTGGTGCGATTGGCATACAGTAAAAAGGGTGGGGTTGCCAGAAGACGAAGAGATGGGTAGGGGGTATAGCCCCACTCCAACACACCCGGTAAAGTAAACTGTATTCATTTCGCTGGCATTTTGGTTTGGCTTTCATTTCCTTAAGCAAGTTAACATAGTTGGTTGCTGTCGAAGCTCCCATAACTGGGCTATAGCCTTGCAGCACTTAGCTTTTGTGTGTGTGCCAGAGTTGATTGCATTGCCATAGCTGGCAGCAACATAACCACAAGTGTTATAGCATTAAGTATCAATAGTCCAGAATCCTTTCAAGTTTTTCATCTTAAATTGTAACTCAGCTCAGATAACGCTATCCCAGCGTCTGGCCATCGATTGGCCAGAGAACTCTTGCTGTACATATTTCAACAGGTATTAGCTCCACATATCCTTTTACCTACAGCTTGCCAGCAATGCCAGGCACATGAGTATCTACCTTTTAGATTGTAAGCCCACAAAGCGGATCAGTTGTTGTCCAGGTGGCTGGCTGGCTGACTACCCTGGCCCCTTCAGCCATCCGTCACATGCCAAGGGCACATTGAGAGCTTACAAAATCACAGGAGCTGAATGTAACGCACCTGGCACACCTGACCCCTTCCTCATTCATGTTGAAATTGGCAATTTCGTTTTCATTCAACGCTGACGAAATGCATTTCCTGAAATGAATGGCGACGGCGGAAAGCCGGCGCAGCGAAGGAAGTGCACACGTCTGCCACTGAAATGAAGTGGACCGTGGCATGGCAAGATTCCTCGTCCTTTAGTTTCAGGTTTCAGGTTTCAAGTTCTGGCTCTGGCTCAGGCTCTGGCTCTGGGTCTGGCTTTGGCTCTGGCCTCGTGTTCGACTCTTGCTCAGCAGCTGCAAAATGTCAAACGTTGATGCAAGGACGGCCGGAAGTGCAACACGGTCAATGGGGCAGCCACCGCTATGAGTATGGCCATCTATAGTAAGTTTTATTCATTGTACATTGGCATGAACTTAAGCAAGCAACCTCAGGTGCTGCTCGAAATGCTGATGCAGTTGTGGCTTACTGTCAGAGCCAGCGGCAAAGACGACCAACATATGTAGAGGTATGTATGTCCTGGCTCAGCACTGAGCCCCTTTCCGATTCCATATGGGAATGGTAATGGCCCAAACATGAAGCAGACATCTTCGCGTGAGCAAGAGCATCAGCTAATGGCATGGCTTAATGGTACATGGACAAGCAAACAAGTGCAGAAAACTGTTCCCAGCCCGGAGCTCCTGATTAAGACATCGTGTTAATTCCCTTGAAGCTGAAGCACTTTTAATTTGTGCGCCCTAGTTGGCATTCTGAAGGTCAGACTTGCCATTACTATGTGGAATATACTTCAACATTTCAGCTTTGCTTAAGTTGAAATTATGGTTGACAAAGTTTGTATACCAGTCTCAATTCATTCGTCCCTTATAATTTGGATTCCCTTCAAACCTAAGGTCAAACCTTGAGAAATTAACTAAGTGGAAGTTCGTTAAGAAAGTTTGCTATTTAAGTCTCACTTTGTTGAAACTGCTAAATTGGGATTCCATTTAAACTGAAGGTCGAACTATCAAAGTTTAACTAAGCTGAAGTTAGGAAGATCATTGAAGAAGTTTGTCTTTAAAATTAAGATTGCCTTCGAAGTAAGAAGGAGTTGAATTAAGCTATGGAAGAGCATTCAAATGTGTACTATTGTAACAATAAGATTCCTTTTAAGCTGAAGTTCGAACTTTAAGATCCCAACTTGGTTTTCAATTCCTAGATCTTAAAGCTGAGATGCCTTTCAAACTAAAGGTCAGACTTGTGTAATACAAGATACTTTAAGATTACTTCTTAGCTGAATAAGAAAGACAATTGGGAATGATTAAGAGGCTTAGCTTGTGTTTTTATTGAGCTCATCTTCTCATCATGGTATCTCAATCTCATCTAATATCTTGCTGCTGACCTTATGCTGATTTATGTGCTCTTCTCATTCTACATCTAAGCCGCTTGGCTCAATCTCTTCATTTGGCTCTAAGGCCTTCAAGATTTTATGCAATTACATGCATTCGACTTAATAGCATATTTGCCCAAAGTGCAACCTAGTTTCTATTTGGATTACAAAGAGGCTCGCCTGGCCTTCATGCCGGCTCAGTCAGGGTGACCCCGGCAGCTTAGCAAAAAGTTTGAGGACAGTCTCAGTTTGTAAACTCCAGACCGCATCCCTTTTCCCCATCCCATTTACTTATGCTGGTGTTGCTATCTGCTACCAAGCATAAGACCAAGTACAAAATACAAAACGGAGTGGGAAGGAAACCCTAACTCCTCTCTGTTCTTGCATCCTTTCCACTTAAAACTTGGCAAATTTTGTTGCACACAAATTGGCAACAGAAAATGTAAATTCGAATTCAAATTCAAATCCAAATTCCGTATCCACATTCAAATGATCACATTTTCTTCTTCATTTTCTTATTTTTTTTTTCATTTTCTTTTTTATTTGTTGTCTATTTTCCTGTAGCATGCATTTCCCATTTGTTTTTTGAGCTTCCATTGTGGTTGTTGTTGTTTTGTCGTATCTGGTGCAACTTTGTCTTAACTTGTATCTCTGAGTTACTTATTCGCATGCCAAACTTATATCATATTTGTTGGACTACTTACCGAAAGTACACGAATTACAACATGAAACAAATCGATGGCGTAGACACCTGCAAAAAATATAAAGAGAGGCGGAAAATTAGTGATATGGCAAAAGCATTAGTCGAGTTCTTGACAGTCAGGTTGTTGAGTTCATTAGCTAACAGACCTGCCTCCCACAGTTTCTCAGCGTTTTTCTATTAATGATGCAACTGTCAAAGTTTGCAGCTCTACCTGCCACAGGTTCGCTTCACTAATTAAGTACAGTTTAACCAACAGCTGTCGCTCCACTCCAGAGCAACTCAACACAATTAATGGCACCAGCACGAGCAATGGAGCTGGCAACGGTAACGACAGCAGGATGTGCATCGAACTCGTCAAGGACATGCCAAAGCAATTCTCGTACAGCGTTAAGATTCCCTGCACAGCACAAACAAACACTTCATATACTCTGTTTCCAAATAGATGACAAGGGTGTAAGCAACACTGATTCATAAGCAATGCTTTTAAAAAGTAAAAAAATAAGTGAGGGTTGCAGATCGTTAGACAGCAAAAACTATCCACCCTTTTCTCAATTCCACTTACTTTGAAACGTAATGTCCGAAACGTTTTCATTTCGTGTTCTGAATTCCGAGTGAAATTCTTTCGAACTGAAGTTGGGCGTAATTTCAGTCCTGCTGAACATTTGATGGTAACCTTTGTTTTAAAGGTTTGCCATCAGCTTCAGATCATCATTTATAAAATATAATGTTCCTTTTGTCTTCAGTTCGGGTCGAATTGTGCAACATTTTACTAAGTAAACCCTGAATAATTTCATTTTAGCTTTGTGGCCTGGTTAAAGCTTAACCAACCTTCGTTTGTTAACTTTTGACAGAAAATTGATTCAATTTTGGTTTACCTTTCGTATTTGCTAACTAAAATGTTGGTTTCATTTAATTTTTAATATTTTTGCAAAATATTTGATCAGAATAAATGAAAACACACAAATTCCATAAGAGTGAGTCATGTATATTGTTGTGGAAATTGCCAATCACTTTTCATTTCATTTTGATTTTTCAATTTATTAAGTCCCAACATACGTACCATACGAGTATATTAAAATAATGATAAATATTCGAATATTCTACCTCGCATGCAGTTGATTTGCTTTAGGATCGATGGAGAGTTAACAGGAAAGTCGTTTCGAGTGGAATCCCTACAAGTTGGCCGTCCTGCACGGCAACTGGACAGAATTTGTTTTAGTGAAAAATGGCAAGGAAAACAATTAAAACAATTTATTGCTCGACACAACATACTATACACACCTACCCAGTGGCTTACGTGGGCGGGGTGGTGTGTGGGGTTTTTGATTAAAAGGCTTATAAAGCATCGAGAAAAACAACAAAGGCTTCTGCCATAAAACCAAAAAAGTGCACAACACGTGCCATAATTCCATTGCAGTTCACTTTTGAGCATTGTTTAGTTATACCAATATTGTGATGACTTTTGGTTAAACATTGTGACGCATGACTTATTTGTTTGTTTGTTGAAGAAACCTGTTTGCAAACGGATTCACTTTTTAAAGTATTATCTCTTAACAGCATGCGATATAAGTCAATTTAAATGTTTCTACTTCATTATTATTTAATCATTTCTCAATTTGGTTAATTATACCAAACAAATGTGCTCACTTTTGATTAAATGTTTAGGAAACCTAATGCAAAAGTAAAGATTGCAGATATTTGAAGAACATATCTTAACTGAGTGCGATATAAGTCATATCAAATGTTTCTACTTAGTTATTTAATCATTTCTTTGTTTTGGTTAACTATTCCAATAATTTGATGACTTTTGGTTAAACATTGTGAGGAATGGCTTCTTTGTTTCTCAAAAACCTGCTTGCAATATAAGGCAAATCAAATATTTCGACTTAGTTGATCTAGTCATTTCTTTGGTTTGGTTAACCATGCCAATAATCTGATGACTTTTGGTTAACCAATGTGAGGAATGGCTGGTTTGTTTCTCTAAGTAACCTGCTGACAAAACCTGCTTGCAATATAAGTCAAATCAAATGTTTCTACTTAGCTATTTAATCATTTCTTTGTTTTGGTTAACTATTCCAATAATTTGATGACTTTTGGTTAAACATTGTGAGGAATGTCTGCTTTATTTCTAAAAAACCTGCTTGCAATATAAGGCAAATCAAATATTTCGACTTAGTTGATCTAGTCATTTCTTTGGTTTGGTTAACCATGCCAATAATCTGATGACTTTTGGTTAACCAATGTGAGGAATGGCTGGTTTGTTTCTCTAAGTAACCTGCTGACAAAACCTGCTTGCAATATAAGTCAAATCAAATGTTTCTACTTAGCTATTTAATCATTTCTTTGTTTTGGTTAACTATTCCAATAATTTGATGACTTTTGGTTAAACACTGTGAGGAATGGCTCCTTTGTTTCTCTAAGAAACCTGCTTGCGATATAAGCCAAATCAAAAGTTTCTACTTAGTTATTTAATCATTTCTTTGTTTTGGTTAACTATTCCAATAATTTGATGACTTTTGGTTAAACATTGTGAGGAATGGCTTCTTTGTTTCTCAAAAACAACAATTTAAGAGCAATCACATGTATCTGTGAGTCATTTTTAATTATGTCTAGAGGTCATAAAAAGGGAAAAGGAAAGCATTTGAAGCCACCCCCGCCAAAAAGGGTTACTTGTACGCCACTGCACAGCCCAAGGGGCGGAAATTGTTAGCCGCCTAGGGGCGGCCCAGCATGACAGGGACAGAGAGCTGGAAAGGAGCTCTCAGTTAGCAATTTTGATAAGCGTAAGAGAAACAAAGCGCCACAGGTGTATGCAAAGTGGGAAATGGGAAATGTGAAATGGGAAATGTGAAATGTACGAGTATATTTATCTTTCGCTCGGGTATGTGCTGGGTGTGATGAGTGAAAATAACTGTTATTGTTGCATTGTTTAATGAAGTTTTTCTTTCATTTTGTATATATACACGTATATATATATATATATATATATAAATGTGTGCGTGTTTATATATATATATTATTTTGTGGCAGCTGCTGCTTGCTTTAAATTGATGCTCCGTCTGACGATGATGCTGCCAAAATATGCAAAGCATTTCGAAAACGATTTCAATGTTTTATGAAACGTTTTTGTTACTCGCGCCCCTCTGGAATTCATTTGCACGCTGGGCAATTAACGTGCAAATTGTTGGACTGAATAATGCTGAAGGATATGCGAGAGGCAAGGAGTAGGAGTCTGCAATATGGAATGCTAAGCAGAAAAAAAGGAGAGTTTTATGTGTGGGCGGGGGGCCTGTCAAGGCCATTACTTGGGCTGGGCTGAGTGCTGAGGCTGCTGAGGCTGCTGTTTCCTGGCAGGCTGATAAACACGTTTCGCAACAAAATCGTTGCATAAATTAAGGCTTCGTTGGCTGGGCAAACTTCGATAGCCAGCAGGCTGGCAAACAAGTCAAGTCAAGTCGAGACAAGTCAAGTCAAGTCGAGACAAGTCGATGGAAGGCTGGGCAAACTCATGTGCACCATGTCATCCAGCGATTGCAGCAATTACTCCAACCTGTCAGCAGCTACCAATTGCCGTGGTTGCCGTGCATTTACGGCTCAGCGAATCGGAGACTCAACTCGAGAGATCGCCAAATTGAACATAGGATGCCAATTTTTCAACTTGTTCGAAAATTCGTTCAAATGAATATTTAATGCTGGCCGGCCCAGCACTACATAGTAGTAGTGGGCTGGCAGCTCTTGGCCCCGGTCATCAATTGCCATTTCTGGCCATTTCTGGCCATTTTGCCGGCCAGTGCCAAAAGATTTTCAAAGATTTACGAGCCAGAAGGCGCTGGCATTGGCCAAGCCTTGGCAAACTTGGCAAATTGACTTTTGCTGCTGGCCAACTGGCCAACTGGCCAAGGCGACACGATTTGGGGCAGCTTGAGCCGGCAATTGCAATGCAACACTTTGTGGCAGCAGCAGCATCAGCAGCAGCAGCAGCAGCAGCAGCAGCAGCAACTTACAGCTGCAACCAGCTTATCCAGTCCATAAATTAACAAATTGATTATGTCCAGGCAATGCAAGCAAGAATGATGAGCATGATGATGATGTTGGTGAAGATGAAGATGAAGATGAAAATGAAGATGACCAGGAGCGCATTGTGGCCGGAGAAGTTATTCCGTTTTTGTGCTTTGTGGCTGGTAAATTGGGACTTCTGTTGCAGCCAGGACATAACTAAATTAAAATATTTTTGCGCACAAGGACAATGCAAACGATGCGACAAGCAAGTCTCCAAAGCAGCTGCCAGCATTCAGTTCAAACATCTGGCTAAGAGCTAAGGGGCAATGGGACAAAGGGGTTGCATGTTCGGACTGAGAGCAGGGGGGCCGGCACTTTGTGGTACGCTTCTGGCTCGGTTGCCAGTTATCAACAGTTATCATGGCAATGGCGCAGAATGAAAATGAAAAACGACACAAAGAATTTATCAAACATCCGCTTCCGGCAAACCAGCAACGAGCCATTGAGGCAACAGGCAGCAACTGGCTGAAAACAGGATAAGGAATAAAGCGAGGCTTATGGCGGTTCGTGCCACATCCAATTTGCCGCACAGCAACCGCTTCAAGAGCCAGACAGAGACAGTCCGAGCCTAAAGAAATATAATACAATATATGTATATAAATAAAACTGTTCATTGTTTCATAATTGAAGCCAAGAGGTCCTGCGACTACACTATGAGTGTGTGTGCGCGTATGTGTGTATGTGTGTGTGGGTGTGTGTGTGGGTGTGCTATGTTTAGTTGCTGTGCCAAGAGTCAGCGAACTTAAAATAGACTCGGTGACTTGACAGCCAGCGAATCTTGACAACAGTCAACAAATCCCAAATTGAGCGCACCAAAAGGTAAACTGAATAAGAACTTGAGTTCTGCCAGCTAAATTGAGTCCTGACCAGGACACTGAGCTGCACTTTATTTCCAAATATATATATGTATATACAGTACCGGCCATTTGGGCACTTTTTGAAATGTTGCCATCGATTCCACTGGGATCTGTGTGTGTGTAGGCATCTACACTCAGCAAAAGAACGACGATGCTGACTCTCCCTTCTTTTTATAGAAGTTTGCTTCACAAAACAGGCCCCCTTCATAAAAAAGCTAAATAAGTAGAGTTCTTTGTAAGCTAAACACATTGCTTCATTAAATTCAAATGGCGTCTAAGAAGTTGACAAAATGGGCCAACTCAATCCATAAGATTGGATATATTCACAAAACTTCTCGCTAGCTGAGCTGTTAAAGAAATGAAACTTGATCGAGAGTTCGAGGGTAGATCTATATATATAAGATGTTATGTTGGATTCAAGGATTGTTTTCATGAAAGATGGAAAATCTATCCCCATGGGCGGCAAATTGTATCCGTAACCACGGGCGGAAAATGGGCTTAGAGTCAAATGTGTGAGAGAAGGTTTTGTTAGATTGTTTTCTAAGTTCTTGTGGTAAGTTTTTATTTTGTTTTTTTCTTAGTTTCTGATCCACATAGTAGCGTGGTGGGTACAGCTAGTATTGTACTACATCATCATTGATTTATCTATAAAATATATATAGAGATGTGAATACACATAAAACCACTACTAAACCTGATTTAATATTAGGCATCGTTATTTTGGAACGATTGTTTTCTCTGAGTGTAGCTTCAGTTGCTGTTCTAGCTCGGGTTCGCCCACTCCTTGCAGTTAAAACTCAATTTCTCTTCATTTAATCAACAGCTTCAACTTCAATTTCAATGCATGTCACATGATAGCAGCAAGAAACAGTAGAAGCAACTACAACAATAAGAACAAAAGCAACAACATGGTGGGGACAGTTGGCAATTTGCGCTACATTTTGCCCAGTCGTTGGGGGCGGCCTGAATGTGACGCATGTGGCATATGGATGACTGCCAGACTGCCAGACAGCCAGACAGTCAGACTGCGAGACTGCCAGACACACTGGCAACTCCCACGAGCTCAAGTCAACTGGAGCGCAACAAAACATGAGAGTTGCTGTTGTTGTTGTTGTTGTTGTTGCTGTTGTTGGTGTTGCTGTGCTAGTGAGAATGCATCATTAGTGCAGGAAACCGACAGAGCCGACAGACAACCAGACACTTGGATAACCAGCTGCAAAATGGGAATAGCACTCAGCCGGGCAACCAAAGGGGGTAACCGACCAGCCAACCAGCCAACCAGCCCCAAACCATTCGGGATGAGGCACTCAACCACAAGACCACTACTACCAGATAGAGAGAGAGTATTACAAGTTGCAAGCTGCAGCTGAGCCGCAACGCAATGCAAGCGTAACCATGTGGCAAATGAGGCTAAAACACAAGTGTCGCCAACATCGCCATCGTCATCCGCCGCGTGGCAGTGATGGATGACAGCCAGCCAGCCAGCCACCCGGAGTAGGAGAAATCCACTCAGATTCGCGTCCATTGCAATTGATATTAACGCTGAGCAACTCTCAATGCGTCCTGCAACGCTTTTGACACATTTCAAACAGAAGATAAACCAATCATCAAAGTCGCCACAGCTAATTCCACAAAACGCTTCCTAACAAATTACAAAACAATTTCAAACCCAATCAAAACAAGAAAGAAGAAAACCCAATTTTCCTCCGATTGTTAGTATGGCAGCTATAATATATGAATTTTATATATTGTAATATTCGCAATCTATTAAAATATAAATTTAACTTTTTTTTCTTTCAAAAATCTAAAAAAAAATCTCCGAAATTTTTTTTTGGAATATGAATAAAGCTAAAGTGCCAAGTCAATTAAGAGTACAAAACTTGATCAAAAAGACCTACCGTTTGGAAATCGATTAAGTTTTGACAAACTTATAAGTCTAGGAGGTACCGATTCTGAGGTGCTCAAGGGGCTAATATTCTAAATAAGTATGTTCTAGATCAAGTTATTGAATGTTTTGCTTTATACTTCATGGGCTTTTTATTTACTAACAGACAAGCACACAGCACATCAAAATCCCAGTTAATCGTCTAAGAAACATTAAGCTAAATATTAAGTAGCTGTACCTATTCAATTGACACCCCTTTCATTCACGATCCGAGCGACCTTATGGCTAAGACGCCCTACACCTGGAGACAGCCGCCGTATCCTGGCGATGGAAGCGACGAGAGTTGGATAGATCCCAGCATGATCATATTGTGCCAGGATGGGAATATTGATGCATCAATTGAACCGCTTCTACGGACGCTGTATGAGCCAATCGGTAGGGGGCTAATAGCCGCCGTATTTGTGCACGAGACAATGCGGGAGAAGTTCATTGAGAGGGTGCGCAGTGAGATGACAGTAATGCATCGTCAGGTAACCAAACACAAGTTCTATGCGAGGGCTCTGCGTCGGGTGAAGTGCCTGGGGGCCGAGCTGGTCTCCATGATGCAGCCAGATGACATTGGCTTCGAGTATTCTATGGTCGAGGGCTCGCCAATGCTCGTGTGCGACTTTAACCAGAGCTACTTTAGCAATAAGCATCCCAGCACCGTGGTAACACTGCACACATTTCGCCACAGCCAGGAGCTGGCCGAGCTGGCTGCCACAGAGAAGCTGCCGTTCGTTAGTGCAGCCATTTGGTGCCCCAAAACAGCGGCCGCCTATGAGATTGCCTTGCTACTGAATGTGTCCACCGTCTACATCAACTGTGAGGGTATTCCCCTGTTTCCCATTGTTGAAAAATATCAGAACCGAGAGCCCTATGTGGTGCTCATTGCCGATATGCACTATGAGGTGATATTGCAAGGTGGTCGACCCAAGGCCATTGTCTTTCCGGCGCCAATACCAGAGGTGCCGTTGCCGATGGAGCCATCCGTGGAGGTGATGATACCGCTCAAGGTTAGCTCCCAGAGGAGATTTAAAAGTTAAGTAGTCATCGAATATTCCCTGACCACAGTTTGATCAGTTATTGTAAATACGATTAAATATGTTTGTCATCCTCTCAACTGTACTTTAAGTGACTGCTGACTTTCGCTTCTCAAAATATTGTGATTCGAGTGCCTAATTTTGACCATCAAAATACGCTTTTGGGCTCTACCATCTCCAAAAAGCGAACCTGTTATTCGTTATAGGAAAGTCTTACTCGATACTCCAAAACTGTTGCTCGTTGTATTAATTGTGCTACTTGTGATTGTAAGTGATTGTTTTATTGCAGTCCTTAAACGTTAAATGTCAAAAGAAGACATGAAAGAAGTTGACACTTCATGTAGTTGTGCCAAGTTGGAGTTCTCAAGTTGTCAACTGTACTTTATAGCAGTTAATACTTCTGATAGTTCCATCGCTTGGCGCTGTTCAAATGGTTCAAGTGCCTAATTTTGGCTGTCAGAAGCGCTTAACTTTGCTCTCAATGCTTGACAGATGTCATCTGGTGTGCCGCAGCACCCCGGCACACATCCCCCCGCCCCCTGGCATGTCCACTCCATCTCATATATCAGTTGCCACTGCAGCTGTCAAGCCGACAACCAATGCAGCGATTTTTGCAATGAGTTTTACTTAACTTGGGCGTCACTTAAATGTAATTTGTGAACTTTCTGTTGCAGCAGCGTTTTGGCCCTGTTTGAAATGTGTGTGTGTGTGTGTGTGTGTGTGTGTGTGTGTGTGTGTGTGCTTGTTCTTGTTCGATTGCCGCCCCCCGCTACCCTTGTCTTGCCACTTTCAGAGTGCATTTTGCTGTAATCAAGCGCCCACTTGAATGCGCTCCAGGCCCAGAGGCAGAGCAGCAGCCTCTGGGGCGCTGTTTTTGGTTTTTTTTTTGCTGTTGTTGTTTATATTTTGAATGTGTTGTTTGCTGCGCTTTCATGCTTTTTAGCATTTCATCATTTGTTGCAACTTTGGCCAGGCTCACGTCCCCTGACCTGCCCCCTGCCCTTTGCCCCCTGCCCTGTGCCCTCTGTCGGACGCCAAACTTTATGCATTTTGATTTGTGTGTGTTTGCTTGTGTGCCTACAACGCCGTTGTTTTGCCTCTTGTTGCAGTGGCATGTGGCAGCTTTTGTTTTTGGCTGGCAGCTGCCTCTCAACCCGTCCACCCCGTCCACCCCGTCCAGCCCACCACCCCTCCACACCTCCGCACGTCCGCCCAGGCGCCTTGCTCGCCATCCCGTCGAGTGGCCTTTTAATGCAGCCGCTTAGCGCGTGTTGCACTTGCCTCGAGTCGAGTTCAGTTGTTGTTGCAGTTGTTGCCGTTTGTTGCTGTTTCTGGCAACAATATTTATTATTTATTTAGAGGCTGTTGCGCTGCAGTTGACCCAGTTCACGCTTCGCCCATTTACTGACCCAATTTACAGGCTCCATCTTCATTCGCGCCTCCCCCCACGTTACGTGGGCGTTATTAAGAAAAGTTTTGCAACAAATGTCAGTTGAGTTGGGATCAGATAGCACCGTTAAACACCGGGCTTATTGTGAGTAGATATTTGCAATTCTGAGTCACATTTCCCCAAGAATGTTTGGCAAGGATGCACAACTTGCGTCCAATTTTAGAATTCTCCCCTGTCTCAGTTGAGCTTGAAGCCAGAGTTCTTGAGTGTTTCAGAGGGACTATCCCAAGCACGCACATAAGCCGACAGCAAAGCGGACAATAAGGATAACTTTCATAGCTTGGAGCTCCCGACAAAATGTTGAGGACGCAGCGGTCGGAATCTAAGAGATTTAATGGCTTAGATCTTCCGAAAGCCCTGCCGAATGAAGGAGCAAAATTCTCTCGAGGTGCCACATTTTGTAATTGCCTTTCAATCGAAACTAGTCACGCTTTTCAAGTATCAAACAGGAAACTGTGAAAGCAACACAAACATAAAACATAATCTAATAGGCTTGCTTCAAATTGCATTTCCGAATCAAATACACTATGGGAAATTCGGCCCGTTTTTCTGGAATTCATTGAAACTTTAAAAGTGAACGAGTTTCTTTTATTCAGGCAAATTTTCCCTAAGATACAACTTGCTTAGGCTGCCACGTTAGGTAGCAGAAAACTCGTTTAATAAAAAAATATATTAAAAACAAGTAAGAATGCTATAGTCGAGTATACCCGACTACGAAACTCCCTGTACCCAGTTCTAATACATCCAATCACATCTACGTCCACTTACACATACATACACACATACACAAAGACGCACACACACAGGCGGCAAAAACGACAGCGCAAGTGAGGCATTTTAATTGGTGGCGGTGCCTCTTCTTCCCTCCTCTCGCTGCATCACTGAATCTTCTTTCGTGAATAACTTCCGTGTTTATTATCCGATCGATGAAATTTTGACAGTAGATTAAGAGAGACTAAAGTATTGTACGTGCCAAATCTTAAAGCTATATCTTGAAAATTGTTACTGTAAAACGGTTTTAATCGATTTTCGGGGGAACGGGGGGAGATATCTGAAATATGAAACAAACTTGATCTGCGTATGCTATACAGGAAGCTACATTCCAAATTTGGTGTCTCTAGCTATTATAGTTGCTGAGATCGACGCGTTCATCCGGACAGACAGACAGACGGACAGACGGACAGACAGACGGACATGGCCAAATCGAAATCTCTTTTGATACTGATCAAGAATATATATACTTTATAAGGTCGGAGATGTCTCCTTCTGTCTGTTACATACATTTGCACAGATGTAATACCCCCTTTTTACCCATTTTATGGGTACAGGGAGTAAAAATAAAAAAAGGTACTTCCTCGCAGAATATTTTAAATAATGTAAATATTGTAAATATCATTTCAATATTATTTTTTTCCTAGTTATGATGTATGTAAGCTAATTTTTTCTAATATTTTTTTTATTTTTTAATTAATAATAATAATTAATAATAATATTAATTAACCAATTTGATCAAGTAGTCCAAATAGAAAGATAGCAAAAAGCTAATTTAAATAATAAAAAATTATACATCAAAAACAATCATATTGCAATGCCAGAGCAAATTGTGTAGCATACATTTCAGAGCAGGATGGAATTGAAAACCTCAAAGTGAATAATTTTTGCTGCTGGCCACATAACTATTTAATTGATTAAACACAACCTGGCTCTTTGTTGCACCTGTTTGAATAGACTGGTACTTTCAGCCGCAAATCGGCTGCCTCATTGTTTATGTTGACAATGGGAGCCAACAAAATCGCAATTCCATTTTGCCTGCTGAGTTTTTGCATTCAATCGGTCGCTCAGCTGCTGAGAGCCCTCGGGCAAAGCTTCTATGACAATTACAAAAATTCAGATAATGCTTATTGTCAGCGCCATACAATAGACGACGAAAGTGAGAAGTGGTTGGGCGTGTGGGATTGGAATTGGGCTTGGTATTGGGATTGGACGGGGCTGATTGAGAGGAAACAACGCCAACAAGTTGTACGCAGCAGGAGGTGGCCAACTGGCAGCTGCTCTCCGAGTTTTGCTTGAATTATGTTTCATTGTGATGCCGCAAACAAAAAGCCAGCAAAGGGAAGACCAGAGCAGAAAATAGAGAAAGGACAACTATGCCTGAGCAGCAGCAGGAGCGAGAGCAGCAGCAGGAGCAGGAGCCGAAGAACCTGAGCCTGAGCTGCGCCTGAACTTATGCAGCAGATTTTGAACGGCATTCTTGGTGCATTGTGAGGAGGCGTTTAAAAGCTGCCCCAGGCTGAGGATGATGCTGTTGCTGATACTGCGAGCACCATGGGAAAATTAAGCTCTATTGCTGGCATTTAATAATAGCTCAAGGACTTACGACGGATTTTGAGTTTAGATGAATAATGTTTCAAATGTTGTTAGGAAAGAAGCGTTTTTGTAATAGTAATTACCTATAAGCCTTTCCTAATAGTGTAGCAACTACAATTGAAAAGTCAAGTTATTGAAACTCAGTACACGTATAATATAGCACGTCTCCTAACTATACTGCAAATTTCATTTGGATCGCATGATAGGAACAGAAGTTATTCAACCATCAAGAATCTTAAAATATTATAGCTCTCTCCCAAGATGAGATTTCTTCACAGAATTTGAGGTCAGATCTTAACTCAATGAATTGAGTTAAAAAAATACTCTTTAAGAACATAATAAAATAAACAGAGATTATGAAAATATGATTTACAGTCGATTTACAGTGCTTAACAGCTGTTATCTTAACATAGGAAGCGATGTAACATTACAGTTTGATGAAAAGGAGTTCAGTACATTGAAATCCCTATGAAATTTGAGTGAATGTCAGAAAAATGGTTTTAAAGTTCCACAGTGCAGAGGCAGGACTCGAAGCAGACATTGGCTTAGGTTAGTCCTGCGCTGCCGGCTGCTTCTATTTCAAGCGGAAGCTTGAACACTTCTGCTTACAGAGCGTAAAAAATGTGTAAAAAAAAAGTCGACGAATGGATGCTCTGCAGCAGATAGGACGACGGCTGGCAGTTGGGCAGCCAGGTATGCCCAATGTTCCGCACCTGCCCCTCATGCGGCACTTGTATTTCAATAGCTTTTCACTTGGCTGACTGGCCACAGGGGGGATGGCAGAGGCTGCTGGGGATGAGGGTGCTGTGTGGGTCCCAGGTGTTGTTGCCACTGTTGTAGGGAAACACGGCAAGTATAATGGCAACAACAATGAGCAGCTGTTGCTGCCGCTGTTGACGTTGCTGCCATGTTGCAAAAGTGATTCAATTTGCCTTTTTGTTTCGATGCCATGGCAATGAGGAAGCACCACCAACAGAAGCGGCAGCGGCAGCAACATGCAACATGCCACAACAACTACAGCACGGCCAGGCTTAGCCCCGTTGTCAGGCCAACCAACTTTCGGACTGCAAGTGGACGCACAATAAAGGAAAGAGCTCCTTTTACAGTCTTTTCAGCTCGAGGCTGAGCAAGCCTGTAATCAAAAGACGCCTCAAAAGTTTATAGCAAACTTTACCGTTGGATAGAACAAACTATCGATAGTCCATGAGATCGATACTTTTAATTAATTGCATAAGGTTACTGAAGAGTCAGGGCATGGCTGAAGTAATAGAGTGCTCGCGATACACAAAGCTCAGGGTTCGAGTCCCAGTCACACCTTTAACTTATAATTTATGAATATATTTGTATTCACCGCAACTGTACAATCAAAACCTGCTAAGTTTGCGTGTTTAATTACATATTTTCGTTATCATATGTATAAAGAAATTCAATCCACGCTCTTTCATCAATCGTATTCATCAGGCATGTTCCCATTTCCAAGTAATCTTCATCTCGAATCGTTTTTGTACTCGTTTAATCATTTTGAGATGAAATAGCAACCGTTTTTGCTCTTTGAAGCTTAGTTTGAATAGTTTAGATTCAACTGCATCAAAGGGAAACTTTTTAAACTGAATATGTAATTGATTTTCGGAATTCAGAACAGGCAACAATTCCGACTCAGAATGATTTGATTGGTTTCGGAAATGGAAAGAGGCTCATATTTTATATAGACTTTAAAGTCTTAGGCTTCACTCTGGCTTTATCATTTAGGAATACTATTGTAAGTTATATCATAACACAATTTGAAGCCTTCTAAGCAGTTTGTAAATGTACAACATAAATAAGATTAGATTATTATAATTAAGAGTGGTGTTAGAACACTGTACATAAAACAGTTCTTCCAATATAACTTGTTCGTCTGCTACATTGTGTGAAAGTTGTGGAAAACTCAACAAAGCCACAGGACGTAACAGATTAGCAGCGCCCTCTCCCCTGTGCCCAGTTGCCATGCAAATAACAATACCTTGGCTTATAAAGTGTTTTCTGCAGCACGCCTGCGGCTTCCCGGCATGACCTCAGCCTGCTGCCAAGCAAGAAAAAGAATACAAAAAAATGCCCTAGACTGTACTCAACTAAGAGATACCCTGTTAACACATCTCAAACACCAATGGCAATGCATCAGGTCTTAGACAGGCCGAATCTCATTGATGAACATATACTCTGAAAAGATTCCAGCAATTCATGGGATAGAATTCAGTCAGGATGCTTACTGGCAGGCCTATTGACGGAACATTGCAGACTGAGAAGTCAACTGAGTAGACTTGGACTTGTCAGCAGCAGGATATGCAGATTCTGCGAACTTGGGAACAGTTTACGAGTGTAAGCTTGATCTTTGTAGGGATTTCGGGAGTCTACATACGCAAGCTTTATAGCTACGTCCCTAATAGTCTCTGAGATCATATAATTTGATCTAAGGTGTTATTACTCTAACCTACATATTTAGGTATTTTTAAATCAAGCCTTAAGACCCTAAAAATCTTAGCTCCTAAACTAGTGTATGTGTGTGTATGTGTAAGTCTACAAAGATGCGATCGGAAATTTTTGACCTGGGACCCAGGTCTAAAACATTCAATCACATCTACGTCCACTTACACATGCACACACACATACACAAAGACGCACCCACACAGGGGCAGAAGCGACAGCTTAAGCGAGGCATTTTAAAAGGTGGCTGTGCTTCTTCTTCCCCCTCTCGCTGCATCAATGAATCTTCTTTCGTGAATAACTTCCGTGCTTATTATCGGATCGACTTGATTGGACAGTATATTAAGAGAGACTAAAGTATTGTACACGTCAAATCTAAAAGCTATATCTTTAAAATTGTTCCTGTAAAACGTTTTTATTGAATTGCGGGGGAACGGGGGAGATATCTGAAATTGGAAACAAACTTGATCTGCGTATGGTATACAGGAACCTACATTCCAAATTTAATGTCTCTAGCTCTTGTAGTTGCTGAGATCGACGCGTTCATACGGGCAGACGGACAGACGGACAGACAGACGGACATGGCCAAATCGAAATCTCTTCTGATACTGATCAAGAATATATATACTTTATAGGGTCGGAGATGTCTCCTTCTGTCTGTTACATACATTTGCACAGATTTAGTACCCCTTTTTACCCATTTTATGGGTACAGGGAGTAAAAATGTTCTCATATGCAATCACACATACATTTAGAATTTGCGTCAAACCCTATAGTACAATTTTGCAATTACACCACCGCAGCTCCACCTACCGGGTACGAACAAAACTATGGTGAAGCTTGGCCCAGCGGTTCTCGATTCTTAGGCTAGCTAGCACCGAACATACTATTATATGATACATTCTTCAAAACATTTGTCGGCTTATGTCGATTGGCTTGAAAAGAGTTTGGGCAGGAAATTGTGCGAAACATCGCTGATCGATTGAAGTATAAGAAACTAATTGATTATAAGCAATTGTTTGCTATGCTTTAACATTTAACATTCGTACTACTCATAAGTCCATAAAATCCAAAAGCAGGCAATCAAAGTTAAACAGGTATAATATTTCAATGAAAAAGTTACAATCCTTAACAAAGAGGATTAAAATTGTTACACAAGCGCAGCAATTGAACTCTAAAATATACAAAATCTCATTAGATATAACTTTAAATCGCTGCACACTAAGCTTTAAGCTGCAACACAATTTAATACTGTGTACAATTTAGAGATATTAATTTATAAGCTGAGCGCTATTTGGATAGCTGCAGTTGAATATTGGTTTCATGTGTGCTGCTGGTGGCTCTAGGGACGTCAGCGGGGTTGCGGACAGTATCAATATTAATTAAATAATAATTTTAGAAATTTGATTTTATTACATTTAGTAAAAGCCACAAAGGCACTGCAGCCTGGACGCCCCTCGTGGGAGCCGCAATATGATTTGTAATCAGAGTAGGCGACAGGAGGCAGCAGCAACAGCAGGACTAAGAGGACAATATAAAGAAGTCGAAGGAGCCATAAGCCAAATTAACAATTAAAGAAGGCTCAAGCCGAGGAGTGAACGGATGTGAAGCAAAGCCCAGCAAAGCCACCAGAGAAACCAAAGTCAAATAAACAAACAAACTTGGCTGGCGCTGGACTTGGCCAAAGACACACAACAACAGCAACAGCAACAGCAACAGCAACAGCAACAGCAACAGCAACAGCAACAGCAACAACAACATGCCGTAAGTTAAAGTGCCTGGGTAAACAAACACAAAAGGAAGCTGTCAAAGACGTCGAGGACATGGCCAGAACAATGAAGCAGCTGTGACAACAGGCTTCACTTCGGGCTAATTCATTTGCCTGCGACTGCTGCTTTGGAAAATAGTATAAAATACTATTTGTATGTGCTGGCAAAGGTATATCGCTTTGTCACGAGGTGTGCAATGCACCAGAAGATGCCTCATGTGGTATCATCAATACCCGCGTCGATCTAGGCAAACTAATGTCTCAGTATCGCAGCAATCTAACACTGAAACTTGGCAAACTTGGCTCAGTTTTGCTGCAGGCAGTATATAGTATGTCGTAACTGGCGGCATCGAAACGGTATAACATATAGCTGCCATAGGAATTATCGGTCGACAATTGAATTGTTGTATGAAACTATATTTTTCTTCAATATATCCACAGCAAACTTAGCAAATCAAAGTGTTTTTATGCTCCAACAAGGTTAACTAAGAAAACTTACTTTTTCTTCAATATATCCACAGCAAACTCAGCAAATCAAGGTGTTTTTATGCTTCAACTAAGTAAACTAAGTTTGTTGAAAATCAGTGTTCTATAGCTTATAGCTGCCACAGGAATGCCCGCTCGATAATTCAAATGTGGTATGAAAAACCTCAATGTTTGCTAAACTATCTCATCAAAACTTTACGCAGATCATAATTGTTATTTTTTTTTTGAAATAGTGTATAGTTGTGTAGTGTTCTGTTACCTTAGAGGCCACTGCCTCTAGTCAGAAGTTATTAAACAATATCATTTAGGTCTATTGCGTACAGAGGAATATTACGAGTCTTATTATTAGGGTAGGCTTGCAGGATACTTTTATGTATTAGGGAGATACTTATTTATTTATGCAGGGACTTTAAGTCACGATTCTGTGCGGCAGGTCTTGAGTACACAGATAATAAGACAAACTCAACAAATAACTGAAGTACTAATACATCCAAACGTCAAGTTAAGTTTAATATAAAACCACCAAAAAACAGCAAGTGGGTCAGAGGTTAAGGCATCCGCCTTACAGACGGGAGCACTCGGGTTCGAATCTAGCCGACTACTACTCATATACGGACAAGTTTGGACAACAATTTCTAACAATAACGTCACTGATGAGGATGATTGGCAGCATCCGAAATAGCGCTAGCGCTATAATACTTTTCAAATATCTACCTTTCTATATTCACCCTGAATTGTTGACGTCGAGCCTGTTAATTATTTCATTTATAAAACCAAGTATTGAATAAATAAATACAAAAAATCTTGCCAAAACTCGGCACATCATAGTTTAATTGAGTTCTTCAGCTGTTGATTCAATTTAGACAAAATCAAACAGCTATATCTCATAGCTAAAATAGCAAGAAATGGTTGTAAGCAACTTTTTTGTTTTCACACATGTATATCGCAGCCAAGCCTAGCCATAACGATTCTTATTCTACATCGGATTAGTATATGTATTATATATTTATGTGAGCAGAGAACTGACATTTTTGCAAGGGTATTCAGCTTCGGCCTGCCGTAGATAGCTTTGCTTTCGTGTTGTTTTTCATGTTTTGCTTGCCGCACAAACATGACAGGACATGCTCATTCTCATACTCATTCTCATTCTCATTCTGATCGCGAGCGCCTGCGGAGCCAGTAAATTGCATTTAAAATGCCATAAATTAAAAGACAACAACGGCAGCTGTCCATGGGCCAACGGATTCTTCTTGCTATTAAAATGCATTAAAATTGTTTTTAAATGCCAGTAACATCAAAGAGAGGCGAGGCAGGACTCCACACACACACACACACACACACACACACACACACACACACACACACACACACACACGCACTGTAAGCTGTGCTGGGTAAAGGTCACACACACACACACTCAGATTGCATTATTATTATGTGCATTTAAGTGCACTGGCAAATTTATATGTACTTTTTATGCATGTGTGTTAATACGTTTGTATGCATTTCATGAAGAATAAAAGCATAAAAGCGGGCGCTTAGCAACACAGCCGCTCCCCCCAGCTCCACCTCTCCTTCTGCCCATAGCATATTCCCTCCTCTGCATGGGGCAGTAATCCAATTTGTCATAATTAAATTACTTTAAGCCACTTGCTCAACTATTCGCGAGGACTTTCACAAAGTGCGAGCAGAAACTTTTGGAGGCCGCACTTAGCGCATACATAAGCCGTAATTATAGTTACTGGTTACTCGTTACTCGTTACTCGTTACTGGTGACTCGTTACGCGCTGCTCGTTAGCATAAGCACAAGCCTTATGCCTGCATTCAAGGCAACCAGTTGCCAGCTGCAGTTAGGTCACAAACGAAAGGATTAAAAGGAAAGAAAGTATGGTAAATCTGTCATTTGCATTCCATCATTAAAAGCCATCATTATCGACAACACCCGATAGCTGCCATAGTGAGTTGGGGAAATGTATGAGCCATTTTCCGAAATTATTAACCAATTAACAATAAATCCAAAATTAAGTTGTAAGCCGTGATATCTTTACTTTTGTTCAGTTTGTTTACACAATCTTGCAGCTAGAGCAAGCAAATTTGGTACATATGGTAATGGTATATCCTTGTCTGAGTAAGTGTTAAGATCTTCCTAAAACTACCATCCCCTCTCACGCAAATGAACAAAATCTATATCTGCCATAACTTTATAGCTTGGACTATTGTTTTTTGTGCCCCCACATATAAGCAAAACATAACAGACTGGAAACAGAGCACAATGTGTTCGAACTTTTGACTTGTTTCTTTTCTTCTTGAACACTATCAGGCCTGTTTTTCTGGTTTTTTGTGGAAATAGGTGCTCCCATTTGCACATTTGACAAGAATTTGTAACTTGTCTTTGATCTAGGATTCAAGTCAATTGGCATTGGGATAGATTCACTTGACTTGCTGAACGGAAATAGTTAATATCAGATTAATTAAGAGATATTTCATTTCCAAATGTGGAAAATGGAACAGGTTAGCTAAAAGTGTGACTTTTATAGATATACGAGCTTAAAAGCCGACTCACACTATATAGTATTTTGCCATATATGTGGACTATCGTTATCGAAATCAACCGTGCTAGATTCTATATGACAAACGTAGATATATATGTTAAATATTTTAACATACAAACTTATGTGGCCACGTTTTTACCATAGAAATCTTTGATGTGCCACATCGTGTGAGCAAGTATCTGATTTCGATAACTGATTTCGATAACGATATTCCACATACTAAATGGAAACTAAGGATTTAATTCATATAGCAATCATCGTTTTAGGCTTACTTCTTTAAGCCAACCAGCTACTTATGGGTGCTCATAAAATTTATAATACGTAAAAGACAAAAGATCTTTCCGATATATGTATATATATACTTCTAATTTACATATATGTATATAGGCGGAGACAAAACAGTTTGGTACCACTTAAGGGTGTTAAAAGCATTATATTCGCTTGAGTTGAATTATCTGGAGTAACTTCTCCAGATGTTCTTGGGTCAGCGCAGAATATACTTTTATCCGCAATGTGTGGTCAGATAAAAGCCGGGTAAGCTCATAAGGGCTACTCGCACACAGAGAGCGGAGTTCAGAGTAGCGCAGTTCGGTGTATGCTCTTTATACTATATCATACCGTAGGGGGTTCTCCAGTCTACGACTGCAGGAATTAGGAATGTACAATTTGAGTATTTCGATATCATATGTTGATCATGTTTACTTAAAAAATTTGAACTTGTCCCCCTGAATCTTCACCAAGTTGATAAAAACGAATAATCACAATTTGAGAGTTATCGGAACCGGAATTTCTTTTCCTGTTTTGCTTACACAAACACAAATACATTATTTTTCCTCTCTTATTTTCAAGGCTATAGATTTTGATTAAGAACTGGCTACCATTTGTATCCTGTCGGCCATAGGAATCTTAATGAAACTTATTTAATTTGATATGAAATTGAATTGATTAACCAAAACGATGACAAGCGAATAAATTGGCTTTTTGTTGGCCAAGCCCAAGGAAATTATTACATTTTAATTGAAAATGGAAAATTGCATAATAAATGTTAATCAAAACTGTTTACAAGCCTAACCAGCAATTTCCGTTATGCTGGCCAATGCAATTTCGATGACAACCAAAACATTTTAATGGCATTTTTTACTTTCACACTACGGGTGTGTGTGTTGTTGTTGTTGTTCTTGTTGTTGTTGTTGTTGTTCGTGTTTGTTTTTGTTGTCGGGCAGTAAATCAATGATCGAAATTGGCGCGCTTGAGTGGAGCCCAAAATAAACAAGGCGTAAATTAATAAATATTTAAATGTTGTGTTTGTGCCTAGTCTGTGTGTGTGTGTGTGTGTGTGTAGCTGGGCTTATACTGCATTTGGCTGGCACATGAACAAGTCGATAAAGAGCATAAGCACATTTACACACACACACACACACACACACATACACACACACACCGAAGAGAAGCAAACAAAAAACTTCTGAGCCATTACACAACAAAATGGCACTAACAACAACAAAAGACCAGTAGTGAAATCTGCAAAAAATAAACAACAACTCAAATGCAGATAAACACACACACAACACACACACACACCAATTCAAATGCATATCGAAATAATATTTTTGCATTTCATGCAGAGGTTTGTAAGAGTAAAAGCGGCTGTGCGCGAGTGTTGAAGAGGGAGGGCGGGCACCGCTCTGTGGCACATAGCACAAAAACCAGTCGACAATAAAAACAGCAAGCAGAAATGGCAACCACAACATGGACAACAACATGGAACCACTTGGCAGAGCAGGAGCAGGAGCAGCACCAAACAGCAGCCAGCTCGCAAAAATATGCTGCGATAATCAGTAAAGCAAACAGCAAAAAGGATTCAAAGGATGCGCAGGGCGGCCAAATGTTGTCTGTTTGACAGTCAATCAATGCACAAGCCACACACACACACACACACCCACACACACACACATGCTTTTATATATTAAAAACCAACCTTTGAGTCCCTGCATTGTCATGAATTAATTGCCAGCTGAATGTTACGTGCCCCAAACTTTCCAAATATTACAGAAGCATATTTTCTAGCAACCATCTATATAAATGAATATTTTTATTAGCTGGTTAAACGGCAGAGTTATTCAGATTAAAGTGCATTATGTTGAAATTGACTACGCTTTTTTTGTGATATCCGACGATTGACGAATGCTGAGTTTGAATACTTTCGCCAACCGTCAGATATACATAAAACTAGTGTATCACAATATTCCGTTTTCCTCCACTTTGAAGCCGATATAACCACACACATAATCGCACTCATTTGACTTTGATCCCCATTTCCTGCCCGTGGCGACGGGTCGGCGTAGTCTCTTAAAATATTTTTGATGAAGCTGAAAGAATAATAAAAAAATCCAGAAAACAGCGGAAGGGTGGCAAAAAGTCTATACTTAATTCAAATGAACATTTGTAAAACAATTGTTATTTATTATTTTAAAACATAGCAAAACCCCATATTTATTGCATTCACTGCGGAATAGCCCCAAATTTGGCGGGAAAGTTATGACTAACAAATATCGAGCAACCGCCACATTAATCGAAAATCGATAATTTTATCGATGCGAATGTGAATGTGTGTGAATGCATCTGGGGCCCATTTCTATGAAAGAACTCGAGATCAAGTGAGTTGCCAGCAGATTACATATATATCATACTACAATATTAATGTTTATTTGGGTATAAATGTATATATTCGTTACAAATTGTAAATAAACAAAATATACTATAGTAATTTACGAAATACGCCATCAAATTGTGTTTTGTGTTCTATTCTCAACATTCTCTATTCAACAGTAAATCATAGTTAATTGCGATTGTCAGTGAAATATGGACTGTGGCGCATCGACGCCCTCGATTAGTTAAAAACGGAGCAACGTACTAGCCTTGATTAAAAACACAACCCTGTATGAGGTTGTGGTGCACAAGAAGAAGAGAATCGACGCATCTCTCTCTGTCTGACACTGCAGCGCGCGTCTTAATGTCCGGTACACGCCGTAGTCTTTCTAGATATATTAGTAAATATACGAGTTGTAAAATATAAATAAAGCAATATAATATCGCTGATGTTAACGAGATCTTTTCATTCATCTCCTCATCAACGATAGGACTAATTGGTTTCTTGATCCGCCTTGGCCACTTAATGCTGTGGCGTTGCCACATTTCAAATAACGATTATTAAAACAAGTAAGAATGCTATAGTCGAGTATACCCGACTACGTAACTCCCTGTACCCAGTTCTAAAACATCCAATCACATCTACGTCCACTTACACATACATACACACATACACAAAGACGCACACACACAGGCGGCAAGAGCGACAGCGCAAGCGAGGCAATTTAATTGGTGGCGGTGCTTCTTCTTCCCTCCTCTCGCTGCATCACTGAATCTTCTTTCGTGAATAACTTCCGTGTTTATTATCCGATCGACTTGAAATTTGGACAGTATATTAAGAGGGACTAAACTATTGTACGTGCCAAATCTTAAAGCTATTGTTACTGTAAAACGGTTTTAATCGATTTGCGGGGGAACGGGGAGAGATATCTGAAATATGAAACAAACTTGATCTGCGTATGCTATACAGGAAGCTACATTCCAAATTTGGTGTCTCTAGCTATTATAGTTGCTGAGATCGACGCGTTCATCCGGACAGACAGACAGACGGACAGACGGACAGACAGACGGACATGGCCAAATCGAAATCTCTTTTGATACTGATCAAGAATATATATACTTTATAAGGTCGGAGATGTCTCCTTCTGTCTGTTACATACATTTGCACAGATGTAATACCCCCTTTTTACCCATTTTATGGGTACAGGGAGTAACAATACCAGTTGTCTGGCTTTCACATGAAAAGTGACGAAATTATATGAATTAAATGTTCATTTTTCTGCATCTGCATCTGCATCGCATTTATCAGAATTTAATTAATTTCAGTACTTTATTCATTATGCAGGACCAGTCGCCTATGCAGTTTTCGGCACAAGTTGCGTACAACATGCACTTGTATTTTCAATTAGAGAATCAACTCAAACAAATGCAGGACACAGACAGACAGGACACACTCAAATGACAGTGCCGGCAAGGGGGCGGGGCAGCTGTCCCTTCGTGTAATTAATACGTACATTGTTTAGATCACCATTCAGCCGGCTAGAAGGAGATTTGCTGGCTTCCGGACGGGGCAATGGATTAGGCGCTGTACATTCGACATATTGAATATCAGGACAAGCACTAAGCCAAGGAAAGGACGAGGCAGAGACTTGTGCAAGAGGATAAGGAGGAGGCAAACAGACAGACGTGCAAATAGTTGCTCATATGACAAGTGCACAATCTAAAAAAAAACAGAACCCACAAGGGGGGAATGGGCGAGCTGTGGCCAAATTGCATTTAAATAATGAAAATGCTTAACAAAAGCACAGTAAACAAAGCGAAACAGCAAAACTAGCTAGAGAAATAGACAGACAGAAAGAAAAAAGGTTAAGAGGGGCGAGGGGCGAGGGGCCAACCAGCTGAATTAGAGAGCTGGCCGGAAGGAAATTCAACCAGCCAGCAAGGAAGGAAGTTACTTAAAATCAACAACATGTAAATAGAAAGGATACGTTTGTCGCTTCGATGCAGCTTATCCGCAGTGCCACAGCCTTAACCCTGCAACCCCAGCCCCCCCCTCCCCCCCCCTCCCCCGTTATCCCACTCTCCACTCTTCACAATTCCGGCCCTAACTTGGCCCCAAGCATTGTTTGCCATTGCGGTCAGCATTGTTGTCATTGACTTTGGCCAAGATCTGTTAGCGACTTTTCTTAGTTACGTTACAATGTCCAATGCCAAGTCGCTTTATTCGGTTGATTCATGAATAAGTGAATAGGTTGGCATTCTTATGACTATGTCGAAAAGAGCATAGCATATGGACAGTACATGGAATACCATTTCAATCCGACTATCTTGAGGCATCTGCACAGTAAGGACTCGGTCAAATTAACCAAAAACTTGATTGATTTAGGTAAAGATTGCAACTATTGGCCAAACCAGGTCAATTTCTTTACATCAAAATAGATAATTAACTCGCCAAGCCACACAATCCATTTGACAATTTAACAACTACGAGTGGTAATTAGGGAAAAGTCTCAGTTTTCATTTTCTATCAATACTTTAGCCATTATTGGCAGAATGGAAACAACATTTGATGTTTGATGTGTATTTATCGCATTTGATTACAGCTTAATTAATGCTGGTTTTATATTCACAAACATATCTATTTGAGCTACAACAAATTGATGCCGCGGGTGTAATTGATGGTTTAATGAGTTTTAAACATCCATCATTGTTACGACTTGTATTACAGCTATAAAAGTGAAAATGTTTGGTATATATTGCTAGCCGTAGGGTGGCTACGGCATGTTTCGATTTAACCATGCTAACATTATTTCCCAATTAGTATCTCCCACCTGTCAAACTTGACCGCCAGCCACATCGCAAATTGAATTTTAGTGCTTGAATTGAAATAGATTCCACTGTACCTAACTTGTGGCTAAGTGTTTCAGGCTAAATAAGCTTGACTTCCGTCCTAACATGACTTTACCTAGTCTAAACTAACCTAACCTAACTTAACTGAACCTTACCTAACCTAACCTAACTAACGGAACCTAACCTAACCTATCCATTTGAAATCATTTAAATTGGCCAAAATGTGTTTTTCTTTAACAACGTATTTAGTTGAACCAACTAGAGATCAATTCACGCAAACTGAATCAACCAAATTGTAAAGCTTCATTAGTAAAGCGAAGACTCGTTAGCATTTTGAGCAAACATCTAACCAAACTATCGCAAATAGCCAACTAATCAAATGGAACGCGCTAAGCACTTGTGGCGCCACAAATTGTTGACACACACAGCAAAAATTTGGCACACTAATTAAACAACATAACCTACAAATTTCGTTATATACCTTGCATTCAGTTGCAATTGGTTACTTTTTCGTTTACATCTGAGACAAAATTTCAACAAATAAAGCAGTTTTCATATTTCGTATGTAATTGTCATAGCAGCTTTGAGACTTATGCACGCAAAATGGATTACTTTTCATAAATTATGCAATCTTATGCATAACTTTTGAGCTGTTACTTATGTTGAGTGTACTGTAAGCTATTATTTTACGTACAGCATATGTATATGAAAAATTCTCCGGCTTTGGGAGCAGCTAGATTGAAGTCAAGGTTGCAATCAGTCCATCAGCTGCGCAGTCAATCATTCAGTCAATCAAGCCATGCAAACATAAGTCAAACAATGCCAGTCAAGTGCAGATTGCTTGTTTTATTTGATTAAACAATAAGTACACACCCACACACCCACACACGCACACACACACACTCACACACACACACACACACACACACACACACACACACACACACACACACACACACTGAAACAAAGTAAGCTAACGGGATGTGTGCGTTTGTGTTGGTATTTTTCATGCTTCTGCATTGCAAAATCTTTTAACCGCACGCGCTGCAGGCAACTATGACCACGCCCGCAGTGTACAATGTAAAACAAATTCAGGATTCACACACACATAGACACACACACACACACACACACACACGCACACCAACACGCTCGCATACAAATTTGGAGCAACAAATGTGATTGATGCTCAAATCGCGCTCAAATATTACGATCTACCAATTCAATGCCGCCCTCTTGTTACGCAAACATGGCATTATGCAAAGGGGCACACCCACTACACACACACACACACACACACCCACACACGCACACTTACATCCCAATGCATACTAATGGAATTGTGTTACATTTTGATAAGCTTTGGCCACAGACTCGCTTGCAAATTTTCGTTTGTTGTTGGCTCAATAAGCGCCTTAAGAGCACATCGAATATCAGCACCTCCTGGGAGCAAGCGTGTGTATGTGTGTGTGTGTGTGTGTGTTAGAGATGAGCTGTGACTGACCAATAAAAAATAGCATGACAAATGTTGCATCGTCACATTTCCGATACTCACAGTTACAGTGCCATTATTATATGCCAATATTTGAAAATATAAAGATTAAATAATCATCGAAATTTGTTCACCATTTGAGTCACCGATTTATCAAAATTGTGATTCTTGTAACTGTGAATTTATGTAGAAAATTTCAATAATATTCGTCAACGATACTTAAAAGCAATGAAATTGATTGCCATTCCAAACTTAGACACATAAAGTCACAGTTATGTGTCACCAATTATGTCACTGTGACTATGAACTAACAATATAGCTCATCTCTGGTGTGTTTGTGTGTGTTTTGTGCATTGTGGCAGGCCAACTGATAGCAGGCAGTCGTCAGTTCTAAGTCTTTGGTTTTCAGTTTTCAGTTTCCAGCCCACAGTCCAAAGTCCGCTCAGCCCTTAGTCCTCAGCCCTCAGTCCTCAGTCACTCGTCAGCTGTCAAATGTCAATTGTCAGTTGTCACTTGGCTGCCTCGTGTGGCCTGCTAATGCGTATTTGCACTGATGTGCATTTGAATGATGCAACTGGCAACTGGCAGATGCCAACTCCCAACTGCCTGATAGGCGCCTACTAATTGCTGTAAAGTGCCATGAGCAGCAGTCAAGCGAGGTCACATTCAATGTTCAAGATATCAGTGTCAGGCAGATGAAAGCTCTATAAGAAAGTACGCACAGCTCAAAGCTTTACACCCAAATACCGATCGAAAATGAATTTATTTTTACGTTTGGATCTTACTAGAGAAATTATAAGAACTGCAAAACATATCATTGAATTAAAAAGCTTCAGACACTCGTGTAATCAATGCATAACAGACATAAGACATAAGTCCTTGTTCGGGCGCCACATTAGGCAACAATTTTAGGACTCCATTGGTAGAATTTTTTTCTTCAAATTTATAAGATACTTGAAGTTATCGTTGAGCTGTCTTAAAATATCTTCAACTTTCCGTTGCTTAATCCATATAGCAGAGATTGTACAATAAAAGTCCCTGCTCGGGCGCCACACTAAGAAACAATTTGGAGAGCATAGAGCTTACAAAAATTATATTATTCTCACAAATTTTATAAGATACTTTAAGTTATCTTTGAATTCAATGAAAAATAAGGTCTTCAAGTACTCGTATAGCATAGAATATATTGTACAGTAAAAGTCCCTGCTCGGGCGCCACACTAAGCTTAAATATAAATACTGTTAACGATAAAATGATGTAAGCGTAGGTTCAGTTAAACTTAATTGGTATTAATTTCACAATGTCATAAAGTTACTTTAAGCGGCTGTGAGATCATGGCACTTTCCAAGCCCCAAAATTCAAAACATGCGTTTTTCAGCAGCATGGATAAAACCACAGCGCAATGTAATTAGCGCCGCCTCGTAACTATCTCCCTCCCTCTCTTCCGCTTACGTTCACACTGTGCAGCAATAAATTTCGAATTTTCATGCAAAATTTTCGCAGCCAAAGCACCTATGCCATGGAAAGGAGAAGGTAGGTGAGGAGGTGAGGGTGAGCGTCAGGCTGCCGCACTCATAAATACATTGACCAATAACATAATTTTGTTTGGCCGTATGTCATTGTTCGTGTGTGTGTATTGCCAAATGACCTCGTTACCAGACAGCACACACCAACACACACACATCGAGAAATCACAGCGCACAACAACAACAAAACAAAAAAACGATAGGCGACAAAGACGCCTGGAAATATGCAGCATATGTTGCTGGCATGGACTAGGGACTGTGATGTGTGTGGCGGTGGTGCGGTGGGGATTGAAGAAGTGGGGACCAGGGGTAGGGCAAGTAGTTGGCCATGTGCCTGGGGAGGGGAAGTTAGGTGAGAGACTCGCAGTGCGGCAGTATAATTAATGGGCGTATTGGGGCATGCAGCAGCGTTCCCCAGCACAACCAACATCGGGCCATGCATTGCGATTTGGGATATTAAATGTTACGATGCAGGACGAGCTGACTGGACGGCTAGAAGTTCCAGTCCGGATGCCTATGAATATGCCATGAGCCATGTGACGAACCAACAAAATGTTTGTTCCTATGTGTGCCTGTGCGTGTATGTGTGTGTGTATGTGTGTGTGTGTGTGTTTCTGATGATGATCACATGCTATTAAACCGCAATACAATAGCAATTTTCAAATAAATGATTTATGACTCTGGACATGCAGAGCTGCCGGCTGCCGGCTGCCGACGATTGCCGCAGACTGAAAATGCCATAAAATGTACACATAGACAGCGGGACAGGAACAGGGACAGGGACAGAGACAGGGATGGGGAGAGGGAGTTGGAGGTGGTGGTACGGGAAAGCACTAGCAGGACGGTAGAAAAGCACCCAAATATAGTAGGAGGAAGAAATCAGATATGAAATCTATGGGATAAAGTTCAAAATGTGGCCAACAAGTTCATTTCTTACATTGTGTTGACCAAAAAGTGTGCAAAATGGACTGTCTACTGATAACTACAAAGTGTATTTTGTGTGGATTGCCGCAGGATATCATCAAATTAACAGTTATGTACACTGCACTGTTATTATGACACTTAAAGTGCTCTAGACTGTTCCACCGAAGAAGAACTGTTTTCAATTTAAACAGAAGTGCATTACTTAAATGCATATATTGGCTTGGCCATATGCTATCTGATTATATTACCATATTATCGCAAGCCAACACTTTATAAAATTGCATTGAAAGTGAAACAGATTAATTCGTTCGTTGAAGTGCAGTTCAACAGAAATATTCTCACCCGCATTGAGACATGTGGCATGAGTAAAATAAACTTGTCCATACATTATAGTATCCAAATTCGTTTTGAATTTCCGATCAGAAGTTCTAGAAATTTACTTTCTCCTTCTCTGCAAGCCTGTAACTCTAATTATGCTATCCAAAAACCTTTTCGAATCTTATGTTCTAATTATAACAATCTTTTCCATATTTGTGTCGTATTAAAAGGGATAAAACGTGATCATAAATTTGTCCCAATGTAACAGAAGCAACTCGGACCCTATGAAGTATTTGGGATCAGTATCAATATCAAAGCTAGGGACACCCAATTTGGCATGTCTAATCCTGTTCAGATGAAGATTTGATAGATATAGACACCCAAATCCCCACAAATCGTTAAGAACACTTTATCACGACCATTTTAAAGAATTTTAATTTAAATTTTTTATTGAATCTCGGCATTTCTGAGATTTACTAAAATCCGTTCGTATGATAAACACTGAAGTTGTTCAAGACTCCACTACCAAGCAGAGGAAAGCAGCATTGCAGCTCTGCTTGCTTGCACTGCCGCTGAACTGCTTGTCGTGCATACTCGCCTAGTACACCCTAACTGGCTTGCCATATAAGCTGAGTTTTGAGCACGACTGAAGCATCAGAAATGCTGCTGGCATGCTCCATATTGAAATATTAAGTATGCGCCAGGTATGCAGCAAGCAAAGCAGTTGCTGTTGCCGTTGCACATGCTGACCTGACCACATTGACCGACAACTCAGCAGCTGGCCGCACAGACTGCATTGCGGCTAAACAGACACGCACACACACGCACACACACGCACACACACACGCACACACACTCTGTTTGCCTTGCGGTTAGCTGTCTTTATTAAATTCCTTGATTTGGCCATTTGGTAGAACATGGCTTACGACTGGGCAGCCTTGTGCGAGCTGTATCGTAGTTATGCGCGTGATTCACGCGCCATTTGCTGCAGCATCTAATTGGCCAACCGCAGCGCCGGAAAGTATGCAACAAACTCTTTGCGTCATGCGCTGTCAAATCAGCGCCCAATTGACTAAAGGCAAGGGTGGGGCAGGCTGGTGGGTTAAGCTGTCATTGCCAGGCCAATGATCGGGGTACATTCACCTGTCGCCAGCACGCAAAATAAACTCACACACAGGCACAGACACACACACACACACACACAAACACACACACTATACCGTGAATGTCTCCATTTTGTGTGCGTTTTTTATTGTTTCTGTTTTTGTCGTTGTTTTAGCTTGACGTTGACGTTGACGTTGTAAATTTTAATGCAAAACTCGTTTATACACAACGACGACAACAAAATGGAGGCAAAACAACACCAACAACAAGAGCGACAACAACAACATCGTCATTCGCTTCTCAAGCATTTGCGTGACAGCGTCACCTACCCCTACCACCCTACTCCGCCCTGCGGAGGGTTACCCAACCTACCACATTCAGCGGGTTGAGGAGGGGAAGTAGGGACTGGGGGTCTGCCATTTTGACAGATGCCAAAAACACAAAACGAGCAGCAAAACGCAACTTTTTATTTGTCTTTCATGGCATAATGCTGTCAATACCAAGAGGTAAAAAAGCTACATAACAAATGGAGTACGGACTGGACAGATACCCTGCAACTCAATTGGCATAGCACGTCAGGCAATGTGATCCCCGACTTGGCCCTTTTTCTTGTTGCCCAAACTGACAGGACGAATGTCAGGAGATTTGCCACGGTTCAGGAGATAGAAAAACCAAAATTGATTTAACCTATCATCTGTCAAAAGCAGTCTACAAATGCAAAATGGCTGATAATATACACACACTCGTATGTTGCCAACATGTGCACTGTTTATTAAAAACACGTGGTAGGTTAGGTTAGGTTACAATAGGTTAGGTTAGGTTAGGTTAGGTAGAGCCGGTGACCAGCATGTGGTGGCCGCACATAGACCAGGCAGGTCTATAGTGTTGCCGGATACTGAAAGTCATTTGGCATTCGATTACGTAATCTATCTAAGATCCTTCTTTCACCATGTTTTTTTTTCAAATCAACAAAAAGAGAAAAACTCTCGATTTGAAGTAATATTTTTCAAACTTTGATTACTAATGAATGTTGTTCCAAAAGATCTTATTAAGAATAGGTAAACGTGTGCAAAATGTTTTTTTTTTTTCATTGAAGAGATTTATTTTTGAAGATTACGTAATCATAGGTGGGGGAAGGGGAGGTCAGCTAATGCTTAGGTTTGGTTACATGGGGAGAATATTTTTTAAAGGAAGTGTTTGTATGTTAAAATATTTGAAAAATTTTAACAAACAAAACAAAAGCCAGGAAGATAAATACGTCAAACTTGTAATTTCAATTACTTAGGATATTTTGGAATTTAATAAAAAATCTGAATATCACAATATTAATAAATTGAATTACTAAAATAGGAAACAAAATTATAGCGATTGTAAATAAGATGTTCGCTGGTTTTATCAAATGGCATAAAAATGGTGGTTAATCAGTGTCTCATAAGGAAATACCTCAAAGTCGAATGTGATTGACTGTTGATCAGGAATATATATGCTTATGAGGGTCCTTTTGTTAATAACATTCATTTGCATAAGCTTAATATACCCATTTGAGGCACTTTTACAGCGTTCAGCGTTCAGGGTATAAATAGCTGCGGGGCATATAATGAGAGTAAGAACGAGTGAAAGAGAGGAGAGTGTGTGTTAGAAAGAGAGGCAGTGAAAGGGGGGGGAGATTGTAGTCGGTTTATGTGCCTGCCTGACCGTCGTTAGTTAGTTTTTACGATTTGCCTGTCATAAAAATTAATATTTTGCTCCCGCTGGGCGATAACGGGCAACAGTTGTGAATTCTCTCGCTCTCTCTCTGGTTTACTCTCTCTCTCCGCTGCCCCCCTCAAGCCCTGAATTCCTATAAAGTGCCACGCTTTAGGCCATTGTCTTTCCTATGGAAACTTAACATGTTTTCATTTTATTTTTTATTTTTTGCATGTTTTTTTCCTATGTTTTCTCAATTGAGAATGCGGCTCGAATGTTGGCATATTTTGTGACCGCGTATATTTCATTAGGCCGACCAGAAATGTAGCTAATTAATGTCAACTAACGAATAATTGCTACAATTGCGGTAAATGAATGAGTCAGCGGCGGCGGGAAGGAGCTGGGTGGGGGGGTGGCACGCATTTAATTGCAATTGTAATGATTTATAATTTATGAAATTGAGCTGAGACCGCAATGAAATAAAATGCCTGCGCACACCAATTATATTAAATTGCTTCTATCCCTTGCCTCCCTCTCTCTCTCTCTCTCTCTCTCTCTCTCTCTCTGTCTGCCCCTCTGCAGGCCATTAGGCCTTGGACTTCAAAGAAACTGTGAAAATTGGTTAGCAACCTTCGTCACGCCACGCGGCCTGCTAATCGGCCATTCAATTAGCCACCGAACAACTCAACTACTCAACCACTGCACCACTGAGCCACTGCACCACTGAGCCACTGCACCACTCAAACGCTGAGCCACAGAACGTGCATTATTTATGCATTGCATCAAGTGCAGCACAAATGTGCAGACATGGCTATGCACGTGCTGCTAGAAGCGGTTCTGGTTCCGGATCTGCAAACCAAAAACTCATAAAACTTTGCAATTGTTTAAACGTGCCGCATCATAAAGCAGCAAACTTTACAGCCCCAAAGGGCTTTTGCGGGGGCGTGTGCGGCGTGGAGAGGGGTGGGGGTTCTGTGCTTAGCTAGGCCTTAAAATGCCGCACAGCCTAACTGGCCACAAGTTGGCGAGCAGAAACAGTTTGTTGCCTACTTTTATGGGCGCACTCGAAAGCGCTTTCGGCTGCACAAAATTCCATTGCCTACTTTTTGGGGTGCGCAACCAGCGAATGTCGGCCATTTTGGCTCTGCTTAATAACTTGCACTTGGAACAGTTTCAGCTACAGCAGCTACAGCAGCAGCAGCAGCAGCCGCAGCAGCAGCGAAATAAATGCAACAGCAGAGGCAGCACAGCTTTGCCACAGAATTGTTGCCATTTGCCGGCAGCGAAGGCGCTGAAATATGGCATCAGCTGCAGCAGTCTCACACACATGTACACACACGTACCCAGCTGCTTAAGTATGCATGCAATGCATGTTCTGGACACCCCGTAACGCAACACCCCACCCCACCCCGCCACTGCCCTGCCCATATGCAAATAAGCAAAAAAGAGCGACTGCTTGGCATAGAAATTCAAATGATCTAATGGAACCACACAACAACAAAGTTTTCAACCTAAGGGGTGTGTGTGTGGCTGTGTGTGTGTGTGTGTGTGTTTCTGTGTGTGTATGTCAGCTAAAGCGTTGTCTTCTTGTTGTAAGCCTGAGCTGCCGGCCGGGCCAAGAAGCACAAGAGTATGACTTGCAGAACAGAGCCAAGCAAAAATGTTGCTAATAAATTTGCACTGGTATGATACAAAAGAAAAAAGGCAAATAAAAATACAAATAAACAGCAAACATTTTATTCAAGTCTCTTTTCGGACAATAAAATTCCACATCTTATGAAGAACTTGAATGGGCACAAGCACCCAATATTTGTTTAAGTAATAAAACTAATTGAAAACTTTCTGCTTCGTCATAAGCTTCAAAAAATTGTAAACAAGAAAACAGAGTTATCTAAGTCAGCCGGAGACATTTAAATGTACCAGTTATATCCTGCCACACTTCGCTGTGGCACATTGTGGTTGCATGGATGAGAAAGTAGGAAATAAACAAAAATGGTTTACCATTATTTTCCCTACCGTGCCTTATGATTCTTTGTAAAGGGTCTGAGGAACTTGGAACTATTTTCCCTTACCACTATCTTCCCTCCCGTGCCTTACGATTTGTTGTATAAGGTCTGTAGAACTTAGAAGCCCATCTAACAAAAACCTTTTCTCACACATTTGCTCTTAAGCCCCTTTCCTGTCCCTGCTAATGGGTGGGAGTAGATTTTCCAAGTTTCAGACAACAGTTTTCCACCCGTGAGGTTAGATTTTTCAAACTATTCAAGCTATTTGGTCACAATCTAAAATGAGTCTGCGGCTTGTTCTCTTAAATTGTCATTATCCCTCTAGTGTTCTTCTACTGTTCTATTCAACCGGCGGTTACGAACCAATTGCGTATTATTCATCAATATTTCTTGCTCTTCCGCGACGACGTGGCATCTTCACTGGAACTGAATGAAGGAATAAGACACATACATCCACAACATCACAAAAAACGCACCACTTCGATAAACGCTTCCAAACTTAGCCAAACGGTTAAGAATTACGAAATTCAAAAAAACACTCACGCCGGTTTTAGCACTTCGTTCCGCACAGAGCGCCATTTTCATATGGTGTGACATTTATAATTCTCAAACGGTTAAAGCAGCGACTTAGTACACACGACAGGGTGTGGAAATTTCAATTACTGTTCGAAAATGTACAAAAGAATATCGAAATGGCAGTTAGCAAATGAAAATGGAAATGGCAATGGCATTGATAATTTCCACGCCCCTCTCCCTCGCTTACTGTTAGTGGGCGAAGTTATTAACTTGCACGGAAAGTAGTTGAAGTGGTTTTCAGTTGCCTTGTGGCTGGTGCACCGCAACCACAATGACTGCGCTTGCCATGCCGTAACCACACACACAGACACACTCTCACACACACAGACCATACACACACACACACAGACTATACACACACACACAACAATACACATAAATGAATATTTGGATGCTGTTTCGCAATTTGTGTAAATGCATTGAATAACACATTTTATGTCCGTCCCGCAGCCTTCAGCGGGTGGATTTTAATTGGGCGGCTGTTCAAGCACTGAAGGACTCTAATTTCCACTGCTAACTAACACTCTCCAATTGGCCTTGTTGCTTTTGTTGGTCACTTAATTAACGCATAGCCCCATTTACAGGGGGTGCAGGTAGGTGACGGGTGGAAAAGGGGTCGCCATGTGAATTATGTTTAATAAGCTTTCAAGTCACGAGCCACCTTCAACGTGCACGTAACTGGAGCAGAAATTGGCACACAGAAAACAACAACAACAACAACAACAGCAGCAACAACAACAAATTGACAAAAAATAAATACGACATTCATTTTTATGCCCCCATGCTTGCCACAAAGGACGCGAAATTCACGAGTTTCCTGCAACGTGAAACAGCCGGAAAATTATATGAAATGAAGGGGAGAGGCACAGTGGGGCCGTCTGTATGTGCGTGTGTGTGTGTGTGTGTGTGTGTGTGTGTGTGTGTGATTGCAAGCTGCACTTCCGGACGGCGTCCGACGGTCGGGGCCAATTGCCACTGACCGAAAAATCGGGAAAGCGAAGCGCAAACGAAAATGGAGCCAAAAGACAAAGTACCCTGTGGGGAGCAACAGAGAAAGATATAGAGTGAGAGAGAGAGGGAGAGCGATAAGTAACATAAAGAAACAGAAAACAGAAATAATATTGGCTTAACTTTAGCAGCGACAGGGGGGTAACCAACGGATAGAGGTAGCCCAGGACCCAGGTCCTGGTGTGGCACATAAATTTGGCCAGGCACGCGCTGGCAACAAAGCAACAAAGTCATGGGGCTAGCCGAACCTGACAGCTCAGCCCGGCTGCAACCAGGGTGCAAGTGAGGCACGCGAGGCTGGCGGGGCAAGCGAGGCAAGCGAGCCAGGCCAGGCGACTGCTCCGCTGCTCCTCTCATATGCAACGTGGTCGTCGTCGCATTGCACAAAAGTTTTAGTTACTTATGACGGGTCTGGAATTGGCACTGGGACTGCCGCGGGCTCTGACACAGCCAGCTGGCAAATGGGGAACGAACCTTATGGGCCATATGGCCAGTGTGGCGGTGTGACGGGGTCACGATGTTTCGGTGTAACGTTGTGAAGGTAAAACGGTGTGACGATGGGACTATGTGGCAAGTGACGAACTAACGGGGTGACGGTGTGACGAAGTGACGGTGTGACAATGTGACGATGGGACGGGGTCACGATGTTTCGGGGTAACGTTGTGAAGATGTGACGGTGTGACGATGGAACTATGTGGAAAGTGATGAACTGACGGGGTGACGATGTGATGGCGTGACAGTATGACGGTGTTATAATTTGACGATGTGACTATGTGAATAAGTGACGATGTGACGGGGTCACGATGGGACTATGGTGCAAGTGACGATCTGACGGGGTGACGTTATGACTGGGTAACGGTGCGAAGGTGTGACGACGCGACAGTGATGCAATGTGACGGAGTGACAGGGTGATGGTGTGAGGGTGTTATAATTAGAGGATGTGATTATGTGACGGGGTCACGATGTAACGATAGGGCTATGTGTCAAGTGGTGATCTGACGGGGTAACGGTGTTACAATTTGACAATGTGACTTTATGACTATGCGACGGAGTCACGATGGAACTATGGTGCAAGTGACGATCTGACGGGATGACGATGTGACGGGGTAACGGTGTGACGATGGAACGGGGTCACGATGTTTCTAGGTAAAGTTGTGAAGGTGTAACGGGATGACGATGCGACTATGGTGACGAACTGACGGGGTGACAATGTGACGGAGTGACAGGGTGACAGTGTGACAGAGTGACGGTGTTACAATTGACTATGTGACGGTGTGACGGGAACACGATGTAAGGGTGTTACAATTTGAAGATACAACGGAGTGACAATGTGACGATGTGACGCTATGCATATGGCAGCATAATATGACAGTAGAATTAGTGTACAGTAGGGAGCAGGGGCGACAAGTGGTACACCAAAAGACAAGGCGTACGAAGCAGTTTCAAAAGCGATAGGCCATAATGTCATTGGCAGCAACAAAAGTACTCTGAAGATATTATAAATTTTAAAATACAGAATCGATAATAGACAGGGAATAAGAGCTATACAATTCGATTGTATTCCCACACAAAATAAGCAACTTTCCCGATTTTCTTTAATACTTTCAACACAACTGTTGGTTTTTAACTAAATTCAGCTTGGTTGTTGTGAACTTCAGTTGATTTATCTAATTTATTCTGTTTAAAATGTATAAATTGATGTTATGTTTCAATTTGAAAACTATTCGGCCAATATGCCAAATTTAATTAGAAAATCTGACCAGCACAATCTAATTAGAATTTCTATTCATTGGAATTTGGTGTGTAAACATTATTAAAACTATTAAAATAATTGTGTACACATTGTCGCACACTGTTCGACATTAGCTATCCCTTTCTGGCATACTATAAACTCCCTTTTTTGGATACTAGAGACAAAACTGAGAGCATTATTTCATTCGACTTTATACGGTTAGCAGACTTTCAATATAAATCAGCCAATTCTCGAGGACTTTATTGGAAAGCAATGTAATACATGACGAATTAAGATACTTGCCGAAGTCAACCCAAACCGATATGATCTATTTAGGATTGGATATCTTCAGTAACTACATTGGATGACAATAGATATATCTGTCAAAATTTTGTTGGTATGATATATAACCAGCAAAGAATGTTTTCAGTAATTCGAGAATAGATTTTGACCTTTTTGTCCTTTGTTAACTAAAACCAATTTATTGTCGCAAATTGACTTATTCATCTAAATTGCAAATAAATAAATAAACTTATGATCCAAATAGCTGCAAACATTTTGGTTGAAGAAGAATAATCGATTTACCAAGCATCATTAATCACTATTAACTGCTTTAAGTAAGCTGTTACAATTTGTGTGTGATTTTACAATATATACAAGATATTCGCATTTCAAGGTTTTACATTAAATAATTTTGATTTTCATTTGTATAGCTATAATATATGTAGGTCGTAACAATGATGGATGTTTAAAACTCATTAAACCATCAATTACACCCACGGCATTAATTTGTTGTAGTTCAAATAGATATGTTTGTGAATATAAAACCAGCATTTAATTAAGCTGTAATAAAATGCGATAAATAAATATCAAATGTTGTTTCCATTCTGCCATAAATATGCATATATTTTAAATAATGACTAAAGTATTGATAGAAAATGAAAACTGAGACTTTTCCCTAATTACTACTCGCAGTTGTTAAATTGCAAAATAAATTGTGTGGCTTGGCAAGTTTATTATCCATTTTGAAGTAAAGTAAATTGTCCGATTGAGAGAATTGTTGAAATCTTCAACTAATTGAATTGAGTGACCAAAACTTAATCAATTTTCTTGGTTAATTTGAAATTTCCTATCCAAACTTGACTTGACATGTCTGTACACAAGGCAAAGAATATATATATATATATTTATTTGATGGGGCCAGGAATCTGTTATCGCTTTTAGAAATGTGCAACAATGTTTAAAGGCCAACTTGTTACACTTAATACACAGCTCACTTTAGTAAAGTTATTTTGTAATATATTATCATTATACGATACGCTTACCCCAATGCAAAATGCCAAGAGGGAGCCGAGACTTACCTGTAAAGAGAAATGGAGAAAGTAAATATTTAATAAAAGATTGACAGGAAAATGCTTTTGTGATGACATCGTACAGAAAATGTAGCAATTAAATTCCATAGAAAAAACTGCAATATAACTACATTCAAATAACTCATGCCAAAGGAGAGAAAGACTTAGATAAAAGGAGAGGTAGAAGGAAAGGCAGGAGAAAAGGCAGAGGCAGAGAGAAAGCAGTTGGAAATTCTAAGGACATTATTAAGATGTCATTCAAATGAAAATGAAATAAATAAATGGCCAGCAGGTGAAATGCTTAATAACTGTAAATTGCTATCAAAACACGCACACACACACACACACACACACACACACACACACACACACACACACACACACAGCACAACTTTTAACATTTCCACTAGAAATATTTATAATTATAATGCATACAAAGACTGCAAAAAGGATTGTGCCACAGGGCGGGGCGCAGAGGCGACAAGAGCAACAACATAAATGGCAAAACAGGAAATTAAAAAAAGATAGTAAAAGATAATTTGAAAAAAATGAAAATAAAACAACTTTCAAATACTTGATTTCACATTCAACTGAAAATATACCCTTACAGATATGGTTTCATTCAGATTTGAGGTCTTATAAGCATACTTTTTAATTATAATAAAACGGTGATTTGAATAAAGAAATCTAGCAGTTAAGATCTGAAGTTCCAGATAAGTCTGGTAACAAAAAAAAGGGAATATTTCTAGGTCGAAAATGGGATATGTTTTTCACCAATTGGAAACTGTCCGTTCTGTTTTAATTATTCAACAAGTTTGCAATGAAAATGTGTTACTTGTATTCAGAGTACTACTCACATAATGTCGATCTTAACTAATAAGAAATCTTTTTTTTATTTACCACATCAATCCTAACTACGTAGATTACCTTACTTGAAGCGCCATGCTTATTATAACTACCCTCCAGTTCTGCTGTTAGCGATACGTATTTTTCAGGAGTGAATTCATGGCATACCATTCACGTATGTATTACTTTGACAAGCGTCGCTGCATTACCATTCAGCTATGAATTCATAGGTGAATGGTAATGGGTGAATTCACTTGTGAATGGTAATGGGTGAATTCACCTATGAACGGTAATGCAGAGGGTAGCTATTGGTTACCGCCAATGACATGCCCATGTTAAATTCATGCCTGATTTGCATTGCCGGTAATCCAGCTGGTAATGGGTGGTCCTTACCGAATACCCATGAATAACCCATTACTCACGAGTGATCCGTACTACTGGGTAGGAAAGGAACTTTAATTGAATTAAGATCTTTTTTATTTCAAAGTCTTGTAATTATTTATTTAACTAGTATTCTGGTATCTAGGTGGCAGCTTGACAAGTTTCATGTAAAAAAGATCAATATATATATATTTAATTACAAATAATTGATGTGCTTGGAGGGCAAACAATATGATTGAATTATAATGCTCAGTATCTGAAGTTAGGGTATAGGGAATGCTTAGAAATTTGCAGTGAAACTATTATGTCTAAATTGAGTACGCAACGCATGTGAGCAAGGCCCAAAATTCTCGCAAGGACACTGTTGAAATATGAGATGGCGACACACACACACACATACACACACTTACACACTTACACACATACACACAAACTTACACACACTTACACACACATACACAGATAGACACTCGGACGTGTCATTTGTGCGCTTTCTATGCGTTATGATTATATCTTAATGAATGTTATGAAACACATAAATCAAATTGTGAAAACGCCACAAGCAGTTGGACAAAGGCCCAGGACGAGCACAGGACGAGGAACCCGCTGGCGCCCACAAATAAACAAGGCAACAAACAAAGAAAGCCAGAGCGGGTAGCAGGGAGAGGCACTAAGAAAGAGAGAGACAGCGAGTGTCGGAGGGACAGAGATGAAGAATGTCCGGGACTAATGTTCATGTTGACGAATGCAAATTCATAAAAAGGCCCCAGTCGGACAGGACGAGAGGGAGGCAGGATGATAGGAGGACAGGAGGAAAAGTGGACAACGGCAAGTCATGTGGGCTGTTAGCTGGCAGCTCTCCAATCTCCGCTCTCCGCTCACTCGGTTCTCCACTCTCCACTCTACAATTTGAAGGCACTAAGTAACACGACAGCTTGGCAAATGTTTGGCTTTGCTTTGATTTTAATGTTAATGCCCCCCCCTTAATGCTCCTCCCCCGGGCACAATGGGCGTGAGGATAATCTCATTTGGGCCTGGCTAAGAATCGTGCCCGGCCAAATGACAAGCAAACAAACAAAGTTGCCCTAAAAGCATAGCAAGAATGTCCGCAATGTGATTTACTTTCCAACCAGAGCGACGGGGGCCAGACTTTGCCCAAAGGCGGGCTGGGTGGAGAAAGTGGTGCTGTGTAGCAGCGTTAAGAAAGGCAATAGTCTCATGCAAAACAGCCTCAAGTATCCTTCCCAGCCATGGCATTCACACAATGAACTACCATTCACAAGAATCACAAGCAGTTTCAACACTTTCAGCTCACTAACCCAAATAAATACTCAATCGAAACACAAATAAGTGAAAGTTATTGTCTCTTATCATCTCTATCTGTTAGTTTTTGCAACTGTTACTTTTCTTCCTTAAGGAGAGCTGCATTGATCCATGCTGAATGCAATTTGTATATCCTGTAGCCATAACTTGTTATAATTGGGTAGAGAAGATTTCTGACTCTATAAAGCATCAATTGCAATAGGTCCATCTCTATTATTGTTCGATATCGATAGTGCCAAGACTTGATAGATTCGCCAGTGATAGCGTAAACTAAAGAATTCATCGACTAAAACTCAAAATCTTGAAGAATTACAACGATTCTTGGGATTGAGTGGCGCGATTCAGATATGTCTTCAACTAGCCTCATTAAAGTGAAAGATATCGATAGTGAAAGAACCTCGATAACCGCCCGAAATCAGCAATAATCGATACTAATGATACGATAACTCTAGCTCTTGTATGAAAGAATGTTGGGTTACTTTAAAGCTGGCAAACAGAGCATGCTTTAGTCGAGCACTCTCGTCTGCAGAATTCTCCTCTGTTTTCTCCATTATTTCTATTTTGTGAACCAAAAATGGGAACAGCCAGATGTCGCGTGGGCGTAGAGTTTGGAGTGGATGCAGTGCGGGTGAGCTGGGGGCAGGCGGGTAGAAGTTTAGAGCGCTGCAACTTCAACTTAGTTATATGCAGCTGTGAGTTATTTAAGCGCGAAAAAACTACACACAGCGGGTCGCGACGGTGCGGGAGGCAGGGGTCGGGGGTCGAGTTCATTGGGAGGCTGGCAATGTTGCGTATACGCAATGTTGCCTGCAGTCATCGCCGGATTGCAGCTCAAATGGATACAAATGTCGCACAGTACTTTTGTCCGACTGTGTGTGCGTGTATGTGTGTGTGTGTGTGTGTGTGTGATAGATAAAACTCAGTCGTTGTTGTTGTGTACAAATGACGACAGCAGCGCCAACAACAAGAACAACAACCACAACAAGAGACTGCAACGCAGAAAAGAAGGCAAAACTTGCTGAAAAAGTAAATAAATGAAATAAAATTAAATAAAAAACGTCTGCCACGCGGCGCCTGTCCCGTTTGGCGGCTTGGTGGCTTAAGGAGCATAGGGGCATGTAGGCATAGGGGGCAGAGGGAGTGAAGAGTGTAGAGTGTAGACTGCAGAGTGTAGAGGGCAAGGGAGGGCAAAAAATGGCAACAACTTTTAAAACTCATTAAAATTAATGAAAGCCACGCACTTCAGCCCAAGCAAGGCGAGGCGAGGCAAGGCGAGGCGCAGCACCTCAGCGGAGCCGCACCAAGCGGTGCGGAGCGGGAGCGGTAGGGGAGGGTACTGCAAGTGCAAGTTGGGGCAAAGGCCAATGCAATGGCGCCTGTAATTATACAAGTGAGCAAGCATATTGCAACCGTGGCAGCCCCCCAATGAAATCGCATGAAAGTTCATTAAAACAAATTAAAAGCAAAGAGCAGCCGGCAAATGGCCAAATGGCCGAGCAAACGTGCCGGAAACATGGCAATAGCTGTGTCCCCAGCGTACGGGGGGGGGGGGGTTGGGGCTGGCGCTGGCGCTAACAAATATAACTACAAACGGTGGATCTCTAAGCAGGAACATCAACAACAACAAGCTGAAGGTCAACACGTTGCAAGTTTATACTTATTTTGATCAGACTTTGATAACGAGCTTTCAAAGTTCAGTTCAACTTTCAACTTTCAACGCAATTTATTTGTCAGCGATCCCTGACAACTTTCACATCCTTTGACACACCTGTGTAGTTTTGTTTTGCACTTAAACCTATTGGGAATTATAAGCACAACATATTGCTTTTGATTACCTGCCATATTTATTATAAAGTTTCATATGAGCATATGAATTATTAGTTTTAAAACTAGTAAAAGCAGATAATATAAATGTGAAAATGTATGTTAAAGGCAGAAGTAGATTCCTGTAGGTTCCTGTAAGAATATATCCTAGGCAGCTCAAGTTTACATTGCATTCTGAATACTCCGATTGGTTCTAAGGAAACATTAGTTATTTCAGCAACTGTTTTTCTATTGTATGTCCTTGCCTGTCCTTTTTGGGTGTTTGAGACTTGGGCACAGACTGTAGAGTAGTCGGGCCATTCTGGACCTGAATACTCTTACTAACGCTTACATATTTTCCAATAAACGATTCCCAGAAAGGACTTTATTAAACACGCTCGCTGTGCAGCAGTTGGTTTATGTACTCCTCTGTATAGTATATGCAAATAATACTCAATTGACTGCTTTCTGGGCCTTCATGAATATGTTGCCTTGCCTTTGTTGGCAATAAGGTCAAACGAGCGATATTGGATCAGAAATATATGAGTAAGAGTCAACATTGGGAAATAAAATGCTCATTTTATTCCGCGAAATGAAGCCAGCGAGTAATATCTGTGCAGAATGCGCAATGAAAATAAATATTTCAGGACATCTGTACAAACGAATGTCCCTTGTGCAAAGCACTTTGTGCTGTGAATGTGTAAACGCAATATAAATACATATAAATATATATTAAGTACTGGCAATTCTGCATCAAATCAATCGAGAATGCACTTTAAGCTATTTTCAAGGATTTCTACACTTGTTGTAGCCAGAAATATAGTCCCGAACTTGAATAATTAATGAGCAGGTATATTTTGAGATTCGCAAGATGCAGCTACGAGTATTATGAATGCCAAAGGATAACCACATAAACATGGCCCACATGCTCGCAGTTCGCAGATGAATATTTGAATACTAGAACTGAAGCACTCGGCTTTCAAGTGCCGCATACGCCACGTGGCACAACAAATAGAAGGAAACCAAGGTCAGACATGGCCAAATATATGAATACAATGCGATATGGAAAGGAAACATGTTAAACAGAGTAAAGAAGGGAGTGAGGGAAGCTGATAGAGTAGGCTGAGAGAGTGGGCCTCTGAACAGGATGAACAGGAGATTAACAGCAGCGTTTTGAGAGCAATGCGAGTGTAGTTATATTGGCAACAACTCTTTCAACTGGCTGGCATTATGGCCACCACAATTACAAGTCAAGAAGAATGACTTGGGCCCCCACATCTTCCGGTTGAGGCAGCCGCCTTCTGTGCAGCTGCGGGGCAAAGTCAACAAAGCGCGTAATTTACATTTAAAAACTGTTGCAACAAAGAACCGGAAACGGCAATAACAGCAGCAGCAGGGAGAGCAGGCGTAACAGTACCAACTGCAGCTGCAACAACAACTGCCAGCTGGCAAGGAACAATGCAATTGGGTTGACTGCTGGCAAAGTGCAACAAATGGCAGGCAACACTTGAGAGTAAATTGTTTAATTATGATAATCAAGAGACTTGTCCTGGAGAATGTCCTGCAATGACTGCAGCATAGCCTGGTAGTAGTAATTGCAAATGATAGCGAGCCTGACAGCTGCTGCAGCAGAAAGCCTGCAAATTACAGCAGGAGTCTTGTTAGGCGCCTCAACTAATAGCACATTCGTGAAGAAAAAACGCAAAGAGAGAGCTGAAAATTTAGATACAGCAACTTGATGGCAGTCCACAGCGATGTGCATCACAATTAAGAGAGAGGAACATCAAAAGAGCCTAAAAAGGGACTTCTAGAATTGTCATAAGGACTCTCCAACACATCAATAAATAACAAGTAATGCTCAAGTCGAGTATTCCTGATTGCGAGACACAGATCTGAGATACCCAAACATATTTTCGAGCACACACATGCTTCAAGCAGTTCAGCGGCATTGCAAGCAAGCAGCGTATTTCAAGTGGCGGCTGCTTCTTCCGCTCTGCAGTACTGAAACTAAATTCTTGAATATCTTCTGTATTTCATTGCTGAATGACTTGAAAGAGGCATTCAAGAATTGTGGAAATCAAGGCTATAAGGCCGGTTCTGAATTCCACTTTCGAATCAATTCCACAGAATAGCGTGTAGCATACTTTTTAGAGCAGACAAAATTTAAGAACCTTGCTTTCTTGTATACTCATTTATTTTATGGACTGACCCAAAAGCATATTTCTGTGGAATTGATTTGAAAGAGGAATTTAGAACAAGCCTGAATACCTATCAAATTGTCCTTCTAAAATAGTTCTTATTGATTTGCGGGAGGGTTTGGGTGTTGCCTGTTGGTTCTGAACAAGTATATATATACTTTAAAGGCTCGAAGATACCTCCCTCTGCTTGTTACATACACTTTCACAGCTCCTCCTTTCACAGCACCCTCTTCTTACCCATTTTATTGGTATTTTCTTAGTATAGGATCATACAGAATAGGTACAATACCAAAGTAGTAACAGAACTGAAATTATCGCGAATTTAGTCTTAGTTGTTTCTGTTTAATGATAAAAGCACCCGTTCTCGTTTCCACTTTCGAATTAAATCCACAGAAAAGAGTGTGGGAAACTTTTTGCAAAAAGGATGAAATTAGAAATCTTGGAATTGTTTTCGTTTTAAGAAGATCCGAAGCGCATGCTTTACACAATTCTGTGGAATTCGTTTGAAATGCCATCGGATTAACAGGAGCTGGCAGTCTACCCAACCTGACCTAGCCCTACGAAAAGTTCATCGCTGCTGTGTCCTTGCTACTCCTGCGAATAGCAACCGAGTGAGTAATGTGCTTCATTACTGAGCTACACGCTGGAAGGCCTAAATGATACGTTGCCAAGGAGCTCGGTGGCCAGTAGTTGGCATAAGCCCATAAAAGGCACCACTGTCGCATTGTGTTTTATAAATGAAACTCGAATTTTATATTGGCAGTGGTGTTAATCAGGGCTTCGTCAGAATTTTCTACCTTTTTGGCTTTACAGCGACTTTTGTGGCAGCCACTTTGGATTCTGCGAATACAGAGGACAATTTTTAAAGCATGCTTTTGAGCGCAACAAGCATGAAGGCGCACTCAGACACACACACACACACACACACACACACACACACACACACACACAGAGAGGCAGGCGAGGCAGGCGAGGCAGAGGCTTTCTCGTGGTGTGCGACGCTTCAGACGAGCGTGGATTTTAGCACAGTAATTAAAGCGTAATGGTTAACTGAAGCCGCCACAGTGCAAACAACTAGCTACGTAACACGTCACAACATACAGACTACAAAATACCCTGTAAGCAGCTGCAAGGCCCAATACAGTCTGGTCAAAGCCAAGTTTAAGTAGGCTAAGCAAACATAAGTGCAGCCATTCTTAGGTAGCATGTGTGTAGTAAACACAAGTTGTATCCTGTTCGGCTCGACAATCAAGAGTCTTGATATTTTTGCTTTGCTTTTTACAGGGTATTTAATTGAAGAGCGGTTGCGGCTTTGTCAGCTCACACACAAGCACCAACAGCTGGCAGTTGCATGCAACGCTGCGCTTTAATTAATGTCAATGCATGTTGACAACAACAATAATGACAACAGCAACAACAACAGCAATGTTTCAGTTGTTGTTGCCATTCAACAACATCAACAACATCAACAACATCAACAACATCAACAACAACAACAACAACAGCAACAACAACAACACTTGCCCACGCCCACGCCCACTAATGTAGAAGTGTTCTTTTCAATTTTTGCTGTGTTTATTTTTGCCAAGTTTGCAAAATTATATAACTACTCGTAAGTGAGTACTCGTTAAATACTTATATAAGTCCGCCCAGATCAAGTTGGCAAAAACCCAGCCATGGAAATTAATAAACAAAACTCAATACGCTGAAAATCCAAGTGTGTATAATATTTGTGCTTCGTTCCATCAATATTTTAGCACTATTATCCTGTCCTATCTGAGCCTATTAACCAGCTAACCAAGAATTTCTTTTAGGTGTACTAGGCTACCACTTAAAATCAGCGGAACTAGCCGGACAGACGAGCATTTTACAAGCCTGATATACTCCTTATCTTAGGAAACAGAGCATTGGAATCTAAGAAATAATTTGTACTTAGGCCTGCAGAAATTATACCTTAAAAATATTCGCAGTTCGAGGAAACTATTTCAGTAATTAAAGATGATTTTAATTGAAATTTCTAAAAGGCATAAGAAATTGGGATTATCTAACTAATTTTGAGACAATCATTATATTATATTGCATCCATAAAGCTACGAGATGGATTCCCAACAAGTATTCTTTTTGGGGAGATTTTGTGGAATTCGAAGATTCCTTTCTCTGTCTGTTGATATAAAATATAAAAATGGTTTATGGTATAGATCCTAGGTTGAAAAAAGCTGAAAAGTATTCACAGTTTGATCAAACTTGATACCGTATCCTTCTAAAGATTGTAGATCAGAACTCTGATCACGCTGTACTCAGCTGTGCAATTTCCTTAGACCTACGCATATGTCTTAAGCGGTTCAGCAGCAGTGCAAGCAAGCAGAGCATTTAAAAAATTACTTTTTGAATAACTTCTGTGTTTATTTGCAGATTGACTTGAAATTTGAGCCATACATCAAAATGAAACCAAGAATCATGCGTGTCAATGAGCAAGTAAGATATCTTCAAAGTTCTTCCAGAAAATAGCTTTTATTAATTAGAGGGGGTGTGGGGGGAAAATATTAAAAATGTGATAGGGCCAGATCGACACGCCTTTTCATACAGATCAAGAATATATGTATTTTATAGGGTCGCAGAAGCTTCCTTCTGCACAGTATAAGGGGATACTTATACTTTGTATATGTACAAAGTATGAAAACGACCATAATATGAAAAACTTATAATATTTTGTTTAAAAGACAACTACAACAAATTTGAATAGTTTTATATTTCAAGAGAATGCACTTTCAGGAAAGTGAAAAACTTAACGTGCCCCATAGTTCTTCTATACAAGTATATCAATAGCAAACTATGCTTGACTTTACAGTTTGTTTATGCTTCGTTGTATTTGTGTGAGTCTGTCTGTCTGTGTGTGTGTGTGTGTGTGTGTGTGTGTGTAGGTGTATATGTTCGCGTAGCCAACCATGCACGCTGCATTACTTTGCTGCGGTTTGGCAACTATTTGCGCATTCCGGCAGCACAAACAACGCCAAACTTTTGGCCATATACTCGTAACTGTGTACAGAGTACGTTAACCAAAATGAAACTTCTAAACTGAGCCAAATTATTGGAGCGATTACTTCAGTCGACAAATTTTCTAAATTGCTAAACACTCCCCAGAGTCACTTTACTTTTAGTTATCCAGAAAATCATCAAAAATTAGAATTTTTAAAAGTTAGCTCCAATAAGTTGGATTTTGTAAAGTGCAGCTGGTGTGGTTTTTATTAAATAATTAATATTGCAATTAAATAACTTTTTTGGCAAATATTTTAATAAAGCTATGCATATATATAAGGCGGGGATTGTAGCGGTTATGAGTAATGTTTTTGATGGACAGATGTACGGAAAACAAGCCAAAAATACTTTTCTTTTTCTGAGTTAATTTCACAAGACTGATCTGGATCTTCAGATGCTAACTGTGTAGGTTTCTTTATTTAAATTGGCGTTCTTATTAGAAACTAAGATGAAAGGGTTTTTTGGACTTAAAAAGAAATGTATATGTATACATATAAAATCCAAAAAGGAATTTTTATAGTTGATATTTTGTGTATAGCATAGGAAAATCCATGAAAATTTTAACTCTTATGTTAATTTGTTCTTGATAAGAAGTCTTCAGTCTTGTAAATTGGACTTAAGAATTTGAAATTGTATTTCATTTATGCTTTGGGAGAACTAACCAATAATACGAATACTAGTTGAGCCCATTAGCTGGGCATTCTTGAATTGATTGCTTATCGAGCCACTTATTAATGGGCCACAGGAAAGGACCTCTGGCATTAGCCAATTGTGAAACTGATAACAGCTTGGGCTCCTATTACAGTTCAGTCAATCAAAATGCACTTGATTCCTGCAGGAGCTCATTCAGTTTCAGTTCACATCATCGTGCTCCCGCAGCCCCCCCTCTCTGGGAATGGTGACAGGGGGGGGGGGGGGGGGTGCTCATTAACCATGTCAGCAGTTGCCTATTTATGCAGGCCCGAACTGCCGGCTGCCGTATGGGTTACTGGGCCTGCATTGGCTTACTGCAGGTTACTGTGATTTATGCGCCAGCACGGCGACTGGCGCGGGGGCTGGGTGTAGGGGTGGCAGGGTGGCAGGGTGGCAGGGTGGCAGGGTGGCAGGGTGGCAGGGTGGGCACTTGAATGTAACTCGTGTAATCAGGCGTTGCATAACATGAATGAGCGGGAACAGAGGGGGGTGCTTGAGCCAGTTGTCGACTTGGCCAGACGCGATTATGCTTCAAACGAGTTACCCAAAGAAGAGCTCCCACGCCAGACAACAACAAGGACAACAACAACAGCAACAGCAACAACAAGGACAACAACTCATTAATGAAGCGACAACTGGGCTCAGATTTGGCCCAGAAACAGATGAGAACGAACGATGATGAGAATGATGAGGAGCTTACAAACAGTTGCATTCTAATGAAGACATTTGCACGGCTAAAACGCAAAGAAAATGCACACCAACACACACACACACACACACACACACACACACACACACACACACACACACACCCACAGCAGTAGGGCTAATTAAGCAACTTCAGTTATTTACACCTTCTCTTGACCCACCGTGTCTCCAGCTCAAGAGCCGCTAATTTGCATATTTTTTTCTCTCCTTAGGTTTGTTCTTTTCCTTTTGTACTTTAATTATCAGCGGCCAGCACAAAAATAGATTTAGAGATAGCCGAATGTTGTATGCCCTGTCTTGAATACGCCAGTCTATCAGCAGTTGCTCCTTGAAAGGATCAGCTGTGGAAAACTAAAGCTCTTTCTTTGAGAGCCCCACGAAAAAGGCCGCTATGCGTCCTGCGAAGATAGCAGACTTCATCCGTGTAACCGGATGACTTTCTGGCCAAGTGGAGTAAGCCACACAGACCCAAGTGGCAGCACAAAGGGTCAACAAGTGGAATGAGAGTGTCATAAGCTTGTAAAGGAACAAATCTGGTTTCTCTAACTCGCACAGGAATCCCTTGACGACAGTGGGGAGCGAGTTTATATTAAAAATTGTAATAATTTCTAATAGGATGTAATGAGGGTTAAGCCTATAAGACACGACATTAGGGATTGCAGCTCATCAATCTCAAAAAGACAGATTGAGATGAAGCTATGTGTGTGAAAGTTGCAGCTGCATATGCCATATCTATATTGAACCCAAGCCTCAAAGGACACACTAACGGTAAGGAGGCGCGAAAATGTTAAACAAGCGCAAAGTAAATTAAACAAAGCCAAGTTTGTTGACTCGGGTATCCTGATGCGAAATCTACGGCAGTATTGCATGTGCCTGTGTTCGTACTCTGTTATTATTAACTTTGTCATTTGAAGCCAGCCTGAGTATGTAACTCAGGCCTTTATTATCTGAACTCATCAGAAGAGCAGCTGGAATCCTTTCTGCTCCTTTGATTTCCATCCTTTCCAGATTTGATTATGCGCGTTCGCTCAAAGGAAAGAAAACTCATTAAGTTTTCATTTGCAGCAGTTTAACTCTCATTTAATACAAATAAAACTAAATGATGTTATTGAAATAAGCATTGCATTTTGCTTTTTGCTTATTGCACATAACACGACTAGAATTTCCAATTATTTCTGTGCCTTTGATTGCGCTCAAAGTGAGAGTTTTGTATGGAAAAACAAGAAGAACTTATATCAGGGCTAATGCCCAATGTTGCGTGAATATATTAACTATATATGCTCATTTAAGAACAGTTTTTTGTCTTTTAAGTTGTATAGTATTGAATATTTCATATATTAGGGTTAGGTTATAGGTTGATTAAAAAAAAAACACTCAAAATTAAAACATTAAAATTGAATTAAATAAATACTTTGTGGCTTAAATACGAGTATCCTTCCAGGAAAATAGATTTGGCTGCATTATTGTGTTTCGATCATGGTTCTATATCTTTTCGTACTGACACTTTTGCATATTCAGTAATGAGAACTAAGACTTCTGGCCAATTGGGGTTATCGTCAAGCATATATCGATATCGGACTTAAATGTATTGCGAAATAAGATCAATATATGTCAGCAATATATGATATAAGTAACAGTATTCATACAAATAAAACTTTAATGATTCATACTAGTTCATCAGAAAGGAACCCACAGATTTCAGATATACTGATAGGGCTGGGGATAGATCCGATAAGCCGATGTGATATTTTGAAAAACATGTATCGATTGCAAGGCTATCGCCAGGCAATGATAATAGATCGAAGCAATCGCTTATTCCAAAAGATATGTGGATATGGTAGTCAAGGACTTAGATCAAGATACTTCAGCGATTGCCTGGAGCTAAATCTCGCACGTTATCCAACACTCAGCATCTAGGGATGGTCGAATAGTTAAGAGCTCTCTAGTGATGAGCCATAAAGTCATCTACCACATATTTTGTAACTTTTGTTTGCCTTGAATTATAACTTGTTTGTCAACAAGCAATTACAAATTGAACACAAGAAAAAAGTGTTATGGCAAAGTCATCAGAATGTTGGCTGCATTTAAATGACGCACGAAAGTATGCAACTGAGAAACAACATTACGTATACGCCCCGTTCCGTCTACGGCTGGCCGGGCCGTTGTTCTAGCCTCGGGGCAAAGTTAAAGGTAACAGAGTTTTAATACTGTGCCCCCTACTCGCGCCTCATGCTTCAGCCGCACCACGTCCCACCGCACTATAGAACATTCAAATTCATGGCGACGGCCGCCAGGTGGCGCTGCATGTGTCAAACGGTGCGCGGCTCATTTCAACGCCGGTGACTGTGGCTGTGGCGGTGGCGGTGGCGGTGGCGGTGACGTTAGCGGTGGCGGTGGCGGTGGCGGTGGCGGTGACGTTAGCGGTGGCCTGCTGTGTGGTGCACGGGGCGTGGCTGCGTTGCGAAACAACTTGCCACACAACTTGAGCAAAAGTTTTCGTCCTTCGTCCTGCGTCCTGCGTCAGTGTCGTTGTCGTCACAATTTGCGTTTTTTGCTTGCGTACTTTTTGGCATTACCTTAGCGTCACAATCAGCCATGCGGCCCTTACCCATCTCAATCCCCCCAACACCCAACACCCTTCCCCCCCCCTCCCCCCACACACGCGACAGCCAACCGCCCCCACCATCAGCTGCGACGCAAATAAATTCAAATATGCGCTGCGTGGCCGCAGGTTAAATAAATTTGTGTCCTTGTGTCCTTTGCACAGCTAACTCCGCATCGTGCAGCGTCATGGCATGTGGCTTAGGTCAGGTCTCAGTCCGGCCATCCCGCACTCCAGCAATCCCGGCAACCCGGCAACCCGCCAGCCCCCAGTCCCCGTTGGGGCATCGCTCTCGGGTTTCGGGCTTGCAGGACTGCCATGAAATTAATATAAAATAAAATTAAATTTACACTGGCCGCGTCTCGACGGGAGCGTGACACAAATGAAGCTATTTAAACTGGCGCACATTATGCGCCATGGCCAGGTCAGAGTTTTATTTATGCTGTCAGGAGCATCGCGTTGCACCATAGAGAGAGGGGAGAGGGGAGAGAGCAGCGGCGCGGCACGGCACGGAGCGCAGGGAACTTGAGTGCCAGCAGAGCTCCAAGTGCAATCAAGTCCAATCAAATGCGTTCACAGAGAAGAATTATCGTAAACATTGGTTATCAAATGTATACGTACGTATTTTTAATATCCTTGCGCGAATATGCAAGGAATGTGCAATACATTATAAAGGACATTTCCGGCATATATAAGACAGATATATTTTCCCTTCGGGAACATAGTATAAATACTTAAAAGGTAATTTTTATATATATTCCTTATAGCCATTACGGTCCCTGCTCCCATCTAATTACTTTCATCAACAGGTCCATTTGAGGTTCTAAGTCCGCACCAAAAGTTAATCCCTTTATCTAAGTTTTCAACTTTACGCACTTTTGTAAGAGCTTCGCAGTTTCATCCTAGTATTAGCTCTGTACTAACTGATCTATTCAGGTCAGTCAGGTGGCTTTGGTTTCAATATGAGGTTGATACAATGAAGTCTTTCATAGAGCAGAAAGACGCATCTTTGGCAAGTTTCAGTTAGTTCAAAATCTGAGAAACTAGAAACAAACGGACAAACATCTAGAACAACTATAGATAGCCCATGCAGAAGGGTATTGATAAATCAGGAGTTAGTGCATATGACAGCTGTTATCCAGACTGAATTGAATCTCAGACACGTCAATGGATTATACTTGAGCTGCACTTGAGTGAAAATGCTTCAGCCAATGTTATGCAGTCTTCAGAAGTACTTCGATTGTCAGCTGGCAATTGGGTTTTCAAATTGGTTGCCATTGCCATTGACATTGCCGTGTCCGTTGCTTGGGGCGTACAGTTGACACCGCTTAGCATTTAGAACAAACAGGTAATTGTAATTTATGGCAGCCTTCGGCCCTCGTGCCCCAGTGCCAAACATCTCACCTGTCAGCCAGATCTGGCAAATTTACATATAGACTGGCTTACAAGCTCGCACAAAGACTATGGCCCACGTTATATACAATATACATAATAAACATCTCATTAACTTGACGATGTCGTGGGCAACAACAACAGCAACAACGACAACAACAACAGCAACAGCAACAGCAACAGCAAGGAAAGTGATTACTTTACTTCAAGTTCAAGTTGGGCCTTTTGGGCAGATGAGGCGCTCGAAATTAGGCAAATGTTGTTTCGTAGAATGAACATTGCTAAATGTTAAAGAGAAAGCAATGCGATACACCGACACCCATACACACACACACACACACACACATATACCGAACACACACTAAATACAGGCCGTGGCGTAATTAAGTATACGCCTGTTGGGCACGGCCAACGCACGGAAATCATCGTCGCTGCATTCGCAGCCTTTTCAGCCTTTTCAGCCTTTTCAGCATTTTCAGCCATTTCAGCCTTTTCGGCATTTGCGTTTCAGACAATCCAATCCAAATTACTGAAGCGCACAGCTGTGCGGAAAAGTTAGGCGATAATTTCTGTAAAAGCCACGCAGATGTATCCAGATAATTTCATCCTATAGCTGGAAACTCATCGATAGTAAACTATCAACAGTATTGGCAATATTTGCAACAAAAAAACAATTATTGTGCATTTGAGTGTTGCAATGCCTTAAATTCCAACATCGAGATGTTTCTCCCAAGTTCAAGAAGATTTTAACACTTTATCAAACGAGGATATACATACTTATAGTATCAACATGCTTTCCTCATACCTTTACTTATTTATTATTATTATAACAAGACTGGCAACTAAGAAGGAATAAAACTGAAGATCCACATCAATCTAGCAGCGATAAGGAATAACAAAAAAACAACAAACAAAAAAGTTCCCTTAGTCCGTTTCTATGAACTCAGTGTTTTGTTCTTAAACCCTTGAAGCTAGAATAACCCAAGTTGGTAAACAAGTTGGCATATATCTACGTCTCATAAAGTTGTAAAATCTCCGGCATTCCCCCTCCATAATTTTTGAGCTCCTTAAAAGTTGTTCAGCGGTGTCTTTGATACCTTCTCCGAGGAGGCGGAAATGTGGAATCTCCGACGTTGGTGGGCAGTTAAAAACAACAAAACTGTACCGAATGTTCGACAAACGATATTCATTTACGTTTTTAAATTCATTTTTTATTTCCGCCGCCAATAAATTAACCAAATTTTGCAAAAATGCAAGGCAAAAACTGAAAGCTGTATAAAAATATAGCTCCCCACAATTGGGCACAAGGCTCAAATGACCTACTGTGTGACTGCGGGTAAAAGGAAAAATAGGTGCTTCGGACACTTGACTGCAAGAGCAGGAGCAGAGGAAGAGGCATCGGGATACGTACCAGAAGTCCAGATCTCTGTATGCAGTTGTGCATTTGCTGGGGGAGCCGCGAGGCTCCATGGATGCCAGAGTACTTGGCTATTTGACTGCTGGACCCTCAATGGTATTTTCAATTCTGATATGCAATCGTTCTTCAGTTTTTCTTTGCGCTGCGTAGGCCAATTGGGCAATTAAACACACTTGCAGTCAAGCAGTCGAATGGGAAATGCGGAAAATGCGGGAAACTGCAAGGGTGGCCAACTGGACAAGCGGGTGTGGGTGCAAAGGAGCGAGGCGGGCAGCTCAATAATGGTATAATGGCATTTGCTTGCCATTTTGCCACCCACTTATCAATTTTTCAGCCAGAACATTTCAAATATGCCAAAAATATGCCAAACCAATGCAATTAAATTTGAGATCTTGCGCCCTCAGGGCTGCCCACGGTCCACTGACATAGATAGGGATACAAATACAGATAGAGATACACCAATTCACTGATACAGATAGATACACGCCAACTGCATAGCTGTATCTGTGAGCACTATGCAACTGTATCCGTATTTGTATCTGCATCTGTATCTATTTGGGCGTATCAATCATATAATGGAAATTGCGGCCTGTACAGGACTTTGCCAGTGTGCTGCAGTTGGCGGGGTAATAGATTGATGTGGGTGATGTGGTTGACCCTTGACAAGTCAAACAAACTGAGCTTCTATTTACAAATTGTACTTCAAGTTATGTTTTTAATGAACATCAGATGTTCAATTCTTATATAGTAATTGAATTCAAAGAAACTGTTTGTATTTTAGTTAGAATCTAGGGGAGAGTCTTCAACTAGGAAATACCTGACCTTTCTCTCCCTCAGTTCAAGATTTTCATCTAAATGAATTTTGCAATACAAAACAGACAATTTATTATTGTTGCATTGATGTATTCAAATATGACATTGGCATTAACTTTATGATGACTTTATGACTCTAAAATGTACACTTCTTAAATTCTCAAGTTCTCATCTCAAGACTGAACTGGACTTCTTTCACAATGTCAACGGGTTTGGTTGTAAGTACAACATTTCGTTTATTTAATATCAAGAATTCAAGTTTTGCATTCAAGAACTTATGAAAGTTCAACAAACCATCCTTGAAATATATTTTGTCGAACTGCGTTTAAAGTTTTTAGGTTACAATGATGACAGTCAAATTAAAGTGCAAACGAAAACGAGAAATGATTATTTTATTGAATGTTTTCAATTATAAGTGTTCATTAAATATGTGCATTCGTTTATTTATTTATTGAAATGACAAGTGAGTCGTTATTAAAATCTAGCATATTATTTGCATAATCTATATACAAATAGAAGTTTGTGCTGACTGACTGACTGACACACAATGCATAGCAAAAGCCGTGGGACTGCATTGTTCACAGTAGATTGCTTTATTAGACAGGATATTGAAATATTGCACCCACAAAGGTGACAAATCGGTAGAAAACAGCTGTATGAAAGTGCTACTTTCAGTTTAGCAGTCGACCGTTTCTTAACTTCTTTTCTAAAGATCTATAATACTGCAAATAATTCGATACTTGTCTCAGCAATTTCGACAAATTCACCCACAAGTTCGGAAAATTCAAAGCTCAGTCCTTGGACATTTTTTAACGGCACAACTGTACTGGAAGTGAGTTGAGTGTGAGAAGAATGAATTGGATGGAAAATAGAAGGCCCGTGCGAAGCCGGGTATTACCAATTACTATATCATGTGTCAATGACACAAGAATTCGATTTGAAATAAAATTGAATACATTATGCAATCATTAAAATAACTTTTGGCATTTATTTGCTGCCCAGTATTAATATTCTGTGATTCCTATGGACCAACAATTTTCCAGCTGGGCAGCAATATTTTAGAGACACAATATTAATCAGTCTGAGGAAGTGAAACTCTTGCTATTGGTTCATAATTGATTTTTAACAGCGACTGCTGTGTACCTAAAATGTTTGAGGCTCCGGGAACATGCCACATCCGGGCCGGAATGTTTCGAATGAGATGGAAATGCGGCTTTACTTGGAGCGCATTCCTGCATTGGCCAAAACCCAATGTCTGGCATTTGCAGCTGTCTAATGAGTTTCGAGAAACACTTTGTGGTCCCCATAACAAGCACCAAGCACCCGCACCCACAAGGACAATGCGGTTGGCATGTCGGTGTTGAGTCATCTGATTTGTCACATGCAGCTCATCAATTTTGAACAGATGATGGCATTGGATACGGAAACGGCCAGAAAGGCCAATGGAGCCTTTGCAGGACTACATTTTGCCGTTGGCTTGGTTATTAAGCTCGGCATTGTGGTTAACGTTCTGCCAAAGGGTCGCTGATGGTAGAGCCTGCCTGCAAATAAGCAATTAAAAAACCACAATGTCACAGCCAAACTGCCTGAGAACTGTCACCAGAAGCTGGCAATTCCCAAGCTCAGCTCATTTGGCGGTTACTTTATTGACACGAGCTCCTCAGGTTCACGGGTAGAGGAGCGGACATCTCGAGACTAAAGAAAAATAGTTTCAAAATCGCATTTGCTGAAAATAGTTAGTTTCCAAGTCACCAAGATTCTTAAGAATACAATTTAACACCAAAAAAAAATCGAACATAGCCAGCTTAAAGTTTAATTAATTATGTTTTGATCAATCTAAAATTCACTTACCAAAAAGAATAGCCCAAAGGCTTCGAAAATTTTAAAATGTAACCGAAGCTTCGAAACTTTTAAAATATAACCAAAAACTGTGAGACACTTTGAAGTTTTAGAGCACTTGTTGTCTATGGGGAAACGCTTAGAGTCACTAGAGGTTGTTAGAGATGTGAATATTGTGGAGGTCTTTATCGTTTTGAGCTCAACAGCAATAAGCATCCGCCTTTTATACAATTTCGTTGGTACCTTTTCGGTCATGCGCGGTACAGCTTCGTTGAGATCGTCGAGTTCGCTCTCGCTCACTCTTATCGTACATACGGGGATATTGCACAGCGGGATATCATGGAATGACGTACATTGTCACATGTCGCATGCATGTTTCCACGTGAGCTGGATCTGCGTTGGCGTCAAACTCTGCTGACGCACATCCATTTCCCATATGAAAAGGACGGACTGTTAGGTAACTGTTAACCCTGAATTCAAAATGAACGAAGATTTTGGCTACTCGAGGGGAAGTTGTATGTCCCGTTTCCACTTGAGCTGCACCTGCGTCAAGCTCTGCTGACGCACATCCATTTCCCTATGAAAAGGATGGACTGTCAGGTAAATGTTAAGTCTGCGTTTGAAATGTACGCAGATTTTGGCTACTCGAGGAGAAGATTTTCCACATGAGCTGCATCTGCATTGGCGTCAAACTCTGCTGACGCACATCCATTTCCCATAAGAAAAGCATCGGATGTTAACTAGCTGTCAACTAGTTGTCAACTACCTGTTAAATGACTGTTAGCTCTGCGTTCGAAACGAACGTATAGTTTGGCTACTCGATGGACTGCAATATATATTCGATTACTGGTCAATTACAGATCAATAACAAAGCTGTTAAGTGCAGTTAAAATTTCAAATGAAATGAATGGTAAATACTTATGAAACTTATTTTAAATGTATTTTTAACAGTTTCCTTTCCCGCAAGTATTTAAAAAGTGGAGTGGATGACGACGCAACTTCTCACCCGAGTTATAATGAATTTTAATAAGAATTGGGCAATAGTAAATACTAAGTAGTTTCGCCTGTAGTCGACGCATTCGATCAGATTTAAAAAAAAAAGAGCATAAAGGGTTTGTGAAATGTCCGTTTGTCCGTTTGAAGGCAAACTTTTCCACTACAGCACATGTGGGTGTATACCGTCAGTTTATAAAGCGTCAAGGTCACCACCAACCTCTAACCCCCTCCACTAATTTAGCGGAAACCTGTATCTTCCACATTTTTATAGCTATAGTTAGCAAATATGGCATGCAAACTAATGGTGAGCTCCTTGACAAATCTGCATCGACAAGTTTTTGTCACCCCCACCCCCTCCCCAGCAAATTAGCAAAAACTATTTCTCCCACACCTAGTAAGCCATGTCTGTGTGTATTATGTATCATAGTGTTTGTGTCAACTTTAACACTTTATATCGGCGATATTTCCAACCGATTTAGATCTTTAATAAATTAAAGTCGTAAGAGTCTACTCACCCCTTTACCTTGTCCTCAGTCATTATAGACACTATCTATATTTCAAATTGTTCGTAAGAACCGATATTAAATTAATGCTGTTACGGATTGCACTTTCAACTCAATTTCCGTTATTGAGCAGGATTATATTAAGAGTTTTTCTTAACATTTATTTCATTACTGTCTGACATATTTTTGGGGATTTGATTCGAAACTGGAGTCCGTAGCAGACTTGATAAAATAATAAATTAATTGATGCTTTAAATTTCGATTTGCTGTCGGAAGTTGACACAAGACGTCTCTTGAGTGTGAATATTTCTTGTTTTCCAATCCAATCATTTAAAATATTAAACAATTCATATTGATATTGATATTGCTGCTAGTATTAGTATTTCAGTAGCTCTAATCCTTGCTAAATACGAACTAAATCCTTAATAACCAATCGAGTTTTTCCTATTGAATTAAGGAAAAGAAGCCAAACTAAAATAGGGCGTCTTTTATTCGTTATTGCGGGCAATCTAATTGTTTCTATGAAGCATACAAAATCGAGGAGAGACAGGCTGAGACAAGGCTCGTTTATTGTGCTTATCAGGCCGAAGGACCTCTCATATTCACACAAAGCTAGCCCATGGGGACTAAAATCGATAAGCGCAAATTGCTAAAAATTATAAAAAAGGACGTATAAATATCAGAGGCAAAGTTGCCTGGCGCACAGGACATTGGCAGCGGGAAGCGGAGGGGTGGCGGGTGCCTGTGTGTCTTAAAATGGCGACATGAGCAGGAGCGGCTTTTCATAATTTTGATGAAATGGTTAAGCAGGGGGTGGGGGTTAGTGTTATTCTGCCTTTTGTTTTGGGCCGTTTCGCGTAATTCGGTTTTATGGCCAGCTTGCAGCGGCTTTAACGCGGGCTGAGAGGTTGGCGTCAATGCTGCTCAAATGAAGATAGCTTACAGGAAACACAGAAGCTGGCATTGGGAGGACCATAGGCGCACAAGGCACACACACATACACACACACACACACAGAACACAAGGCCCAGGCCCTGGCGGCCACATAAAGCGCTCAAAGTTTTTCTTTATTGATTCTAAAATGTGCCAAAGCAAAATAAACAAAAAAAAAAGAAAAGACAAAACAAAAAACACAAAAACAAAAAGAAGCGCCAAAACGGCAGCAAAGCAAGGCTCAAACGTTGGGAAAGATAGCTTGTCTTACAGGACGATGAGCTCAGGGGTAGGGGCTGCCAGTTCTGTATAGGCCAGGCTAAAGTTGGCCCGGCTGCTGCTGCTGCTGCTGCCCAACCGGGCAAGAAATGAAAACATAAGCGACCCAAAGTCAAGCCGTTTTCCCTTTGCAGATCCTTCCCCCCAGCCAGCCATTACCCCGCTGCATAACGCTTTCTGTTTTAAGTAATTTCTGTGTGTGGTGTGTGTGTGTGGTGTGTGTGGTGTTTGTGTTGTTTTCATTGTGCAGCGGCTTTTTTTCATCCTTAGCGCTCTTGACTTTTTCCTTATTTTTGCTGTCGCTATTGTTTACGTTTTGTTGCTTTTTTTTGGGGTATTCTAATGAAAACATTGCGTGAAAGTGAGAACTAAACATTAAGCAAACAAAAAAGCAACACACACAAGCACACACGGCACACACACACACAATAAAAAAGGGTTCAACTTTCGGCGGCAGCGGTTCAAAGGCAAACAGAACACAAGCCACAGCAGCCGACAACTTGGCAGGACAATGTCAGGACAGCAACAGCAGCAACAGCAGAGGCGAGAGCCAAATAAAATGTGTGTTGTCATATGCAAAATTGGCGGCTACAAAAGGTTGAAGCATGGGCCATCACAGAGAAGGAAGCTCAAATTGCTGTACAAACGCCTAAAACAACTAAAAAATGCTCCTTTGAAGGAGTGCCTAGCTGCAAAATACCCTCAAAAACAGCTCAAATGTGCTGAGCAATAGATATAATATTCGAAAAAACATCAAACGAAATATTGAGCTAATTTAATTAATGAAGTATGGAAGTATGGTAAAATTCATCAACAATTAATAAAATTGAAATGCCCAGTCAATTAAAAACACAAAACATGATCAAAAAGATATTCCGTATGGAAATCGGTTAAGATTTGACAACGATGCGAATTGGTAATCTAGGAAGTAAAGCTATTTTGACTCCCTGTACCCATTAAATGGGTAAAAAGGGGGTTCAAAAGCTGTGCAAATGTATGTAACAGACAGAAGCAGACATCAAAGTATATATATTCTTGATCAGTATCAAAAGAGATTTCGATTTGGCCATGTCCGTCTGTCCGTCCGTATGTATGAACGCAAGGATCTCAGCAACTATAAGAGCTAGAGACACCAAAGAAGTGAAAGAAGAGGCACAGCCACAACTTAAAATGCCTCGCTTACGCTGTCGCTTCTGCTGTCGCATGTGTGTGTGCATCTTTGTGTGTGTGTATGTGTATGTGTAAGTGTACGAAGATGCGTACGGAATTTTTTGATCTGGGTACAGGGGGTTTTGTACTCGCGAAATACTTGTAGCGCCCTGCCAATTTCTCTGAAGCTATACTTGGGCACTCAAGGTTCCATACCGATGCCAACTCTTCCATAAGCTGTCAATACCAGATTTGACATTCAGCCTTACCCTAGTTGGGTACTGATATTTCGATGCAAATTTCCGTTTGTTGTGCAATCAGCTTCCTAACCGTCATAATGGCACCCCGCTGCGTGGAACTCTTAGGTAAGTCTTGTCTTCCCGCTGGCTTCCTGCTGTGTGGAGGTGGGGGTGGATGTGAACATCCATACGATTGTTATCCACGCAACTGTCACCTGTCAGGAAATGTGCGCAATATACTTGTAGAGTCCTACGAATTTCTCTGAAGATATACTTGGGCACTCTAGGTTCCATACCAATGCCAACTCTTCCATAAGCTGTCAATACTAGATTTGACATTCAGCCTTACCCTAGTTGGGTACTGATATTTCGATGCAAATTTCCGTTTGTTGTGCAATCAGCTTCCTAACCGTCATAATGGCACCCCGCTGCGTGGAACTCTTAGGTAAGTCTTGTCTTCCCGCTGGCTTCCTGCTGTGTGGAGGTGGGGGTGGAAGTGAACATCCATACGATTGTTATCCACGCAACTGTCACCTGCCAGGAAATGTGCGCGAAATACTTGTCGGGTCCTGCTAATTTCTCTGAAGCTATACTTGTTCACTCTAACATACATACCGATGCTAACTCTTCCATAAGCAGTCAATGCCAGATTTGACACAAAGCCCTACCACAACTGGGTACTGGTAGGGTACGTCAGTGTGGTACTGTCAATACCAGATTTCACATTCAGCCCTACCCTAGTTGGGTACTGATATTTCGATACAATTTTCCGTTTGTTGTGCAATCAGCTTCCTTACCGTCATAATGGCACCCCGCTGCGTGGAACTCTGTGGTAGGTCTTGTCTTCCTTCTGGCGTCCTGCTATGTGGAGGTGGGGGTGGAAGTGAACATTCATCCAATAGCAAATTTGGCATTTAGCACTACCACCCTATCCTACTTGTAGGGTACCGCAATTGGGTAGTGTCAAAACCAGATTTGACATTTACCCCTACTCCCATTTACCGTCATAATGACACCACGCTGCGTGAAATTCTGTGGTAAGTCTTGTCTTCCCGCTGGCCTCCTGCTGTGTGGAGGTGGGAGTGGTACTGAACATCCATGTGACTGTTATCCAAGCATTATTCACCTGCTAGGAAATGTGCAACCGGCTTGTTTGTTTGTTTTTTATTCCTCAATTGACGCAGGTCGCGTGTCTTGGACAATCAGCTTCCTTACCGTCATAATGGCATCCCGCAGCGCGGAATTCTTTGGTAAGTCTTGTCTTCCCACTGGCTTCATGCTATGTGGAGGTGGGGGTGGAAGTGCATATCCATGCAAAACCAGATTTGGCATGTAACCTACCACCCTACCCTACTGCAGGATACCGCAATTGGGTAGTGTCAATACCAGATTTGACATTTACCCCTAGTCCCATTCACCGTCATAATGACACCCCGCTGCGTGAAATTCTGTGGTAAGTCTTGTCTTCCCGCTGGCCTCCTGCTGTGTGGAGGTGGGGGTGGTAGTGAACATCCATGTGACTGTTATCCAAGCATTATTCACCTGCTAGGAAATGTGCAACCGGCTTGTTTGTTTGTTTTTTATTCCTCAATTGACGCAGGTCGCGAAATACTTGTCGGGTCCTGCCAATTTCTCTGAAGCTATACTTCGGCACTCTAGGTGCCATACCGATGCCAACTCTTCCATAAGCTGTCAATACCAGATTTGACATTTACCCCTACCCCCAGTGGAAGTGAACATTCATCAATAGCAAATTTGGCATTTAGCACTACCACCCTACCCTACTTGTAGGGTACCGCAATTGGGTAGTGTAAATGCCAGATTTGGCATTTATCCCTACCCCCAATTACCGACATAATGACACCCCGCTGCGTGGAATGCTTAGGTAAGTCTCGTCTTCCCACTGGCTTCCTGCTATGTGGAGGTGGGGGTGGAAGTGAACATCCATACAATACCAGATTTGGCGTGTAACCTACCACCCTACCCTACTGCAGGATACCGCAATTGGGTAGTGTCAATACCAGATTTGACATTTACCCCTACCCCCAGTTACCGTCATGACACCCCGCTGCGTGAAATTCTGTGGTAAGTCTTGTCTTCCCGCTGGCATCCTGCTGTGTGGAGGTGGGAGTGGTAGTGGACATCCATGTGACTGTTATCCAAGCATCATTCACCTGCCAGGTAAAGTGCAACCGGCTTGCTTCTTTTTTCTTCTTCCTCAACTGAAGCTGTACTTGGGTACTCTAAGTTCCATACCGATGCCAACTCTTCCATAAGCTGTCAATACCAGATTTGACATTCAGCCTTACCCTAGTTGGGTACTGATACTTCGATGCAAATTTCCATTTGTTGTGCAATCAGCTTCCTTACCGTCATAATGGCACCACGCTGCGCGGGATTCTGTGGTAAGTCTTGTCTTCCCGCTGGCATCCTGCTATGTGGAGGTGGGGGTGGTAGTGAACATCCATGTGACTGTTATCCAAGCATTAATCACCTGCCAGGAAATGTGCAACCGGCTTGTTTGTTTGTTTTTTATTCCTCAATTGACGCAGGTCGCGAAATACTTGTCGGGTCCTGCCAATTTCTCTGAAGCTATACTTCGGCACTCTAGGTGCCATACCGATGCCAACTCTTCCATAAGCTGTCAATACCAGATTTGACATTCAGCCTTACCCTAGTTGGGTACTGATATTTCGATGTAAATTTCCGTTTGTTGTGCAACCAGCGTTCTTACCGTCATAATGGAACCCCGCAGGTCGCGAAATACTTGTGGGCACTCTAGGTTCCATACCGATGCCAACTCTTCCATAAGCTGTCAATACCAGATTTGACATTCAGCCTTACCCTAGTTGGGTACTGATATTTCGATGCAAATTTCCATTTGTTGTGCAATCAGCTTCCTTACCGTCATAATGGCACCACGCTGCGCGGGATTCTGTGGTAAGTCTTGTCTTCCCGCTGGCATCCTGCTATGTGGAGGTGGGGGTGGAAGTGAACATCCATACAATACCAGATTTGGCATGTAACCTACCCCCCTACCCTTCTTGTAGGGTACCGCAATTGGGTAGTGTAAATGCCAGATTTGACATTTATCCCTGCCCCCAATTACCGTCATAATGACACCCCGCTGCGTGCAATGCTTAGGTAAGTCTTGTCTTTTCGCTTGCTGCCTGCTGTGTGGAGGTGGGGGTGGATGTGAACATCCATATTACTCTTATCCAAGCATCATTCACCTGCCAGGTAAAGTGCAACCGGCTTGCTTGTTTTTTCTTATTCCTCAACTGAAGCTATGCTTGGGCACTCTAGGTTCCATACCCATACCAACTCTTCCATAAGCTGTCAATACCAGATTTGACATTCAGCCTTACCCTAGTTGGGTACTGATACTTCGATGCAAATTTCCATTTGTTGTGCAATCAGATTCCTTACCGTCATAATGGCACCACGCTGCGCGGGATTCTGTGGTAACTCTTGTCTTCCCGCTGGCATCCTGCTATGTGGAGGTGGGGGTGGTAGTGAACATCCATGTGACTGTTATCCAAGCATTATTCACCTGCCAGGAAATGTGCAACCGACTTGTTTGTTTGTTTTTTATTCCTCAATTGACGCAGGTCTCGAAATACTTGTCGGGTCCTGCCAATTTCTCTGAAGCTATACTTCGGCACTCTAGGTGCCATACCGATGCCAACTCTTCCATAAGCTGTCAATACCAGATTTGACATTCAGCCTTACCCTAGTTGGGTACTGATACTTCGATGCAAATTTCCATTTGTTGTGCAATCAGATTCCTTACCGTCATAATGGCACCACGCTGCGGGGGATTCTGTGGTAAGTCTTGTCTTCCCACTAGCGTCCTGCTATGTGGAGGTGGGGGTGGAAGTGAACATCCATACAATACCAGATTTGGCATGTAACCTACCACCCTACCCTACTGCAGGATACCGCAATTGGGTAGTGTCAATACCAGATTTGACATTTACCCCTACCATCAGTTACCGTCATAATGACACCCCGCTGCGTGAAATTCTGTGTTAAGTCTTGTCTTCCCACTGGCTTCCTGCTGTGTGGAGGTGGGAGTGGTAGTGGACATCCATGTGACTGTTACCCAAGCATCATTCACCTGCCAGGTAAAGTGCAACCGGCTTGCTTGTTTTTTCTTATTCCTCAACTGAAGCTATGCTTGGGCACTCTAGGTTCCATACCCATACCAACTCTTCCATAAGCTGTCAATACCAGATTTGACATTCAGCCTTACCCTAGTTGGGTACTGATATTTCGATGCAAATTTCCGTTTGTTGTGCAACCAGCGTTCTTACCGTCATAATGGAACCCCGCAGGTCGCGAATTACTTGTGGGCACTCTAGGTTCCATACCGATGCCAACTCTTCCATAAGTTGTCAATACCAGATTTGACATTCAGCCTTACCCTAGTTGGGTAGTGATATTTCGATGCAAATTTCCGTTTGTTGTGCAATCAGCTTCCTTACCGTCATAATGGCACCACGCTGCGCGGAATTCTTTGGTAAGTCTTGTCTTCCCACTGGCATCCTGCTATGTGGAGGTGGGGGTGGTAGTGAACATCCATGTGACTGTTATCCAAGCATCATTCACCTGCCAGGTAAAGTGCCACCGGCTTGCTTGTTTTTTCTTATTCCTCAACTGAAGCTATACTTGGGCACTCTAGGTTCCATACCGATGCCAACTCTTCCATAAGCTGTCAATACCAGATTTGACATTCAGCCTTACCCTAGTTGGGTACTGATACTTCGATGCAAATTTCCATTTGTTGTGCAATCAGCTTCCTTACCGTCATAATGGCACCACGCTGCGCGGGATTCTGTGGTAAGTCTTGTCTTCCCGCTGGCATCCTGCTATGTGGAGGTGGGGGTGGTAGTGAACATCCATGTGACTGTTATCCAAGCATTATTCACCTGCCAGGAAATGTGCAACCGGCTTGTTTGTTTGTTTTTTATTCCTCAATTGACGCAGGTCGCGAAATACTTGTCGGGTCCTGCCAATTTCTCTGAAGCTATACTTCGGCACTCTAGGTGCCATACCGATGCCAACTCTTCCATAAGCTGTCAATACCAGATTTGACATTCAGCCTTACCCTAGTTGGGTACTGATACTTCGATGCAAATTTCCATTTGTTGTGCAATCAGATTCCTTACCGTCATAATGGCACCCCGCTGCGTGGAATTCTTTGGTAAGTCTTGTCTTCCCACTGGCTTCCTGCTATGTGGAGGTGGGGGTGGAAGTGAACATCCATACAATACCAGATTTTGCATGTAACCTACCACCCTACCCTTTTGCAGGATACCGCAATTGGGTAGTGTCAATACCAGATTTGACATTTACCCCTACCCCCAGTTACCGTCATATTGACACCCCGCTGCGTGAAATTCTGTGGTAAGTCTTGTCTTCCCACTGGCTTCCTGCTGTGTGGAGGTGGGAGTGGTAGTGGACATCCATGTGACTGTTATCCAAGCATCATTCACCTGCCAGGTAAAGTGCAACCGGCTTGCGTGTTGTTTCTTATTCGTCAACTGAAGCTATACTTGGGCACTCTAGGTTCCATACCGATACCAACTCTTCCATAAGCTGTCAATACCAGATTTGACATTCAGCCCTACCCTAGTTGGGTACTGATACTTCGATGCAAATTTCCATTTGTTGTGCAATCAGAATCCTTACCGTCATAATGGCACCACGCTGCGCGGGATTCTGTGGTAACTCTTGTCTTCCCGCTGGCATCCTGCTGTGTGGAGGTGGGAGTGGTAGTGGACATCCATGTGACTGTTATCCAAGCATCATTCACCTGCCAGGTAAAGTGCAACCGGCTTGCTTGTTTTTTCTTATTCCTCAACTGAAGCTTTACTTGGGTGCTCTAGGTTCCATACCGATGCCAACGCTTCCATAAGCTGTCAATACCAGATTTGACATTCAGCCTTACCCTAGTTGGGTACTGATATTTCGATACAAATCTCCGTTTGTTGTGCAATCAGCTTCCTTACCGTCATAATGGCACCCCGTTGCGCGGAATTCTTTGGTTAGTCTTGTCTTCCCACTGGCTTCCTGCTATGTGGAGGTGGGGGTGGAAGTGAACATCCATACAATACCAGATTTGGCATGTAACCTACCTCCCTACCCTACTGCAGGATACCGCAATTGGGTAGAGTCAATACCAGATTTGACATTTACCCCTACCCCCAGTTACCGTCATAATGGCACCACGCTGCGCGGGATTCTGTGGTTAGTCTTGTCTTCCCGCTGGCATCCTGCTATGTGAACATCCATGTGCCATTTATCCCAGCATTATTCACCTGCCAGGAAATGTGCTTGTTTGTTTGTTTTTTATTCCTCAATTGACGCAGGCCGCGAAATACTTGTCGGGTCCTGCCAATTTCTCTGAAGCTATACTTCGGCAGCTGTCAATACCAGATTTGACATTCAGCCTTACCCTAGTTGGGTACTGATATTTCGATGTAAATTTCCGTTTGTTGTGCAACCAGCGTTCTTACCGTCATAATGGAACCCCGCAGGTCGCGAAATACTTGAGGGCACTCTAGGTTCCATACCGATGCCAACTCTTCCATAAGCTGTCAATACCAGATTTGACATTCAGCCCTACCCTAGTTGGGTACTGATATTTCGATGAAAATTTCCGTTTGTTGTGCAATCAGCTTCCTTACCGTCATAATGGCACCACGCTGCGCGGAATTCTTTGGTAAGTCTTGTCTTCCCACTGGCGTCCTGCTATGTGGAGGTGGGGGTGGAAGTGAACATTCATCCAATAGCAAATTTGGCATTTAGCACTACCACCCTACCCTACTTGTAGGATACCGCAATTGGGTAGTGTCAATACCAGATTTGACATTTATCCGTACCCCCAGTTACCGTCATAATGACACCCCGCTGCGTGAAATTCTGTGGTAAGTCTTGTCTTCCCACTGGCTTCCTGCTGTGTGGAGGTGGGAGTGGTAGTGGACATCCATGTGACTGTTATCCAAGCATCATTCACCTGCCAGGTAAAGTGCAACCGGCTTGCTTGTTTTTTCTTATTCCTCAACTGAAGCTTTACTTGGGTACTCTAGGTTCCATACCGATGCCAACGCTTCCATAAGCTGTCAATACCAGATTTGACATTCAGCCTTACCCTAGTTGGGTACTGATATTTCGATACAAATCTCCGTTTGTTGTGCAATCAGCTTCCTTACCGTCATAATGGCACCCCGTTGCGCGGAATTCTTTGGTTAGTCTTGTCTTCCCACTGGCTTCCTGCTATGTGGAGGTGGGGGTGGAAGTGAACATCCATACAATACCAGATTTGGCATGTAACCTACCACCCTACCCTACTGCAGGATACCGCAATTGGGTAGTGTCAATACCAGATTTGACATTTACCCCTACCCCCAGTTACCGTCATAATGGCACCACGCTGCGCGGGATTCTGTGGTTAGTCTTGTCTTCCCGGTGGCATCCTGCTATGTGAACATCCATGTGCCATTTATCCAAGCATTATTCACCTGCCAGGAAATGTGCTTGTTTGTGTTTTATTCCTCAATTGACGCAGGCCGCGAAATACTTGTCGGGTCCTGCCAATTTCTCTGAAGCTATACTTCGGCAGCTGTCAATACCAGATTTGACATTCAGCCTTACCCTAGTTGGGTACTGATATTTCGATGTAAATTACCGTTTGTTGTGCAACCAGCGTTCTTACCGTCATAATGGAACCCCGCAGGTCGCGAAATACTTGTGGGCACTCTAGGTTCCATACCGATGCCAACTCTTCCATAAGCTGTCAATACCAGATTTTACATTCAGCCTTACCCTAGTTGGGTACTGATATTTCGATGCAAATTTCCGTTTGTTGTGCAATCAGCTTCCTTACCGTCATAATGGCACCACGCTGCGCGGAATTTTTGGTAAGTCTTGTCTTCCGACTGGCGTCCTGCTATGTGGAGGTGGTTGTGGAAGTGAACATTCATCCAAAGCAAATTTGGCATTTAGCACTACCACCCTACCCTACTTGTAGGGTACCGCAATTCGGTAGTGTAAATGCCAGATTTGACATTTATCCCTACCCCCAATTACCGTCATAATGACACCCCACTGCCTGGAATGCTTAGGTAAGTCTTGTCTTTCCGCTTGCTTCCTGCTGTGTGGAGGTGGGAGTGGTAGTGGACATCCATGTGACTGTTATCCAAGCATCATTCACCTGCCAGGTAAAGTGCAACCGGCTTGCTTGTTTTTTCTTATTCCTCAACTGAAGCTATACTTGGGTACTTTAGGTTCCATACCGATGCCAACTCTTCCATAAGCTGTCAATACCAGATTTGACATTCAGCCTTACCCTAGTTGGGTACTGATATTTCGATGCAAATTTCCGTTTGTTGTGCAATCAGCTTCCTTACCGTCATAATGGCACCACGCTGCGCGGGATTCTGTGGTAAGTCTTGTCTTCCCGCTGGCATCCTGCTATGTGGAGGTGGGGGTGGTAGTGAACATCCATGTGACTGTTACCCAAGCATTATTCACCTGCCAGGAAATGTGCAACCGGCTTGTTTGTTTGTTTTTTATTCCTAAATTTACGCAGGTCGCGAAATACTTGTCGGGTCCTGCCAATTTCTCTGAAGCTATACTTGGGCACTCTAGGTTCCATACCGATGCCAACTCTTCCATAAGCTGTCAATACCAGATTTGACATTCAGCCTTACCCTAGTTGGGTACTGATACTTCGATGCAAATTTCCATTTGTTGTGCAATCAGCTTCCTTACCGTCATAATGGCACCACGCTGCGCGGGATTCTGTGGTAAGTCTTGTCTTCCCACTGGCTTCCTGCTATGTGGAGGTGGGGGTGGAAGTGAACATCCATACAATACCAGATTTGGCATGTAACCTACCACCCTACCCTACTGCAGGATACCGCAATTGGGTAGTGTCAATACCAGATTTGACATTTACCCCTACCCCCAGTTACCGTCATAATGACACCCCGCTGCGTGAAATTCTGTGGTAAGTCTTGTCTTCCCACTGGCTTCCTGCTGTGTGGAGGTGGGAGTGGTAGTGGACATCCATGTGACTGTTATCCAAGCATCATTCACCTGCCAGGTAAAGTGCAACCGGCTTGCTTGTTTTTTCTTATTCCTCAACTGAAGCTTTACTTGGGTGCTCTAGGTTCCATACCGATGCCAACGCTTCCATAAGCTGTCAATACCAGATTTGACATTCAGCCTTACCCTAGTTGGGTACTGATATTTCGATACAAATCTCCATTTGTTGTGCAATCAGCTTCCTTACCGTCATAATGGCACCCCGTTGCGCGGAATTCTTTGGTTAGTCTTGTCTTCCCACTGGCTTCCTGCTATGTGGAGGTGGGCGTGGAAGTGAACATCCATACAATACCAGATTTGGCATGTAACCTACCTCCCTACCCTACTGCAGGATACCGCAATTGGGTAGTGTCAATACCAGATTTGACATTTACCCCTACCCCCAGTTACCGTCATAATGGCACCACGCTGCGCGGGATTCTGTTGTTAGTCTTGTCTTCCCGCTGGCATCCTGCTATGTGAACATCCATGTGCCATTTATCCCAGCATTATTCACCTGCCAGGAAATGTGCTTGTTTGTTTGTTTTTTATTCCTCAATTGACGCAGGCCGCGAAATACTTGTCGGGTCCTGCCAATTTCTCTGAAGCTATACTTCGGCAGCTGTCAATACCAGATTTGACATTCAGCCTTACCCTAGTTGGGTACTGATATTTCGATGTAAATTTCCGTTTGTTGTGCAACCAGCGTTCTTACCGTCATAATGGAACCCCGCAGGTCGCGAAATACTTGAGGGCACTCTAGGTTCCATACCGATGCCAACTCTTCCATAAGCTGTCAATACCAGATTTTACATTCAGCCCTACCCTAGTTGGGTACTGATATTTCGATGAAAATTTCCGTTTGTTGTGCAATCAGCTTCCTTACCGTCATAATGGCACCACGCTGCGCGGAATTCTTTGGTAAGTCTTGTCTTCCCACTGGCGTCCTGCTATGTGGAGGTGGGGGTGGAAGTGAACATTCATCCAATAGCAAATTTGGCATTTAGCACTACCACCCTACCCTACTTGTAGGATACCGCAATTGGGTAGTGTCAATACCAGATTTGACATTTATCCGTACCCCCAGTTACCGTCATAATGACACCCCGCTGCGTGAAATTCTGTGGTAAGTCTTGTCTTCCCACTGGCTTCCTGCTGTGTGGAGGTGGGAGTGGTAGTGGACATCCATGTGACTGTTATCCAAGCATCATTCACCTGCCAGGTAAAGTGCAACCGGCTTGCTTGTTTTTTCTTATTCCTCAACTGAAGCTATACTTGGGCACTCTAGGTTCCATACCCTAGTTGGGTACTGATATTTCGATGCAAATTTCCGTTTGTTGTGCAATCAGCTTCCTTACCGTCATAATGGCACCACGCTGCGCGGAATTCTTTGGTAAGTCTTGTCTTCCGACTAGCGTCCTGCTATGTGGAGGTGGGGGTGGAAGTGAACATTCATCCAAAGCAAATTTGGCATTTAGCACTACCACCCTACCCTACTTGTAGGGTACCGCAATTCGGTAGTGTAAATGCCAGATTTGACATTTATCCCTACCCCCAATTACCATCATAATGACACCCCACTGCCTGGAATGCTTAGGTAAGTCTTGTCTTTCCGCTTGCTTCCTGCTGTGTGGAGGTGGGAGTGGTAGTGGACATCCATGTGACTGTTATCCAAGCATCATTCACCTGCCAGGTAAAGTGCAACCGGCTTGCTTGTTTTTTCTTATTCCTCAACTGAAGCTATACTTGGGTACTTTAGGTTCCATACCGATGCCAACTCTTCCATAAGCTGTCAATACCAGATTTGACATTCAGCCTTACCCTAGTTGGGTACTGATATTTCGATGCAAATTTCCGTTTGTTGTGCAATCAGCTTCCTTACCGTCATAATGGCACCACGCTGCGCGGGATTCTGTGGTAAGTCTTGTCTTCCCACTGGCTTCCTGCTATGTGGAGGTGGGGGTGGTAGTGAACATCCATGTGACTGTTATCCAAGCATTATTCACCTGCCAGGAAATGTGCAACCGGCTTGTTTGTTTGTTTTTTATTCCTCAATTGACGCAGGTCGCGAAATACTTGTCGGGTCCTGCCAATTTCTCTGAAGCTATACTTGGGCACTCTAGGTTCCATACCGATGCCAACTCTTCCATAAGCTTTCAATACCAGATTTGACATTCAGCCTTACCCTAGTTGGGTACTGATACTTCGATGCAAATTTCCATTTGTTGTGCAATCAGCTTCCTTACCGTCATAATGGCACCACGCTGCGCGGGATTCTGTGGTAAGTCTTGTCTTCCCACTGGCTTCCTGCTATGTGGAGGTGGGGGTGGAAGTGAACATCCATACAATACCAGATTTGGCATGTAACCTACCACCCTACCCTACTGCAGGATACCGCAATTGGGTAGTGTCAATACCAGATTTGACATTTACCCCTACCCCCAGTTACCGTCATAATGACACCCCGCTGCGTGAAATTCTGTGGTAAGTCTTGTCTTCCCGCTGGCATCCTGCTGTGTGGTGGTGGGAGTGGTAGGGGACATCCATGTGACTGTTATCCAAGCATCATTCACCTGCCAGGTAAAGTGCAACCGGCTTGCTTGTTTTTTCTTATTCCTCAACTGAAGCTATACTTGGGCACTCTAGGATCCATACCGATACCAACTCTTCCATAAGCTGTCAATACCAGATTTTACATTCAGCCTTACCCTAGTTGGGTACTGATATTTCGATGCAAATTTCCGTTTGTTGTGCAATCAGCTTCCTTACCGTCATAATGGCACCACGCTGCGCGGGATTCTGTGGTAAGTCTTGTCTTCCCGCTGGCATCCTGCTATGTGAACATCCATGTGCCATTTATCCAAGCATTATTCACCTGCCAGGAAATGTGCAACCGGCTTGTTTGTTTGTTTTTTATTCCTCAATTGACGCAGACCGCGAAATACTTGTCGGGTCCTGCCAATTTCTCTGAAGCTATACTTCGGCAGCTGTCAATACCAGATTTGACATTCAGCCTTACCCTAGTTGGGTACTGATATTTCGATGTAAATTTCCGTTTGTTGTGCAACCAGCGTTCTTACCGTCATAATGGAACCCCGCAGGTCGCGAAATACTTGTGGGCACTCTAGGTTCCATACCGATGCCATCTCTTCCATAAGCTGTCAATACCAGATTTGACATTCAGCCCTACCCTAGTTGGGTACTGATATTTCAATGCAAATTTCCGTTTGTTGTGCAATCAGCTTCCAGCTTCATTCTTTGGTAGGTCTTGTCTTCCCACTGGCGTCCTGCTATGTGGAGGTGGCGGTGGAAGTTAACAATCATCCAATAGCAAATTTGGCATTTAGCACTACCACCCTACCCTACCGCAATTGGGTAGTGTAAATGCCAGATTTGACATTTATCCCTACCCCCAATTACCGTCATAATGACACCCCGCTGCGTGCAATGCTTAGGTAAGTCTTGTCTTTCCGCTTGCTTCCTGCTGTGTGGAGGTGGGAGTGGTAGTGGACATCCATGTGACTGTTATCCAAGCATCATTCACCTGCCAGGTAAAGTGCAACCGTCTTGCTTGTTTTTTCTTATTCCTCAACTGAAGCTATACTTGGGCACTCTAGGTTCCATACCGATACCAACTCTTCCATAAGCTGTCAATACCAGATTTGACATTCAGCCTTACCCTAGTTGGGTACTGATACTTCGATGCAAATTTTCATTTGTTATGCAATCAGATTCCTTACCGTCATAATGGCACCACGCTGCGGGGGATTCTGTGGTAACTCTTGTCTTCCCGCTGGCATCCAGCTATGTGGTGGTGGGGGTGGTAGTGAACATCCATGTGACTGTTATCCAAGCATTATTCACCTGCCAGGAAATGTGCAACCGGCTTGTTTGTTTGTTTTTTATTCCTCATTTAACGCAGGTCGCGTAATACTTGTCGGGTCCTGCCAATTTCTCTGAAGCTATACTTGGGCACTCTAGGTGCCATACCGATGCCAACTCTTCCATAAGCTGTCAATACCAGATTTGACATTCAGCCTTACCCTAGTTGGGTACTGATATTTGGATGCAAATTTCCGTTTGTTGTGCAATCAGCTTCCTTACCGTCATAATGGCACCACGCTGCGCGGGATTCTGTGGTAAGTCTTGTCTTCCCGCTGGCATCCTGCTGTGTGGAGATGGGAGTGGTAGTGAACATCCATGTGACTGTTATCCAAGCATCATTCACCTGCCAGGTAAAGTGCAACCGGCTTGCTTGTTTTTTCTTATTCACAACGGATGCTGTACTTGGGTACTCTAGGTTCCATACCGATGCCAACTCTTCCATAAGCTGTCAATACCATATTTGACATTCAGCCTTACCCTAGTTGGGTACTGATATTACGATGTTAATTTCTGTTTGTTGTGCAATCAGCTTCCTCACCGTCATATTGGCACCCCGCTGCGCGGAATTCTTTGGTAAGTCTTGTCTTCCCACTGGCTTCCTGCTATGTGGAGGTGGGGTTGGAAGTGAACATCCATACAATACCAGATTTGGCATGTAACCTACCACCCTACCCTACTGCAGGATACCGCAATTGGGTAGTGTCAATACCAGATTTGACTTTTACACCTACCCCCAGTTACCGTCATAATGACACCCCGCTGCGTGCAATGCTTAGGTAAGTCTTGTCTTCCCGCTGGCTTCCTGCTGTATGGAGGTGGGAGTGGTAGTGGACATCCATGTGACTGTTATCCAAGCATCATTCACCTGTCAGGTAAAGTGCAACCGGCTTGCTTGTTTTTTCTTATTCCTCAACTGAAGCTGTACTTGGGTACTCTAGGTTCCATACCGATGCCAACTCTTCCATAAGCTGTCAATACCAGATTTGACATTCAGCCTTACCCTAGTTGGGTACTGATATTTCGATGTAAATTTTTGTGTGTTTGTTGTGCAACCAGCGTTCTTGCCGTCATAATGGAACCCCGCAGGTCGCAAAATACTTGTGGGCACTCTAGGTTCCATACCGATGCCAACTCTTCCATAAGCTGTCAATACCATATTTGACATTCAGCCTTACCCTAGTTGGGTACTGATATTTCGATGTAAATTTCCGTTTGTTGTGCAATCAGCTTCCTTACCGTCATAATGGCACCACGCTGCGCGGGATACTGTGGTAAGTCTTGTCTTCCCGCTGGCATCCAGCTGTGTGGAGGTGGGAATGGAAGTGGACATCCATGTGACTGTTATCCAAGCATCATTCACCTGCCAGGTAAAGTGCAACCGGCTTGCTTGTTTTTTCTTATTCCTCAACTGAAGCTATACTTGGGCACTCTAGGTTCCATACCCTAGTTGGGTACTGATATTTCGATGCATATTTCCGTTTGTTGTGCAATCAGCTTCCTTACCGTCATAATGGCACCACGCTGCGCGGAATTCTTTGGTAAGTCTTGTCTTCCCACTGACGTCCTGCTATGTGGAGGTGGGGGTGGAAGTGAACATTCATCCAATAGCAAATTTGGCATTTAGCACTACCACCCTATCCTACTGTAGGGTACCGCAATTGGGTAGTGTAAATGCCAGATTTGACATTTATTCCTGCCCCCAATTACCGTCATAATGACACCCCGCTGCGTGCAATGCTTAGGTAAGTCTTGTCTTCCCGCTAGCATTCTGCTATGTGGAGGTGGGGGTGGTAGTGAACATCCATGTGCCATTTATCCAAGCATTATTCACCTGCCAGGAAATGTGCAACCGGCTTGTTTGTTTGTTTTTATTCCTCAACTGAAGCTTTACTTGGGTACTCTAGGTTCCATACCGATGCCAACGCTTCCATAAGCTGTCAATACCAGATTTGACATTCAGCCATACCCTAGTTGGGTACTGATATTTCGATGCAAATTTCCATTTGTTGTGCAATCAGCTTCCCTACTGTCATAATGGCACCACGCTGCGCGGGATACTGTGGTAAGTCTTGTCTTCCCGCTGGCATCCTGCTATGTGGAGGTGGGGGTGGTAGTGAACATTCACCCAATAGCAAATTTGGCATTTAGCCCTACCACCCTACCCTACTTGTAGGGTACCGCAATTGGGTAGTGTAAATGCCAGATTTGACATTTATCCCTACCCCCAATTACCGTCATAATGACACCCCGCTGCGTGCAATGCTTAGGTAAGTCTTGTCTTCCCGCTAGCATTCTGCTATGTGGAGGTGGGGGTGGTAGTGAACATCCATGTGCCATTTATCCAAGCATTATTCACCTGCCAGGAAATGTGCAACCGGCTTGTTTGTTTGTTTTTTATTCCTCAATTGACGCAGGTCGCGAAATACATGTCAGGTCCTGCCAATTTCTCTGAAGCTATATTTCGGCACCATACCGATGCCAACTCTTCCATAAGCTGTCAATACCAGATTTCACATTCAGCCTTACCCTAGTTGGGTACTGATATTTCGATGTAAATTTCCGTTTGTTGTGCAACCAGCGTTCTTACCGTCATAATGGAACCCCGCAGGTCGCGAAATACTTGTCGGCACTCTAGGTTCCATACCGATGCCAACTCTTCCATAAGCTGTCAATACCAGATTTGACATTCAGCCATACCCAAGTTGGGTACTGATATTTCGATGCAAATTTCCATTTGTTGTGCAACCAGCGTTCTTACCGTCATAATGGCACCACGCTGCGCGGGATTCTGTGGTAAGTCTTGTCTTCCCGCTGGCATCCTGCTATATGGAGGTGGGGGTTGTAGTGAACATCCATGTGCCATTTATCCAAGCATTATTCACCTGCCAGGAAATGTGCAACCGGCTTGTTTGTTTGTTTTTTATTCCTCAATTGACGCAGGTCGCGAAATACTTGTCGGGTCCTGCCAATTTCTCTGAAGCTATACTTCGGCACTCTAGGTGCCATACCGATGCCAACTCTTCTATAAGCTGTCACTACCAGATTTCACATTCAGCCTTACCCTAGTTGGGAACTGATATTTCGATGTAAATTTCCCTTTGTTGTGCAACCAGCGTTCTTACCGTCATAATGGAACCCCGCAGGTCGCGAAATACTTGTCGGCACTCTAGGTTCCATACCGATGCCAACTCTTCCATAAGCTGTCAATACCAGATTTGACATTCAGCCTTACCCTAGTTGGGTACTGATATTTCGATGTAAATTTCCGTTTGTTGTGCAACCAGCGTTCTTACCGTCATAATGGAACCCCGCAGGTCGCGAAATACTTGTGGGCACTCTAGTTTCCATACCGATGCCAACTCTTCCATAAGCTGTCAATACCATATTTGACATTCAGCCTTACCCTAGTTGGGTACTGATATTTCGATGCAAATTTCCGTTTTTGCGCAATCAGCTTCCTTACTGTCATAATGGCACCACGCTGCGCGGAATTCTTTGGTAAGTCTTGTCTTCCCACTGGCGTCCTGCTATGTGGAGGTGGGGGTGGAAGTGAACATTCATCCAATAGCAAATTTGGCATTTAGCACTACCACCCTACCCTACTTGTAGGGTACTGCAATTGGGTAGTGTAAATGCCAGATTTGACATTTATCCCTACCCCCAATTACCGTCATAATGACACCCCGCTGCGTGGAATGCTTAGGTCAGTCTTGTCTTCCCGCTGGCTTCCTGCTGTATGGAGGTGGGAGTGGTAGTGGACATCCATGTGACTGTTATCCAAGCATCATTCACCTGTCAGGTAAAGTGCAACCGGCTTGCTTGTTTTTTCTTATTCCTCAACTGAAGCTGTACTTGGGTACTGTAGGCTCCATACCGATGCCAACTCTTCCATAAGCTGTCAATACCAGATTTGACATTCAGCCCTATCCCAGTTGGGTACTGATATTTTGATGCGAATTGCCGTTTGTTGTGCAATCAGTTTCCTTATGGTCATAATGGCACCACGCTGCGCGGAATGCTTAGATAAGTCTTGTCTTTACGCTTGCCTCCTGCTGTGTGGAGGTGTGGGTTGAAGTGAACATCCACATGATTGTTATCCACGCGACTGGCACCTGCCAAGAAAAGTGCAACCGGGTTGAGAATTGATCCCGATTACCGCGCTCTTAGTCCCCAACCGCCGACAACTCTTGCCATATCCGTCAATACCAGATTTGGCATTTAGCCCTACCACCCTACCCTACTGGTATGGTACCGCGATATGGTAATGTCAATGTCCGATTTGACATTTAGCCCTACCCCCAATTACCGTCATAATGACACCCCACTGCGCGGAATTCTTAGGTAAGTCATGTCTTCCCGCTGACTTCCTGCTGTGTGGAGGTGGGGGTGGTAGTGAACATCCATGTGACTGTTATCCAAGCTTTATTCACCTGCTAGGTTAAGTGTTTGTTTTTTATTCCTCAATTGACGTAGGTCGCGAAATACTTGTCGGGTCCTGCTAATTTCTCTGAAGCTATACTTGGGCACTGTAGTATTAACAACGCAGTACAAGTTGTGAAGAGAACCCGGGAACCGCGCTCCAAGTTCCATACGGATGCCTACTCTTCAATAAGCTGTCAATACCGGATTCAGCACTTAGCCCTACCACACTGAGTTTGCGTTTAAAAATTTCAGGTAGCTTTGCCTTCGGCTTTCTTACCGTTATAATGGCACTACGCTGCGCGGAATTCTGTGGTAAGTCTTGACTTCCCGCTGGCTTCCTGCTGTGTGGAGGTGGGGGTGGAAGTGAACATCCTTGTGACTGTTTTCGAAGCAACTGTCAACTGCCAGGAAAAGTGCAACCGGTTTGTTTTCATGCACCGTATGTGTCAGCGAAGGCAAATACACGTAAGGCTGTGGCTGTGTAAGGCAAGTATCCACGTGAGTGTTTCAAATGAGGTACCCCCACCCCCGTGGACAGCCACCACCCTTTGCTGCTCACTTTGTGCTGTCATGTGTGACGCGTGGTTAAAAATTTGATATCCTTGAGCGCATAGACAGAAACAAAGGCTGACGGCAACAAAAACTACTGGATTCTGCTTCCGCAGCCACTCGTTAAATGAGAGTAATTTGTACGTGTGGCCAGGCCAGTCGCCTGGGGAGGCCACCAAGGACGGAAAATAGGACAAAAGAAGGCCTCAAGTTGTTTGGGCTCCTTGCTTGACTGCCAGTCAATTGATGATTCGAGGCCATTACCAAAATCAATGATGTGTGTGTGTGGGTCAAATACATTGATAAGTTCCTGAATATAGGAATAATTATGTATGTATGTATCTGTGTACTGAGGCTAAAAGAGCATGAATAGCAACACCACTCGATATTTCGATAGTTGTGACCAATGATGCTATCGATAGAATCGCTAACGAAAACAGGACAGAACAGCTGTGGCGGATGTTCTTTTATACAAATTATCAGAAAATATATGATCAGAAATATATATACTTTTGTTGAACGAAAATTGCATACTCTGACACAGATATTAATACCAAAAACCTACTAAGCCTTTGCCTAGGAATAAAGTATTTGGCAATATGTAGCCCACATCAATGGATGTGTTAAGCCAAATAACGAACATATAATGAAACATTTCAGAACAAGTAAGAGGGCGGACGTACCCGGCACTAGAATAGTCTGTTTCATACCCGGCATAATATGGTTATTTATGGGGTCGAAAATGGACATTACAAATACAGTAAGCTGTATCTCAAATATGGTGACTCTTCCTTCACAGATGTGGGAGATATAGATTTTGCTCATTTGCGGGAAAGAGGGTGGGGTTGGTAAACATTTTTCATACAGATCTGTCAAGGAGCTCAAAATTAGTCTATATGCCAAATTTGGTGACTATAGCTTTAAAAATGTGAAAAATATAGTTCTCCGTCAAATTCTGTGGGACGGGGTGTACTATTTTTTCCAAAAATTAAATTTTTAAGCATAATACAAAATAAATATACTTTTTTGACTGTTTTTCAAGCGTTGGTATAAACATATCATCAGCTTCCCTATAACGCTAATAAATTTAGCTAAGGCCATTCACTTTGTTTTAGCAAATGAATGTATACTACAATATTTATATTATATCATTTGTGAATAATGCTCATTTAATACACAGCCTCAATATTCACCGAAATGATGCAACAAACGATTTTGCCAGTTTGAAAGCCTGATTAATTTTGCGGCAATTATGCGTAATTTGGGGCATATTTTCTCTGTTTGCGTTTGCATTTTAGTTTTCAATTTTCATTAGTCAAATATTCCATAATTTGCATATTGTTCTTTCGATTCTCCCTCTCTCTCTCCCTCATTACACTTTAACACTGAAATCAATTGCCTATATATTTATAATATTTACGCTATCCAGCGATGTTTATTAAGCCGAAGCCATAAATTGAAAATATGTTGCCGTTTTAAAGTTTTAAGAGCACATATTAAATTCTCATTTCGATTTTCCCCACCTATCGCTTCCGGCTGAGCTCTTCTAATATTCGGCTCGGTGAAATATTGATTGTCAGGATAATGGGGCTCCCTTAATTGCTGATTGATATGTTCAGCAGACATTTATAAAATTTGTCTGTCAATTTATGAAATTGCCATCGATTTAATGTTACTTGATATTGACAACGTTATTGTTTCCCTTTTCTTGTTATCTTCTTCTATATGGTATACCACTTGTAATTTTTCACAATTATCGTTAGATTTGTACCAATTTTGCGAGTTTTCCGTGGTCAATTCAGTGAGTTTCACTCGCATATTAAGCTAATTTATGAGAAATGGCCACTTCAACTCCTTCAGCTCGGCTGCAATCATGTGCAAATGATATGTGGGCTCTGACAATTTCCGAAACTACCTCGCAATTTCTGTCTAATTTCGGAAGCTGCAAAGTCGCACAAAAGATTTTCGCAAAATCGTTTCTACCTTTTTTTTATGGACACCGGGCGGGAGGCGGCAGGTAGGAAGGCTGGGAGGGTTAGGGTTAGTACGGGTGTGGGAATGTGCTCTCTTACAATTTAAGCGATTTATATGCGTTGCACGGTGCGGTAGCGCCCCAAACCAAATGTCCAGAAAAATGGGCAACAAAATGGCCAAAATTGCAACCAAAAAGTGGAAACACTCTATAGTGGGCGTGTGAGTGTGGTGTGGAGTGGGATTGGGAGTGGGAAGGGAAAGGGGGAGCGCAGTTTACATATAGGCCAACATATATACAGGTAGTAAGCCCCAGCAGCAAATAAATAATATTTCTGTACGGCTCGCTGCGAAAGTTTTGTGACCAGCCAGGCGACATTGCTGCCAGAATGTTCAGGATGTTCCAGCCTGAGCCTTGGGCTGCTCCTCATTTGTTGTTGTTGTTGTTGCTCTTTTTTCAACTGATATTGTTGCTGGCTGTAATCGGAGGAGGGGTTGCCGCGGTGGTGTTGATCCGCGTGGCGGGGGGTGGATTCACGTTTTTATGGCCAAATGCAGTGGCATGTTTCGCATAGCGTGTGCAACATAAATTCACTTACCTGTCACACACACACACACAGTCACACACACAGCTGCAGGTGTGCGACACATGTGGCTTAAACGGCCGCCGTTTTGTGTAGAATAAGCAATTTTATGCAACTGCATGGGGTATTACGCCAATGTCCCAATGTTTGCCACACATAAAAAAGAGGAAAGAATAGATGTATATACCCTCTTTCCCCCCTATCCCCTATACACCCTTGCAACAATGTTTCATTAACAAAAACTCAATTTTCGCCCCATTATTGCTATGGCAGCTGTATAATAATGTCAAAGACATTTTAAGTATTATAATACCTTTGATAACGTGGTCCGATTTTGATCAAATTGAAGCGAACTATATAGAGTGTAATAAAACTCTCAATTGCTGAGCTTGGATGGAATATCTGTAAGAACAAAAAGTTTTTCATACAAAAACTAATTTTTCATCCGATTGTTCCTATGACAGCTATAAGATATAGTGTTTAGATTTGTACCAAATTTAGCCATGAAATAGTCATCCGATTTTGATCAAATTTGGTTTGCTTGTATAAACTATACCGTTACTCCGATTTTGTTGGGCTTGGTTCGAATATCTTGAACAGCATAAAAGATTTCACACAAAAATATAATTGTCGTCCGATCGTTTATATATCCGCTGTATCAAAAGAAGCATTTATGCAAGATTTCTTTATAATGGCTAAAAGCAGAGAGACTTGTTTGCATAAAACAGATGGAACAAAAATATATATGCGAATTTCTGTGCTCGGAAACGATGTTACAAATTTCGTGACAAAATTATAATACCCTTTGCAAGGATATTAAAAACAGACAGCGTACTTAGCAGAAATGTTAAGATATGCATACATTTTGTAATCGATACTATCGATAGTGCCATCGATAGGTTATCAGCAGCAGCACAATAATATTTCCCTCCGTTGTGACAATATTTTTGCCAGCTGCTTTCCCTTTCAACACCTCCAATGTCACAAGAATTGTCATGAAATACTCACTAACTACGAATCGGGCATCTTTCCCATTCTCCCAACAAAATATTGCTCCTTTGTTCACACTGCTGAATTCTTCCCCTGCTGTTTGACTCTATTAGTGAAAGGCTTAACTTTAATGCGCAACTAACAGTTTGACTAAAGTGTAATTAAATCATCCATGCGATTCAAATAAATGTCCTCGCTTGTCAGTTGTGGCATCGCAGTGAAGGTCTCCTCCCCCACCACCACCCCCTGCTTATAACATACCATCCCCGCCTGTCATTTCCACACACATTTTTTACAGGCAGCGATAACAGAAAGACGGAAAAAAAAATGAAATCACATTGTACACATGCAGAGGAACAGGCAAAAACAACAATGACGCAAACAACAGTTGCAACGTGTCAAAGTAACGTGCGTAGCATATTAGTTAAGTACACACAGACACATATGCGGTATGAAAATGTGGGCACACGTGGCGTATGCGCAACATTCTGCAGCTCACACATGCGTCGCACAATATGGCAATATCCGGTTTTGACACATGACGAGCGCGTCAGAAGCAAGCACAGGACCATGGCCTATGGAGCTTAGTGCCTATTGCCTGTATATGGGCCAGGTTGAGGCGTTGCTGCAGCTTTAGATTAAGGCAAGCGCCTTAGAAAGCAGCATCAGCATCAAATGACGCCTAACGGCTTCAGCGCAGCAGCTTCAGTCCCGCCTTGCAAGGCTTTGAAGGATGCTGCAGGAGTCTATCATATTTGTGCGATGAACTAAAAAGCGCTGACGTTGACAAATCACTGGCATACACAATAACCATGTACCACAGCTAGTTGTAAGCCGGGCCAACAGCTGCGGTCAATTACTGCACATTGATGTTAGCCAGATTGATGTCCTAAGCTTACTAATGCAACTGCCAACAACAAGGAGACGCTGGCTTCTGGATGACAAACAAAGAATAACCTTGCAAGTAAGTATACGAGCACATCCTAGTCGATTTCTTCAATATTAGATAGCGTAAGTTTAGTTAAGAATATGAAACAAGACAAGATTCAATAAAGCTTTTGAACAGAGCCGCTTTGAACCCAAATTACCAGCTCTCCTTCCCAAACCGAACCGAATAGGGTACTGAATCAGTAGTTCTAAAAATAAAACTCAACCTAAGCCAGAACTGACCAATTTTCTTCCCTAGCAATGTTTTTAGATCAAACCATCATACTTATTAACTTTTAACACAGATATACTTGACTTTTGATTCTATACACTTCATGGAATTGGAAATATTATAATACGAGATAAATGCAACAAAATGTATTTAAGAGTCTTGTTTTCATACAAAACTAACTACTTAGCTTCACAATTGTATAGCACTAGAAGTTTTCGTATCCTCGACTCAATAATCTAATTATACTCTGTAATGAATCAAAATTGTTGTTGGATAAGAGTATATTAGGTTTGTCTGCCCGTATGAATGCAATCTTTTCCACACCCCTGAAGCTAGAGCAACCAAACATGGTACACATGTTGGTGTATACCCTCAAGGTCAAGTTCACCACCCCTGCCCAACAAAACCTATATCCTCCGGATTTTTCAAGCTATAGTCACCAAATTTGAAATGCAGACTATCGTTAAGCTCCTTGACAGATCTGCGCCCAAAAGTTTTGCCATCCCTACTCCTTCCCCCGCAAATGAGCAATTTACGAATTACAAATACGTCCATTTCCGATCCAACAAATAATCAAATTTTACCGTACTTAAAACAGACTATTCTGCGGAATTGGGAGTAGTGAAAAGTGGTATGGACTAGAATAGGATATGTATATTTAGTAGTAATAAAAAATGGCATTTGTATTTAACCTGTTTAATATGGTGGTTAAAGGGCAAAGAGCCGCAACTATAAATAATTAAAAACGTAAATGGTTTACACTGTATGAATTACTAACTGCGATAAGTGTAATACTCCCTGAGGAAGGCATAACAAGCGCCGAAGCGCGTAGGAGGAGAATTTTCATAAATAATATAAAATACATATATTCAAATGAATTATAGTTTATCAACTCGCTGTAGAAATTACAAATATTGACACACACAAAGGCTTAAACATGGTTTACGTTTTATTTAACATTTTTTTGCATTTTTTGTGGTTTTCAGTCGACAAAATCAATTTTAACATACGCATAGAAACTTACTGAGCATTTTGAATTGTGCGAGCCATTGGCAACAGTTTGTCATTGAATTTGTGCACATTTTGGCCCAATGTAAGGCTATTCCATGAATTGATCGACTGTCAAACCACATAAAGCGATTTATTAGTGCGTCAAGGCAGTTAAATGCGCTGGTTGCCGGCTGGTTGCATTGAGGATGCCAACATTATTGGTATAGAAAACTAATTAGCAGGCAGCCACATGAACAGCAGCAAATTCCAATGCAGCATGTGGCAGATCAAAAGCAAGATGGGGAGGAGAGTGGAAAGGAGAAAAAACGGATGTAAATACACTTCGATTAGCGCTAAATTAGCCACACTTTGCGGGCAATGCAACAAAAGCCAAAATGCCACTTCCACTTCCCCCGATGACGATGTCGATGACGATGACGTTGCCGATGACGACTACGTCAGCATAGTGGTTGAGCATGAAGCAGGGGGAGTGCGGACTTGCGGACTTGGGGACTTGGGGGGTGGCAGCATGGCCCTGGGGTAGCACTTATCTTACTGATGCTGTTGTTGATGCTGTGCATTGTCAGCGGCCATGGCGGCCAATGCATTTGCCGATGGCTTGGCTCACAACACAAAAGATGCAGCCCAGCCGGCGACGGCTGAAGGGCCGGAGGCACAAAAAAGTTGTGGGTACCAATAAATAGATGTGTAGTCAATGGCTCTCTCTGACTATCTCCCTCACACTTTCTTGCAATTGGCGCCCTTGCCTGTGTGTGTGTGTGTGTGTGTGTGTGTGTGTGTGTGTGTGTGTGTCTAGGCAAGCTGACAAAACAAGTCCCTGACCCCAAAAAGTAGGCAACAAAAAGCGCTGACTGCTTTGTCAGCGATTCAACATCGCTGCCCCCATGCGCTGCCTGAAACCGCCCATCCCGCTCACCCCGCTCACCCAGCTGACCCTGCTGCCATCTGCTATGCTAATAACCAATATTTTAGAGCAAAACCGCCGTCTGCCGTTGAAATTGTCGCCAACAGTAAAGCAAAAAAACTTTACAGATAGCTGAATCATGGCATAGAGCAGCACACAATGTGAGCTGGTTTGAGCAGGGGAATATAAATTGGGAGGTAGGGAATGGGTGGCGTCTAAGCATGGAGTAATGGAACAGTAGTCACAGGGCACAGCATTCATTTAACTGAATAATTGAATAGAAATGCCTGGGAATACCAGAATCAGCTTCCTGTACGCTTTGTTGGCTGTTCCTGGCAAAAAAGAAGCATTCGGCAATGCATTGATCAATTACGGACGACATGAAATTACTTTCAATATAAAATATTAGTCGAATTTGAGAAATACAAATTACCAGCTTTGTATTGATGATACAAGTGTCTACATGCATATTGCATGTTGTTATTGCTCAATTCATGCCAAGTTTTATCCAATAGAATATGTTGCCACAATGTGAGTCACATGCAAAATGCATGCTTCTCTATTGTGTGGGAATGTAATCTGATTTGAGCCTTTTATCAATTCTTATATGACGCATTCGCAAGCGTTTTACTTGCTGCTTGGCTTCCCAGTTGGAATAGAGATAATGTTTGTGTTTCTAAAAAGAAAATTGTATATACTCTCTAAAGATAATTGGTCGATTCATCTTTGTAACGCATTCGTAAGCGTTTTACATGCTGCGAAGCTTGGCTTCCCAGTTAGAATATAGAAGTTAATGGTGCTATTAAGAAAAGTGTGTGTTCTCTCTACAGATCAATTGTTCGGTTCTTCGTTGTCACGCATTCGTAAACGTTTTACATGCTGCGTAGCTTTCCCAGTTAGAATATGGAAGTTAATGGTCCTATTAAGAAAATTTTGTGTACTCTCCACAATTGATTAAGTTTTCTTTGTGACGCATACGTAATCGTTTTACATGCTGCGAAGCTTGGCTTCCCAGTTAGAATATAGAAGTTTATGGTGCTATTAAGAAAAGTGTGTGTTCTCTCTACAGATAATTGTTCGGTTCTTCGTTGTCACGCATTCGTTAACGTTTCACATGCTGCCAAGCTTGGCTTCCCAGTTCGAATAGAGATAAAGCTTATGGTCCTATTAAGAAAATTGTGTGTACTCTCTACACATCAATTGATTACGTTTTCTTTGTGACGCATTCGTAAACGTTGTACATGCTGCGATGCTTGGCATATCCCCGTTGGCATAAAGATGCTTATTAATGCTCTAATGAGTACGAATATATGCATAAGCTCTCTCCACAGTTTTGTTTTAGTTTATCGTAAACGTTTTGCTTGATGCTACAGCTCAGCTTCAGAAATATACAAATATTTAAGCCCCAATCAAGTCAGGACTATTTGCAGAATATATAATTTGAGGTGATTCATAATATACTGGTTATGTTAGTTATACAGTTATCACTTACCTTCTGTCACAAGCTCATTCGCTTTGTGTTTAATTAAATGTTCACTTTTGGCTGCGGTTTGTATGGATGATTGTTAAATTGGGTTTTGGTTTTGTGTGTTTTGTGTTATGGTTATTTTAAGAGAGAATTTGAAGAACTTAGGATTAGAAACACTTTGGGAATTTATGTTTTTTTCTTTATTTTCTGTTAGACGTCTCTGCTAGGCGCATTAGTAAAGTTGTAGTCTTTTATACAATAAAATTGAACTGGTAAGCATAACGAACGAACGAACGCATTAAACGTGGAAACTACGAATACGTATACGATTTAGAACAATTAAGATACAAATTTGACTAATTTTCAAACTGTACTCAATTTAGTTAGTTAAATTTGAATTTTGAATTTTGAATTAATATGAGTAATGTTTTCATTAATTTTGATTCTGATTATGGTGTGCAACACGCAGTTAAAAAGCATTCGCAAAAGTTTCAAAATAAAGGAACATAACTCTTTTATAATTGGCATATGGTTTGTTTTTAGCTGGATGTGGAGGGGGGCTGGGGGCATGCTTTTTGAGTGTTTAGTTGTTGTTTTTGTTGTTGTTGTTGTGTCTGAGTGGTCTATAGTGGGGAGCAAGCAATTGAACATAGGTAAAACAGGATATAAAATTAGATTTATTTACATATTGCTGTATTGAAGTGGACATAAAGCCAATTAAATGAAAGTGGGCTGGTGCCAAAATGAATTTTGACTATAGATTTTATAAAAGGGTATATGGTAATCATCAGTAGTTACATCTATGTACATGTACATGTTAAAGTACCGTCATAACTGTGGCCAACTTGAAGGAACTTTTTTAGTTATGTTTTTTATTTATTTCTTGGCTTGGATTTTGCACAGCTCGTTTGGTTTTTCAATTTCCAAACAGCTGAGGAAAGTTGTTTTTTCAGTTGATTTTTATTATTTTGTGAGAGAAGTGAATAAAAGTTGAAGAAATGTTGGAAATGCATAGATAGACAAGACGGTTGGAGATAGACAGCGAGAGGGGAATCAAACTAGAAAGACAGATAGTTATGTTGTTGTTTCATTTGATTTATGTATATATTTATATTTATATTTAAATTTATTTGTTGTTTGGTTTTTAGGGAGTATGGTATGCAAAACATAATGTTGTTCAACTAAATTCGTAATACGAGAATTCGTTTCAGCTAACTAAGATGGCAAACATGGTACATGACACAAAATAATGCCACTAGTTGGCCAACAATTTGGAAGGTAGAACACTTGATTGGTTGGGAAAATGGTGGGGGTTGTACGGATGGGCCACTAAACTAGTACGAGTAGTTAAAGTTAGTATTTATAGCGAACGAGAACGAACATAGTAGTAAGTAGCATATATGCTATTTAAGGTTTTTTAGTTAGAGTAATTGTAGTAGTATTTATGTATTACAATACGCTCACTTTTTGCAATTGGAAACGTTGACGACATTTTGAAAATTGTCATTAAATTTCTTGCTGTCTCTGTTGGAACTGGTTCAAGTTGTGGCTCAAGCTAAAGTTGAGTGCTGTGCTTGGTTGGTGGTTGTGGTGGTCGGTAGTTTCTTACTTAGCTAAGTAGTTGGTGGTGGTGGTGGTAGTGGTGAGCGGTGAGCGGTGGCGTTTAGCGGTGAACGGTGAACGGTGAACGGTGGTGGGTGCAACATTAGCGGGTCTTAGTACATATAGAAGTATTGTTAATACTTTATCTTTAAGTTTATTGTCTCTTTGATATTCAACTTGACACTGATGCTGATGCGAGTTTTGTGCAATGTTTCTGCGTACAACTAAAATATTCTTATTTGATTTCTCTGTCATGCAAAACCGTTTCGGAACCGTACCGTACAACAATCAGGCCCGTAACCATTTCCGAGTACTTTACGAGTACTTTCCGTATCGTTTCCGTTTTTCTCGCCTTTTGACTCAAGGATAAAACTTATTGGTTGAGCTTAGATCGTATTTTGATGCCGTAATATAGAAGTATATAGGATACTATAAAGCTACAGTGAGTTGAGTTTGAATTTCAGGAAAGCTGGCGAACCTTAGTTTTATATTCAAGTATTTAGTTTGGTTTAGTTTGGATCGTACTTTCTTGCCATAATATATAAGTAGAGAGAAAGTTTTAATTTCAGGAAAGTTGGCGGATAAAACCTTAGTTTTATATTCTAGTATTATATGGGAGTATATATATATATATGGTATGGTATACATATAAAGCTATACGAAGTTGAGTTTGAATTTCAGGAAAGCTGGTAAAACCTTAGTTTAATATTCTAGTATTCAATCGATATACGAAATTGAGAACAGTTAGCACTTTCAGTGGGACTCCATGATCGGAATCGGCTTGGGAATGGGATTAGGCCTAAATACCTGGAAGCCCGTTAGCACTGCAGTTTGATTCGATTTGCGGATACTGTCTCCTTAGTGATTCTCTATAATCAATTGATTTTCCATGCGTTTTGCAACTCTTTAGCTTAACTTTATGCGGCACGAGCACGCGATGCCAGAGTAAGTAATTGTGGAAGAAGCAGAGGAAGTAAGGGTGCGAAATGATAGCGGCAAAAGTTTAAACAAAATAAGAGAGACTGCCAATGACACCAAGTTTTGGTTTGTTGTTGTATGGCTGCCACTGACGAGGGGGACGGGGTGGAGGAGAGGGACAGCGGCTCGGCAGCGGGCGCGTGCGATGACGTCGACGGCGGCAAGTGGTTGAAGGCACAACGTGGCAGAAGAAAAAAATAATATAAATAAAAAGGCAAAGGAAAATGAAAAAAAAACAACCCTCCGCTTGGCTGAGCGGCACGGGCAGGGGGCAGGGGGCAGGGGGCAGGGGCATGGGCAGGGGCAGAAACAGGCGCTGACTCAGAGACTGACACTGAGACTGAGACTTACACTGAGAACGTGACTGAGACTTTGGACGCGGGGGCGATGTTCGATGTTTGTTGAGAAAAAAGAAACTGCACAAGAAATTAAGCAAAAGCAGTAATGAGCGATAAACAGTAAGCGATAAACGGTAAACGATAAACGGTAAGCGGTAAACGGTAAGCGGAAAGCGGCAAGCGGCGCACGGCAATAGCAGCGGGCAAAGTGAGAGACGCAAGAAAGTCAAGCAACTTGCGTGATTCGATTGCTTTTGTCGCCACTTTTGCTATTTTGCCTTTCAATTTCAATTGCTTTGAGGAAGCGACTTTCTTTCTTTCTTTCTTTTCGATTGTCTTTGTCCACGTTCGCCCTTTGTCTTTGGCTCAATCTTCCATTCATGATTTCATTTTGTTGCTGGATGCTGTCACACGACAAATGACAAATACAACAACAATAACAACTATATCAACAACAACAAATTGCCATCGATATTTGCCGCGACTTCATTACAAATCACGGCTCTCGGTCGTCCTTGTCTTTGGTTTTTTGCTTTGCTTGGCTCAACTCTAACTTCACTTAACTTTGCTTTGGGTGAGAGTGTGCGTGTTTTATTTTGTATTTTACGAGTATTTCTTATTTTACCATGCGCCTTGTCCTGCCTCAGTTTGTAAATTTACACCATGCCATTGTTATTATAGTTGTTGTTGCTGTTGCCAGCGCGCATTTGACACACACATATAGGCACACACACACACATATAGAGAGACACACACTTAAACAAAAAAGGTTACTTCACTGCGTACTTTAAGTTGGCAGTTAAAGGACTCTTCAGCAACGCATTCAAGTCAGGACTAAACCTGCAGGCGGCCAATTCGATTTCGACTTCCCTTGCTGTGGCGCCGATGGCGCCACGAGCGCAATCGAGCGCGAGAGTGCAAGAGTGGGAGAGTGCGAGAGAGTGAAAGCGCAAATACGAGAGTGCGTCATAGCGCCAGAGCGCCAGAGCGAAAGCACAAGCGGGCAAGAGCGCCGCTGCCAGCTGTCAACTTTTGCCATTTGTTGTTGTCCGAACAATGTGCGCAAAGCAACGCGGCAAAATTCAAATTAAGTGGCCAGAGAGAAGAAGAAGCAATTAATTGATTGAAGTTTAACATGTGATGGCAAATTGCCTTAATACACCAATTGGCAATATAAACAACTACACAGCATATCAGTGCTGCCAACATATCGACCATTTTATTCTTGCTGATTTTGATTCTATAAGCGTATTTAAATATGTATGCAATTTTTATTATTACTGCGAGTTTCAATCCTTTGATTCTATAAAATTAAAGTTCAAGCAATGTAATTAAAATTGGCAATAATAATAAATAGAGAAGATTCTGCGAGTACGACCGAAGTCTAGCATAGACTAACATCCGTTACTATCAATTTATATGATTTCCAAAATCATATTCTGCAATGAATCTTAGGGAAATTTTTCTAACAAAACAAAAATCAAGCGAATATGTTGTGTATATCATTTATAAATGCTACTAAGCTGAACTGATAGATTATTGAAAATTCATAATTTAACATATCATAGGGTCGAAAAATACATATATTTGCAAATATTGATGGGATCGCTGTCAAAACGATCGAGAGGAGCCTTTAATGATAGTTTCGCTGAACTAGTACAACACGTACATACATACATATGTATGTATGTATGTACTTATGAATATTTGTATCCGAGCATTAATCAATTTGAAACATCCAAAACATATGGCGCGCTCCGTGGCAACTGCGCAGATGCATAGAGCTTTCGCTCACTCGCTTTCAAAAGCTCGAAAACATGTGACTGTTGTGTGACAAGCAGAATTTAAAGCTGGCAACGCCGCTCAGTAACTCTGAGAGCGAATCAATTGTCCGCAATATTTTGACATTTCGAAGGGCAAAAAAGCAAAAGAGCGTTCCAACCACACGACAAGGAGAGCGCCAAAATAATAAATTTAAAAATGTAAACGTGCCTTTGTGTGTGCGTGTGTGTGTGTGTGTGTGGTGTGTGCGGGCGTGTGTGTGCGTCTGTAACTGTAAGTGCTTGGCAAAAATACGAGTAAGAGTATCTCTTATTGGAGTCAAAGACATGTTGCTACGACCGCCAAGCGCCCCCACTAACAGCGGCTGTGAGTGTGTGTGTGCATGTGTGTGTGCGAAGCATTGGCATGTGTGTGCGGAAGATATTGAAGCATACTTATGGGCCTGCATTTATTTAATTAAATTTCCTCAGCGTAATTAAAGCCGCAAAGGTATGGCAATCATAATGTAAATCAAAGCAACTGAGTACCGTCAACTGACAATAAACAAGCACTTTATATAATAAGAACGCTCTATAATGCCAATACAAGAGGCACGCAAGCACAACCAAACACAGTCACACACACACACACACAAACAAGCACATATATACATATATATACGCAAGCGAACACGCGCGCGTTTCTGAAAAGCACATAGCGTGGAAATTCAATTTGCTGACTCAATTCTTGCACATTTGGTTAAACAAAAAATAAATAAAAAATATATATAAACACGCGGTATTTAATCTCGTATAACGATGCTGCTTTGGTAGACTATCTTGGCAATTTTTGAAAATACTTTGTCGTGTTTGAGGAGTACCGATCGGACTAGGAGTACGCTGCAAAGTGCTTTAAACACAGGCAACGCACTAAAACTGAAATTGAAACTGAAACTGAAGTCATGCCTCTAGCATTTGCAACGCGTTAACCTCAAAAACGATGAACAGGCGACGACAATACCGAAGAGCGCAGAGCGGAGACCAGAGACCAGAGAGCGGGCGCAAGAGAACGCAACCAGCGACGCATGCGCCAAAGTTGTCATTGCCACCCCCAATGCAAGCATCGATAATTCGAACCACCATCTGTCCACTAGAGGGCGCCAGTTGTAACTAAGCTTTAACAAAGCTGCCTTAAGCTGTTACAGCACTATTTAAAAGCTCTTTAGTCCTGGTGTAGTAGTTCGCAAATAGTTCGTTAATTTGCAACGGAGCTTACCGCTCGATCGAGCCTTTCTTGCCGCAAAAGCTATGCTGAACTTTAAAGCTATTGTCTTATAAAGCTTCGAGCTTTTTTTTTGCGAAATGCTATGTGTATACTAAAGACAAATGAAAATTATATTAATTCTTGGCGTAGAAAACACAGTAGTCTGTTTTAATATCTTCATCCCGTATTGTCATTCTAAATTCAATAGTTTCAAACATAGTAGTCTGTCTTAAAATGTTCACCCCATATTTTCAATAAAATCATTATTCATTCAAAACACGTCGGAACTGTTTGGCAAAAAAAAAAAAACTAAATTTTGGTAATATTTCTAAAAAAGTGAATTCGTAATTGTGTCGGTTTTATATGGATATTATCATAGATTGGAGATGGGTCCTTGGTTGCCTTAAAATTCTAAGCTTTCCTCGCTGCACTTCTGGACAACGCGACGGCTTTTGGTGACTACCCGATATTTGTTTTTTTCTCCTCTGATAGACGGCTCCTGACAAAAACCGACTAATTTAAGAGTTCCTGCGGCTTTGTCAATCAAAATTCAATAGTTTGAAACACAGTAGTCTGTCCTAAAATAGTCAACCCGGTATTTCAATCAAAATTCATTCAAAACACGTCGAAGCTGTTGTGCAAAAATTAAAAAAAAAAATGGTAATTCTTAAAAAGTGAATTCGTAAATGTCGTCGGTTTTATATGGTTATTAACATAGATTGGAGATGTGTCCTTAGTTGCATTAAGAATCCAACAAATCTTCGCTGCACTTCTGGACAACGCGACGGCTTTTGGTGAGTATCCAATATCTATTTTGTATACTCTGTTCCCGAAGGGAAAAAGAAATGTCCGTCTGTCCGTATGAACGCAATTTTTTTCACACTTTTTTCGCATTAAAACTTGGTACACATGTTGGTGTATACCCTCAATTTATGAAGTGTCACGATCTCCCCCCCACGCGCAGTCCCTTTCCCAGAATTTGGGGAAAGCCTGTATATTCCACATTTTTAAAGCTATAGTCACCAAATTTGGCATATAGACTAATGTTGAGATTCCTGACAGATCTGCATCAAATAATTTTTGACCCCCCAACCCCTCCCCCGCAAATGAGCAAAATCTATATCTCCCCTGTACAGGTAGTCATCAAATTTGACATACAGACTATTGTTTCCGAACCCACAAATAAGCAAATTATACCGGACTGGGAACAGATAATTCTGCTGCCGGATACGTTCGACTGCAACGTTCTTGCTTGTTTTTTTGTCATTCTAACTTCAATAGTTTCGAACACAGTAGGCTGTTTTTAAATCTTCAGCCCGTATTGTCATTCTAAATTCAATAGTTTCAAACAGAGTAGTCTGTCTTAAGCTGTTTACCCCGTATATTCAATGAAAATTCATTATTCATTTAAAACACGTCGGAGCTGTTTGGCAAAAAAAAAAACTAAATTTTGGTAATTCTTAAAAATTCAATTCATAGTTGTCGGTTGTATATGGATATTATCAAAGATTGGAGATGGGTCCTTGGTTGCCTTAAGAATCCAAAACATCCTTGCTGCGCTTCTGGACAAGGGGAGGGTTTTTGTGACTACCCGATATGAATCTTTTTCTCCGGTCGACGGCTGCAGGCACGAACCGACTATTTCAAGAGTTCCTGCGGCTTTGTCAATCAAAATTCAATAGTTTCAAACACAGTAGGCTGTCTTAAAATGTTCAGCCCGTTATTCCAATCAAAATTTATTATTCATTCAAAACACTTCGAAGCTGTATGGAAAAAATCAAACAATTTTGGTAATTATTCTTGAAAATAGAATTCGTAATTGTCGTCGGTCTTATATGGATACTATCATAGATTGGAGATGGGTCCTTGGTTGCCTTGAGAATGCATGCTTTCCTCGCTGCACTTCTGGACAACGCGATTGCTTTTGGTGACTATTTGATATCTATTTTTATACTCTGTTCCCGAAGCGAAAAAAGGTAGAAAAAGGTAGGCTTGGAGCTAGAGCATCCAAGCTTGGTACACATGTTGGTGTATACCCTCAATTTATGGAGTGTCAAGATCGACAAATTAGCAAATTATACCGCCCTGGGAACAGAGTATTCTCCTGTTGGATACGTTCAACTGCAACGTACTAACTTGTTTTTCTCCTCCGGCAGACGGCTCCAAGCACGAACCGACTATTTTAAGAGTTCCCGCTGCTTTGTCAATCAAAGTTCAATAGTTTCAAACACAGTAGGCTGTTTGAAAATCTTCATCCCGTATTGTCAATCGAAATTCAATAGTTTTCAAGCACAGTAGGCTGTCATAAAATGTTCAGCTCATATTTTCAATCGAAAATTCATTATTCATTCAAAGCACGTCGCAGCTGTATGGAAAAAATCAAACAAAATTTTGGTAATTATTCTTAAAAATGTAATACGTAATTGTCGTCGGTTTTATATGGATATTATCATAGATTGGAGATGGGTCCTTGGTTGCCTTGAGAATCCATGCTTTAATCGCTGCACATCTTCTGGACACCGCGACGGCTTTTGGTGACTACCCGATATTTGTTTTTTTTCTCCTCCGGTAGACGGCTCCAGGCACGAACCGACTGTTTCACGAGTTCCTGCGGCTTTAAGTCCTAATGCTTGCGCCGATAATCCCGTAGAAAGTTGAGGAACGGATATATACTATTTGGCTCAAGTCGACGGCATTTATGATTGCGCTTGGTACACGACTTCCTCTAGCCACTGGCATAGGTCTTTTTACGCTTAGCGCACTGAACTTCTTGGACTTTGGCATACGAGCTCGACATCTGGACTTTCGGCAATCAGCTTTGGGTCAGTATCTGCGTTTGCGCCTCCAAATAACCGTTCTGAATCTCACCGATTTTGAAAAACTTTAGTTCTTGTGGATTATGCGCTTCCATCCTTGACAGCCAGGATTGTTGTCTCCCCCGCATCCCAACCGATGTTGCGATTTGTAAAACTGCAAGGCTGCACCTGCCGCGCTGCCCCCATCGCAACGCTCCAAGTCTACAAATGGTAAGAAATAAAGAAGAATTATATCTTGACGAAGACCAAATAAATTGCCGAATCCTAGGTTATAGTATAGGAGGACTTTCCTACACAGGCGTTTTATTTCGATTGTGGGCGTTACATGAATAACCTAGTACCAAGCCTAATGGATTGTGGCATCAACATATCTGAAAAGCGTAAGTAACCATGCCCCTTTCAATTAAGGAAAGAATAAATGAAAGGAAAAATTTGTTGAATCAAGATTAAGCACGAGACAGAATAATTGTGTGCGAATTATAATGAGTAATTGTGTAGTCTTTTTTCATAGCTAGATGGCCGATGCCCGATGCCGATAATTGCCCAAAGAGGTCCCGATGTCCTGCCTGCAAGCCCAAGTGTAAGAAGCCCAGAAGAAGTTGTGGCAAGCTTAAGAAGACATTAGTCAGGCGCAAGAGGATGGCGTGTAAAGCAATTGTAAATACTGACGACTTGGGCCAAATACAATATGTCCGTTCCTTAACTTACTTCGGGACTATCCGCTCAAGCATTTGGACTTAAACGCAGGAAATTTTGAAGAAGGCGGTTCGTGTCTGGAGCCATCTATCGGATGAGAGAAAGAATCGATATCGGGTAAGTCGCCTGACACCTTATAAACTGAGGATGTATACCAACATTTTAATAGAATTTGGTTGCTCTACGGTTCTTCAAGAGTGCGGAAAAGAATGTCGGTCGGACGGACTCAATAAACTCTTTTCTTGTCTTTACAGTCTTTGCTAATATTTAATATTTTAATAATATTAATTATATATTAATGAACTGGCATGTCAGTTGTCTTATAACAATGTACAATTTATGCATACAATTTAATTTATAATTCCTTGCTCTACTTTTAGAAGGACTCATCTCCTATCCGCTGAGGGATGTAGTACGAGTACGGTTGTCCGACGTAGTACGGATCCTTGTTGAGTACTCGCAACTGGAACATTCTAATTTGATTTCAAAATTATTAATTGTACAATTCGTGAATAAAATATGTGAAATTGAAAAACAAATTCAAGCGCCTGCCTTTTTATTAGTTTATTATTTAATTTTTGTGTTATTATTTCCAGCAACTTATGCTAACTTCAAAAACAACTTAGTCAAAGAGTTATATAAGCATATTTACAAGACTATATGAATTTATACATTATAAATGATAAATTTTATGAAATTTCAAATGCCTAGCATAATACGCTTCTTGCAAGGTCCATTGGGTGTGCGCCTGCTTTCAGAATCAGCTGTCGAATCCTTATTAAATGGCCTTAAATGCCGTCATTTTTAGTGCCAAATTCAAGACACAATATGTTGCGTTCGCTCAATTAATCGATTAATTTGCTGCGTTCTTGAATATGATCGATGTGGCCCGTTATTGTCCTGACATATAAATCGAATGTTTTTGGTTAATTATTGATGCATTTGATAAGTTTCGATAGTTATTTTGAAACTTAACAGTAATGTGGCAAAAGTAACGAGTCGACTTTAACGAGTCAGTCTCTAGGAGAATTTGTTTTCACAACATTTTCCCACACACCCACACACACACACACACACACACACACACACACAAGCAGCATGCAAAGGTACGTACGGGGCGCAAGGAATTTACATTTTTCAACCCCCAGCGCGGAGAAAAAAAACCATTGCATACGTCCAAGGGGGGGCCAAAAGCAACGAGCACCGCATGAGATGCGAATTGGAGAGGAGAGCAGGAGCAGGAGCAGGCGCAAAAGAGCGAAGCGAATGCCTCACCGCCCACAGACGAGGACACCGAAGACGTCGCTGCGCTGCTGACGTCTGGACGGCGACAGAACAACCACCCGCACACACTGTGGCATGCCCAGCGACAACGACCCGCCCAGGGAGGGGGAAGGTATTGCAAAACACAACAAACCGTAAAGCATTCGTTCTGCGTCACAGTCGCAGCGACGCTGACGTTAACGCTAACGTCAACGCCAACGTCAACGCTAACGTCAACGGCAACGCCAACGCCAACGTTAGGCGCACACACAGTCTACGTCTTTTGGAATGACAGGATGTGGGCTGTACGCAGCGGGCGGTGGTCGGTGGGCCAACTTCCCAGCAGATTTACCACTACATAAACAAAAATTCGATTTATGACCACTGTGGACGGGGTGGACACGACTGTGACTATTGCTGCTGCTGCTGCTGCGGCTGCGGCTGTCGCAGTCGCAGTCGCTAACGCTGCGGCTGCGGCCACGAGCCTTGCGCCTTGTTTTCGGCATAGACTTTTTGGGGGTGGCGCCATTCGCTCTGGTTGTCCCCTGGTCTCTACTCGCCCGTTCCACCGCCCCAGCACGCGGAGCTCCATGTGCCTCTGTGTCCCATGTCCGTGCCCCTGCCACTGCCTTGCTGCTTGCTGACTGTGGCAGCAACGGCGGCCGTCGTGGCAATAACGACAACGATAACGTGCATGCGGGGGCGGAGGCGAAGCCATGGGCGAAGACGAAGGCGGAGGCGGAGGCGGGCACGAAGGCGGCTACGTAGTACATGGCGCAGATGACGATGTGTGGCGATGTCAGCCAGCAAGCAGCTACACTGAGCAAAACTATGGACCATATTTGCCACTAAATCAACGAACAGCAAAAATAAATTCGAAATAAAGATAAGAATTAACAAACTTCTAAGGAGCGCTTGATAGTATATCATATATGTATATACTATATCATAAATTCTACATCAACTTCAATAAGAATAATAAATAATTGTCAAGAACAGGTTCCTAAGACGCTTCTTGGGAGAAGCATTTCTGGCATGAGTCACCATCTTAGATGAAAAATAAACTATTATTAAATTATTTTACCGACAATGGCTTCGTTTTTATATACGTGCAAGTTCTCTTAATTGTTTAATAGGTAAATCGTCTTAGGTGAGTTCCTGTTCACACGCTGCATGCAATAAGTTGCTCTAAGATTCTAAGAATTCTAAGAATTGAAAGAAAATAACCAAAAAATTGCATAAAAGGATGTATAAAACTGTTTAACAGTATATAACAGACAAAACGAGGACCTTAACATTTCTGACCATATAAAGTATACATATATTCTTGATCAGCATAAGCAGCTGAGTTGATATACATAGCTGTGTCTGTCCGTGATTTTAATATTCATAAAATTTTTACAGTCTTTAAGTTGATCAGAAAATAAGCACACATTTATCAGAAAACTATATACATATATACATATATATTCTTTTTGTATATTTTATTTAAAAAAGCTATAAATGTTGGGAATTTTTGTAGGCTGGCGATCATTTCAAGTTTTGATGCCAACTTTTCTTTCAGTGTAGCCAACAATGTTCTCGTCCGCGCAAGCACCGTTGTCGTCGTTGTCGCTGTCGCTGTCGCTGTCGTCGTCATCTCAATTCGCGTGTGCAATCACACACACACACACACACAGGACTTTCGGTCGCACTGTCGGTGGGCTCTCCGCACAGACGAGGACGGCAACGCCGCGACTTGGCCGAGCTTTTCGCCTGAGAGAGTCTGCGTATGCATGTGTGCGTGCGTGCCTGTGTTTGTGTGCTGGAGTAAGTGCTTATGCGAGTGTGTGTGCCTTTGTGGCGCTTTGGCGGCCTCACTCGCTGAAACTTTTTCGCACTCCAATACAGAGACGCATACACACAAATACAGACACACATATACACACAGGCACAGGGCACTGAGCAATGTCAGCCGCTGCGGCAGCGACGCGGCAGCGGCAGCTACAACGACGGCAACGACGATGACTGCGCCGAGGACATACACATAAATAAAAAGTCCTTCATTCCGACGCGACCAGCGAGTAACGGCATATGAGCGCTGCGGAGTAAACGTTCCCAAACAGGCAAAACGGCGGATTACCAAATAACACACAAGAAAAAAGAGAAAAAAAATAGAGAAAAATAGAAAGCATAAATATAATAATAATGGCAGTAACAACAACAATAACAACAACAATAGCTAAATAATTACAAGAACAACAACAAGACAAGTGCAAAAATCGCATTAAATCTGTTTGTGTTTCCTCTATTTTTAATATTTCTTCCTTCCTTTTTTTTGACAAATTCTTTTCGAGTGCGTGAACAAATTTGTGAATTGTGAATTGTGCATTTGAATTTGAATTTCAAATTTCAAATTTCAAATTGAAATTGAGAATAGAAATTGAGAATAGAAACGCAGCAAAAACGCAGTAAGCAAAATGGCAAAAAGTGCAGCAGCGGCGAAGGCGATGGCGAAGGCAAAGGCGAGGCGAGGCGTCTAGCACCCGTAGCCAGCCAGCCAGCCAGCTCCCCCCCCCCCCCTCTCCACCTCTCCCTTTTCCCACTGCCCAGCACCCGCCGTAACACCCGCAGCCCCCCCTAGAACAACCATACACACGCACACAAACGTGAGACACACAGAAAGGCACGCGCAGCGCCTCGTGCCGCGAAGTTGAGAGCATACTTTTGCACTATACTGGGTGGGTTACACTCGCTCCCACACACATACACACACACGCACATTAAACAGACAGCGAAAAAAATAAATTCTCGAAATTCAAGGAAGGCGACAACAACAAGAACAACAAGAACAACAACAAATAACAAAGCAGCTGCCCCAACGGCAGCAACTGGCAACCATTGCAATTGTTCATTGTTGCCTGAGCATTGTTGTGCTTGTAAAAAGTGTTAAGAAGCTTCCATACTTTGTATTTTTTCTTCTTTTTTTTTGTATTCCAAAATTATGTTTTTTTTCCCCTATTTATTGGGGCTATTTTTGGACTGTCAGTGGGGCGTAGGCGCAGCAGCTGCTGCAATTTGAGAAAACTTAAAAAACGTGGCAATCCTTAAATAAACCAAAGCAACAAAAACAAGCTTCAGAAAGAGTACAAAAACCAGGAAATTTTGATTAAACCAAAACTAAAACAACAAAAAGAAACGCAAGAAAATTCATAGGAACGGCACACAGCGTTGCCACAGGGCCGCAATAAGCGCAAGCAGGCAACGCCAAAGCGACAGCGAGTAACGGGACACAACGTCCAACGAGCTTTCCTCTATTTCGTTTTTTTTTCCTTTTGCCTTTTTTTTCTTCTGTGCTTTCGCGCTCGCTAATTTTGTGCTCCCGCTGTGCGCTCACGTTGCGCTGCCGCGTGCTGCGTTGACGTCAACGCCACAGTTCGCCACTTGTGTGCATGTGTGTGCTTGTGTGACTGTGTGTGTATGCGTGTGTCCTGTAGCTGCTGTGCGCGGGTGTAGATAAAACGACGCTACGCATTCAGTAAAACATTCAATCTTTGCAACTTGCCCAAAAGCCAGCTAAATAGCAACAAAAAAGAACAAAAACAACAAGAAACAACAGAGACAACAACAATAATACTAGAGAGCACAAGCAGCGCAAGCAATGCAACAACAACAACACGGGCAGCACAAGCAGCAACAACAACAGCAACAAGAGCAGCAGCAGCAGCAGCAGCAACAACAACGAGTGTAGTGTGTGCGTGAGTGTGTGTGCAGCTTGCACGCGACGTGTGTGTGTGAATAATGAAGAAGAAGCAGAAGCAAAAACAGCAGCAGAGGCAAAGAGAGGCGCCAACGGCAGCATCGCCAGTGACGGCGACAGCGGCAGCGATAGCGACAGCGACGTTAGCAGAGGCTGAGAGAGGCGTCGTCAGCAGCAGCAGCGGCAGCGGCAGCAGCAGCAGCAATTCGCGACGCAGCAGCAGCAGCAGTAACAACAACAAATAGCAAAAATTGAGCAGCGTTCGGCAAAGCGCAATTAAAACAACAACATCAACAATAACAACAACAACAACAAACGCAGCAATTGCAGCAGCTGCAACAACAACGACAACATCACTCAAGCGCCGGCTGCAGTATCGCGCAACGACGCCAATCAGCAACGGCGGCAGCAGCAGTCGCAGCAGCAGCGCAAGCAGCACCTGCAGCAGCAGCATCGCCAGCAGCAGCAACAACCACAACAACAACAACAGCAGCAGCAAGTTGAACGCGGCAAACATGTCGAAGGCAACAACTACAGCAGCAACATCGACAGCAACAACAGCAACAGTAGGCACAACAACCAGCAACACGGCCGACTTCAGCGCCTTTGATTTCAATGACAGCTCCGATAATTCCGATACGCCTTTGGTGCCACGCGCGCCTTTCCTCAGTCGCGCCGCGGCAGCAGCTGCGGCAGCGGCAGCGGCTGCATTGAGCGCCAGCAGCGCCAGCAACAGCAGCAGCAGCGCCAATGCGGGCGCTCTTGGCCATCAGCAGAGCAACAGTAATGCCACCAGCAGCATTAACAACAACAACAACAACAACAACATCAGCATCAGCATCAGCAACGCGAACAACAACAACAATGCCAACAATGCCAACTCGCTTAGCAACAACAGTTTGCACAGCAGCAGCCAGCACAACAACAACAGCAACTGCAGCAGCAGCACTCAGAGCAGCGAGGATAGCAACAGCGGCGCAACAGCCGCGCAGGCAGCAGCTGCAGCGGCTGCTACGGCGGTAGTGGCAGCGGCAGTTAGCGCGCTGCACAATGGCAAACAGCAACAACAACATCAGCAGCAGCAGCAACAGCAGCAGCAGCAGCAGCAACATCAGCAACATCACTACATAAGCAACAACAACAACAGTAACAAGCAGCGCGATCGTGACATGGACGAGGAGGACGAGGATCAGATGGACGAGGACGAGGATGACTACGATGATGAGGAGGATGAGGATGATGACGATGTCATGGATCAGCATATAACCAGCAACAACAACATTACCAATAGCAGCAACATCAACAACATACATGGCCTGGCAGCAGCACCCCCGTCGCTGCCCGCGGATCTGCGGCATGGACTTGCAGCCCACGATCACAGCCAGGAGCAGATGGACTATGACGACGAGGATGAGGATGAGGACGAAGATGAGGATGATGAGGACGCTGGCAGCAGTCATCTGGACAGCCGCACAGCGCTGACATCGGCGCATCTAAGCAGCACCGCCGCCGCCGAGAGCAGCGGCCTGCATATGAGCGCCGTTGCCGCGGCAGCACATGCGGCTGCAGCGGCGGCAGCAGCGGCTGCGGCCAAATTGAATGCAGCTAATGTGGCTGCCGCTCAACTGGAGCATCACAATCAGAATGCCGCAACGGTACTGGACATGGTCAGCAGTGCTGGCGTTGGCGCCGGCGTCGGCAGCGCCCTTGGCCTGGGCATGGGCGGCGGCAACGGCAGCATTGCTGCACCGAGCAGCCTCATCGGGGGCAACAGCAACACTAGCTTCTCCACGAACAACAACAGCAATCATGCGCTTAGCTCGAACCTTGGCAGTGCCGTCAACTGTGGCAGCGAACAGCAGCTAACTCGCCACAGTAGCAACTCACACCAGCAGCAACAGCAACTGCAACAGCAACAGCAGCAACAGTCGAGCGGCGGCAGCGGCAGTGGCAGTGGCAGTGCGGCCAGCGAGCGTAGAAAGTATCGGCATCAGAACTACAGCAAGAACATCTACATCGGCACCAAGAACGCCGAGAAATGGGAGCACATGCGCACTCGCCTGCAGTTCAAGAACGACGTGGAGTTTGTTGCCTACCTGCTGAATCTGGCCGACAACGATACGGATCGCCTGAATAAGTGAGTATATTAGATAAACTAAATCAAGAAAGTAGCGATAAGGGAGAATAACAGGAGGTACCCCTAATGGCGGGTGCTCGGGGACATCCCGTAGAAGATAGCCACAATGAAAGCGTCCTAAGAGACACAGCTAATAAAAGCTATATAATGGGATTAGTTTTAATGAGATTACCTGAACAAACTGATCTACAGGGTAGTCCTACGCAGTTAGCTCCAAGGGGAGAGAGGTAGCCGTACCAAGGGTAGCTTAAAGGATGAAAGCTCAAATGGGGTAACCCTAACGGTAGAAGCTGCAAAAGTAGTAGTACCAATGGGTAGTTATCATAGAGGTCTCTGCAAAGGAAATAGCTTCATTAGGTCCCTAAAGTAAGGTAGTCATAACGAAGGCGACAACACAGTAGCTCTAAAGGTTTTATCTATAACCGCTAAGGATCAAACGGGAATAGACATAAAGGATGTGGTTGCAAAAGGAATAATACTTACGTTAACCCATGAAAGTCTTTTCAGACGTAGGGGTAATGATATCAGCCGGGCTACCCTCTTCTGGTTGACCCTACCCAGAAGAGGGTAGCCCGGCTGGTGGCGGTTCCAATGAAATAACTCTATGAAAAAGGCAGCAGTCAGTATGCAAGTATAGCTGCATTAAGAAAAACTAGAATTTATATTTATTAACATGTGCAAACAGCATCTGAATTTTAGGCGTAACAAAAAGTTGTACTTATGAAAGTCTGACGATTACGATTCACAAAAATGTTGATGAACTACACATGAGTGAAAACCTCTAATTGTCTTCTAAGTCCGTAATGTCCAGTGTCCATTCCGGGTTACTCTCGTCGCTATCTGTAAGGTAGCTTGAAGTCCTTGCCCATTTATCTGACGTATTTATCAGCAGCCGTACTCTAGCCATGATTTGCTCGTACAGCTCCAAGGGCACAACTGTATACAGTTTGCTAAGCAAAATGTTGGGATCGCCACAGACCATAATTGCATTGGCAAAGTAGTGCACAGCCCTCCCCCAGTCATCCCGACGAATACACGTCTCACCCAAATAGACATGCCGTAGGAAGTACTCCACCACTTCTTCTTTCAGTGGGGGCTTATCCTGATAGGAATCCGATATATCCACTTGGCGATTAGATTGGCGTCGTTCGTGCACCCTACGTTTATATTGCGGATCTCTGCGTCGCTTGTGATCAAAGTATATGCAGTAGCTAACGAAGGCCAGTGTTGCCAGACCAGCGACAACTACCGCACGGCCACCTAATAGCAGCATTGTATTTTATTGAAAATGCAACTGTCCACATGTAATTTGGTTTAGCGAGAATCTTTACTATTCGAAAAGCATACAATCTGTACAGAGATAAATTTGAATTTTAATGACAGCCATAGGCAAAGCATACTAAATTAAGCTTATTTTTTTGATATATCTGTTGTTTAAAATACCACCAATAATCTAAAGAAATAAGGCCTGTTCTGAATTTTGTATTACAAGCAAACTATGGCATTTCAACATATCCATCTTCAAAAAGTACACTACACACTTTTCTATGCTGAACAAACATTAATATCGATAAGATTCACTTTAAACAAGTCATAATGTTCTAGTCCAGTATACCATGTATAGCTATATCCTTAAAATTCTTGTTGTTAAACGTTTTTATCGAATTGCGGGGATGCGGGGGGAGAGGTCCTGTATACAGGAACCTACATTTAATGTGTCTAACTATTATAGTTGCTGAGATCGACGCGTACAGACGGACGGACGAACGGACAGGGCCAGATCGACTCGTCTATTGATACTGATCATAAGAATATATATACTTAATAAGGTCGCAGATGTCTCCTTCTACCCCTCTTTACCCAATTTATGGGTACAGGGAGTAAAAATATAACACATGGGGTAACCAAATTTCAAAGGTATACACCCTCGCTCGATAAAGTGTTACGATCGTGTTAAGATTTGTTTGTACTTGTAAACGCAATGATCCTCACCAAAATGAACGCCCAAGGCTCAAAACTATTGCCCGCCATTTTGAGATTGCTCTCTCGTTTGCTCGAAAAGCTAAAAAGCTTTAAAGCTTTAGTTTCTTCTGCTCTGCTTGCTGAAATTAATGTAGCGATCGCCTTCACTAAGCCTAACTAAAAGCTGCTGCAATTATGCATTGCAGCTAATTATTTGCTTTGATATCAATTCAAACACATCAGAAGAGCTTTTTTCATTCGTTGACAGCTCAAAAGCGAATGCCCATACAAAGCACAAAGCCGAGAGCTGAGTGGAGTCGAGACGAGGCAAGGTGAGGCGGGGTGAGGCGAGTTGAGGCGAGTTGAGCCGAACGAAGATTAGGAACAAAAGCCGTAAAGGCATACAAAGATATGGCAACGCTCCGTTGGCCAAGATTGTTGATAGTTGGTCCACACACACTCACACACACACGCACTCGCACACAACGAGGCTGCTTTTTGGGCAACATATACACCGTGAGACTGCGTCCGCTGCGCTAAGGACTGCGGGAATGCGGCAGGGGCTGGGGCTGCCTCAAAGGGGTGGCTAAGTGCTGGAGGCGGCGGCGTCGCGGCACAAAAGCGAGCCATGTAAAAGCGATTCATGCCCGAGTGCATCAAGCAGCGACATTGCCTACTGACGCACTCCTCCACACTCACACCCCCTACGCCCTATGGCCAGAGTCCAACCCTATATGCCACTATCCCCCCGTATATCTACAAACGAGTCTGCACTGCTGTGTGGCAGCTACAAAGGCACAAATGCGGCACTCGTGCGGTTGCATGCAACGGCGCTTTCATGTTGCCTGCCAGAGCCGCAGCCGCAGCCTGAGTCGAGGCCTGAGCCGGAGCCAGAGTCGGAGCTGGAATCGGAGCTGGAGCCGGAGCTGGAGCCCGCTGTGTGTCGTTGCAGCTGCCATGTCAGCGGAAGCGGAAAAAGCAACACACACATGCACAGAAACAAGTATGCAAGCACACAAACACACACAAAGACACACACACGCACTGGCATAAACTCAAGCAACATTCTGCAGAATGTGGTTGTTGTTCTTGTTGCAACAACGGTATTTCGCATGCATTTGCATGCCTTGCTGTATATACATACATACATACATATATATAGACAGCATGTGTGTGTGTGTGTGTGAATGTGTGTCTGCCTTTCCCGGCGATGTCGTCGTCCCAGCCAAATCGAGGCCGCCCAACCGCCCAACGGGAATGCGCGGCGTTGTTGTAGTTGCTGTAGTTGTTGTTGTTGCTGTTGCCTTTACCTTGCCACGCCTTGTTGCTGTTGTTGTTGCTCTTCTCGTCTCACTTGTTGTTGTTGGCTCGCTCCAGCAAGCCCGCCATTTAACGCAATATGCATTCCTTTCCCTTGCCCACCCCGCCACCAATCTCCGTTTCAGCATTCATCTTCTCTGGGACAGCAGAGTGCAAATACCAATGGTTAAGTTGATATCATTGCCTTCGAATTCGCTGTGTGCTATGTAAATTCGATCCTGATCCCGCTCAAGCCTGCAACAATTTATTACATCCCGTTTCGGCACGTCCCACGCTTTGTTTCTGCAAGCTATCGAACTCCGACAGAATTCGGAACTTTTTCCATTTTTTGCTATTCTGTTTAATTATATCTGCATTGAGATTCCTTTTTCAAATTGAGAAATATTGCGGAATGTTCGGAATATTGAGATTTGCTTCAATCCTGCACGATCCCGGTCAGTTTCCCAATACTATCCCTAAAATGGATGCTGCTAGAAGGTATCTCCATACATGTTAGGTTAGGTTAGGTTAGTTTAGGTTAGTTGAGGTTAAGGCAGATCACCCTCCACAGGTGGAGCATCTGGTGCTTAGTGGTACCGTATATTGAAACCTCACGATGGTTTTGCAAACTTTAGAAGTTGGTTCAACGTTGCCTCGATACCCTCTCCAGGGAGGTGATGGAATGGGATTCCAGGCTACTGAATCTAATTCTCATCAGCTCTGGGCATGTGCAAAGGAGCTGTTCCAGGGCTACGACCACACCGGAATCCTCGCACTTCTTGCAGCTCCCATAGTGTACTTTTGCATAACATTATAGAATTTCATTATAAAAACTATCAATCTACTGATGGCAAATGATTGTTAAATGTAAAAATTCAAACATTTTAATGAAATTCGCTTTCACTAAATATTGCTGAAAGTGGAAACCAGAACAGTTAAAAATATCAGTAATCGTTTTTATCGAATTTTGGGATTGTGGGGGGAATATCAGTTATTTGAAACAAACTAGTTGTGCGTTTGGTATACAGAAGTCGACACTCCAAATTTGGTATCTCTAGCTCATATAGTTCCTGAGATCGACGCATTCATCCAGACAGATGGAGAGCGCCAGATCGACTCGGCTATTGATACTGATCAAAAATATATGTATATGATTTATAGGGTCGGAGATGTACAGTTTAAGTACCCCCATTTACCATAACCACTTAAGGATAACCTTATTTAGACTTGATATTGTTCAAAAGCTTAACATCTTTCCACCCCTTTACTCGGTGATCGGTAAAGCTTTCGAAAAAGCTCAATCATGCACAGTTGACAGCTTTACGCGTAGTTGCTCACATATACACACAATGCAGACAAAGTTATAAGCTGAATTGTAATTTTTAACACGATTCCCTTGGGCTCCATTGCACATTTCCCATAGCTAACATAATCAACAGCTCCAGCACACATACACACACACTCACATACACACACATACACACACACACACACCACTGTGCACGAATGTCGCCTTTGGTCGCTATTCCTTTTCGTACATTTTGTGTTTGTTTCGTTTCTCACATTTCGCCCATGTCGCCAATTTCTGCGCATTTTCGACATTTCGCCAAAAAGCACAAGAACCATGGTGTGTTTGCTTGTGTGTGTGTGTATACGTGTGTGTGTGTGTGTGTAAGGATGAGTGTACTTAATGCGCCAACGAGTAACGTACACGAAACTCGCACCAGAAACTGAATCAGATTCCGAATCAGCCCCCATTGAAACTCATCACAGCCCACAGCCCACAGCCCAGTGCCAACCCCCTCGACGCCCTCAAGCAGCACATTAATGGCAAAGCAGAGACACACAAGCACACATACACACACACATACAAACACACACACACACACACAAGGTAAGAGAAAGAGCCGAGCACAGCAGAATCAGAAACAGAAACAGAATCAGAAACAGAAACACAAACATCCAACTGTAAATTCCGCACAGTATGGAGACGGGCCAGGCAGCTGGGTGGTGGGGTGGTAGTTGGGCGCTAGGCAAGGGCTATAGGAGCGGCAGGGTGGGGGGTAAACCGTCGCAAAGTGGAGCAGGATAAGTGGTATGGGGCTGCCCGCCGGTTGTTCAGTTGTTTCTCTGTCGCTAGCCTGGCGTTGTTTTCGATATTGTTGTTAAGGTCCTAAGGTGGAGGATTTAATGAAGGATAACAGAAATACATACAAACACCCACACACACATAGACAGACGCACAATGCTCACGTTGCTGTGGACCATGTGCACTTTTCAGCAGCAAGAACAACAACATCGACAACAACAACACTTCACATTCGACGTTGCACTGATGAATTTCCTGTGCACGAAACTTTGCTAAGAATAGGTTAATGGAAGTGGGTCTTAGGGGAGCCTAGGGGAGTTCAGCGGGTTACATGGCAGTCCAGAAGAGTCCAGGGTAGTCACGTTGTATGCATTGTGCTTACCATACGGAGCAGCTGGTAATTGAAGCGTCCAACGGACGCTTATGTGTAAAATTGGCTGCAATCGAGTGCAGTCTATATATAGTATACAAAAGAGGGGCGGGCTGGGAAGGATGACAACTGGATTTTGAAGCTGACGCAACAACCAGTTGCTGTACAAGGTGAAGGATAAAATTGGTAGGTAAATGGCAACTGATCTATTGAGTGGATTATAAATGTCTGGCTAACTGAAAAGCCATGTAGCTTATCGCATTTGTTTCATTGACAATAGATAGACATGTCAAAGGGTTAGAGGCTCCAAGGGTTAGAAGCTCTAAGTGTTCAATCGCAATACGAAATAACATCCTGAACGGTTGTTCAGCTAGCTAAAACTGCCAGCTGTCTAACTTTTGATTGTATTAAATTACAAATTAATGCAGCTTGTAGTTAGAAAAGTGTATCTACTTAGTCAATACGTAGACATAGACTACATACGATATACGGATAATATTTCATATGTTAATATTTGTGTTTACTTCCAACCGTTTTCTTAATTTTTTAATACAAACATAGGCAGTACTCAAATAGATAACTTTTCCATGCGATTGAATTGCTTTTTTTTATCATTTTCTTGGCAAGGAAATGTTTTGTTTTATTTCACTGCAATCCTATCTTCACCTATAAAGATACTCAATGTGCATGGAAAGCTTTGCTCAATTTTCATGTAGATGAGTTGAGGAAATCTGCTTTGATGTAAATTTAAGTAGAGGGTATTGCCAACATGTGCATGTGGAAATTTGATTGAGTATTTCAACCTACCTTATGACACAATTAGAAACAATTAGAGCTTTCCTTTGTTTCTTAGTTAGATCTGCGTGGCTGAAAAGTATAAGGGCAGTTCATCAGAGGTTATTCTGAACAAAATTATCGCAAACCTTACGATATTCGTTACCTTGAAGTTCAAGATTCAGTACTGAAACCCAAATTATTTGATGTCTACCCTAAACAGAGATATAAGTTATAAGGACCATCTAAGATAGGTGTATACTATACATACATATGTATATTAGAGGGAGAGCTCCCCATGCTTTATGGTATTCATTACTATAAGTTCGAGTCGAAAATATAGTAATGAGACCCCGTGGAAGCTGTTGCAATAGGAAGAACTTTCTTTTGTTTCTTAGTTGGATCTGCGTGGTTGAAAGGTATAAGGACAATTCATCCGAGGTTAATTCTGCGAATGTATCAAAAGAAAATCATCCCAAACTTTACGATATCGGTTACTATATAGCTTGAAGTTCAAGGTTCAGTACTGAAACCCAAATCATTTGATTTCTACCCTAGACGGAGATATAAGGTATTAGGACCATCTAAGAGAGGTGTATACTATACATACATATGTACTATATCAGAAGGAGAGCTCCTCATAATTTATGGTATTCATTACCATAAGTTCGAGTGGAAAATTCAGTAATGAAACCCCGCGGAAGTTGTTGCAATAGGAAGGACTTGTGAGCCGTTTGAATTCCATAGTGTAGAGCAGAAGTCCTAGAGCTGCTGCAGCTGCTGCCTACGCCCGGGCGCGCTACCCCAGGCTGGCAGCGGTCCAGTGCCCACTCCCCCCCTTTTACCACCCGACTGCCCCAACCCTTGCTCCAAGGCATCGACAAAAGCGTAAGCCAAATTAATTAAACGCAAGACAGCGAGAAACGAGGAGGAACAGAACAATGCGAGGAGCGTCCGCAGCAGCTTTGACACTGGAAGCGGAAGGGGGATGGTGGGCTGTGGGCTGTGGGTTGTGGGTTGTGGGTGTAGGGTATAGGGTGTGGGGCCAGCAGGCGTGAACGTGACACCATGCATGGAAATAAAGCATTTTGCCGACCCACTTTTGGTTGCCCTGCCACTAATCAACACTCTTCTAACTCACTCTCTTCCTTTCCGTTTCTTCCTCTCTGTCTCTGTCAGCCTGCCGCCACCTTCGCCGGCACACACGCCCACCAAGGGATTCGATGGCAACTTCAAGCTGGAGCCCAACCTTAGCGCCAAGGAATTTGCGGCCACGGCGGAGAACGGCAACGGGAATGCCACTGGCAATGGCAATGGCAACGGCAACGGCAGCCTGGAGTCCAGCAGTGTCGCCGCTGCGATGGCCACGCCCACGCCGCCGCAGCGCAAGCGCTACAAGAAGCGGGTGCAGTTCACCACCGATGCGCTCAATGGCTATGCGGGAGCCAAGGCCAAGGGTGGCGCCGCCGCAGCGGCAGCGGCAGCAGCAGCAGCTGTCGTTGGCGGTGGTTACAGCAACAACAGTTTCGGCACGACCGTCAAGTCTAAGAAACAGGAGGCCAAAGCGGCAGCGGCGGCTTTGAAGGCGAGCGCTGCAGCTGCCGCAGCGGCGGCGGCAGCGGTGGCAGCTTCAACGGCCTTGCCCGAGGTGCTGGACTGCCGCATCGCGGAGAAGATCAAGAGCGAGTTGGAGGCCAGCAGCAAGGAGTCGTTGCCAAGTGCATTGTGCCTGAAGAAAGCAGCTGCAGCAGCGGCGGCGGCGGCGGCGGCGCAGCGCCATAGCGACGAGGATGACGACGATGAGGAGGAGCATCAGCAGCTGACGACGTCCACGAGCAATGCTCATCCGGCAACGACGGCGGCGGCAGCGGCAATGATCGCGGCGAGCGGTGCGGACATTGTGGATGCAGTGGGCAGCACTGGCAACGGGCAGCTTGGCAATTTCCATGTGCGCTCCAAGGGACACAGCGGCGGCAGGAAGTCGCAATCCTCGAAGGCAGCCGCCACGGCAGCAGCTGCAGCGGCGGCAGCGGCAGCGGCTGCAGCAGCGGCGGCGGCCATGATGCCACCAAATAGCTACGATGAACCGGAAGATGATTCCGCAGCGGGCGCTGGCGATGACGATGACGAGGACGATGAGGAGCTGGACGAGGAGGCGCTGGCGCGCGAATTGAAAATGGAACAGAACTTTGTGGAGGAGGAGGACGAGCACGACATCGCCTTTAGGTCGCAGCAGTCCTGCCGCGAGTGCTCCATCTCGCATGACCACAAGCTGTGCCCGCTGCGCAACGCCTGCGGCAATGTGACGGATGCTGTGGATCTGGCCGAGTGGATCGAGCGACGCAATCTGGAGGCGCTGGCCAAACTGAAGGCGGACGCCCATCGCCAGGCGAAGCATGGCAGGCCGCGACACGACGACGACGAGGACGATATGGAGGACATGGACATGGACGAATCATCGCAGCTATCCGAGCTGGAAACGAAGCCGCTCATTACCTTTGCGGAGGCATCGGTGCCCGCGGAATTTGAGCTGCACAACGTCGAGCCGAATGTCACCGGGGTGTTTGCCCGCACCGAGGTACGTGCCTATACCAAACTGGGGCCCCTCATCGGCCAGCCGTTCCAGACCGGCGAGGTGCGCGAGGGCAGCGACATGAAGTGGATATTCGAGATGTGCGAGGCCGGCGCCGATAAGTCATATCTTCTCTGCTGCGATAATCCCAACGCCTCCAACTGGCTCCGCTTCATCCGGCCCGCACCCAGCTACGACGACCGCAACGTCAATCTGGTGTCCATCGATCGGCAGGCGTACTTTGTCAGCTGTCGGGATCTGCGGAACGGCATGGAGCTGCTCTACTGGAGTGACGACTGCAACACCATGTGGCGCAAGAAGCACACCGAGAAGACAAGTGAGTGCCGTACCATAAAGAACCCGCTAAACTGTTCCATCAATCACTCGCTGGGCGAATTCAGCAGAACTAAGCGCTGCTTTTTGAATTTCAAATTTACTTAAAATATTGCCCAAATTGGTTAGTGATTAGTTTGGCTGACTAAGCCCATTGCTTGTCTTCAGATATCAACAAATTGACTAACTTATGGTCCAATAACAAATTTACCAAATTGTCCCTTGAGCAATCATTTTCTTTCCTTTGCGCACAACGCAAAAGATTTAACATCAAAATCAAATCAGCACCCTTAAAACAATCTTTTGTATGAGCTTTAATGCACTTTGGAAAAGCTTCCTTCTCAAGAGCTTTTCTTATTCAAGTAATCCAAGCTTTGAAAGCAAGTCAGCTGCAAATGTGAACAGCTTGCGAGCTTTAAAACCTTCTGGAAGCTTCTCTTCTCGTTATCCTCGTTGTCTTTCGTAACCAAGTTTAATTCAAGCCTGGAAATCATATCTGATGTGGAATATACATATATAAGGCACCCTTTTCCTTTTGAACGAACTATTGAAAAGCTCCCATATGAAAAGCTGCTCCTCGGACACTTTTCAAGATTAATTTGGGATTATGATTATAGTGACTATTGTATTAATATTTCTTTTATGCTTCCCAAAAACAGATTGTGGCGGCTGCAATCTGAAGTTTGAGCACCCGCTGTACTACCGCACCCACTGCTCCGTTTTTCACGATCCATCGATGAGCCTAACCATACGCAAGTACCACTGCAAGGTGTGCGGCGAGGCGGTGCTGGGCAAGGACAATATCATGAAGCATGCGGCCGAGAAGCACGATGGGAAGGGGGCCTATCAGTGCCAGTTCTGCAACAAGTTCTTCCTGCGTCTCAATTATCTGGAGATGCATCGCACCTACGGCTGTGCCTCAAATCCGAATCGATCTCGACCCGTTTGCGATTTCTGTGGCCGCAAGTTCTGTCAGCCGCAGAAGCTGAAGGCGCATATTAAGCGCGTGCACAGCGGTAAGTGCGGGGGGCATGCCACGCCTCTAGATAGATCGTAAATGCATAACATACTTTAAACATACATATAGACCATGTATGAATACACACATACATACATGCTCGTATATGCGTAGCTGTCTGAATATCGTAAGCGTAATGTAAACGTATTTGTAATACTATTATTATATTAACAAATTGCATCGAATGCAAGCCTAGCAGCGAATATCGTAAGCTCGTATATGCAACATACTACCATATCGTAAATTGTATATCGTATATCGTATATCGTATATCGTACGCTCGCATTAACTATACTGCGTCGTTTAACCGCTTCTCACACTAACTAACGAATATCGTATGTACTAACACTAATATGTAACAACCAACTTGCTTAATCGTAACTACTAACTGACCTTATATAAGCATCGCAATCATATCTCGCAACACTCGCATCCACAATAATATCGCTCATCTTCATGCCTTTTCAGTTGTATGCCCAATTGGTGAAAACATTTTTATAAACTTGGTTAATTTTTAACGAATTTTTGTTAACACATACATATACATACATATATCGAACATAGCGTATGCTAGAGCTGGAAAGCAATCGATGGCACTATCGATAGTATCGATAGGCAATCTATCGAACCATAAGTTCACAGATGAAGTTGTAGTTTTGATAATCAAACTCAATACTTATGTTGTTTCTATCGATAGTAGTTATAGCTCAAGCTATCAGTATTGAAACTATCGATTGACGGCATTATCGTTGACTTCCCAGCCCTAGGCAACACCCACATATTCGGATCCTGCCACGAACTCCTTCCTTTATGATTAACTCTTACATATTGTTCAAGGATTTATAATTTTAGGTCTCAAGATCTCGCATCTTGTTTCCTGAACAACTGTTATAATTAGCATAAGAAACCCAAAAGGATACTTAGAAAATAAAAAGTATATTCAACCATCTGGGATCCCACACCTTCACTTCCTTAGAGAGTGTATCGAGGACACCACTGAACCAACTCTTAAAATTCGCGAAAGTTATCTTTAAAGAATCTTAAACGTCGCAAGGTCAAATATGCGATAACACTAAGGACCAGATGGTCTATGTGAGGAGTCCCGTTAGGGTGACCTGCCGTCTTAACCTAACCTAACCTAACCTTCGAGGATTTCAATATACTATATCTGAACAGAAAAATTGTAGAATATTCTCATCGATAAGATTTCATAAATTTTATCAATCACGATGATTATTCTAAGAATTGCTGAACAGTATAAGATTGCTATAAGTAGAGCCTCTTAATCATTAGACTTCTTAACACATAATGCTCTAAGACATATCTTTTGAGTTCTCAGCTAATGTAAGTGACCTATCCTTAATTTGAACTTGGAATAACAAGTATTTTTCTGCTAAATAGCTTTGATGCTTTGCTCAGATAAAACCCTAGAAACCCTTAAGGATTTCATTCGATTTGTAAAACAATCGAAAAAACTGAGCAATTTGAATTAGCTGATTACTTTTTCAGATGATGAGTATGAGAGTGTAATCGGTTCCGCCTCAAATCCCTAATAGCAGACAATGAATCTGATAAATGATCCACCTTCATCCTTCACCCTTCACCACAGTATTATCATAGACAATCATATACTGCATCATTGTATAATCGCTTTTAGTGAATGATTTGCTTTGATTTGATATATTATCCGTTATCTGTTCAGATTTATCAGTTTTGTCCAGCCTTATGTACAGTATGTACTATATTATTATTTGTTCGATCTAGTGACTTATGCTTTATGTGTTTTGCTTTCTGTTTGTTGGTTTGTTGGTTTGTTGTTGGGTTGGTTTTACCTATGAATTTTGAGTACTCACTAATTTTCTTTCAAAATCACCACAATCCGAAAATTTCATTTTCTTCATACAATTTCATTTTAGATATGGCTGAAGTTTTACGAGATTTTCAGTGTAAATTATGTTCAAAACTTCTAGGATCGCGTGCGGCATTGCAGCGCCACTCGAAGGAGGTGCACAGCCGCAACTCGACAGTGGTGAGTTGTCCCCGCTGCCAGAAACTCTTCCAGAATCGCAGCAATCTGAAGATCCACATGCTGACGCATTCGGGTGTGCGTCCATTCAAGTAAGTCAAATAGCTTTCAGTGCTCAAATCCTTTGCTCCTTCTCCGCCGTAAGCAAATGTTTTAAATGATTACATATATTGCCCCATACACACACAGATGTGCGGAACCGGAGTGCAATGCCGCCTTCACCACAAAGCAGTGCCTGCAGTTCCATTATAAGAAGGTGCACAACTATACACAGGAGCAGATGCCCAAGATTGAGCGCAGCGTCGCCTACACCTTTGATGCCTACTCGGGCGGCATGAAGGTGGACTTTTTGGGTAAGCCAGTGGGGCAGGCGCAGGCGGCTTGTGAAGCGCCACGCCCTAACGCTGCCGTATCCTTCACAGAGCAAGCACCGCGACGACGACGCAAGAGCTTAGAGGATCAGAATCAGAACTCCATGCTCAGCAGTTCCATGCAGAGCGACACCGAGTACAGTGACGACAACATATTCGAGGCCATCAAAAAGAGCGGCAAGTCGATCAAGGATCTGTGCCGCAATGAGCCAAATCTATCGCTGCTCAGCTCCAAGATCTCTAGCATGTTTGCTGACAAGGTGCCAGCCGTGGCGCCAGCGCCAACGCCGAGCATTGTCGGCGTCAGCTCCAGCGCAACTGGCGGTGGGCGGAAGCGCAAGCGCAAGAAGGAAACGGCCGCAACACTTGCCGCCCAGCAGCAGCAGCAGCAACAGCAGCAACAGCAGCAGCAACAGCAACTGCAGCAGCAACAGCAGCAGCAGCAGCACGCCCAGCAGTGCCACCAACAGCAGCAGCAGCAGCAGCAACAGCAGCAGCAGCAGCAACAACAACAGCAGCTCCATGGCGGCCATCTGGATCAGTCGCCATCGCATCTCTCCCACGCCCATCAGCAGCAGCACCAGCAGCAGCCGCAGTATCATGCGCACAGTCACGGCCACGCCCATGGGCATGGACACGTGCAACAGCAACAGGTGGCTGCCGCACACCATCAGCAGCAGCTGCACGATGTGGACGACGAGGAGGAAAGCGCTCGGCTGGAGCATGTGCGTCGCAAGCAGAATGCACAGCTCAGCCTGGTCGAGTCCTTCCTGACCACCACCGCGCAGCGTCTGAGCGCCCAGCAGCAGGTGCAGCAGGTGGTTGCTGCCGCGGCCGCTGTTTCGGCGATGGCCGGCGCCGGCGATGATCCGGCCAAGCTTGGCCACATGATGGGCCACATGGGCGGCGTGGGCCTCGACGATGATGATGACGATGACGAGGATGAGGACGATGCCGCAGCGCATCATCATCACCATCAGCAGCAACAGCAGCAGCAGCAACAGCAGCACCAGCAACATCACTCGCACCAATCCCACACGCATCCGCATCACGCCCACACACATCCGCATCCGCATACGCATACACATCCGCACCAGCACGCCCAGCAGGCGGCTCAGCAGACGCACAGCGATGCCGGATATCGCCACGCAGCGGCGATGAATGCGGCCCTGGGCCAGAACCTGGTGGTGAGCAAGGGCAGCAAGAAGTGGATCGGGGCAGACGATCGCCATTTGAGCGACGCCAGCGAGGTGGCCAATGATGCTCCCGTGGGGGTTGGCCCGGCTGGCGGCGGCGGCGGCGGTTCGGTTTGTGGCCAACTCTCCAGTGGGGACAGCGGCGGCCAGGATCTGGGCTTTGCAGTGCCGCCCAGCGCCGTGGATGAGCACAGCAAGCTGCTGGGCCAGAATCGCGACTTCCTGGCGCGCCTCATGAGCAGCGCCAGCGCCAGCCATGCCAGCCATCAGCATCAGCACAGCGCCCACAGCCGCGAGGAGGATGAGAACAGCTCCTTCCTGGATGTGGTCGAGTCCAACAACAATGCAGCCGCCGCTGCAGCCGCTGCCGCCGCGGCCATGTCACAGTATCATCACAGTGCCGCCTCCAATGGTGGCGCTGCTGGCCCAGGCAGCGCTGCTGGCGGCGGTGGCGGCGGCGGTGGTGGCGGTGCTGGCGGCCACACACCCACCGGCGCCCCCACAGCGCCCAGCAGCGTGGAGCCGCCCCAGATGCAAATGAACTCGCTCAGCCACTCGCAGTCGTTCATGAGCTCCTTCTACAACAACGCCAATGCAAGACTGAGCGGCGCCGGCGCTGGCGTTGGCGTTGGCGCCAACTCCTCCTCGGCCAGCATGCTGGTGGAGGCGGCGCTCAACTCCGTTGGCAATATGATTGACAGCGAGAGCAGCGATCTAAAGGTGCGTCCAATCAAACTCACCTGCTAGCCTAAAACTATCGATAGGGCACTCACTACATAGTTTCGATAGTTTTTGCCTATCGATAGCATCTGATATTTCAAATTAAGCTCAATTAAAATATCTTTCAAATTTAAAACTATACCAATCTAGCAACCTGGTATATTTTGATGTATGTATATGGACTTATGAAACTATGCGAGTGAGAAAATCATCGACAAGCGCGGAAAATTTAATGCTATCGATACTATCGATAATGCCGAAAGGACATTTTTCCTTATGGGGAATTTCAAATGCATTTTCTTTTGTCTATTGTTTATTTCCTTAAGTTGACTTCCTGTTAGGAAGGTTAGGAAGATATTTTGATTACATTTCCCATTTCCTTACTTTATTTACTTTTGTGCCCCCTTCTATCCGATTTACGCATAAAATACTAGCAATAATCATTCTTTCATTTCTCAATTTATGTAAAATCTTTAAGAATATGTAATAGAAACACATATTTTGAGCTCTTTCCTCCAAAGATTCGATTGTGGCCTTTTGTTGATATAGATGGAAAAGTTTCGATCGCTTCTGAATGAAGCTTTCATCCTTCATAAGTCTCTAAAAATGTGGTCCAACTTCAGGGGGGTCTTTTCTGATCATCTTTTCATCAGAATGATATGAGAGGTCAAAAATATTTGATCAAAAAGCAAGCAATACTTTAAAAATACATCCTCTCCCTCCTTGATTTAACTTAATATTGAGTTATGACTGTGGGCGAGGTTAAAATCATTAAGATTTACAGATCTGTTTCCTTTAAGCCTTGGTCACTTTCACTCACTTCATCCTTGTCCCCGGCAGGTACCCACCGACAACCACATCAATAGCGATAGTCCGATGAGCGCGCACGTCGACCCGGAGTCTCAACGCTTTGGCAGCGGGGGCGGCGGCAGTGGAGCGAATGGGGCTGGCATTGGCAGCACCATGGACAACCTGGAGAACGAGCTGAAGATGATGAAGAACTTGGGCAGCTTTCCCATGCAGATACCGCCGTTGCCCATGTTTCAGGGCGCGTGTAACATATCGCCTAACGCCTCGACACCCACCAATCCGCAGAGCAACCAGAATCAGAACGATGTGGATGTGGATGCGGGCAGCACACCGCGTCCACAACATCAGGACTCCGATGGCTTCTCCTCGACGCATCATCGCACGCCCCCGTCACCGCCGCCCATATCGCCGGGTCGCGATTACGGCGGCATGTTTGGCGCCGGCAATGGCGCTGGCGGTCCCGGCTCCAATAGCACGCCAGCGGGCAGCTCCAGCGGCGGCGGTGGGGGCGGCGCTCCAACGGCTGGAGGTAACAATTTATCCGCATCGTCGCCGCTGCCGGCGCTGCAGCCGCATCGACGCAACGCCTCCAGCGTGGGCAGCACATATCCCGAGCACGAGCTCATCTCGCCGGCCTCCTCGCCGAGCATACCGCGCTACAACTTCAACGGCGACATGATGCGCCACAAGCGCGCCGTCCAGGAGCAGGAGCAGCAGGAGCGACGCCATAACATCTCGCGCCATAATCAAATGTCCAGCGACGAGGAGAACAGCATCATGCCACAGAACAGGTGAGTTCCTTAACAAGTTTGATTATCTAATAATTGCGTGCAATATTGCGCCACACAGTGTGACCGCAAAAAAATATGTGACGCCAGCAAGTTTGGGTTAGGGAAAAAATAAAATAATAATAATAATAAAACCACATATGTATATAATTGATTTGTGTTGAGTTAGTTTGAGATATGCTGAAAAACAAAAAAGTTGCTCCGAAAAATAAGATAATAATACTAATGATAATACTAATAATAATATATAATTGATATGTGGTGAGTTAGTTTGAGATATGCTGAAAAACAAAAAAGATGCGCAATATTGCACCACACAGTGTGACTGCAACAAAATATGTGACGTCAGCAAGTTTGGGTTAAGGGAAAAATAAAATAATAATAATATTACCATTTAAGTATGTATATAATTGATTTGTGTTGAGTTAGTTTGAGATATACTAAAAAACAAAAAAGTTGCACCCAAATTTCGACACGCATTTTGACAGACGCGGACTTGGGCTGGATCGATTCGGCTATTGTTGCTGATCGAGAATATATATAATTAAAGGAATTGAATTATATATATTGCGTATTGCGTAGTAGATTAAACGCAAGCTGATATTTTCGTGTCAGAAAGTATTGCACGTAAATATTAGATGGTCTGCACACTCTGTCTACACATATGTAATACTATATCTGTCTCTCTTTCTCTGCAAGCAGCGCCGGCCAGGATATGCGCATGAAGTTCCCGCAATCCCAGATAGATCTCATGTACTCCAAGTACGAGAGCATGGCTAGCAATCTGAAGTACAACAGCCAGGAGCTGGACTCGCCGGCCGAATACCGGCAGAGCAGCAACAGCAATGCGGCAAGCGCCGCTGCTGCGGCCGCAGCGGCGGCCAGTGCCGCCAACGACATGTCCGATCTGCAGGGACTGGACATGAGCTCCCGCTCGAACGCGTCCAGCAACTATCATCACAACTTCCAGCTGCCGAGCAGCCGGTACCATCATCACATCTATGATATACTCTCCGATCGGGAGCAGAACCAGCAGGCGCAGTCGCAGCAGCAGGCGCCGGCGTCGGTGGTGCATCAGCAGGAGCATGGCAGCCATGGTGGCCATAGCAGCCAGCTGGCCATGCAGCAGCATCAGTCGGCGGCCATGCACAACATGCTCACGGAGCAGCTGGGCGAACAGGAGCACGATCAGACCACATCGGTGGATCTGAGCCGCACCGCCAACTATGTGGTGTCCTCGCCGCCGCAGCTGCCATACAATCATCCCCACCACGATATGCTGCGCATGGCATCGCTGGATCTGACACCAAACACGGCCAATATGGCCGTGGGCAACAATCGCTCCTTTCTGTCCTCGCAGATGCAGCACCAGAGCCGCGAGAGTCTCGAGCACCATCGTCTGCTCTCCACGGTGGAGCAGCATCGCATATTGGCCGCCTCGAATGCGGCTGCGGATCAGCATCGCCTGCTCGTCGATCCGACGGCCCATCTGCTGATGGAGCAAAATAATCGACTCCTGGGCACCGCCGATCAGTCCCGCCTGCTGGGCGAATCGGCGGCGGCGGCTGCCCAGAATCGTCACATGGCCAGAAGCTTTGGCGCCTACCATCAGGTGGCGTCCAGCAACTATCATCCGGGCGTGCGACCGCCACCGGTCTTGCCATCGGCCAATCATCATGCTTCCAATCCGTCAAATTATCATCCGTTTCCCGCCTACTACTAGGTAGCGCCATCTGGCGGCCAGCGGCACACTTGATTTCCCCAAAACGCACGCAACAAACGAAAACTCTACACAGTCTCTCTCTCTCTCCCACTTATCCAAGCTATATATATATATATATGTATACATGCAAACATATGTACATCTGTGTACTCTAACTATATCCTAGATATACGATTTGTTCTATCATTTATGTCCACTGCCAGGATGTTACAATAAGCGGGCGCTAAGGTATCTATAGGAAGAAGGCTTCTAGCGAACCGGGACAAAGTGCAATTCAACAAATATATTGGATACCGCTCCCACCCCTCCCCCCTTTAAACCATTTAGCTGGCAGTTAAATACATATATAAATACACATATGAGTACTATCCACAATTCCCAGAATATAGTTCAATTTCAATTTCAAGCGCAAATATGTTTCAAACGTAACAATTTTTGGTTCCTCGATTCCATTCGCATGTAATTGAACTAACAAATAACTCATTATTATTATTAGCTATTAAATAAATAAAGAAAAAACCAACACACATTGAAATTATGCATTACGTTTCATTCTTTAAACTATTTCAATTATATGTGAAAATCGAAACTTAAGGGAATGAAAACAAAAACCAAAATATAAAAAAAAAAACAAAAAAAAACGAAAATAAACAACCATAAAGTGTGCCAATATGTTTAAGTGTAAATTGAGTTTTTTTCGCAACAGCTGGCAAAACTATATGATTTTGTAACAATAATTACAATATGTATAGTTGTATATGTATAAAACAAAAATGAGAATAAAAATTTACAAATTACAAAAAATTATTAACAGGAAAGGAAATAAAACTGCGAAAATATAAAGCTATAATTTTAAACAATTTGCCGCTGAGTTTGTATAAAATAGAAATTGTATAAAAGCTGCAGAAACCAAAATTATATAAAAAAAAACAAACAAACGAAAGAATATAATACAATACATAAATGATATACAAGCATTGCTATTTTTACACCAGGAGAAAAAAACAAAAACAAGAAGTAAAAATTATAAACGAGTACAAAGTGTTGAGCGAAATGAGTGAAAGGGCATATAAAAGTTAAAGTAAAAGAATTGTAATAATAAATATCCATTTTGGCTATACCTACACCCAGAAGAAAAGCTATTTCCCCAAAAAAATAAAAAAAAGAGAGCCCCATACAAACTCAGCGATAAAGAGAAAGAAATCAATGGAATATGTAATGAATATACCGAGTTATACATATATTAATAGCTTAAACACTCATTATAATAATTGACATATATAAATGTAATAATATACACAGAAGAACAGTTTGACCGATCAGGAACTTAGCTCAAGCTACATTAACATTTAGCCCTTATCATTGTATTTTTTTTTTTTTTTTTGGTGTATGCCTATTGAAAAATGCAAGTGAAACGAAATGATTTGGCATAGCAGACATAGACATACATACATATATATACATATATATATATATATATCGATATACATATATCGTTTATATATATATATAGTTTATATATATATAAACTTATAAAATACATATACAATATATGTGTATATACATATATAAATATATGTACGCATATATATTCTATATATATATACTATACAATATGAATGTACTAAAAGATATATAAATATAGCAAGTAAATGAATTAATGCTTATAATTTCATGTAAATTATTAAATTAACAAAATGCCGGAAAAGAAAAATACCAGAAAACGATATACATTAACACACGCACATCCCAATGATAATAATAGTGCGGGATGGTATAAAAACATAGTGCTGATGAGCGAAATTGCCAGTAAGCACATTGATATTTACATATGGTGTAATAAAATTATCGATTATTAATAAAATGGAAATTATTTGAATGAAAAAAAGGACCGTTTATTATCGATAATTTTGAATCGAAATCGATCTTGTCTGTTTTCAGTTATCGAACCCAGCCGGATATAAATTCAATTTTGATACTGCTGCTGATGAAATTGTTTGTTTTTTTAGTTTTACATTCATTTACATAACCTTTGGATTTCCAATCTAAATTCATGCGAAACAAAATGCACAACGATTTTGTTTTACATGGTGAATACGCAATAAAAGGTAAAGTAAGTGGGCGGATAATCAGAAGCAAAAGCAACAAAGGCATCAAACGCAACAGAGGCATCAAAAGCAACCAAAACACAAGCCAACGGCAACAACAATCAAATAAGAACGATAAGAGCAGCACCCAAAAGCGATAGCGATAGCAGAGCGATATACAGCAGCAAACGGGCGGTCTTATCGAGAGCGAGCAAAAGAGAGAACAAAGGAGAGAGCAGCAGGCACACAGAGAGAGAGATAGCGAGTGAGGGAGAGAGTTGTGTGTGTGTGTGTGTGCGACGGAGCGCGTGGGCGCTATCATGACGATATATCCAATCAAATGAATGAAATAGCAACAAATACAACAGTTGGGAGCACATCAAGTACATATGACGCCGACGCCGGCGGAGATAATAGCAGCGTCGTCAATGCTGCCCAGAGCCAACGCTGACGATGCTAACAATAAGATCGATAACAACATAGGGGCGTCGGCGGCGACAGCGGCGGCATCATCAGCGTCAGCGTTACCAACCGCTGACAGCAATGGCGAGCCCATGCCCACCGTAACGCTTTCTGCTACTGACGCAGCTAAGCCGCTGCCGCCACAAATTGGCTCCACTAAAGTTGGCAGCGACATGCTGCTTATGACGCCAGAGCAAATAGCTGAGGCATATGAGAAGGCTGTGCTTGAGGAAGAGAATGAGAGCACCACAACAGAAGAGCGCACAAAGCGTTTCAGTTTGTTCAGCTCTCTGGCAGCGGTCGGAAACTTCCGTGCCGGACTCTTGCTGATAGCCGGCAAATTTTTGACATTCATTTTGCACTTAGACATGCATGGGGGCAACACCGGCAACAACATTAATTTTGTGGAGGGGCTCATAGACTTTATAGCCGGCTCGCTGGGTGAGTCCAGATGCTGGAATCTACACATACATATGTAAATCTGAAATTTGTGATTGTTTTATCAATACATATACGCAGGCGGAGCCGCTCAAGTCTATGTCTCCCAGCCATTGGATACGGTCAAGGTGAAGCTACAAACATTCCCTGAGAAGTACAAGGGCATGTTTGATTGCTTTGTTAGCACATATCGGAGAGATGGTGTCATGCGGGGACTTTATGCTGGCTCCGTGCCGGCGGTCTTTGCCAATGTGGCTGAAAATTCGGTGCTCTTTGCCGCCTACGGTGGCTGCCAGAAGTTTGTCTCCTATCTAGTCGACAAAGAGTCTGCCGCTGAATTGACAACCACGGAGAATGCATGCGCCGGCTCATTGGCCGCCTGTTTCTCAACGCTCACCCTATGCCCCACCGAGCTCATCAAGTGCAAGCTGCAGGCTCTACGCGAGATGAAACACTTTGTGGAGCCCACACAGGAGGCCAATCTGCGCACGCCATGGACCCTCACGCGCTACATCTGGCGCACTGAAGGTGAGTCGTAATAAGTAGTTATTGTTTTTGTTTTCTTGGGTAGCAGCTTGATTAGATTACGCACGTATCTTGCTGTTCATTCTCCATAATTCACATTTAATCGCGAGATCTGTTTTGTTTCGCCAAAGAAATAATCAGCTGCGTTCCTTTTTGCCTCGCCTTGCCTTGCTTATTTTTGGCGTTGCCAGATGTACCCAAATATTTTGAATCAGTCGGTAGTTAATAGGATCAGTCAGTATTTAATAGGATCATTTGGTAGTTAATAGGACCAGTCGGTATTTAATAAAATAAGTCAGTATTTAATAGGATTAGTTGGTATTTAATAGGATCAGTCAGTATTTATTAGACTCAGTCGGTACTTGATAGGATCAATTGGTAGTTAATAGGATCAGTCGGTATTTTTTTTTAGAATCAATCGGTATTTAATAGAATCAGTCGGTATTTGATAGGATCAGTTGGTAGTTAATAGGATCAGTCGGTATTTTTCATACAAATATTTTGGTTTATTTAAAACGTTTAAGGTGAATGAAAGCTCTAAATAACAAAAATGTATATGCTAGACAACAGCATGACAAATTATCTTAAATATTCGCCATAAATATTAAAGATTACAAATAGTTCACTAATAACGTTTCCTTCAAACTTACAAGCCATTTCGTTAACTATCTTTTTGTAAAATTTCTAAGGCTCATATTAAAATTTGTTTATTGAAAAAAGTGAAAATCATAATATACTTATTGACATATCAAAATATTTAAAGCAAATGTTGAGCATACATTCAGCAAAGTCGGCTTATCTATTTTATTTTGTCATAGAGTTCATTCCTTGATTGTCTGATCGCAGCTTGAGTGTATTTTGAATGATGAATGAATGCAATGAATCGCAGCAATTGGCATCTGTGAAAGAACTAGTCGTATTCTTATGGATATAAGTACGTTCAAGTAATAAGTAGTTCTGCTTATCAGTCAAGTGGAAATTTACAGAATCTTTTATGATTGATTGACAGAACGACCCGGGTCGTGTCTAGTTAACAAATCTCAACTAAAATGTTTTCACAATATTATTATTGTTATTGTTATAGTAGCGGTCGTAACTGCCTGGCCTCTCGTTTGTTTTCCGAGAGAGATTGCCGTTGGCTTCGCTTTCATTCGCGCCTGCCAAGCCACCCAGAGATAAGCGATAGTCCGAGTTCTATATAATCTATAATTAGAACACTGGCCTCACGTGTTATTTTCCACGCTAGGCCACGCACTTGAAAATTGCCAACGTCATAATATAATCGGGCGTGATCCCGCTTTCGAAATCGCGCCAATTAGTGCGATTTACTTTGTGTCGAACTAAATACTTAACACAACTATCAGTACAGAGAACTATAGATATATCACACAGTCAGACGGCAATAGGCGCTTAAAGCAAGACAAAAATCACATCAATCAAAATCAAAATACCATCCCAGGAAACAGGGATGAGCTAGCTAGAAAGGAACCGAAGAAAGGCCTAGTAGGAGCTGAAAGGTTTTGTGGCTTGGGAAGACACATGAAAGGAGAACACTTGGGGTGAATGGAGGATAGAAATGCAACAAGTCAAGTGACTGTCACTTTCAAGAAGAAGAAATAGTCTTCTGGATAGACTTATCCTTCAAACAGAGGACATAGGAACTCTTACTCCAACGAAAATCATTGCATTCATGCAGGAGATGGAATTGATAGGAACTAGACTCAGTAGGGGGTACAATACATCTTATCTGTAAGATGCAGGAGTTAGGATTGATAGACGAGTTTTAGACTTAGAAGACATCTTACAGATCGCTGTATTGATGATCAAATCGTAGGAATGGGTGATCTCAAAGTATAAAAATTTAATTCATACCATAACATTGATCATTCGAATTGAAAATAAGTTTGCAATCTTCGCATATATACACTATTCAATAAATCTTTTAATCTTGAATTGTACTCTATTTCGTAATGTTTAAGAATCATTTTGTCATACTAAGTATTACAACATATTTTAAGTTGATTTCTTCATTAAATATTTGCTGAAGTCATTTCATATGCCATGTTGAAATCGCATTTTCTGCATTGTTAAAACAAGCAATTGAAATTATAAATAAAAGGGATTTCCTTTGCCTAATAAATTTAATAATGTATAAAAAAATAGACTATACTTTCCCCTATACAACGTTAAGACCCCTATTTCACAAAGCAGATGAAATATGTGTAGAAGTTTTCAAAATTAGTTTTGAAGCCACTTTGATGTTAAACAAAAAAGTTTCATACAACAGTTTTCTGCAATTTATCCGCAATTGCGGGTGGAATTTATCCGAATTCCGTTTTGTTTTTGTCACAAATGGAAATCACTGTAAGAACTTTAGCGTTTTCACACTCATGGGTTGTGCTCAAGCTCTTTTATGTATATAAAAAAAAACAGAAAAAAATATTGCGATTTCCGGAGCACCCAAATCGTATTCGCAAGATTTTCGTGAAATCGCAAAAGTGAAGTGAAAACGTTTATTTTTATTTGAATTTGTCATTTATATTTATATTTATATTTATTTGCGTTATATTCTTTGCAGGCATACGTGGCTTTTATCGGGGCCTAAGCTCCACATTTATACGCGAGATGCCCGGCTACTTTTTCTTCTTTGGCAGTTACGAAGGCACACGCGAATTGCTGCGCCAGTAAGTATTAGTTATATTTATTATGAAGTTGTGGAAACGTTGATTTTGATGAATACACCCTTACCATGTTTTGAACAGAAAGGATCAGACTAAGGATGAAATTGGGCCGTTACGGACAATGATCGCTGGTGCTATTGGTGGCGTCTGTCTGTGGACATCAACGTTCCCGGCGGATGTCATCAAGAGTCGCATACAGGTGAAGAACCTCAATGAGGGCATGTTCAGTGTCGGTGCGGAGATTGTGAGACGCGAGGGCATCCTGGCCCTTTATCGTGGACTGTTGCCATCTGTGCTACGCACCATTCCGGCCACGGCCACCCTGTTCGTTGTCTACGAGTATACCAAAAAGGCGCTCCACGGAGCGATGTGACCGTGACCTGTAACAATTGTGACAGGCGTGGGCGTGACCGCGGGCGGTCATCAAAAATGAGCTCATGTTGCCAATGCATTATTACACATTCTTTTGACTACTGTTGCGCTTGTTGTTATTATTATTATTATTATTAGTAGTAGTATCATTGTTGTTGACTGAACTCGCCCGCCTCCTTTCTGTGCGACTGGCTTCTGTTGCTATTTTAAATGTTGGCCGCCTGGCGTAGGCGCCGCTGCAGAAAGTCCTGGCGATCCCCGGCCGTTTCCAGTTCGCGCCATTCGTGCCAATAGATCTGTGTGTGCGTGTGCAAAGGATATGGCATTAGTTAGGCATTTAATACTCGTATGTTATCGGATTCAATCGCCCTCAAGCGTACAAAATGTTAATGTTTTTTTTTTATGACAATAAATATAAATTGATTCAAGCCGCAGGCTTGCAAATATCAAAGCATTTTTATGATCCAAGACGTGGGTGGACTAAGATATAATTGCTCTATTTAAAAAAACGAATTCAATTTATTTCTCAGCCATGGTTTTCTTCAGTCTCAGTTATGTCCACTTCATTGGACTAAAATTCTCTACCACCGGGCCATTTTCTCAATTTTTGTAACAATTAATAATTCTGGAAAGTTGAGACCTTCCCAATTTGGACAGCAGTTTCGCTAACGAATATATTATCGGCAAAAAATATTAATATTGCAGTTTTAGGCTTTGATTATTTCATCCAGGGTCGTAACTTAGAGCTGTTTAAAAAACAGAACCATACAAAACAAGTAAGAATGCTATAGTCGAGTATACCCGACTACGAAACTCCCTGTACCCAGGTCAAAATTTCCGATCGCATCTTCGTTAACTTACACATACATACACAGATACGCACACGCACGAGCCACAGCGCAAGCCAGGCATTTTAAGTTGTGACTGTGCTTCTTCTTCCCCTTGCTGCAGCACTGAATCTTCTTTCGTGAATAACTTAGGTGTTTATTATCCGATCGACTTGAAATTTGGACAGTAGATTAAGAGGGACTAAAGTACTGGACATGCCAAATCTTAAAGCTATATCTTGAAAATTGTAACTGTAAAACGGTTTTTATCGAATAGCGGGGGAACGGGGGGAGATATCTCAAATCTAAAATAAACTTGACCTGCTCCCGCTATACACGAACCTACATTCCAAATTTGGTGTCTCTAGCTCTTATAGTTGCTGAGATCCTTGCGTTCATACATACGGACAGACAGACGGACAGACGGACGGACGGACATGGCCAAATCGAAATCTCTTTTGATACTGATCAAGAATATATATACTTTATAGGGTCGGAGATGTCTCCTTCTGCCTGTTACATACTTTTGCACAAATCCAATACCCCCTTTTACCCATTTTACCATTTTACCCATCAATGTACCCAAAATAATTTCCTTGCAGCACTGTTTTCTTTTTTTTATATATAGAAAAACTTATTTTTCATCCGATTGTTTCTACGGCAGCTATAAGATATAGTGGTTCCATTTGGTCAGCCTGTACAAAACCTAATGAAACTTCGAATTGGTGAGTTTGGACAAAATATCTTCATAAGCCTAAAAGTTCTTCCTATAACTCAATATTTGACCGATTCTGTGTATAATCAGTGGCCCGATACTTATCAAATTAAGTCAGCTTGTATAAACTTTACCGATACTCCGAGTTGTCTACCGATCGTTCTTAATTTTTGCAATCTAACTCAAATTCTATAATACTATTGTATAAGCACCAAAGAAGCGAATAAGTATGTATATAATTTAACTTAGCTAAGATTTCTTAGGGAAGACAAGAACTTTCTTAGCAGGATCTACAATTTCGAGCGTGTTATGTTAGCTATACCAGTAATTATAATATAGCTATTCGAACTCGCCAGTTGTGGCTTATATATGTACCAAAAAAAATAAGCTGAGGCAAGTTTCATCAGCAAGGAGAGATTAGTTTGCATAAAACAAACTGAAGACGTGTTGACAAGGCAACTCAGTTCGATGTGTGCCCTGAAAATATACATATCTCATATGCTCCAAGAGGCGTTGTTGCTTACCACAATGGGCGTGTGTCCCAGCTGCTGAAGCTGCTTCAGTTTCATGGCAAACTGTCCCGTGTGTCGTTGCTTTTCGCGTATGACATTGTTCCAGCCGGCGACCGCAATGACCAGAGTATCAATGTGTGCAGCCTCCTGGACGCCAAGCAGATGCTGTCGCGTCAGCAGCACGCCGGTGTAGTCCTCCGGACAGCTTGTGGCATTCAGGGGTATGGCGCGTTGTTGCTGGCGATCGTAGCAGATGACGAGATCGCAGCGTTCGTATTGGGGCAGGATATGCTTGAAGCCAACTGTGGTGCGTAGCAGACTGCCAAGGGCATCGCGAATCTCGACGAGAATGCGATCCGTGCTGTTAAACTTGACGTGTCCATCCGCGCGATTCGGTATATAATGTGTATACAGTTTGCCCATTTGCTGACGCTGTCGCTCGTTGAGTAAGGGCCCCGCATAGCCGGTGCCCAGCAGCAGGGCAAAGCTGTCCAGGTGAAAGTATTCCCGGCCGGGCAGCCCGCTGCGATAGGCATGACGGAGAAAGCGCGGCTCGAGGGCGACGCCCAACAGCTCGACATCGTGAATGTCGCGCATGGTGAGAAACTGTAGGCAGTTAGTGTAGCAGCGCGGATAGCGCAATATCTCAGCAATGCGGCCGCGCAGCATCTCTGGCACACGCTGGGCAATGCGCCGCTCCACGCCGCTGGCGGTGCTCAGATTGAACAGCGCCATGACTAGACAAATGCGCTCCAGATCCTTTAGACGCACCCCATCCAGTGTGCGCTCAAAGCGCAGCAGTATGCGTTCCACAAGCTCATCATCGCAGGTCTGCAGCTCGCAGCCGAGCAGCGCCATGTGCAGGCAGGCCAGCAGCGAGACACGCTCCACCTGTGGCTGCAACGCCACAAGAAGCTGCTTGAGTGCAGGCACCTGGGGCAACTTGCTGCTATAGCGCAACACTTTGAGCAAGGCAACAAGCGTTATATCCTCGACACTGCCCAGCTGCGCCTCTAGGCGCGCGTAGAGCTGCTGCAGTAGCTCGGGATTCCGTATTGGCGTCTGTGTCTTGAAGAAGCCCATGGCCATGACGCCCAGCTCCTCGAGCGTCATGTGCTGCACGCTGTTTGCCAGATTCATCTCAAAGTCAAACATTTCAAACACCGGCCGACGCAACAGATTGCACAGAAACATGGACTGCACCAGCTGCTCCGGCGGCAGCTTGCGTATCTTGCGACCTAGCTTGCGCAGCGCCTGCCACACAAATTCACCAATGCGCGCCAGTCCCAGCTGATACCAGGCATCACTGACCAGCAGCAGCTGTGCGCTCGGCCAGCGCTCAATGCGGCGACAGCACTCAATGTCCAGCGTATTCCACAGCTCCATAAAGTTGGCCGCCTTTGTGGATTCTGGCGTCGGCACCTGCTGCAGGCAACGCAGCGTGCCCAGGAGCTGCTCATCGTTGAATCGATGCAGCTGCTCGCAATAGACGCGTACAAATCCCGCAAAGCGCTCCTCACTGAACTGCGTGCCCGTTTGCGCGCAGTGCTGCGCCAGAGCCAGCAAATCCCCGTACAGCTCCTCCGGCTGTGCAGTCTTTACAGGCACTAGCACACGTGGGGGCGCGGCATGGCCAGCTGTTGTTGTGCTCAGCAGATCGCTGGTGCGTAGAATCTGATACGGCTTGAGGGAGGACGACAGAATGCTGTGCGCGAATTGGTTTTCCGCGTCAACGAATATTTTGGCGGGCAGCGCTGCTGAACTGCGCATGGTGCGGCACAACAACTGGCGGGACATGGCCATGCCTTGCTGCAGGCATCTTCTTGTTGTCCGTATCATTTTAACTGCAGTTTAATTCATTACTTTGCGCTATTTAATTATACTAAAGTTATGTCAGGCCAAGAGCAAAAACAAATGCAAAGTGCGTCGCGCAGCTGTTGCTGGTGTTGCCAGACTATGCACAAGCATGGCAATAAAATACCAAAATGCAATGGTATTTTTGCCTATCGGTATCACCATGGCGCGGCATCTTTGGGCCAATAATCGATCATTCATAGGGGTACCCAGGCTCATAGAAAAACTATACATTCACCGGGTGTTTCGTGAAAATTCTTAAATTAATTCAAAAGCTGCGTATATCACTAATTATCAATTAAAGTTAATATTAAATTGATTCTGTTTTTTTATTTTAAATTTAATAGTATATGATTGGGTTGAAAGAATTGCGAAAGTCATAAATCCCACATGAAACTAAAACAATTTAAGCTCCATATTTTAGACATCTGGTACATTGTCAGATAATTCCCAGACAGACCAAAGGCGCAACAGCCTTCATTTCCGCCTTAGTTGCGCGTCTTTTGCGTAGCGGAAGTCCGGGAGACCCAGAAACTGATATAAAAGGTCATTAAATTTTCTCATGCCAGATTATATGAGACGACATTGAGCTTGGGAATACGATTACTGATTGTATGCGTATCGATAAGAAATTATTTATATTTATTGTGCTCAAATTTTAAATAAAATAATAAAATACAAAAATCAAATTTTGTCTGATAGAGATATCTATCGATTGAAGATACCTTATAGACATATGTATATGTCTTAAAACTGAATATTCAAATTAATAAATACAATAAAAATACGCTTCTTTTCTCTTTGTTCTTTACCTTATTGATTTGCCCCATCGACGTATACGTAATATGCCGTTATATGTACATATATAGTATAATATATACATTTGAACAACTGACCATGAATAACATCATTGTTATGTGTTTCTGCTTTCCATGGAAACTAGTTTATTGTTATTGTATTGTCATATCTAGCTGGCATTTCGTTCGTTTTGTTTATTTCTTTTTAAATTATTTAACTGGGTTGCATTTCCAATGCATTAATTACGTATACACCCGATAAGGCCAAGCAGTGAGAGTCAAGGACAGACAGTTGGTAAAGTTCTCACTTGATATAACTACAATATGCAAATTTGATCAATAGTTTTGTTTAAGATTCAGTACAATGCAACTAAAGAGAAAAAAGTAAATTGATAAGGTTTTTTGGATGGACGGGATCGAAATTGAATTGTCTATTTCAATCCCATCTCTAGTAACTATTGAAACATTCAATTTATAATGATGATGTCGAGTTTGTTGCCAACTTTCTCAGTGCGCGTATTTTTCCATTAGCATAACAATTAAACTTAATAAAAATTTAAAAAACTGCATAATACAATAAAACAATTCGAATATTATTTAGTGTTATATAAGTTTAATTAGAATATGCCTAAATTCATTTGTGCGTGTGTAAATATGTAATATAATATATATATATATTTTCTAACCAGCAATTTATGTCCCAGGCCCGAATGTCGAGATCGAATTTAATGACGCTTTCATCACTAACTTTCGTTTGACAAAATACCTGGCACACCATTTGTTAGTATACCCTTACAATGAGCACTTTAACTATATCACGGCATGTGTAACACATTAAAAGCGACAGTTCCGATCAGTCCTGATCAGGAAGGACCCTGTGTTTGTCCTGCAAACTAATCTCTGTGTCAAACTTGAAGTTGCTGATAGTTGCTTTTTATTATTGTTTTGTTTTCAGAGAAATAGGTTCATTGGAAGTTTTAAAAATGTAATTTTGCCTTACCTAAGTTGCCCAAGAATCATTAAAATAGGAATATTCAATACAAACATGTACAAGCTTACTTAAACATAGAAGAAACAATGGATCGAGAACTGAGGATCTTGTATAAATAATCTACTTTGCTTTAATGTATTTTATGGAATATTTCATTTTAAAACGTATATACTTCTATATACATATACTATTGAGCCACTTATTAGAAATGTTATGACCTACAGAATAGAATAGATTATATTCAATAGACTATAGAATCCCTTCCACTGGCTTTAAATGAGGGTCTAGGTTGGTTGTGTGAAGTAACTTTTTTCTTCTGGACACTCAGAATATCAATCTTGGGTGTTAGGGCTCAATCCATAACGAGATAACTTGGACATTCCCCTCCGAAACTTTATTATTGCTTCAGCTATTGATTCCATTAACAAATTGGCGATTAAACACAGAGATAAATTGGCATGTAAGAGACACCCGCTCTCCAGGAATCCTGCTCCCAACTCCGCTTCTAGCGAGAAGGCTCAAGGGAGTCTTTACGGATACTCTTCCCGCATGTAGTTTTCCTCCTAATGCTTCTCCATTCCTCACGGTCACAGTCACATATGTATGTACATACTATATCATATACTCCCTCGCCGATGCCTTGGCCTCCCCCTGCCGTCGATTTATTATCATCGGAAAATCTTTCCTCACTTTCCTTGTATCGATCCTTTACATTAGTACACTGTCCACGATCTATGCTGCCTCTTGGCTATAACCACTTTCGGGATTAAATATATAATATATAACATAAATGAAAGGGTATATAATCTTCGGCGGCCTGGAATCAACTGTTCTTTATCGTTTAATGTTGTTGTTGCTGCTGCCTTTTGCTGGCGGCTAGAAAAATATCTATGCGGCCGGCTGCGGCACATTTCATTTCAATAATAATGAAAACAAAAGTTAAAACAAACGAAGAAAAAATTAAAAACACAAACAACAAAAATAAAAATGAAAATGAAATAATAAAAAACAACCGCAAGCTGCGCAAGGAAAGAGATGGCGATAGAGATGGAGATGGTGAGAGGGGAACGATTACGACAAGAGGCTACCATCTTCCACTCCTACCCCCCCCCCCCCCCCCCGCCACCCTTGCCGCGCTGCTCGTAATGACAGCGACAGTTTACAGTTTCTTGTTAATACCCTTTCCTAAGAGGATACTCTCACTTTGCTGACTGCTTTGTACTAACTGAGCTCGTAAAGTATGCAAAAGTATTTGTAGTACTTTCAAATGGTAATATACATTTTAATTAAACAATTTATTAGCTTAAGACTGTTCTATTCTTTACATTCTTATTCAATTAATTAGATACATACATTTTAAAGATACTTAAAAATCAAACGCAAATAAAATTTCACTATTTTTAATCGTTTTTTTTTCCATATTCATTTATTTATTTATTATAATATTATCTTAAAATTAAAATTCTAAGATAATAGAGAATTAGCTAAGCAATATCATCGAGGCCTTTAGCTTAAAGATTCCACATTGATGAAAGCTGTGCTTTGAATATTGAGAAATCGGTTTTTTAAGCGATCTGGCAACATAGGAAAAATCACAATTGTTAAGTTGGCAGCGGCTGAACGTTTCGTGAATACAGAACAAATCACAAATCATGATTGCAGCTAACGGTTAAGGGATAGGGCATAGCATAGTCGAGGAATCGAAACAAGTTTTGTTTTTCCCGTTCGAGCTGCGCAGTCGCCACCGTTGCTGATGGTATATAAATTTTGACAAAAGAAAGATTTCGGTTTAAACCAATTTTGGCAATGCGCGCGGCCATAAAGTGACAACGGGAGAGCAGAGAACCAGACCAATACCAAGTTCGATACCAACGGATATTCAAGCTTAGTCCATGGATTACATAAAGGTGCTAAAGGTGATCCCAGTACTGCTGCTGGCGCTTCTGACGCTGCCGACGCAGTTGGAGGCCTTTGGGAACGAATATGTGCACATTAAGGTGCATGTGCCCAAGGATCAGGCGCCGAGCATTGCCGTGGATGCGGAACCTGGACCGCCGCACAAGGTCATACATCACTTTCACCATCATGGGTCACCGCATCAGAGATCTCGCGGAAGAGCGCCACCAAAGCCAAAGACCAGTCCGCTGCTGGAGAGCGTCATACTGTCCGATCTGGATAAGCCGCTGCACATGAGCGAGCATGCGGATTATCTGAACCATGCCAAGGAGCTGGCCGAGCATCTTAGCGATTCATATGCACCGAAGAAGCCACCGCCACCGCCGCCCAAGAAGAAGGTAAACACCTTCACGATCATCGAGGAGAAGCATCGCCCCAACAGCTACGATTACGAGCCTCGGCCAGAGCACGGCGTGGACACGTACCGGGTAATTGACTCCCGACCTCAACATCATCATCACAATCACCAGCGTCATCAGCCCGACGAGGATGACGATGATATTGGTTATCACTATGCTGCACCTGGACGCCACTATCGGCATAAAAGCTCCCCATCATCGGCGTATCATGGCGGCGGCTATGCGGAGCCAGCGCCCGTAGAAGAGCCTCTGGACTCGGATTTGGGTTACAGCTATACGCCGCCTTCCTATGCCAGCGTTAAGTCCGCCCGGGCACCCGCCCATACGCTAGAGGCGCCCGAGGAATCGCTTGCGGACAGCCCGTATCAATACGATTACGGCGGCAGCAGCAGCGGCAGCGACAGTTTCCGGCCATCTCCGCAGCTACTTAGCCAGCCGGATGTCTACGAGGATGAACATGATGCATTTGCGGCGCCAATCCCATCTCGACGCCGTCGTCCCAGCCCAGTGGAATGGCCCAGCCATTCCAGCTACAAAAACTCGGCCGCCGAAACGTACAACGGCATCGACAGCTACAACGTGGGGCACGTACAGGGCCTGGGCAGTGGCGGGTATCAATATTCCGGGCCATACCTGTAGAGGGATCCCTCAAACCTTACTCTAATACTAATTTATTGAATTTTTTTCATAGTCATAAGTCTATTAAAACTGAATATTCAAAAATGATAATGAGAAATGGCTTTAATTTAAAAGCGTCCAATTATATACCCTGTACCCATAAAAAGGGTTTATAAAGGGTGTCACACAAGTAGACACTAACTATAGTATGTAAGTATGAAGGTAAATGAATATATAGTCTTGATCTGTATCAACAACCGATCCATAACCAGAGAATATACGCAAGTCTGTGGTTTTTCGATATGTATACCCTTTGCAGAGGGTCACGCATTAAAGGAGAAGTTTCCGATCCCACAAAGTACACAGTATCCCGAGCCGAGTCTATATAGCGATGTCCGTCTGTTTCTATGCGAACTAGTCTTTCAATTTCAAAGCTATCGTAATGAAACATGGCACAGAACCTTCTTCTTTTAGCTGCAGGCTGTACATATGTCAAAACCGGCCGGATCGTACCACTATAACATATAGCTGGCATAGGAATGATAGGTCGACAACTATGTTTTTGTAGGAGAAACTTTTTTGTTTCTGAATGTATCCTCATCAAACTCAGTCAACCCATTCTATACAATCTGATTAAATATGTTCAAAATCGGATCACTACACTATATAGCTGGCTTAGGAACAATCGGGCGAAAAATGAGTATTTTAATAACACAAGTTATTTGATTGATTTATGTTATACTTCCTTTAGTTTGATCAAAATCGGACCACATTACCATATAGCTCCCTTAGGAACAATCGGACGAAAATTCAGTTTTTGTATAAGAAACATTGCTGCAAGGATAAAATAAGCTCTGAACGCCTAAGATAGCCGTTTTTCGTATTGTAACAACATTTTTGCGTTTATATCCTCTTTTGAGAAAAAGGTTCAAATAAATTAGTGTAAATGGATGTAACAGGTGAAAGAATTCATCACCGATCCTATAATGCAAAGGACTTGAAAGGGTCTTAAGATTTAAAACCTAAGCCCGACCTGAATGCTTGTAATAGAACTCTAAATACAAAAGTAAGATGACCTTCCTTTGCTTACCATAACTTTGAGAATGCATGACGGCATACTTATACTATATGTATACATATATGTAGTGAACATCTGATAAGTCTGCACCAGGAATGGCAGGAATTCCCTTTTAACCAAATGGCGCAATTAGCGATGAGATCAACGTTGTTGTAATCGTTGCCAGACATCAGTGGGTTTAGTGAGGCATGAGGTCAGCTCGCACTTGTTTTGATAGGTAACTCCGATTAGGATTGGAGCTGGGTCTGGAACTGTGAGCAGACGACAATGAGCGGCCGCATTGGTCAGGTGCTAGTCGGTCATTTGCGGTTTTATCGAGTACTCGGTCTGTATGGACTGCCGCTGCCCGGAGAGGCGCATCCGGAGCGGCGGGCAAAGCTATTGCGCCTATGGGCTCTCTGTCTGCTGACCGGATTCAGTGCCTTGGCGTGGATGTGCATGACCAGCGATGATGACTATCTCTATCGGGGCGATCACCTGGGCTGGTTCAACGATGGCTTAAAGTACGGTTTTGCAGAAGTTGCCGTGGTGACCATCTATGGGGAGACGCTGTGGCATCGGCGTCATCTGGCACGATTCTGGCAACTGTATGCGGCACTGTCAACGTCCCACTCAGCCTTGACGCCAGTTGGAACACTACGGGAGCAACTGGCGCAGCATTATCGGTATCTGTTCACGTTTTATGGCACGCTCCTGATAGAGCTGATGATGTTATGCGTGCTGTGCTGCCTGCAGGTGATCACCCATCATTTGCTGCTCTTCTGGGTTACATTCCAGCCCTTTGTAATGGTGGTGCATCTACGCAATACACAGTTTGTGCTGCATCTGGAGCTGCTGCGCCAGCAACTGGTGCAGCTGGAGCGGGAGCTGGCGCTGCTGGGGGAGTACACGGGCTTTGCCAGCGGTGTATCCCGCTTTGACGGCTTTGAGGATTATCTGAGACGGCGCCTGCTCCAGAAGCAGCTGGTCTATGCCCGCATCTATGAGTTGTCCACCTGCATCACTCGGGCCTTCTGCTATTCCATGGTCGCTGTGCCTCTGATGATCTATGTGCGCATTGCGGTGGACTGCTACTTTGTGTTCTACACCTTCTACAATAATGTTGATAATATTGGTTAGTGGCTTGTGCAGAACTCTTCCTGTCTCTCTCCATTTCCGTATCTCTCTCTCTCTCTCTCTCTCTCTCTGTTTCACTTTCTCCGTCTCTTTCTCTGACTGCTCCCCAGACTTTTGTCTGCTGGTGACCGCTATCCTGGAGATACCCGCCCTTATATTTGCCTCGCAAAGCTGCATGCAGATTGCTCCACGTATTGCCTACCAGCTCCACAACATTGTGTGCAGCTCCTCTGCTCTCTCCCTTCAGGTGCGTGCTCAAAACAATCGTATACCATAGAACTCTATTACACTGTCCTTACAGATTCAAAACTTTTCGCTGCAAATTCTGCATCAGCCAGTGCGCATTGATTGCCTGGGCATAACCATCCTGGACAGCTATTTACTGACACGCGTAAGTTTGGGGGGACAGCAGACTTAGAATTAAATATATACTTATCTATATATTTCAGATTGCTTGCGCTGTTTGTACCTATATAATCTTTACAGTGCAGCTAATGCCCAAAATTAGTAACCCTAATCTATATCAATAATTTGGTTTCTATAATCAAGTCAGGAGATGGGCAATTGGGCATTATCCAAAGTAGTTTATATTAAAGCTTTATGTATGTATAATATATATATATATTCATTAAAATTATATCAATAATGTCTTAAAACGAAAGGGTATAAGCATTGATCTGTTATTGAGGCGGGGCTATGATTGCGCGGTCGCAGATCAACGAGCGAAGCGTCGTTTTCTATTTACACGTGCCTTCGATTGGACGGGCTCTTAAGGAGCGGAACAAAACTACAAACTACTATCTAAACATCATGCATCCCATCCCAACCAATATATTCATCTTCCAACTGCCGGCGAACGTTGGAATTCGTCGTTTGCTTAAAATATGATTGCTGTTAAGTGCGTATCTATGTGTGTGCCTGTGTATGTGGATGTTTCTCAGTGTTGTATCTAATCGTATTCATGACTTGATTCTCGTTTCGCAATCAGATTCTCGTGCTCCTCATCGTTGCCCTCAATGATGGTTATAGTATTGGAATGGGCCGAGCGATTAAGCGGCTTAATGCGATGCACCGTCTCGGTGAGACCGGATTCAGTGAGCACCTCAACCTCGTCGTCTTCATCATCGTCGGGCACTGTGAAGTATGGATGCGATGAGACTGGTCGGAATTTATAGCCCGTCAGCACAAAGAACACATATGTGGCCATCTCGCGGAACATCTCGTCCAGCCAGGCATACTGAAAGACAACCGTCATCTGCAGCAAGTACACAATGATGCGCGTAAAGTATATATAGCAAACAATCATAATATAAAACTGGCGGAATAGCTTCAGCTTGCGCAGATTAATTGCCGCCTTGCCGTCTGTCGCGGAGGCCTCGTGCAGATGTCGTATGGACCACACAATTGGGAAGAGTATGGCGCCGCAGCACAGCAAATCCACAAAGGAGAATATATTATGCCAGGTGCGGAACTCGGCGTCGCTTTGATCCGATTCGTCTGTAATAATTTGCGCCACATTGGCCAGCACCTAAGCAAGAGTTTATTAACGAATTAGTAGGGCAGTTAAAAAGAGTTAACAATTGCTAGCCAACCTGCAGTGGAATGACAATCATGAAGATCTTCTTGTCCTTGTCAGAGAGTATATGTTTGATAAATGTCCAACCGGTGCCAATAAGCACAATAGTTATAAACAAAACGGCGCCCTTCAGCAGATGCGCTATGTAATAAAGTATGGCCCAGGTTTCCACATGCTCGCCACGCTTCTCAATGAAATGGTAGTTAATCGAATGGAACATTAGCGAGAGGGACTTGAGAAACACGAGCACGGCCATCAGGTAGTGTATCTTGTAGACGGTGTGCCTGCAAAAGAACAACAAGAAGTGAGTTTTGATATAACATAAAACCGCAATCGACGGCATCAACTCACTTGCTCTTCTTCAGTATGAACACCCAGAACAGTCCGGACAAAAAGAAGAGCAGACTCATCATAAAATACAACGCAGGCAGAGGCATTTCGCCCGCTGACAAATAGTTGCCATTGTTGTTCTCCTCAATGTCCACCTGCAAAACAAATATTTGTTAATAATTAATATCGCCCATCTCTACTGAACTTACATTGAACGATATTATCTTGGGGCGATCATAGTTGGGACAGGCGTGGAAATACAAATTGTACAAGCCCTCGTCGTGTTGCGTGGCCACAAACATGGAGAACGTAAAATTATAGTAGTTGACCTGGCCGATTGTTTTTTTGATTAGCGGCAGCGTAAAATTCTTGCACAGCTCCTCCTGCGATTGCCTGTACAAGTTTGATTCGTAATAGTTGGGCACGGAGCCGGCAGAGCTGTCCACGGGGAAAGGGTCGACTGGTTCGACGCCGTTGTTCTTGTTGCTGCTGATGGAGGAGGCGGATGAACCGGGTGCCGCAACGCCGGCGGCGACTTCAGCATCATTGTCAATGCCTAGCACACCACTGGACATGGCGGCGTTGACAGAGGCCGATGGAGCTGCTGCAACAGAGGAAGCCGTTGATACTGCGGCTTTTGGCTGCACGGGCGCATGCTTGGGCTCCGCAACTACGGCGGGCATCACCTTGGGTGTTGCTGCGGCAGATTCCGACTTGAAGGCCGAATCGATTTTGCCCGCTACAATGGGTGACGACAACTTTGGCTGCTCCTCCTTTGGATCAGCTGCCTCTAGCTCTGGTTTCATGGGCTCCTCCACAGAATGATCATCCATATCGTCGGCTGGATCATCCAAATCATAAGGCGCCACAGCCCGACGTCGCCGCTGCTGCATGAACAGCGCCCCATCGCTAACCTTTGCCACATGCGAGTTCCGCTTGCGACGGTACATGACATCCTTGTAGACATGCTTGTTGGCCCATTCCGGCGAGCAGTGCACCCGCACTCTGTGAATACAGACAATAAATACAATAAATGCGTGTCGCTTGGCACTCTCATTAGGCAAAGGGTCACGAAATGCGTAAAGAATTAAAAACAAGTAATGCTTGAGTATACCCGACTACGAAACTCCCTGTACCCAGGTCTAAAACTTCCAATCACATCTTCGTCCATTTACACATACACAAAGCCGCACACGCACAAGCGACATCGTAAGCGAGGCATTTTAAGTAAATAACTACCGTGTTTACTTTCCGATCGACATGAAATTTGGACAGTAGGTTAAGAGTGCCTCAAGTATTATACATACTAAATCCCAAGACTAAACCTTTAAAATTGTGGCTCTAAAACGTTTTTATCAAATTGCGGGGGTGCGGGGGAGATATCTCCAATCGGAAAAGAACGTAATCTGTGTACATTTCAAATATGGTGTCTCTAGCTCTTATAGTTGCTAAGATCGACACGTTCATCCGGACGGACGAACGGACGGACAAGGCCAAATCGAATGATACTGATCAAGAATATATATACTTTATAGGGTCGGAGATGTTTCCTTCTGATCAAGAATATATATACTTTATAGGGTCGGAGATGTTTCCTTCTGCCTGTTACATATATCTCCACAGATTTAGTACCCCCTTCCTACCCATTTTATGGGTACAGGGAGTAAATATATATATTCTTCAACAGCATCAATAGCCAAGTTGATCTAGCCATGCCCGTCTGTCCATCTGTTTCAGTTCTAAGGTTAATCTTAATGCAACTTGGCCCAGAGGTTTTTCTTTGCAAGCAATCATATGTGGAAACCAGCCTGATAGGATCATATATATATATATGTCGTGGGAACAATGGGCTTCAGGGGTATACATCCCGGCACGCCGAAGCTAACCGTTATTTCTTGTTCTTGCTTAAACTCACTTGAGCTCCTTTAGATCCAGCACAAAGAACAGAATTGGTCCACTTTTTTGACTGGACGGTGGCTCCTCCAGTATGCACTTATTTTGATGTGAGTCCAGGTACGGATTGAGCTGATCAATGGTTGTCTTGTCCAGCGATAGACCAAACTGCAAGCACCAGTATACATAATTATATTTAGATCTACACAATATATATAAACTATGTGCAATTGTACGCACCACATCCGACGATTGCTCATCGTCAATTGTTAGCTGGCTCAGCTGGACGTCCAAATGTCCGCGTGTGTAGAACCCAAAAGTGCTCAGGGCAATATATGGACGCATATCATTCTGTAAAGCCAGAAAGCATAAATATTTGTAGGTGAATAATTAAGTAAGCACGCAAAATGTCGTGCCGGCTTTAAGAAAAACTTACGCGCACTTCCAGGTGATGTTTGCGGGAGAGGACGACATCGGGCGCTGTCAGTAGTATTGCGATTATTGCCACAAATATTGATTTAATATTTAATATGTGCGCTGGCGCTAGCGCACGCATTTTTCCGTCTCTTGTTTATTTTTGTGTCCCCTTGTCGACTGTGTGGCACTTTCGCACCTATCGAAATCGAAATGGGTATGGAAACGCAGTTAAGACACTAATGTTGCCCCGATTTCAATGTATTCGGCTCAATTTGATATGCCTGCCGTTGCTATTGCAAATGCAATTGCAATTGTTCACACATCAATGATATCTTTTGATTTGTGGCCGTAGTTTTGCTACCCACAGTAAAATTCTTAGCTAGTACATTAGTGCTGCTGGTGATGTGAAAAGTACTTATCGATTAATCGTTGTTTCTCAAAGCGATTTTGCCATACAAGGTATCGATTATAATCAACGTGATATATCGATATAGCTGACGGATGTATCACATATCAGATGAGCAATCGATAACTTTTCAGATTTGAAAATTGAAATTTCAATACAAATTAATTTTTACAAACAAAACCCAAGGAACAAATTCAAATGAAATAAAAATCAGTTATTACTACAAACTAAACGAAAGACTGAACCGCGGTATATTTATAATGAATTTGAACATTTTCAAATTAATCCTAACAAATGTCCATACATTAAGGCACGCCCTGTTCCTCTTTTTGTATTACGTCATATTAGTATTACGTTGTATTGCGTCATTACTTTGTATAAGTTATCCCACAAAATGTTATAGCTTCTTACAAACACAATGTACATAATAAAATTTGTTAGAACAAACTCGAAATAATATGAAAGCTAAAAGGGATCATGCAGCAAGAAGCAAGCTCACTTCAAGCTAAAATCTCAAAAACCTTAATAACTGATCATATTTGCTTCATATTTGCTATCCAGTAAGAAAGTCTCCAAAGTTGTTTCAGTAAAATGGCAAATTGAAGATCCAGTACTTTATTGTATATTGGTCAATAAAAGTGCAAAAATGTTCATAGTATATTGCTTTTAGTAATGAGATACGACACGACTCGTTTCTTCAAAATACTTTTAAGAATAACAGGAATTCTATAGAGCTCGTTCTTGTGAACCCAAAGCTAATTTTAGTATATGATATAGATTCTTCACAAGTAGACAAAGCATTTGATTAATCTGTTGCTAAATTTGAGAGAAGCTGCGTGGGATAGACAAAAAGACAAACAATCACAGGTGCATTATCAAATAATAATAATTAAGTGAGCGTGTGCTCTACTCGAGGTAGCCACCAATGTGTGAAGACTCCTCTTTTGAGGATGTGCCAAGTTCACGGCGAGAATGCAGATCATGTTCGCGACGCCGGGGTTTGAACTGTCCTGGGCCCAGAGTGATCGTTGGTGTCGATTTCTTGCCCCGAAATGTGGCTACATCGAACGATGGCGGCGGCGTCACCTTAGACGGCTTCTTGTCTATAGTTACATCTTCAGTGTCCAGCCAGGCAATCTTGGGGTGCTCATCCACTTCTTGTGGTGCAACTTGCGTAATAAGCTGCATTTCCCTTAGCTTCTTTTTATGATAGAACACCTCAAAGCCCAGCGTAATCATGGCCACAACAAGACCAACCATGGTGGCTATAAAGACACCGCCCAAGCTCTCCAATGAAATGCCCTCGTCATCGTCGGAGAGCGGACAGGATTGTTTAGTTGACTGATTCCAGTATTTGGCCTTGAGCTGCTCAAAGAAGCGTTCCTTTTGCATCTCCAAGACGGTGAAGCTTATCTCATCCTGCCAACAGAATAAACTTTCAAATGCAAATGAAGATTACAAATTAAACTGGAAAACTTACGCCCAAATGACTGCCCTGCTGCACGGCCACAGCATAAGGTTGCTCGGCGAATACCTCGCCCACCTCAGTTAGATTGCAGTTTTTGGTTACCTCGTACTTGATCTCCGAGGAGTCATGTATGAACGCATAGTCGGCATTGATGTGGGCATCCACATTGGCAAAGCCTTGCTGGACATCCATCACCGGCAGTGAGGCGTTAATGCCCAGCAAAATGTGTCCATATTGCTCCTTAACAGGATAGTCCCATATGCGAAACTTTCGAAAGTCTCCAGATTCATTCAGGACCATCTCCTTCCACATGCGGTACAGCGTTTCCTCGGCAAACTGCATGTTTATAAAATATTGATGCGTATCCGAGTTCTGAACAACCGTATAATTAATGCGTGATTGACGTGCCAGTTGCTCCAGCGACTGTACCGGCATCTGCATACGCTCGACAGTGAGAAATGCGGCCAGATTAGCGGTAAATGTGGCCAGCATGAGCACCACAAATAGCCAATAGGCAGCTACCAGCAGCCGGCCAGAAATGGCCTTGGGTGCCTCGCCGCCACCCTGGGGCGTGAAAGAGGTTAATGCGAACCAAAAGCTCTCCCGCAGCGTGAACTGTCGACATTCATACGAATAGGCCTCTCTGTTGTTGAGCGAACTGTACGGTGAATACTTTTCCATGAACCAGAGCATCAATGCTGTGCCAACCAGGGCGGCGAATATGCTCAGCCAAACCTCCACGCGCAGCACCGTCATGAACTTGAACAGTGAGGTGCGAATCATTGGCTTTCGCATCACAATGGAGATTCCCGTCTGTTCGAAATAGGGCGGCAGAAAGTCCACCACTTCCTCACGCTCTGAGTACATCTTGAGTGCGGCAATTGCAATGTCTGTCTCGCCACTAACCAAATCTCCAATGACGCCATCCCATTCACCCCGCTCATTTCGCTCACCCATGTGTCCTTGTTTGGGCGCCACAATTTCGTATTCAAAATTGAGTTTCTCCGCCAGCCGAGCTATGAAGTCTATGCAGTAACCATCCCAGATGAGTGCACCGCTTTTGGTTCGCAGCAACTCTCCGGTTTCCGGATGGCGACGGTAAAAGCTCCAAGGCATGCTCTCAGCGGTGCCAATACGAAAGAATCGACGTCCCGCACTGATCGTCTCATTCAACAGTCGCAGCTCGCCAGCTCCCCAAATGGCCAGATCTGTCTTGGCCTCGTGCTCGTTGGAGTAGTAGCCAGCGGATATATTGGCTATAAAGCTTAAAACCGGCGGTGGCTCTTCCACCAGCGGCTCGTCGCCCACCCGCTGCGACCCGCCTTGTAATGGAACATCGCTGGCTGGCAGAAAGCCCACAAAGTTACTCCAGTGCACATTCTCCATCCAGTCGCTGTTGGCGGCCTCAGCACTGGTTACCTCTGCGCTGGAATTGCAATCCAGGTAACCGGGCTGTGGAAACTTCGAACTCACCTGCGCCGCATCGATAAGACTGCGTAGAACGTCGAACAGCAGGCCGCGATTTAACTGCAGGGCAACGGCATTAAAATATATATTAATATTATAATATATATTTCCCACGTGACCCAAATCAGGCAACTAAACATGAAGGTGATTGATCGAATCCCAGGCAAGAGTTTGGCTGCTATGATGTCTTAGTCAGTGTGATAGTTTCTAACTTTAAGCAACCAATAATATGTTATTATACTTATAGAATATCTTCATGCAACTCAGCTTTCTACCGTTTGTTCCAGCTACAGTATGGTCCAGATACAGTTATTCGCTATTGGTCAAATTGGATCATTTAAGGATGCAACACAAGAAATAATAAAAAGTTAAAAGATCTCTCAGAAGAAAGGGAGAACAGGCAGAAATTTCTCGTTACAAGTGCCCTGAGAACTGACTTTCTATAACTTAATTTGGACAATCGCACCCCCACAACAGCACACTCCCCACCCCTCTGGCTCACCGTAAATCCGCTGCCGCAGTAAAGATCCCGCATCTGCATGGATCGACAGATGGCGCGTGGACTAAGGGTGAAGCGTGTGGCGAACTCCGCCTGCCGCTTGTACTTGAAGACGCGATCCCTGGTGTCCAGAAAGACAAAGTGCCACTCGGCGGGCCGCTGGAACAGTTGGCCCTTTTGCACCTGCAAGGATTAAGGATGCACTGCAGCGACGAACACACAGCACCGTTTGCTATAATTGCAACTTACGCGCTCAAAGAGTCCATTCATGGCATTGCCGCGGGCAAACATTGCATAATAATTGGGAGAGGGTCGCAACGCGCTAAGGCGCTGCACAAAATCGTCAGCCTTAGCACTGGCATCCAGGAGAAGCGCACGAAAAGGATATCCGCCTAGCAGCTGCTGCATAGCCTCCGCCGTATCGCGAGCATTCTGAAAGATCATTGCCACATTTGTGGTGCGCTTCTTCTGCATAAAATCGGCAAACATGTCCAGAAAGGGGCGCATTATCCGCTCCAGCCGTATATAGGCAATGCCATGGGCGCGTGCCAGTTCAATGCCCTGCGACCAGCTGCTGTAGCTGAGATCCACAATTATCGAGCTGCCCACGCTGCCCAACACCTCGCAAACTTCAATAGCAATGCTGATGATTCAACTCTCTAACCAAAGGTGGGCTACTTACAGCTATCCATGTCCTGCTGCTCATTGGAGCGCGTCAGCTCCACAACTGCATCGACAATGCTCGTGTCCAGCTGCATTGCGTCCAGCTCCTTGAGCACCGCCGCAATATCCGTATCAAATTCAGCACGTTGCACTGGCTCCATCAAAAAGGCTGTCAAAAAGAATAATTAAGCTGGACAGGCTATTTATCCCAAAGGACACTCACTTATCTTAAGTTCCTCCGCGCTGATCAGGCCCAGGCCCCAGCCCAAGCCGAGGTACAGCCACAGCAAGCGATGCATTGAAACCGTTAGCCACGAGTGCTGTCAGTAGATTGCACAATAGTCCTTATAACTGTCATATCCCAAGTCCGAGCAATCCTATAATTGCTCATAATTCATGCCCATCGATTGATTGATTGCGCATTATGCATTTTAAAGCAGCTCAAAATCAGTTGTCAATTTGAAAAACACATTAAATTTGCATGCTCTATTTGGCAGATGATGGGCAGGACCTGGTCACTGGTCACAATATACTATTTGCTTGTCCTATAAACAACACAAGGTAAGCTGAAAGCCAAGCTACAAGTTAATTCGAGCAAATAGCTTCGCTATAATAATTTCAGGCTTTCCAATTTTGCAACAATTGCAAAGAGCTATGGGAATGTTAAATTACAATAGCTGAAGCTAATAACTAGCTATAACTGAGGTTTTTACTCCTTCTGAGCAATCGATTTGCGTGTCGGAACAGATCTGAATCCTTAGACTTATTTCCTATTTAGAGGATATATTTTAAAATATTTTTCTTGTTTTATTCGCCAAGTTTTTTCGGTTATAACCTAATTAATAATAAGATTGTCAATCTTTAAAACAGGACATATTTTGTACTCTTTCTGAGAACTCGATTTGAACGCGAGAAATCGGAACAGAACTGAATTCTTAAACTTATTTCTTATTTAGATGATATGTAGTCGATTCAACCAATTTTCAAATACTTTTCATGTTTTATTCGCCAAGTATTTTCGGTTATTACCCAATTAATAATAAAGTTGGCTTTAAAGCACGACATTATTTACATACATACATAGATCATATAAGAATATCTTACTTAAACATCCGAACTGCTTATTGACAGTCTTTGGTTTTGTATTTTTTGTAGCCGATATTTTATTAAACTTAAGCTTTAACGAACGTACGTATTCTACAACACGTGATTACTACATACATACATGTACATAAGTCTAATTAGCGTTATTCAAGATCGCTCAGGAGAATGAAAACGAATATAGTATTAGCCCAGCGTTGCTCGGCACAGTACTTCGATTAAAATTAATGAAGTTGCATTTTTCTCAATCGTAAGAAACAAAAATAAAAAGAGTAACATCATTTTCCAAAATCGTTGATGTTTAAAAAAATAAATAAAAAAATTTCAATTCGACAAAAAACATAATCTCACTCATTTCACCTCGAACCCCTATTTTCCGCTTGTGGCAACGGGTCGGGCTGGACTTTTCAATCAGTTAGGACAAACTCTTTTATACTATATATGTAGATAGAACGCAGAAGAATGAAAAAAAGGTTACAATATTTATATATATATATATTAGTATATATGTTAAAAACAAAACTGTTGGGTTCATTATTCTATTTCGAAACTGTTATTGGGTATTTTTCGATCAGGTACCGTGCAAATGTGAGAGTATTGATTCAATATCCTCGATCTGCACGCCAGCATCGTGTTGCTCCATTGGCTGATCCTCGCCAGCGTTCAACTTCATGGGCGTATTGCTGCAATGTTAACAGAATGGAAAGTTATTAGAGTATTATTTAACTATATTTATATTGATATTATTTAAGGTTATTAAGGTTGTCTACCTAACGCTGCCATCTATTAGAGCAGTTCAGCAATACGAGCCTTTTAGAGTGAGTGAGAGAACACAACAAAATATCTAGAGATATTTTATCCAAACTCAGCACTTGCAAGTTTTCGAGCCACATTATTATATAGCTGTCATAGGAATTATCGGTTGTAAATTCAGTTTTTGTATAAAAACCAATGCTGCAAGGGTATATCCTTGACATACTGCAGATTGCCGTCCTTTCTTGTAAGTATTGAATATAATTGAGGTTCCAAAATGAATATAAGGGAAATTAAAACCCCAACTTTACCCATTTTATGAGTACAGGGTGTAAAAATGATTTGAAGAACCATTCGTATGGATATGGCTTTAGTTTTGATAAAGTTAAAGTTCGATATTCGAATATCGTACTCGTATTTATTGAATTGCTTCCATTTTTCATATAGAATTGATTGATTGTCAAACTGTCATTCTACTTACATGGGCTCCACACCAAAGTTATGGGGCTCCTCGTTATGTGCGAACCCACTTAGCGGCGTAGATGTAGCCTTGGGCTTCATTTGGGACTGTGACGGTAACTGATCCTGGTTAGAGCTGCTGGTGATCCGCCTGTTCCGCTTCTTGGGAACGTTTCCATACGCCGCATAGCCAGCAGCCTTGGCACTGTTGCCTGTACTGGCCGTACTCTGGTAGAGCATCTGTGGACTCGTTATTCGCATCGTGTGCATCTGGTTATCCACCATGAGGCGCATCTGGTAGGCTTTAAAGTGGCTGTCTGGCTGGCGGGGCACGGGCTTGGCAGGCTTGCTGCCGCTAGTGGCATACGAGTAGCAAAATGTGTTGGCCACGTGGCTGCTGCTCGGGCAAATATCAAAATCGCTATCGCTAAGAGCGGATGTGGATGTGGATGGCGGCGGTAGATCATCCGGCAATTGCTGCGTTGTGTGCGCTTCAGCCAGCGTGGTCAAATGTGGCGCCGCTGACTCTAGGCGTGCCTCTGCCCGTTTCTTGGCGGGCTTCTTGGTTACCTTGGCTGGCTTGGTTGCAACAGTGTTGCTGATGGGCTGCGACTCTTCAGGCGCGGGCGCTGCAATAGAAATGTCATTGTTTAGCTTTCAATATCAGTATAAGCTACTTGGATAACTTACTCTTGTTGTCAAAAAGTCGCGTAGAGCGACGCATGCTTCCGGCAGCGGAATCCGAAGGGGGCACCTTTTTGGGTCGGCCGCGTCGCTGTTTACCCGTCGTTGTTGGCGCCGGCTGAGCGGCAATTTCTACGATGGCGCGTTTTATTTTCAATGGTTGTGCCTGTGGCTGTGGTTGTAGCTGGCACACTGGCTGTGATTGTACCTGGGCCAGTGACTGTGGCTGTGGCTGCGGGTGCTGCTGCTGTTTCTTGGCGCTTAGATTCAGCGCAATGAGCAGCGCGGGATCGAGATTGCTGCTGGGCGGCATAGGTTGCTCGGCAGCGGCAACAATTGCTTTAGTTGGTGCTGGGCTGGTGTTCACTTGGTTAATCACTGGTGCTGATGCTGGTGCTGATGCTGGTGCTGGTGCTGTTGGCAATGCAACGTCTGCTGGCTTGGCTTCCTTTTTGGGAGTTTTGTTTGCCTTAATGGGATTGGGATTCGAGAGCTTGGCCGTCTCGCGTATGGTTGTTAGCTTCTTTGTGGTTTTCTTGGCGCGCACCTTGGGCGCTGGCTGCTGCTTAACCTTCGCCTTGACGCGCTCGCGTACCTCTGCTAGGTCGTGCATGACCTGTTGCTTGTTTTGCTTCTTGTTAGTGGCTGGTACTGGAGCGGGAGGCGCCATTTCGCCACTAGTATCCGCATCAGCGGGGGCAGCGTTAGCCTCTTTACTGGGCGTCAGCCAATTGCGCAAGGGATAACGCACTTCGCCATCCTGACTAACCAGCTGAGTGGGCTCTATTTCAATGGGTACTTGCGGTGGTGCATGCTGTGAGGCACCGCCAGCATTTGCCTTTGTCCATTCCTCATCCTCGGCGCTGCTAATATCCGAGAGACTGTTCATATCTAGCATCTGTATGGTCTTTGCGGGCGATGCAGCGCTTGTTGCCTCGCTGGAGCTGGTTGAGGTGGTGGCGGATGAGTTGCTGCTGCTGTTGGTGCTGCTGCTCGATGAGCTGGACGTGCTTGTGGAAGTTGAGCTACTGGCGCAGGAGCTGCTGCTGGAATTATCGACGATCGCATCCGGCAGGCCGGACACCAGCTTATAGTGCGGCGTCTCTGCCAAAGGCAGCTCTGCAGTGGACGTGAGAGCAGCGGCGCCCTCAGCGCTATCCACCGCCTCGCTACCAAAGGAGCGCACACGCCGCAAAACCGTCATCTCAACGGGCAGCCGCTCAGCGTGTAGCTCAAAGCAAGCACTGGTCACCTTGGTTGACTGCTGCTCCACTACATCGAGGGTCGGCGTTGGCTGCAATGCGCACTGCGCATTTGTGTCCGTATGCTCCGCCTCATCTGGCCGATAGTAGGAGCTGCCCGAGGAGTAGTCCGTTTTGGCCGCGCTGCTGTGCGGCGTGCCCAGCGGCTGGCCAAAGGGTGTGGCCAAGCGCATGCCCGGCGTTATGGCCGTCAGCATGGGCGTATCCAATATACTTTTGGTATCGCTGCCAAACAAAAATGAGGCAGACGGTATCAGTTTGGCATAAGGCGTATTCATTGGTGGCATTAGCGTCGGCACCGGCGTTGGCGGCACATCGCCAACGGCATCAGCCTCCGACAGCATCACCTTGAATGGCGTCTCCAGGAGCACCTCCATGTTGGCCAAACGATCCTTACTCTCCGGCTTACTGGACGCTGGCTGTTGCTGCTGCTGCTGCGGCGGCTCTGACTGCTTGATTTGCGTGATCTCCTTGGCTTTCTCAGTCTCCTCGCTGTTTTGCTGGCTTTCTTTGATATCCTTGGTTTTGTTCAGATCCTGGCTGATTGCCTTTTTTGGTTTCTGTGGCGTTGATATTTTGATATTAAACTCGCCCTCGCCACCACACGCCTGCTGGTTTTGCTTCTTTGCGGACAGCTGCTGTTGCTTCTTTTTGGAAAGCAGCTTCTGTTTCTTTTTCCTGTTGCTGGGCGGCGTTTTTAGTTTCTTTTGATGATTCTGAAGGGGCGTGTCTGGCGCAAAAGTTTTCTTTTTGCTGATTGCGTTCCGATTGCGACGCACACGCACATTACTTTTGAGCAACTCCTGTTTGGCATTAATCTCACGCAAACGCTGCTCGAGATCAGTGCTGCTGCCATGCAACTGACGCTGCCAAGCGGCCAGCATATCCTCCTTAGTCTCTTTTAACACCTCGGGCTCTGCATGCTCCTCTGGCAACTGCATTGACTCGTTTTGGTTCTCCTTGCTATCGTCCAGCGAGCTGGATGCGCTCTTGTCCAGCTGCTCCTCATGCTTGGTGCTGCCTTCGGCGTTAATCTCGTTCATTGTAGCCGCCTGCGAGATGATGCGCTTACAGGCCTTAACCGCCGCGCGACGTTTCTGCCGGCGCTTGGGCGTTGGCGGCATAGAGGACGCTGCATCAGCCGTCATAGTCGACTTCTTGGTGGCAGCAACGGCCTTGATCACCGTCTGATTGCTGCCCTCCTCCATGGCAAAGAGCGGCGGCACACAGCCGTTGCTTTCATTGCCGCTGACATCGGCAGTGACTGCTGTTATTGTTGTCTGCACGGCAACAGTCGCTGATGCATTTGCCACTGGGGTAATAAGTGTTTTGGCAGTTTCAGAGCTGCTGGGGCCGCTGCCAAAGTTGGGCAGAATGGAAGCATTACCAATCAAATTTGGCTTCTCCGGCTGTATATCAATGGGCTCCAACTGCTCCAACTGCTCCTTCTGTTTTTCCTTTAGTATTTTAAGCTGCGCTCGCCGCTGCTGCTTCAATTGTGGACGACGTGTGGATGTTGGCGTGCTTTGCATATTTGTAACGGCTCTGGGCGAGAAATTAAGCGTGCGTACGTGCGAGTTGCGCTTGCGGGGCGTCGAGAGGCTGCGAAAGGCCTTAACATTCACAATGCCCGAAGTGGATGGCGTCACACGCTCCAGCACCAGCCGCGATGAGTCCAGCGAGGCGGGCACAGCACTGGCGCTCGACGCCTTGCTATTCGAGTGCTCGCTGGGATTTGTGGGATTAGCTAGCGCTGGTTTTGGCTGCACCTCAATTAGCTGCGCGGGCGGCACCACTGACGGCTTGCCCACCGACGTCGGCAGCGTTGGCTGCTTAACGGCACTGTTAATGATTATAGAATTGGGCGGCAGTTGATCGGCCGTTAGTATTATCGGCTCCGGCAGTGGTATCTCAATTTGTGAGACATCTCCATTGGCAAATACATCCGGGCGCAGCTGCTGTGTCAGCCACTCGTTGTTCAACAGAAACGGCAATTGCGAGAGCAGTCCCTCGTTGGACAGAAACATGGGAAACGTTAGTTGGCCATTGACTGCGTCCACGCACACTTGTCCGCCAATGCCACCAGCTGCTGCAGCCGTTGCAGCTGCATCAGCGCTTGTTAATGTTACGCCGCCATCAGAATAGTTGATGAGATTCTCGCTGGCAAAGCTCAAGTTCGCCGAAGACGGCCGCTGCTTTTGCGCGCTCTCATTGGAGTTGAGCACAATCAGTTTGGATATACTGAAGTTGGGATCAATTAGCGTGCCAATGGAGTTGCTGGCGTTAAGCTGTATAACAGCATTGCCATTGCTGACATTTGCCACGGCGCCAGCATTGGCCGTTGTTCCATTCGCTGCGGCAACCGCTGTGCGTATGATGAGCGGCGTTTCTGGCGGTGCTGGCGGCGTGGACGACGCTGGCTCCTCAGCTGCTGCTGCTGTTGTTGCTGCTGATGTTGCTGCTCCTGCTCCAGCTGGCGCGGGCGGTGACTCGTTGCCAATCACTTCTTGTATAATGCGATCAAAGGAGGGATCCTTCTCGGTGGCCTCCAGTATATTCTTGACCAGACTGTCCAGCACTGCCTCGGAGTTCACGGACTCCACCGTTGGTGCGTGCACCGTCAGCGACTGCAGCGCTACGTTGATGTTGGTCAGCAGCTTCGATTGGAAGTCCCCATTGGTCATTATGGCCTGCGTGAGCTCCTACAATAGATAATTGCATTATTGCTCGGAAGCACTTAATACTCCACACAAGGAGCTCGAAACTGTCTCAATTAGTTCTTAATACATTTTTGAATATTAAGATTAAAATGAAATGATATTACAGAAATATATTGAATATGAACAATGTAAGAATCTGAATTGGGATTGAGATTGGTATTGGGATTGGTATTGATTGGTATTGAAATGTCTAAAACAAGTAAGAATGCTATAGTCAAGTATACCCGACTACGAAACTCCCTATACCCAGGTCTAATACTTCCAATCACATCTTCGTCCACTTGCACATACACAAAGCCGCACACACACGAGCCACAGCGTAAGCGAGGCATTTTAAGTGGCGGCTGTGCTGCTTCTTCCCCCCGCTCTGCAGCACTGACTATTCTTTCGTGAATAACTTCCGTGCTTATTATCCGATCGACTTGAAATTTGGACAGTAGATTAGGAGTCACCTAAGTATTATACATACTATATCACATGCTATGTCTTTTAAATTGTGTCTGTTAAACGTTTTTATCAAATTGCAGGGGTGCGGGAGGAAATATCTCCAATCGGAAAAAAAACTTGTCTGCGTACATTTCAAACTTGGTGTCTCTAGCTCTTATAGTTGCTAAGATCGAGGCGTTCATCCGGAAGGACGGACATGGCCAATTCGAATTTTATTTTGAGACTAATCATTTTTATACTTTATAGGGTCGGAGATGCCTCCTTCTGGCTGTTACATACATTTTCACAGGTTTAATACTTCCTTCTTACCAATTTTATGGATACAGGGAGTAAAAACAACTTCGAAGACGATTCGAACTTAGAAAGGATAACTCAATCTTACCGGCATTGTTTGTGGCGCTAGCATTTTCAGATCAGTCCCTTTGACTGGGACGGCGCGAGGTGTGGAGTTGTTTTTTGGTCCCTGTGAGAGAAAGAGCAACGCATCTTCTGTACTTCGGCTGGTGACATCGCTGGTGGTGCTGCTGCCCAGCGTTTCGGGATCCTCTGGTGGATCGCTCAAATTAAGGCACTGTCGTTCAATACTGCAGTATAAATATGGGGCCAGGCGCATACGCTTGCGGTCGGCTGGCGATGGCGATGGTGTCGATGAATTGGGATGCTCCTCATCCGAGAGCATTGTGTGACGGCGCCTGTCAAACCAATTAAACAAGAAAATCAATAGTTATTTGACAAGGGGAGGGTTGAAGTGCGGCTGCTTACATGCGTCGTCGCTTGCGCTGATTGATGGTGTCTTTGGTAATAGTGAACGTGGACTTATCTAGTTTAAATAACTCGCTAACGCGCTCGGATAGATTGAGATGCTGCAATCGCTGGCGCGTGTCCATTGGCAGCTTCTGCACCGCATTGGCCACTGCAATCGATATACAGTTAAGTGAAGTGCATAAAATTGTTGTGGCTACGTTTGCTTACCCATACTGGTGATTTTGACGTGCTCGCGTATGATCTCCTCCAGGCCGCCATTGAGAAAGTTGTGCGGCTGCAGGCCCTGCATTAATGCTTTGAATTCCTGTTGCAGATGCGGTGATGTGCGGCAGAGCGTTAGCGCCGCACGTTTCTGATCATTGTTGATCAAATAGCCTGCAGTTGCACAAAATTTCATGTGAATTACTTGAGCCAACAAACAAGAGCCGCAAGAACTTACCAAAAACTAAACGCGCTATATCCGAATGCAGCACAATCGATTCCATGTTGCTTTTTTATTGTTTATTTATTGCTTCTTTTTTATTGCTTCTTTTTTATTGCTTGTTGTTTTTCGCTTTCCAATTGCAAGAAACGCACATAATTACAAACAAAAAATAGAAAACAAAAAAAAAATAGAGTGCGTTTGTTTGTTTGCGTTGCTTTTTCGCAGCTTGGCTCTCTGCTGCTGCTTGTTGTCTGTTTTACTGTTTCTGTTTTCGCCGATGCCGATGCCGATAATGTTGATCAAATTTTTTTTCTTTCCTGTTGGGCTTTTAGCTCGTGTGTGCGCATTTAGAGTCTTGGATCTGTTCTGTCGCTGCACGTAGGCTAAAATTGATCAGGTATTTGTATATAGAACGGGCTTGTATTTATTTTGTAATCATTGCTGCGCACTGTACAACACACCTAAGCATTGACATTTGTTTGCCGCCAAAATGTTAAGTTGCAGTGCTGCCATGCAACATACACTATCGATTATTTTGCACAACTATCGATATTAACAGGACTCATATCGATAGCTTTGTAATTCTCTATCGCTTGTGCAAAGAGAGGTAAGAAATTGCGGTATAAACAGATCCGGCAACGCGTACTAACTTGCACCATTTTTGCAATAGTTATTTTGTAATTATCTCAAATGCCTGCTAAAGCAGTTGTCAACGACAGAAATGATGTCCCAGAGTTGGGCAATATAGATAAATATGGCGCTGGAGCTGATCTGCCCGATACGGCAAGCAACAGCACAGAAGACGCGACTTCATCCCAGCCGGCAAAAAATGATGGGGGAGGCCGCAAGCGTAAGCGCCACTTATTCAATTCCATACGCGGCCAGATGGAGTTCTACTTTGGGGATGCGAATCTCAGCAAGGATCGCTTTCTGCGGCGCTATGTTGAGCAGGATCCATGTGAGTGAATAGTTACCATTGCAGGCATTCTTATATGGATTGTACTTGTTTTTACAGACGTGCCACTCGAAATATTTCTCACGTTTAATAAAATAAAAACGCTGACACAGGATGTACAGCAAATATCCAGGTCGCTGTCCAATTCGCAGCTGCTACAGCTGGACGAGAGCGGCCTAAAGGTGCGTCGCCGGACTGCGCTGCCCGAGCAACGCGATGTCAATGATAAGACGCTGTATGTGGAGGCGCTGCCGTCGACGGCGACGCATGATTGGCTGAAGGAGGTGTTCAGTCGGTATGGTGCTGTGGCGTACGTTTCGCTGCCGCATTTTCCGGGCACACGAAAGATCAAGCAATTTGCGTTCATTGAATTCGAGAAGAGCGCCAGCGTGGAAAAGGCTGTCAAGGCGTTTGCTCAAGTCCAGGGCGTGCTATCGGTGGAGGACACAGATCCCGCCGACTTGGCCAGCATTCGCACATTTCAGCAGCAGCAGAAGATGAGCGATGTACATGAGGAAGCAGCAGAGGGAAAAGTCGCGCTCAAACAGGCAATCAAACGTGAAAGTAACAAGGAAGCTGCCCAGGAGCACGTTGCAGCCAAACGCATTAAACTAGAGCTGCACGATCAAAGCGAAGCATCCGGCGTCGAGACCACCGACGCAGAGGCCTCACACCACAGCGAAACAGAGCATAACAGCGAAGACAATGCAGGTGGCAAAAAACAGAAGCGTCGTCGCAAGCAAACCAAAAAGCTCAATGGGGACAAGGAGAAGCCAAACATTGATTCCACCGCCATGGAGCTGAAGGTGCTGCCCAAGAGCAGCTGGTGCAGCCTGCGCAACAAATACCTTAATCTGCAGCGTCGCATGGTCAGCGAGGCAAAGAGCAAGTTCGGTCGCAACTCGCAGTCTCGCCGCCCAACCGGAAAGTGCTCGACCACGCAATTGCCGATGCAGTCGCAGCAGCAGCAGCTGATCGAATCGAAGGGGGGCAGCTGCAACAGCGGTGCCAGCAGCGGCCACGAGGAAACTGAGGCGCTAAGCGATGCCGGCGACGCAGCGGAGGTGACGCTGCCGTCCAAACGTCGCAAGCGCAACAAAAACGCTGGCGTGCACAAAATGAATATGAATTTCTATGGCGCGGGCGGCAACGAAGCGGACGATACTAAAACGACGGCCAGAGCAGAAGATGCTGCCCAGGAGCGTTCACCGCTCTTCAAATACGAGCCGGGTCTGATTGTCGAGTGCGCGCTACACGAGCCTTGCGCCAATCTAAAGGAATTCAAAGCGGACATGCGTCAATACCCGGACATCAAGTATGTGGACATCAAGGAAGGCGATCAGGTAGCACATTTGCGCATGGCTACGCCCAACGCTGCCGAGGAGCTTGCACGTCAGCTCAGCTGCGCCGAAATGCAGCTGAAAGTGCTGCGCGGCCAACTGGAGACACAATATTGGCACAAAATCGAACAGGATCGCGAGGCGAAGCTAACCAAAAAGGTACGCGTGCAGCAGAAGCGTGGCCGTGAAAAGGTTGCCAAGCTATTGGCCAAACACATCAAGTTCAATGATGCGGACGATGAAGTGGTGGTCAGCAGTGCCGCCACCACTGTCGCCATTCCAACTGATGTCTGACCTTTGCTTTTCCCACTAACACCATGTAAAAAGAACTGAAATATGTATATATCTATATATAAACAATAGCTTGACTTGAATGAAGAAATGTTACATGAAACCTTTTTGTTTATCATCCAATTCAATACAAGAAATCATTACACACATTATTCACCAATTTTGGAAAATCCACCCACTTGGGAGAAAAATGGGCGTCTCACAGTTATATGGGCATAAGTCTAATTATAGTTCGTTCATTGTTAGTTGTAAATTTATGGAAAACTGTAATTTTAGCACTTTTGTATTTCAGACTCATTTCCACTTAAAAAATATTTACAACTAGTTTAAGCTGCCAAAAAGTTAGCAGTTAAATAAATATGCAAGTTTTTATATATAAAAAAAATCAATACTTATATTCAAAACTCCACAGCACGGTGGGGATCTTGGGGAATATCTAGCTATCTATGTATGTTGCATGGTGACTATTTATCGTCCGATCAGCTTGAAACACATTTTCAAAGAACTTCACATTCAATAATTCGTTACATGCCCTTGAAAATGCCTCCGTAGGAAAATTTTTTGGAAAAAACTAAATAGATCAATTTTCTTGGTTATCGTGTTATTTGTTCAACTTATTTTTAAAGCTCCACACAAAAATTATAAGAAATTATAATTATTATAAATTATAAAAACAAACAAATAAACAAAAATTATAAAATAAACTTTTGTCTGGCATTTAGTTATTTTTCCTGTCCCTTTTAAAAACTACACCAAAAACAATTAAAAGTTGTATTTTTTTATTTGAATGAATATTTTTATTGAGCGTTCATAAATCGCAGATGATACAGTGACGTTGAATACAAATAGTATATATATATAGATTATATTTATTATTATTATATTTATAGATTATAAGTTAAAGGTTACGATTTAAGAAATGTATGGTAAGTCGTTTAGGTGTATTTCTTAGGATTGCTTGTGAATTCAACTTAATTAATTTTATCAAAATACTTGGCCGGGCAACGCTGGGGTAATACTAGCTCATATACTATATGCTCGTATATAAAAGAGCTTTAAGTCGCCTGATTGGCAATCAATCAGCTCAAAACGTATGAGCTACAAGGTTACAAGTTTCACTATAGTTTCCAATTCTGATCCGCACTTGCGGGTGACTTTTATTTTCACCCGCAAGTGCGGAACATTTTTGTATGCAACTTTTTTGTTTAACATCCGATCCTAAGAATGGAATGCGTCCGATCAGAATCCAATTCATTTTCAAAGATCTTGGCATCAATTTTTTGAACACATGTCTAACCAATTTTGGAAAATTCCCCCCTAACCACACGATCGGAAAATGGGCTGAAAAACTCTCATGCTTTTTATTTGTAATCTCAATCTCTATACAAAATAACAAAAAAAATCTACAAATCTATACCCACCTACTTAATTTCTTTATTTGGGTAGCTCCTGCTTATCCGTAATGGGAGTGAGTTTAATTCCACATGACAAGAAAGAATTTTAAGATTTTTGTGCAGTGTTTATCCTACCTAAATTCTTAGATCTGTTTCTCACATAATTAAACTATATTTTGCTAACTTACTTATTTATATCCTTTTTGCTTAGCAATATTTTTCTAAATTAAAATTTCTATAAATTTGATGTTTGATCTTATTCGGATAACTTTTATCGGTTACCTTCCTATCTAAAAGTCGGATGTAAATTATAAGACAACGGTTTAACGTGTTCATGTCGATTGTGGCAATGGTTTACGAGCTAGGCTTATTTTCTCACGTTCCTCACAAAGTTCAGAGCAGTTGTCATGAAGATAAATTTCTGTGGGGTTAAATTGCGTTTTGTTTCCCCATCTTCAGGAAGACAAAAAATGTAAAAATCGTTAAAAACGGCACGTCAATGCTTTGCAAGTTGGTTTTCATGGCAAATACTTACAACTTTCCAACCACTGAGAGTAAGTCTAGAGTCTAACCCGTCTAAATGTACAGCGAGCCATCGGCTGGGCCCAGATAGTGCATGGATATGAGGAGAACATCGATGATCGTCCAGACGCCGAGGCCGCCAAAGCTGAACAGCTTGCCGATGCCTTCCTGCCAATGGCCAAGATAGAAGCGATCAGCGCCAAAGCCGCCCAGGGTGAGGCTGATAAGGAGCGCGGTACTCCAGCGATATCCCTGGGTCCAATTGCAGCGCAAATTACGCGTAAACGAACGATTACCCAAGCAGAGCACATCGTGGTGCACAGTGCAATTGGTGCGATATATTTTATCCGCTGCCGAATTACAATTGGCGTGCTGCTCGCAGTTCTGCTGCCACAGTTCCGTTTGATAGCAATATCTGCAATTCATTTGCCGCTGGAACGTACGCTCGCCCTGGCACTGAACATTGCTGGCCGCCTCGCAGGTGATGTTTACATTCCGGCCGTAATGGCAGTTGAAAATGTAGGTGCAGCGTATGCAGGGGAACTGCAGCTGCTCACAGGGTGTATCCTTGTCCAGCGGGCACAGCATGTTCGTGGTGCTGTTGCTGTCGATAACTGATGATGATTTGCTGGCCAAGTCATATGCCTCATTTTCGTTATTATTGTTGTTGTTGTTGCCTGCATTACTGTTGTCTTTGCGCTGCTCACTCTTGGCATCCGCTAGATCCATTTGATTGCCTCCACTGGCGGTTTCGCTGTTTCTAATGCCGGTCAGTACGAATATGACGATTAGCGCTATCGCGGACCGCATATTGACCACAATGCATTGTCGCTGTTGTATCATGTTATCTGGCTATCAAGCGCACTGGGATCTGTCTGAATGCAAATTTTGCTCGGGTGATGTTGTTTTGGTCATGATAGCGATGGCATTTATCGGAAAGCTATATTATCGATTGTATGCAATAACAGTAATGTCCTACCATTGACAGCTTTTTACAGATGGCTATCGATAGTATTTTCGAATTGGAACGCTTCACGCTTTTACCTTTGGCTATTTCTTGATGGGAAAACTGACTCGTATATTTTTGGTATTTTTTTATATTTACTTTTAGATCTTAAGATTGAAGGAGCACACTATAAATTAAGCCACATGAATCCAAAAATTCCGAAGGCATCCAAAAAATTGGAGATAATGCGAGCAGCAAAGTCGCCAAAAATGTACATTTATGCGGTATATTAGTGCTTTTAAGATTTGGTCACATTGGATCCTAGTTACTTCAAAAAACGGGCAATTCTAAAATTGTTGTGCTGTGTTCCGACTATTTCAAAATGTCCAGCTCTGTAACACACGATAGAGGCGCCTTACGTTTAAACCTACGTTTACATAAATTAGGCCAACGATTCAATGGCGCATTCCCAGACTTGAAACGTCCGGAGCCAATTGGCTTTTACAGCATCAATGAGGCCCGAGAGTTCCTGGATAATGGAATTTATGCTTCCTATTTACGCATACCACCGAACAAGGCTTTGCCGCTAGATCTCAATGCTGGTATTGAGAAAGTGCTGCGTAAGCCTGTTGAACCCGATTATAACGATATTTATCAGTTCTGCCAGTATGTCTATAATCATCAGGAGCTATTGGGCACAGCGTCTAACGGCCGCCTTGAGCTTGCCGCTGATTTTGTTACATTTCGTGGAATTCTGCGCCAAATTATGTGCATGCCATACGAAAGATCCGAATTTCGTGTAGTGGCAATGCGCTTGAACGGCACCATTTACATATCCAAAGTGGAAACTGAGGCACAGGTCTTGGAACGCGAAACAATGACACGCGGTCAACTGGATATGTGTTCCTGGGGCTTCAAGTTCGAACAGTATTGCACTTCGCCCGATCCCAACATTGCGCCCGAGACAAGCGCCCCAGTAAATGAATGCCTTGAATTTGACTGCATCTATCGCACCAAACTCAACGGACTTCGTCTGCTGTATGGCGCCGAAATGGATTGCATGAAGAGCAACGTGCTCCTGTATGTTTCAATACCATTTAAACTTGATATATAGTTAAAATATGTATTTCTGTCGCCCACAGTGATCTCAACGACTCAAAGCAGCTTCGCTCTGCTCAGTTTGTCGAGCTGAAAACTACTGCTTTCGAGATGAATAAACGACAGCAGCGCAGCTTTGATGTTTACAAGTCTCGCAACTGGTGGTCCCAGTCCTATTTAGTTGGCATTGAGACTATTTATGCTGGCTTGCGTGATCCAAACGGGCTGCTCAAGGAGATCAAGGAATATAAGGTTAACGATCTGCACCGTAATAAGCCATGGAGTCCAGCAGCCATGGGTACATTCCTCTCCAACTTTCTAAAAGAACTCAAAAAGCTAATGGAGGCCATTAACGATTCGCACGCCAATGTCCAGGTGGATTTCGATCCGGAGCAGAACAGAGTGCTGTATACGGTGCTGCGGGGCGAGCATGTTAAGCCGGTGCTACCGTCTTGGTATTGCCAGCTAATGCAGGGTACAGCCAAAAACTAAACTTCAACTATGTATGTTAGCATAAAGTAGAATTTCATTGACTTCAATATTAAATAATTTACAACTAATTTCTGTGTGCTTGTCTTATTTAAGATCGCTTGTTTCCAGCATGGGCACAACGCTGTCCGTTGCTATTTTTCCCGCATACAGCGGATACTCTGGGCTCGTCGGCTGTGAGCTGGCGGGTCTTCGTCTATCAGCGGCATTGGCGCCCACGATATGCGTGCTGGTACCGCCAAAGCTTTCCCGCTTCTCGATGACACAGTCAAAGAAACGTGACAGCTTCACTGCGTCCGTAGTGCCAGCAGCCAGACTGCGTGTATCTCGACAGTTAAGCCAGATTTCCTCGGCGCCACATTTGTCGGCTGCAAGGGAAAAATACAGATTACTAAAGTTGTATACTATCGTTCTTAATAAGTTTAATTGCATGAGGGACAATTTTGAGTTGTTCATTAACTATTTGTAGTCCAAGTTCTTCACTTGTTTATTGCCCACACTTTATTTAGTTGTTTTATAGTTCCTGAATGAAACTGTTCAAATTATTCAGCCAGACATTCAATTCTTTAGGACTAAAAAACAGGAAAGATCGGCTATCTTCGGAGTGTCAAAGCTATATACCCTAGCAGCAATGTTTTTTATACAAATCTCAATTTTCGTCTGATTGCTCCTATGTGGTCCGATTTTGATAAGATTATAGGAAACTATTTGAAGTATAATAAAACTCTCACTTAGTTTGGATGTAATATTTCTATAAACAAAAAGTTTTCCATGCAAAAACTCATTTTTCACCCGATCCTATGGCAACTATGTGATATAGTGGTTCCATTTTCACCAAATTTGGTCAGATTGTATAATCTCTTTAAAGACTCGATTTGCGTGAGTTTAGTCAGTATATATTCATGAACAAAAACGTTTTGCTTACAAAAACATGGTTGTCGACCGATCATTCCTATGGCAGCTATATGTTATAGTGGTCCGATCCGGCCAGTTCCGACATATGTGCTGCCTGCAAGAAGGGTCTGTTCCAAGTTTCATTACGATAGCTTAAAGACTGATGGACTAGTTTGCATAGAAACAGGCGGACAGACGGACATCGCTATATCGACTCGGCTATTATTGCTGATTCCGAATATATGTATATACTTTGTTGGGTTGGAAACGTCTCCTTCAATGCGTTACACATTTCGAGACAAAATTACAATACCCTATGGTAGGGTATAAGAACCGCGTAAAGAAAACGAAGCAACGCTAGGAACCATGTTAAGAAATGCAGAGGTATCGCTGTACTCTTGGAAGAGGAATAGCCTGCGGCAGATCAACCAAATTCAACAACAGCTTCAGGGTCTACGAGAGTTTCTTTTGCTTTCTTTTCTTCTGAAATTATATGAATCGTTAATGAATGACTGAACGAAATGACTTAAGCCCATCTCAACAGATTATACAGGTATCTGAAACTTCTACTAACCAATGCCACCGGCCTTTTTGACAGCCGTCTTGGGATGACGCTTCTCATCAATTAAATCCAGTTTGGTGCCCATTACCAGTATAGGTATTTGTGTGGCGCCCAGAAACTCTTCCAGATCAAAGCGCATATGCGCATCTGTTGCATAGGTGGGCAGTGGTGACGGCGGCAACGAGCTGCCGCGACATTTGTAGATATCTTTGCCCTCCTTGTTGACAATCTCGTAGAGCCAGTCCAGCAGCTGCTCCTGCGATTTACCATTGGTCAGATCGTGCACCAATATAACGCCATGTATGCCCGTATAAAAGACGCTGCGCGTATTTTTGTGACTCAGCGATCCACCAATATCGAATAGCTCCACAAAATAGGGGGACTGGCGTGCGGTTCCTTCCTTGAACTCGTGTATTTTCACCTGTATATTGCAGCCCACTGTCCAGCCCGGCCGGATAAGCGACTCATTGTGGGCAATCAAATGTGTTAGGCAGGTCTTGCCTACGCCTAAATAGAATGCAATGAACAGCGATTTCAATCTAGGAACCTATGGACTTAATAGCTACCTGAATCACCGACCACGAGAATGCGTACACGATTATTCATTGTCAAGTAGTCGTGGCACCATCTGCAATAAAGTTATTATTATTTTTGTTTTGCGCTTTGTTTTGGCTGTTCCTAGAGACGATAAACTTATCGATATTACACTGACCCGATAAACGGCTTGTGGCTGTTTACTGGCTGTTTCTACAACGGTCTCATCAATTCGAGGCGGTCTCTATAGGCTGATAAGAGCAGCACAAAACATATCTAAAATTAAGACTCTATAAACTCTGTGGCTGCAGTCATACAAGGAGATTGGCAAGGGTTTAGTGATACTACGGCTATGAAGGTCATCACCGATAAGAACACGGAGCATAGTGCATCCCATTTCCGGTTCCGATTCAGACTTCCGGAATCGAAATTGTGCAATGTTCTAGAACTTCATAGTTTTTTTGAGCCAGTGGAGTACTACCTACACGGACCTACATAGCTTTAAAGAGAAAACATGGTTGCAATTTCATTCGAAAATGGGACCACTAAATGGAAAACGATTTGGACTGAAAATTACTAGGAAATGCGAGCAGGCTTGATTATTTAAAACAATAAAACTACATTCCAACAAACACATACATACGTCGACAAAATGCATACCTTGAACAATTTTAGCAAAGTATTATAGCTAAAATAATAAATCCTAAATCTTATGAAGAGAAAAACTAATGGACATCTTACCATTTTATCAGGCAAGTATTAAGGTACTAAGTTTGCTTGCTTTAGCTTCAAGAATGTAGAAAACATTGCATTGATAGGAACGGCCAAAAATAGTATTTTTTCATTTGACAAAAAAGTATAGAAATATAAGTAAAATTCACAACGGTTAGGCCCGCCAACAGGCAACATTTGAATACGATCGATAATTCGTAGACGCGATAACAAAATGCTTTGAAGTAGATCCAAGGCTTAGTTCGCACTTAGACGATGATTTAATCTCGCGATTTTAACTAAAGAGATTTTTGCTTGTCGGGAAGATGGCTAGCGGGGCAAGCGAGTCGTACAAAAAATCATGACCAGCCTTGCCTTGACTTTTTTGCTCTGTTTTGCGCACTTTGCCCTGTTTGTATGAAATTGGTTACTGATAACTTAAATCAGAGTAGCAAGGCAACAGAAAATCAATTTCATTGTGTGATTTAAAACTCACCGTCTAAATGCAAATGATTTGTTCACAAGTTTTCAAGATAAAGAAAAAACCGCGACTTTAAATCATCGTCTAAGTGCGGACTTAAAATTTTGTATTTCGATACTGGTTCGATAAGCGCTGCAAAATGTTCATGGATGCGTACCAATTCGATAGGCGGCCACTCGATATATTATGGCAACAGGTTGTTGTTGTTGCACTGCTGTCAGTTGTTTGCTCAGTTAATAACATCACTTCGACGCTGTTATAGTACACGGTACACGTACATTCGTACGACTTGATACTTAAAGTAATTAAAAATATATACGCTTATTTAAAACGCACAAAGACACTTATTTCGGTTAGCCATTCTTAAGTTATCAGCAAATGTAAATAATGTGCCTGTCAATCAATGAAAAACGGAGTGTGAAATTTATCATTTAAAGATATTGTGTAAATGTATCTTAAAGCATGCAAATGCGCATACATACATACGTGTGTAGCTACATGTAGCTACATAATACATACTTATGTGTGCATACCTACATTATGTAGATACTTACATACATATGTACATATGTATGTAGGACAATTGAAACTTTCATTTGTTTCTTGTGCTTGTTTACGTGTATACATACACTTTTCTATGGGTCTTAAGTATGTATATATGTATGCATGTATATCTGTGTGTATGTATGTATGTATGTATGTAATTGCAGATATTTATTTGCGTGCAGCATGCACCCATCTGTTGATTTGCGACCGTGCCTAAAAGGGAATAATTACTCACAAGTGAATATTTTAAATTTGATAAAAATTATACATACATGCGCCACATGCATTTCGTACATGGGCATACCACTAAGTGAGGAAACGTTTGAAGCATGTTGGCGGGATGTATAATGAATCATCAATAAATACGTAGTATATTTGTGATTCTCTATAGAAAGCGTTCTGGCTAGTCAGCTTCTTATATTTGTGACTTGTGATAAAGATTATCACCACATTTTCCAAGTATTCAACCTTGGCAACCTCGCGGATTCTTTGGTCGTATATATACATACATACGTACATACAGATTATGATACATATACATATAATTTCGCAAATTGATAACCCAAGATGAGTTAATGCTTTCTACGCATGTCATATTACACGAACGCCCTTGTCGGTTCCTCTTCGCAGACGACGTGGCTGCCAAAAGTGACTCATCATAAGCCCGACTCGCAAGGTTGGGAATTTTTTTGGGAAATAACAGCCGTTGGAAAACCCAGCGGACAAATAAGCCAGTTGATATGATCAGAAACGTGCGTTAGCGGGCAAAGAAACGAGCGCCAAATGAAAGCACGATATATCTTTGCAAACGACCTTGTGAGTTTAGGGAGGTTTTCCGGTATAAATAAAAACAAGAAAGAAAGACTATCTTCGGCGTGCCAAAACTATATAACCTAGCAGCAATGTTTGCAATACAAAACTCAACTTTCGTGTGATTGTTCCTATGGGAGCTATGTGATCCGATTTTTATAAAATTATTGGAAACTATAAATAAGTAATATAAAACTCTCACTTAGTTTGGGTGTAATACAAAAAGTTTTCCATACAAAAACTCGTTTTTTACCCGATCCGATGGCAGCTATGTGATATAGTGGTTCGATTTTGACCAAATTTGGTCAGATTATATATAAACTCTTCAGAAACTCAGTTTGGGTGAGTTTGGTGAGGATATCTTCATAAACAAAAAAGTTTTTCATACAAAAACATAGTTGTAGACCGATCATTCCCATGGCAGCTATATGTTATAGTGATCCGATCCGGCTGGTTCCCACATATGTACTGCCTGCAGCAAAAAGAAGGGTCTGTGCCAAGTTTCATCACGATAGCGCTAAAACTGAGAGACTAGTTTGCATAGAAACAGACGGACATCGCTATATCGACTCGGTTATTGATGCTGTTTCAGAATATATATACTTTGTTGGAACGGAAACGTCTTCTTCAGTCCATTACACGTCTCGAGACATAATTATAATACCCTCTGCTAGGGTATAACAATTAAAATAAAGTCTCATAGTGCTGAGCCAAAGTCAGTGGTCAGATATTCTATATTCAGATATTTCTGTAGTCCAAAACTTGACCAAGGCGTCCATTCTCTTTCATTTTATATAAAGACTTATGAAGGAGTAAAATTCGATTACCTATTTTTCATAGCAATGTCCGAAAAATACAAGCAAAAGGCTCCTTTATGATATATTTCGCAAAGAGATTGTTTTGCTGCCTAAAACAGCGAAAACTTCATCGGTTTATTAACGTTTTCAGATTTGTTTTCGATACTTCACCAAAACTTCGTGCAAAAACTTGTAAGCGATTTAAATTACAAAGTTTTTGACCGCTGGGTTGCGGCTTGGGGCTGATTACATTAATATGCACAGCAAATATTAATTGCAACCTTCTACGAATACAACTCTGAACAACTCTGGGCAACTAACTGTGACCTTAATATTGGACTTGTTTGCGTGTAAATGTGTGACAATTAAATAAACAAACAAATCTGAGAGAGGCACAATTACGTTGCTCGACTATAGCATACCCTATATACTGAGGCGGCTTAAGAACAAACTAAACTAATCATCAAGGGGGTGGGGGGTGGTGTCAGATTACTCCTGATGACACTTGTGGGTGGGTGGGGGTTGTATCCTTGGCATATGATTACATAACATACACACATACATAACCTATCTAAAAGCCCACGTTTTTTTTTTTTTTCAAATTTCGTGCGCATTTGCGCGTACGGTCCTTAATTTGCGTCAGAGCAATCTGTCAAGCATAACATTCACACGAAAGGACGTCATTTTATTGACGTCAAGTGCATGAAGGAGGGGGCGGAGGAGGAGGAGAAGTCAGGCATGGCACGTGGGACTGCCAAGAGATTACGCTTGATTACATGTGGGTGGGGGATGGAATCTAAGAAGGACAAAAACGTGCTTACGCAATTGTAAAATGATGCAAATGAAATGAATAAATGGAGTTAACCTTAACTGTTTGTTATCCTTAAAGTTAGTCTTAACTAACCTTAACTGTAATTAGTTAATATTTATAACTGATAAGTCGCTAAAAACCAACACAATTTTCTATTTTCAGCATTGAATCTCACAGGAATATTCTAAACAAGTAATCTCATTAAGAAAATGTATCCATTTGTAAGTACCATTTTAATAAAACCTAATTTTGTGAATAACTATACAATGCTAAGGACCTGATACTTATTGCAATTCATATATGTAGCATGATACTTATTGATTATTTAAAACTAGACATTTTTAGACCCGCATCCAAAATTTTCACTTTATTTTTGATCTTCTTTTTTGGTGTTTTATGCAGTCTAGTTCAGTTTTCTATAATTTCATTTATGTACAAGAACATAAATTGTTTTTATTGTCTATGTGTGTGTGAGGAATAAATAAATAGACTGATCCTTGTTTAGTTGGAAGTATACGTTGTTTGATCTATCAAGTATATGACTTAGTTTGTTCAGTCTAATCGACGACTAAGGAATTATAAAACTGGTTCACTGTCATACCACAAGCATGCAATGAGTATTAATATTGTTGATATGCATCCCAACATAAGGGCATCGAATTTTGAATAGACCTGAAATTGAAATATTATTAAAATATTATAAGCAACAATATACAAATTTGACCAGGTCATAAAGTAAATAAGAAATAAACCCAATAATAGTTTATAAATAGACGGGATCTCAAACTTGTTTCAAATTGAATGACCTAGAAATTGAAAATGAAATGAAACATCTTTGGGTGGATAGGGTGTCTCGAGGCTGCACCCTACGCTTTGGCTAGATTAGTATTTGATGCTATGTTTACTATGTTGGGACCCAATTGAAATTCAAGCAACAATTTTGATGTACAGTGAACCATCTATATAATGCCTTAGTCGTTGGTCTAATTGACGCACAACGAATGTGTATTTTGACTTTTATAGGGTACTGGAATGCCACACTCATCACATCCACCCACTAACGAGCAACCTAAGGTGCCGTTTGGAGTTGGTTGGGGTTCTCCGACGATGCAACAGAACGTCGCACATTCCGCACCATACCCAACACCCAACGCACCATACCAACAGCCATACCAACAGCCATACCAACAGCAATTCCAACAATATCCCAATCAGCATGGCGGCGCACCCTATCCAATGCATGCGCCGTACCCCGCTAATGTTAATTCGACACCATACCCAACCAATTTTGCACAGCATATGGGTGCTCATCATGGTATGCCGTACCAGCAGCATGGCCAAAACTATTTTAATCAGCATACAACAGCATATAATGCCAGTTCTAGCTACCAGGCTGAGGGTGGATACCCATCAGCCATGGCAGGCGCATATGGATATGAATCTACTAGTCAACATGCTCATGTGCATGACCACGGGTATGGGCCTGAACAGGGGTATGGTCATGTGCACCTAGATCGGTCATTCAACCAACAGTTTACAGCCCAGAAAGAGGTTTGTCATTGACTTCACTTTATCACTATATATCTTCATGGGCCCCATTTGAATTAATTAGACCATCCATAGGGTGTTCACCCGCTGAAGCTTGAGTTTCTGGTTGAAGTTTTAGCCAAGAAAAGCCTTTTCACCATTTAGTTTTCATCGATTAGTTACACCCTCAAGGAAATCAACCGTTTAAAGAAAAAAGAAAATGTGAAAAACTCGAATTTTGATGGACTGGAAGTACTGTTTATTGGCTTGAACTTAATCTTGGAACTCGTGGGTCAGAAGGTGCCAACATCGTAATAATAGTCGGTGTACCCTGACACTCCACCTTTTGGATTTTTTTAATGAGTTGTGGGTTAAGTGAACAAATGTTATTCAGAGAACTATGGACATGTATCTAATAGATACATAAGTTGTAGACCGTAGACCCGGAAAACCATCGATGGCACTAGCGATAGTATCGATCTAAATTGTTTAAGTGGATCGAAAGTATCAATTGGCAACATGATAATTGGCTTTAAAGCTTTAATAAGTAAATTACATGCTCATAGAATGCATTCGACTTATATATAGTATGCATGTTATCACTTAAGAAGTGCTTCAATTGAGTTCATATATTCTTTGTTTTTAGGGAACTCCCATTTTGTTTCCGGCTCAAGATTTTGACCCGGTTAAGGATGCTCACGACTTGCGCAAGGCAATGAAAGGCTTTGGCACTGATGAGGACAAACTCATCGAGATCATTTGTCGTCGCAGTAACGAACAGCGGCAGGAGATCCAACGTCAGTATAAAACTCATTTTGGCAAGGATCTTATTGAGGATATCAAATCGGAGACGAGCGGCAACTTTGAGAAACTTCTAGTTGGTCTTCTACGCCCAATTGTTGATTACTACTGCGCCGAGTTGAATGACGCTATGGCCGGCATAGGCACCGATGAGGAGGTGCTCATTGAAATACTTTGCACTCTGTCCAATGATGAAATTCATACAATTAAAAATCAATATTTGCGCTGTAAGCTACACTCTCTCCCCCATACCCAAAATCTATGTGTATAATATTATGTATTTATGTTTGTTTAGTATACGGCGCCCATTTGGAGTCGGAGCTCAAATCGGAGACCTCTGGCAATTTTAAACGTCTACTCATTTCACTGTGCGCCGCTGCGCGGGATGAGAGTGGTCGTATTGATCCTAACATGGCCAAAAACGATGCCAGGGAGCTGCTGAAGGCTGGCGAGCTACGTGTCGGCACCGATGAGAGCATGTTCAATATGATACTTTGCCAAAGAAACTATCAGCAACTATCACATGTAAGTAATGCGACCGAGTTTTTTTTTTTACAAATTTGTTAAATAATAAATGTACTTTGTAGATATTCCAAGAGTACGAAAACATGACTGGCCACTCGCTGGAGAAAGCCATCAAAAAGGAGTTCTCTGGCGACATTATGGAAGGTCTAATTGCCATCTACAGATGTGTCACAAATAAGGGTGATTACTTTGCATCGCGCTTGCACAAATCCATGGCTGGAATTGGCACCAATGATAAGCAGTTGATACGTGTTATCATAACACGCTGTGAGGTAAGTGTTGCTAACAAATATTGTTTCAATGATTCCAACTAACAATCTTGTACGTTTGCAGATTGATTTGGCAGATATTAAAGTGGCTTTTGAGCGTCTGTATGGTAAATCACTCAAGAGCTGGATCAAGGTTAGCATATACATATATATAAATCATACATATGTATACATAATAAAACAATTGAATATTTGCAGGGCGACACTTCCGGTCATTACAAACACGCTCTGTATGCGCTGGTTGGAGAACAACGCTCATCTTAAACTTACTATATTATACATACTACTTCAAAATAACTGTTTTGCATATTGTGTATTCTATTTCTTATGTATTTTAAACTGTTTATGTGTGCGTATGTACTACAAATATGTATGTTGAATACAAAGTAACTATTTTTATTAAATTAAGTAATTCAAATTTACTTTGAATTGTATAATAATAATAAAACATCCCAGTGCACAATAGTTATGAACTTTATAAACTGTGCCTCAACGAAACTTTGAAGCTTGTGCGCATGTGCATTTATATATAAGACAAAACCAATTACTATGTATGTAATACATTTTATCTATGCTTGTCTATTGAAACGGATTCAACTTGTGCTCTTTTTAATGTGAATTTTTTGTTAATTAGAGTTCGGTCTCGATTGCCAACACATGACCTTGTTTACACTGCTCGTATTTTAAATATATATGTATATGTATGTATCTATTTATGTATTTTAATAAAGGTACAAAACCTTTAAAGGCCAACTGCATTTATTATTATTCGGATGGGAAGGCTCTTAGCCTATATGACAATAATTTCAGATTATTTGTAACTAATGCTTATGTTCCCTTCGCTCTATTCATTACTCCAAAATAATACTCTGGCTTGAATCATTTCAAGACCTTCACCTCGACGAAGAGTGAATCGTTTCGTAGATAGTTACGACTGGTTATCACCTTGTGGGGTATATGGAAATACTGATTGGTCTGTATATAGTCATCGCTTTTCTTTCGCACATAAATCGTTTTCACATAGTCCTGTGCATCCAGCGCCATGCCACTCTGATCCCGTATGATGATCTCGGCTTGTAGGCGACAGGGCCAGGCCAAAAGTGGGTCGTATTCGCCGGATAGAACATTGAGGCAGGCAATCAGGTTGCGTCCCTTCCAAGTGCCCTTGCCATTCAAATAGATGTCCAGCTGCAAGTTATAAGAAATGTACATATCATTTCCATTCAGACTTAAGTACAGAGCAAAGATACGATCAATATGCATTTGAAATGGGCTGGTCAATTCTTTGGCATAAGTCGGCTAACATTGTATTTTCTAGTCTAAGAATGCCATTTAATTGTTTTAAATAAAGAGATTGCCTTATTTTATATTTAGTTCTAAAATTCTTTCACCAGAGAAGTAAATTCTGAATTTGTTTAATACTGCAGCATTATTCGGGAATTTGATTTTCAAAACCCAAAAAAAATATCACAAATTATGAATAATTCTTAAGCAGATTTGTATTCGAATCTTTGGACTTCTCAAAATATGCTGAAAACTGATTTTGATATTTTAAACATTATTTACGCTCCCTGATTAAAGGGTGTCCGCTGATATTGCTATTCGGAACGCCGTTTTATTCCCATGGGTTGGTATTATAAATATAAGGCTTGTTTTGGAATGAAGCAATATGGAACTAATAACTATTTGAGTTGTTCTTGTGTATATTTAAGACTTACACGCAAGGCATAGCCAAAGGCCTTATTGGAGAACATAGCGCTGTGCAAAATGGTGTCGTATTGCTTGGCCTCCTCTAGCTTCTTGGAATAGTCCTTGATGCGCCAAATTAAATGACCTAGAAATGCGCGAGATATTAGAGTATCTGTAAGAGTATCTGTATCTTTCAGTTGGCTCACCTCTGATATTCTGGACACTGGCGATGCGTTGCTGCATTGCCAGCTGGTTCTCAATGTCTGAGATACTTTGCATTGTTTGATGGAGCGCCTTGTCCAGATCTTGGACGATGTTTTGCAGCTTATCGCAACGCTCCTCAGTTTCACAGAGAATGCTCTTAACGTTCTTAACTTCGTAGTCTAATGTAGCTTGTTTCGAGGTGGGAAAGTCGTTGGAGCCCAATTTGGTTTTAATATCCTCATTGATCTCTTGAAGAAACTGTTCAATCTGTACAAACTTATCCCTAAGTATAGTAAAGTAAAGCATAAGTAAGATCGACTCATAATATTGAACGAAATGAGCTTACCGATTTAATCTTTCGTTTTCAAACACAATTTCCTCCAATTTCATAATATTGTCATTCAGCTGGTTCTGATGATAGCTGACATCCGCGGAAAGTTGATTAACATGCTGCTGCATATCGTCCAGTTTTATTTCCACTTGTTCTTTCAATGACTGAAGGATAGGGATTAAGACTTTTGATGTTGGCAACCAAAAGACATTGACTTACATACGTACCTGGGTTATATTGCAACAATATTGAAAGTCCGCTTGATTCTGTTCCGTGGCAAATGCACGGTGGGCAGCTTCCTCCTGGATTTGCTTGCGTAGTTCCACAAGGACCTCGTCTGTATCCTGTGACCAATCCTCGACCACCTGATTGTGCTTGCGAATGTTGCCCACGTCGGTGATAAGATGTAAGCGCTGTCGGATTTCCTCATTCAGTACGGAGCGTATTGTTGCAATGTCCTGCATCAGGACCTGTACACGATGGTCCCCCTGTTGTTCCGCATGCTGATCCAGGCGCTCCATGCTGACACTCATGCGCTGGCTGAGCTGCTTGTTCCGCGGACACTCCTTCAGATGTGATCGCATACGAATTCGTGGTATGAACACATGACAACCATTGGGGCATTCTTCCAGCACCTGGCCACAGTGTATGAGATGTTCCTATAAATATGCATAGATCGTGTGAGCTGGGAAATGTTGGAAACGTCTCAGAGATCATCATCACTTGACCCACCGTGAAGGTTTGGGCGTCGAACCACTCATTGCAGAACAGACACGATGATTTCTCATATTTAACAATAGTCGTCGATTTGGGCTGCTGCTGGACAGGTGGATTGTCACCTGGGTTATTCAATGACATCTTGAATGGGACTCTAACTGCGCTGCGAAAACTACAACCGTTAACATTCCACGCGAAAAGCAAATTTTGACGTTACGTTAACCGCCTCTAAACATACTAAATTCAGCCAAAAAAAAAAAATGATTAAGAAATTCCTTCGACATAGTCATACACACACAACTATACACAAATATCTACTCGTATCTGTGTGTGTGTTTGAATTCGAAGATATAGATATGGGCTTACACATGTGTTGGATCCATGACTGTGCTATAGGGCGTCCCTGAAAATACAAAAACCACCTGCAGGTAATACTATGTGCTATATACGAACTTAGCTTGATTGGGAAACACTAACCCAGCGTTATACTTTTTTGGCCCGCTCTCAATGAACTGTGCTGCAGATTGTTAATAACGCTCTGGATCAGGCGAAACCATTTTTCTCTGCCTCGAATGAAGACACGCATACATACGCAGTGCGAGATATCATTATCAATGGAAATAACTGTACAATCAAATATTTTGATATTGCAACAGTAACAAGTGGGAATGCTATAGTCGAGTATACCCGACTACAAAACACCCTGTACCCAGGTCTCAAATTTCCGATCGCATCTTCGTTCACTTACACATACACACGCTCATACACAAAGACGCACACACACAAGCGACAGCGAAAGCGAGGAATTTAAGTGGCGGCTTCTTCTTTCGTGAATAACTTCCGTGTTTATTAGCCGATCGACTTGAAATTTAAACAGTAGATTAAGAGTGACCAAAGTATTATACATGCGAAATTGTAAAGCTATATCTTTAAAGTTGTTGGTGTAAAACGTTTTTATCGAATTGCGGGGGTGTGGGGGAGAATGCTATACAAAAACCTACATTCCATATTTGGAACGCGTTCATACATACGGACAGACAGACGAACATTCAAATCGAGTTTTCTTTTGATACTGATCAAGAATATATATACTTTATAGGGTCGGAGCTGTCTCCAGTTGCTTGTGTCATACATTTGCACACATTTAATACCCCCTTTTTACCCATTTGATGGGTACAGGGAGTAACAAGTATCTCAACAAAGGCACCACAATAAAGATAACATTTAAAATGGGAATGCGTCAATGCGAAGAACAATTACCCTGCCCAAGCTACAGGTGCATATGGGTTTATACAATGAATCACCCTTAGGTTTATTTTTAACTATAGCTATTATTATAATGGAGGCTATTGTACTGCGACCAATAAGATCTATTGTGCCTCCTTCTGAGTCAGATGCTTTCCCATATGCCAAAGTTTTCATGAAGTTGAGAGTACCCATTGCTTTCGTTAAGGGAAACTTCAAAAACAGGGTATATTCATTATATTATATGTATATCCAATTATATAATTTAATGTAACTTTTAATAGTCATCTCTGATATTTTGTAATAATTCAAAGAAATGAAACTATATAATCCAATATTTAACTTGAAAACCAAGCAACCTTTTAAACATAATATAGTGTATAATTTATTTTACTTGTTCCCATTTTAATGTATTTTGGTTATCAACCGATTGGACTATAAGTCTAATAAAAGGTTTGACCTTTCTCTAGATTATTTCATACTCTTACATAGAATATGTACGGAAATATCATTGAATATCAACTAATCAAAGAGCTATTTTTATGAATACCTATTCTTTAACGTCTTATATGGACATCCCTTGCTAAATATCTTTGATATCTTTCCAAAGTTGAGATCATTCAACAGTGTAATGGTGTGTTTAGTTACTTTGCTTTCCCTATCTCTTACATTTCAGTAGGATCTACCGGGAAGCACCCTATAGATCAAGCAACTGCTAAGTTGGGTTAGCTAATTACCAGTGCCAACAAATTGCAGGGCGTTCTTATCGTAAATATGTAGGAGAACGAACACACACATACGAGTGTATACAAATAAAAAATACATGTATATAGCTGAATTCATTTTCCGTACGCCCCTGATTGGCTTAATGAGGTTCCGATTCTCTTTAGCGGTTTTATCATTTGTGCCAGAGAGTACGTCTGAGTAATCATTCGAATGGAGAATTTGTGCTGAAATAGTGAAGGGTCCATAAGTTTACACTGAACTCACATAAAACATACTATTCGTATGCCCGCAAGAATATAAAAATAAAACAATTTTCAACAAACAATAGATTTTTCTTAAAAAAAAAACAAATATGTACAAATGTGTTAGACAAAAATAAATAAATAAATCGTATAAAAATGATGAACTTAGAGTAAGCATTATAAGTAAGTCGACTCGAACTTCTTGCGCATTTCAAGTTTTCGTTGTTTTCCCGGAAAAATGCTAAAGGCTTTTATTTTTAAGGCCCTCTTCAGCATTCTCAACGTGAAATCGGGCACCAGACAAGCCACAGTCGCCAGAAAGATGTACAACCAGACGGGCAGGGATGCCAACAGATTGTTGTATGCCCAATAAATATCCGTATCGTAGTCCCTGCACATTTAAGAATAATCAGTAAGCAACGGATACTTTTCGAGTATTTTCGAGAGCAAGAACTTACAAATTGATGACATTGTAGATGACGGTTGTAGCCATAAATGCAAGTATCGATAATACTAAGGTCGCAATATACCAATAGGAAAGATACATGGACTCCAGCCAGAGCTTCAGGTTCACTATGATGACTACCGCCCAGATGAGTAGCGTTCCAAAGCAGGAGAAGGCCGCCGTCTGGCCACCATTAAGGATAACATTATTGAAGGAGAAGACACAGTAGGCGAAGTAGAAGATGATCACTGAATGGTAAACCGCAAATAATGTCCACATGAGGAAGTACGGCCAATGGAGCTGCTTATTGTCCGTGTTCTTTTTATAAAGCTTGGGATTTCTGTTCAAATGGATAGAAAAACATTCAGCTTTAACCATAAAAGTATTGCAAAAGACTATCGATCGTTTTGATCACCATCGAAACTATTGATCATTCTAATAACCTTTCGTTAGGGTACATAAATCCAATTTTGAAATTTATAAACATGAAAACAGCTACTAACTCTCTGTTCATTGCAATAAAGTTCTCGAATACAGGAATCAGAAATTCGAAGGCAATGTTCGTTAATATAAAACATCTATTGATAGTTTTGCAGTCCTGGGTACTTACTGCATTAGGACCTCCTCGGTGTAGGGCTTCTCAGTAAGTGATATGAAGAGAATGGGCAGCGATGTGTAGATAACATTGTACAGGGTCAGGAACAGAGAGTCGTAGACGGAGGATGACGAGAAGAGTGTGTGAAATTGAAACAGGAACATGATGCCCATAAACAAGATGTTCTTGTAGAAGAAGTAGAGCACCAGAAACGATAGACGAACGCTGTGGTAGTGTCCATGAACCAACAGCAAACGCTTCAGCATGCAAAATTTGGCAAAGGCAAAGTCGGCACAGCGGGCCGCCTGGCGCCCCTCGCGTCCCATGATGCCGATGCCAACGTGGGCCTCCTGGATCATGGAGACATCGTTGGCACCGTCGCCGATGGAGGCCGTATTGTAGTTCTCATTGGATGACTTTATCAGCGCGACCACCTCGCTCTTCTGCAGCGGACTGAGGCGACAGCAGAGCACCGCCGTACATTTGACGGCCACATCCCGGAACTCCTTGGGCGCCTCGGCCAGGGCAACGGCCAGGCTCTTGCCATCGATGAGCAGAGCACACTCCTGCCCAATGCCGAACACAATCTCGCGTTCCAGGACATTCAAGTGCACGAGCAGATCATCGCGACTCTTGCACTCCAGTATTATATATTTCTTTGCATCCGGCGGTATGTGTCCACAGGATAGAGCTATGTTCAATGCTGTTTCCACCTTGTCACCGGTCAGGACCCAAATCTTAATGCCAGCTGCCTGCAAAGAAACCAGCGTATCAGCAACATCATCCTGTAGAGCATCCTCCACAGCCGTTGCGCCCAGTAAGTCGAGATCTGTGAATGCAATTCCATGCAATTTTAGAAAATTGTTTAAGAAAATAATACATAATATACTTTTCAATAAACTTACCACTTTCAATCTTTGAATAGCATTCCTCGCTCAGTTGCTTGCGATTTTCAAGCGAGCTATTCGCCTGAGCCAAGGAACTAACGAATTCCTGATACTCTGCCTCACGGATCTCCCGCCTGGCTATGGCTAGGGTGCGCAGACCCAAGCGGGCAAAGTCACTTATATGGTTGTCTGTTTTAGAGACCATTCCCGCCGAGCTGTTCGCACACAGCGGAAATACATAGCTCTCCGCACCCTTGGTGTAGATCCACTTCTTTCCAGCCTCATCTCGCACAATCACGCTCATGCGTTTGCGATCGGAGGTGAACTCCAGGACATGCAGCCGATAGAAGCAATCCTCCTTGGGCTTGGCGCTGTTGATCGGACGCTTATAGTCCAAGTGCGGAGGCACAATCCGCACGCGCAGGACTTCATCATCATCACCAGTAAAGACAAGGCCCAAATTGGCGCAGGCCTCCACGAGGGCTTTCTCATCGGGGCTGGAGGCCTGATAGTCCAGCTGACTAAAGGATATGCACACACAGGAAAAAGAATATATCAATATTTATTGGTTGATATTTTGTCCCACATCTCATTATTGCATATAATTTGGAACAGATAATAAAGTAGAGAAATTGGTTCATCAAGTATTTCATCAATTCACCAAAACTTCCCAAAATGCCAGTTAAATCATCTCATCTCATTAAGCACTATCAGACTACGTTGAAAGTGATGTTAGTTGTTTTAAGTTAATTAAGAGTACAAAATATGATCCAAAAGAAATTCCGTGTGGAAATTAGTTATCTTTTGACAAAGTTAGAGTACAAAACATGATCAAAAATGCTTTTCATACAATTCAATATTTGACCGACTGTTCCAATGGCAGCTATGTAACATAGTGATCCGATTCTCAATAAATTTGCTATTGGTCAGAATTTCTTCCTAAACAAAAATGAGTTTTCATTTAAAAACATAAGTGTCGACCGATCGTTTCTATGACAGCTATGTATACTATGTAATTTTCTTTCAGTGCACATATGAATAGTTTGAAGAGTAGGAACAATAGTTACCATAATGTTTGCTCGATCTCATGTTTGCGACGCATCGATTCGGCACGCATGAGGATCGTTGGCTGGCGTGTGAATGTGGGTGCTGCATAGGATTCGCGCGATGTGGTGCTGGCGGCGCGGAAGATGCCCCCGATTGGTGGTGACATATTGCCAATTGGATTGGAGAGATACGCATTGGGCGCACCGTAGGAGTGGGCGCGTCTGTGTCCAAACGCAGCCGGACTGTTGGCCTCCCCGTACTGGGGGAGATCCCTCTCCGAGGTAGAGCGTTGAAATTGCAACGATATGGGGCGCATATGTTGTGGACTCTGCGCGGTATGTCCATTCTGTTCAGTCGAATGACCAGCCACATCTCCTGGTGCCATATGCACCTTATTGGATCTGGCAAAGTTAGGACTACGCTTGACCACCTGGGGACGCTTGCGTCGCTCCACTTTGTAGCTGTCATCGGATATCAACAGGGGATTCACATCGGACGAGGTGGTCGTGGCATTAACACCATTTGGATGCACCGACAATGATGTTTCAATGGCATTGCTCACATTGAGCTCACTGTGCTGACTAGAAGTGTGACTCTCCTCGGTAATGTCCGGTATTGAGTACATTTCTGGTGGGCCCGACTTGTTGGCATCCTTGTTACTGGCAATCGGGGCATCTGGCGACTGGCTGGTCGCCACTTGGACAGTGTGGCAAATGGCCAAGGCTTGAAAGAAGACTTTCTGGTCAATCTGTTGGGGGTAGAGCTTGGCTCATTATGTGTACATGTTTGGGGCTTTGGTTAGTTGACTTACACTGAATTTGTTAATGTCAATCAATGCATTGGTCTCCTCGTCTTCCAATCGCGTTTTCCTATAGGTGTACTTGTGGCCAGCAATCGAGCACTGCTGGAAGTTCATTTCGTTCTTGGTCAGAGTGCCCGTCTTGTCCGAGAAGAGTATATTGATCTGGCCGAGCTCCTCGTTTAAGTTTGATGTGTTCACAATGCACTGCTGATCGGTCTCCTTCTCGTAGAGCTCCGTGTCCCATTCCATGAAGAAGCCGCCAATGACGCGCTGCAACTCGATGGTAACGTACAGCGAGATGGGTATCAAATAGTTGAACAGTATCAGAAATGATAGATAGTCCTGCAGGAACTGCTTCACGCTATAGCCATCTGCTGCAGGCCCCAGATAGGTCAGTTTTGGTATCACAAATAGCTCATTGTATCTGCAACAAGATGCATGTTAGAGAGGTGCAATTAAACAGGTGGATTAAACGTACCTTTTGAGGAAATAGAGCAAGGTCACTATGGCTATTAATGCTACAAGTATAAATATTAAAAATCTGTTCACATAGGTTTCACTGGAGGCGGTCTTGTTGCGGGTAAGTCGACTGTTCAGCTGCAGCTTGGTGCTCATACCCGTATAGATCGCACAGCCGATCACACACTCCGTGTTCTTGACACGTGAGCCGCGCAACAGGACATTCTCGGCGGTGAGCGGCAGGACTCGCCCCTCGCCGCCGGCAAGCTCAATTTTGCCATTAAAACTATATAGATCGGTGCCAGGACTCTCGCACTCAATAACGCCCAGCTTATGCATTTCCTCAATCTGCACCGTCGGCAAATCTCTGGGCACCATCAAGGTCTTCAGATTCGACTCGCCATCCAGATTGGCCGTCGTTATGAAGCACTTGCCGTGTGGATCTGTTGAGCGGAGCAATAGCAAATCGCAGGGAACATCACAGTCCCGCTCCACAACGATCAGATCTCCTGGGGCGACATTCTGTGACTGTATTATAGCCTCGACGCCATTCTTAATGACGGTCACTGCAATGTATATAGACATTAGCTGAAGATATACTCGATACTCGTATGGACACCTACCCGGGGAGCGGTTAACCACATTATCAGTTCTAAAGCGCAGGATATCTTCATATCCTTGTTTGGCAGCAGTAACCGCTATTACAAATACTAGAGGCAGCAACGAGGTCATTGGCGACACAGGACTATCTATAAGAAAGTTGAAAAGTTAAATATGAAATTCGAAATTTGCATTTTGAGCTGTTTTCAGCCTTACCAATCAACAAGGATATTATAGTCATAACAAGAAAATAAAAATTTGCTATACGACGAAACTGTTCCAATAAGTTCTGCGGCAGAAATGATATCAATGTATATTTTGTGGACTTGATGCGATTTTGATTCGTTGGCTTCTTCTTTTTAACATCTTCAGTGCCGCCAATTTGTATTTGTAGCCAGTCATTTATAGTGCTAACTCTGGAGCCCTAAAATGAATAATAAAGAAAGCAAGCAGTCATAAGATGTGCTACAGTACTTAACTAATTAAATTAAGTAGTTAAGTATAACACAGCATTTAATGGATTGGTTAAATAATATCAATTTAGCCTGAGTCAATTAATATGATTAGTTTTACAGCCTTAGAAACTTTTTCAACCTTATTATGTGTAGTATTCCAATAGTTATACACCCATTTATAAGTCTATATGAAGTAAAGCAATGCTTGACAATCTCTTTTCAAACATCATTGTGTTTGGTTAAAGGTTAATGGGGTTAATAAATATATGTATATATTTTCATGGTCTTTGTCTCGGTTCTGGTTCTTTTTTTTATTATTATTATTTGGAAAGTGCTGGTGCAAGTGTGTGCCAACTATTTAGTTAGTTTTTGGGGTTGATGAGAGTTCAAATACGAGTTGGGTTCTGAATTTGATGACGCACCTTACGCTGTTTCCATGAAAATGTCTCCTTTAAATAAAACTGCGGTTCCTGTTCTGTCCAAATTGTTGTATGATATGTACCAGTATGATCAATGCGTCGAAATCCGCTTAGATAGTCATGGCCAAAGAAATTCATTGTCTAACATCTGGCTGACATTCAATAACAGATCAACCGTCTTTATCATATATAATTTATGCATGTGCATCTTCTCTATGGGGCTCTGTGCTCAGTGGAGAGAGAGAGATAGAGCGAGAGAGGGAGAGGGAGAGGATACGATTGCTAGATCGACAATTCTATACGATCTGAATTCATTTAAATCAAGCAATTCATGTTGTTGGGCGATCAAAACATTTGAACACCTGATGCTGAAGATTCTTCTTAAGCGCTTTATTGTTTTTTCCTTCCTTGTTATTGTTATTGTTGTTGTTGTTGTCATATAGTATATATCATCTGCATACAAAGTACGTGTGACCGTTTGTATGATATGTAGATATGTATCTGGCTTTTTTTTCTCCACACTTTAAAAGGTATAACCTTAAAACGATGTTAAGTGGGTAATTTTAACACTTCAATTGAACAGTTCTTTATGTACAATACATATGTTTGTAAGTATGTTTATACTATATTCATATATTGTTATTAAGTGTGCATTGTACATCAGTGCGTGGTATTTGCTTTTCACATTTACATGACTTTTAGATAGATCTACAATACTTAAAAGTATTGTATGCAATTTACACGGGCATGACGTCGGTATCACGTAATGACTTTAAGAACCCATTGATTTGATAGTATATGTAAATATACATATACATATGTATGTAGTACTATTGTTGCACTCTCTGTAGGAAACATCTATTTACATACAATATGGATAGTTCTATATTGTGTTACAACTGACACAGTTACGATAAGTCAGTCCAAATCTTAAAGTAATTCGATTGCCGATTGGTAGCTCGTTTGAACACAGTTCCCATGGTTTCAAAACCGAATACACAAATACAAAAAAAACAAATTCAATACAAAATATGATAAATAATATCCACTCAACAATCAACGGTCGAACGCGCGATGTGCGCTACTTAAAAGCCGTTCTCACACTGAGAATGAGAATTAGATCTGCATTGGCACTGGCGATTCCCATTTTCAGTTCAATTCCACCGCTTCCAACTCGAACAGCTTACGAACCAATATTCGTGAAAGCTCAAAAATTATTGACGACTATTCGTGTACTGAGTATTCGGGATTGTAGAAGTGACCACTGCTCGTATTCTCTAGTTATAAGTTCAAAGTGCATGCTTAATTTGCAAGTTCGTCAAATTCGTCGATATTTATTCGACCAAATTGAGATATTCATGTACGAGCATGTGCGCGAATGTACTTTTCTCTATAACTTAAGGAATATATTATACCAGGTGTTGCCCGGCTTTGCTCGAGACAAATCTATTTCTTAAAATTCTTTCTTGGGTATAGAGAATTCGGCTTCTCATATTTATCTTACTCCCAGTACAGTGTGACGTAGCTACCTAGACTTCTAGAGGTTGAAGTGTCAACAAGAAAACAAAATTTCACATATTTATCACTATGATTAGTTAATTTTTTGTGTATAGCTTTGAAAATGAGCTTAAAACAAGTCACAGGAAAATTATAAATTTCGAATATCAGAGCTTGCCACCAATTTTCCGACCATGGGAATGGATTTTCCAGGAAACGGTGAGATACGTTTCGAATTATTTAGTGTCAAGAGGCTTGAAAACAAGTTTAAAGCTGATCGGAATCAAATACAACTTTGAGAGCCCCATTTTCAGTGCAGAGGTTTCAACTTTCCGAAATCGTTGAAACATGTATCGAATGAGTTTTTGTATAGATCTTGAAAAGTGAGTCTCTGGCCGAACGGATGATAAATGAAAATGTATTATATAACAGTTTTTCGCGTGCTTTCCACACTTTTCGATGGAATTTTCCAAAATTCCGACTCCGTGTGAATGTAAATGTGTAAATGAAAATTTAAACATTCTAGCTCTGACAATTTGGATAGTATGTTGATTCTAACTAGGTCAGTCAATCAGGAAAAGCTCTTTTGTACTAGATACTGTTTATGCACTTCTGTCTACTGTTTAAAAGATTATGATTGAGGTCAGCATTCAATATGCTTGACTTGACATAGAAGCTATAAGATCAATACTTTGTTTGCAAGTGCATTTTTGTCATCCTGAAAACAGATTTTCATTCTTGTTGTGGTAAAGGAATTCAATACAATTCAATACAAACTATATCCTAATGCGGCCCATTCACGTCGATCATCGCTCGCGTTTTAATGTAACAGGAAACTCACATAGCAAGGCTTACTTTCCCTGAATTGTACGTTTGACTTTAAATTTGATATTTCATTCCCATGTATTAAATAATTTTGCATAAAATTGACCACGGAATCGAATTCTTTATCTAAGTATGTGTGTATTGTGGTGTGATACAAACTTCCAGCGCCCATCCCTACTCTCGTTTCATCTCAATACAACTCCTTTGTGATATATAGTCATAACAAACGAAACAATTTGAAATTCCATTATTGATATCGAAAGTTGAGCCCAAAGACCATAGATTTAAGAACGAGAATGAACGTTTGGCCGATTCACCTGTAGGCGTTTGGGTGTGTCATAGTTATATCAATGCTCACTTTTAGTACGAGATAATACGTAGATAATATTTTGGTATGTGAAGATTTGACACATTCGATGGCGCAACTTTGCGTTAACTTTTAGGGTGAAAAATGAATGAAGGATTAAAATACAGGACAAAACACTCACTCAAAATGAGTTCTTTTAGTAGGGATTACTTTATTACAAACAGCCAGCAATACATATTGAATTTTAATACACATTTTCTTTATTATTTTGGAATATATGTGCCATTTTTATAAACACTTGATAAATTAACAACTCACCCGGAAGTTTCGAAACATCTTATCCATATTCACTTAGTTCAGCTAGAGTCTGATATTATTTGTGGTATTTGATTCTTGTTTAAGTACAATGTGGCTCGGAGTCGCAACAATCGCATACTACTGAACGATTTGTGTATCTCCAAAAGGCTTCGTTTACCTCGAATTGGACGTAGTGCTTATCGTGTCTGCGTTTAGGAACCAATACCCGTAAACAGCCGGTCACCGCTAATATCAAATGCCAATCGATCTATGTAGGCACCACATATACACGACTATACTTCTTTCAATGTATTATCAAACGAGCACTAACATTTCAGTTAAGAGCGCCGAGTGACTCTGAACCGATTCGAGCGAAACACACGAAAAGGAAACTATTGAGATATCAGCGATTTAAGGGTGTGCGTCTATCGTAAAGCTCAACTGAATCTGAGTTTTATTCATTCTCAAAAACATAGTCATTTTGTAGAACCTTTATACGTTATCAGCACAAGAAACCTTCAAAATTGAACTGGCTCTGAGTAAATCAACAGATATAACGAAACTACAGCCAACAACTTAAACTTAAATACAATGTTAATTTTTGCGACTTGCACGAGTGTAGTATATGTCTTCATATGTAGTATGTGTGGCCATATAAATGAGTATGTCCACTAATCCAACATAGAGCTGATTGTTCTCTGCTCCGACTCTGTTGGCGCTCTCCAGGCCCCCTTTTCTCTTTTGGGCCAACCCTGGCTGCTCTTGACAAGAGACTTTCCCATATCAGCACGCACACATACTGTCAAACCGAAGATAAGATTATAGCCGCATTTCGCTGACGCAGCCGACTAATACAGTTAGCACTCGTATCAGACCAATATTTCTAGGAATCGATCAACAAAAATCGCCCTTCCCAAAATGCTCATTTTCATTCTAGACTCTCCATGTAGAGACCACGCTAAATAATCGAAAGTTAAACAGTTCAAGCTGGAAACTGTGATGTCATTTGGTTTGGGTATTGATGCACTTGCTATTGGACTAGATCTCGGGCAGTGGCGTACCTAGCAGTTCTTTCAGGGGGGGCCCCATTTATTTTTCAACGAATATTATGTATATAATGTGCAGTATTCTTCTATCGATACATGAATCCTTCCATTTAAAATATGGGCAAATTAAAAAAATATTAATGAAAAAACAGGTATACTTGATTAAGGAGCTTTTCTCTGGGACAATTCCAAATATCCAGCAAATATGTATGCATCAATATAAAAACTGATCTATTTCTATTTTTATTCTGAATCATGGCTATGAGCTTGCTGACCATAGTTAAAATTCAGGATATTAGAGATATACTATAAAATATTTCAAGTATGTAGAAACTACTATATTCTTTTGTTTTTGTATTATCAGACTGATCTGGATCTTTAGATCTCAACTGACAGATCTCTTTATGTAAATCAGCGTTCCTTTTTAAATTCGGAATAATTGCTATAAGCTTGCTGACCATAGTTAAAATTCAGGATATTAGAGATATACTATAAGATATTTCAAGTATGTAGAAACTACTATATTCTTTTGTTTTTGTATTATCAGACTGATCTGGATCTTTAGATCTCAACTGACAGATCTCTTTATGTAAATCAGCATTCTTATTATAAGAGTATAAGGTTATAACTACATATGTACTTCAGATGATCTACAACGCACATTAGGTATTTATAAAAGTTCTTTAAACTTTTCGAATTTCGCAGTACCTTGTAGTTGGAACAATCGGACCATCCAGCAGCGGCTAGAGCCCAAGAGTACCTAACTATTCGGTCTGCGATCTCTATGAAAATCGAATAGCTTTGAATTTCACAATTCCAGCATTGCGACTTATCATCGGGCAATACGTGGATATCTGCTCACAATAAAACCTTTATGAATGCCTATTAATAAACGCAATTACAGTGATTATGACGTTTACCCTAGTTTATCATAGCATAGTTTATGGGGAATAAAATAATATATATCCATGACTACTTGAAGATGTGTTTAAATATTTACTGAATTAAGTGAAGCTCATAATTTGGAAAATGGGATCAAAAATCAATTGACCTGAATACCTCTTTAACTGGATACCGATATAAAATAATGTTTAGAAGCCTGGCGGGTTCGAATTTTATTTGATTGTTTATTCATTCGACTGTAATATGAGTCATTCACACAAACCACGAGAGAATCGCAGGCGCAGTCAAAAGTAATCCCTAACTGATTGATAGGTATAGAAATTGTCTGACCAGACAACAAATATCTATTATTTGCAGCAGGTATAACAAATTGGACACAAAATGCGTAAAAGATACGTTTGCGAACCAATAGAAAAATACACAGCATATTCTTGATCAGAATGAGTTAAGTCGTTATAGCCATGTCTGTTTCTGTACCAAATATAAGAGTTATTATATTATAAAGTTGACCAAATTTGATCTAAATTGGACTAAAGGCTTCCTTCCTTCTTGTTGTGTAAAATACTTTTCAGTTGAACTAAAATTTAAACTATTTTTTACATTTGATTACTTTCCATTTAGATAAATTTAAAAAACATCTCTGCAGCGGTACTTGACTTTCAGTATCCCGAAACACAATTTCTTCGTTTTATACATATTTAAAAACTACTTTAAGATCTACATAAATACATATGTATTATATGATACCACATTTATTGAATCTATTTACTTAAAATGTTCGCTATTAATTAAAATTAATGTCATAAAAAATATAATCAAAAATTTATTGAATCTGATGATGCTAAAGTGATTCTGAATATTTCATGAAATGAATCTGAAATTACATGTAGGCTTATTTAGCTAATACCTTGACCAGTAGATGATATACCATGTGTATACTTAATCATGTTTAAAATATACATAGTTAAGATCAAGTTGTGTTTAAAGTATTGAAAAAAAAAACCAAACAAAAAAATCACTTTTCACTTCGCATATAAAATATTCTTCTCTTATTTTGTTTGTTTATTATATGGCGAATTTGCACATGTCACTCAGCTTTATATAAACTACACTTTATTATCATCATTTTACAATAGACGCTGTACAGAACGATGACACTGAGATATCTGAAGAATACGAATACTTTGGTATGCATATATGTATGCGTATTTACAGTCGAATGAACTTCTACGTATGTAAATATTTGCTACGATATGTAAACATACCATTTTGTTGATATTACTTAATTGTAGATTGTTGTTTATTATTTAATTGAGAGTGTACTGTGCCGCACTCCGATCCTTATTATGTATGAAAATAAAAACGAGTATCAAAATAATGTTTATTCACATGAACGAGTATGGATAGGAAGGAAAAGCCTTCCACGCGCAAACTGATCTATCGGCAAACTGTCGAAGAATTGTTGATAGCGATAGTACTCACAATGATATGTGTTATACATACATACGTACGTACAAAATGGGCTTACCTAAACGTTCATATAATATATACATACATATATGTATATGTATATATTATTTAATGCTTGCAAATATGTGAAAAGCTGCATACAAATTCGTAATATCGGGCAAAATATTTTTGCTCTGGATCATAAATCTAAGAGAGCCAAGTGCTTGCAAACTTACGTCCGATATGCATATGTATGTATATATATGTATGTGCATATCGAAATAACGTTTATAGATAACCCAAGAAACTCTTGGGACTTCTGGGGGGCCCTCTCCCCTCTCCCCTTTCCTCCCCGCGGCACGCTCAAGTATCGCTCGCTTTTATTCTAACGTTTCTCTCTCTTAACTAGCAGCTAGCGACTGGCACGAATATTTTTTAACCAAACCGAAGAGATAAAGTCGATAACAATATCTTATCTTAAAGCATTGAATCATACATACACAAACATACATGCACGGGCACACACATATATAAATATACAAACCGTACACCCCATAGACTTGACTCACGGCTGTCGGTACTGTCTATAGGGATTTTGGAACTCAGCCGATGGCTAAATATCAATGCGCGGAATTGACGAAGTGCGCAAAAGAAATCGCAATATACTTACATATGTATACATATATAATACATACTCGTATGATCCTATGTACTTGAGCATATTACGATCACATCATAACGCTAGGCCCGGCTCTTATCTGATACAATGCGGAAAATATCGGCCTGTAAGGTGACTAAACAAATAAGTTTGCAGTGCATAAAATTGTTTTGTAATTTTTTTATTATAGTTCTTACAAAATAACATAATAAGAAGTCAACAAGTGTTTCTCTCAGTGCAAGAAAAGTGTTTTTTTTTTTTTTGAAACCAATCTTTTAATAAGAGGGGAAAATTGTATGCCTTACTAAGTGTATGCGATTTTGTATAAATATGAAGCGAAAATATTCAATTTTATTATGTATTTTTTTCCCTCAGTGTGCGCTTTAAATATGAATCAACAAATGTTGAGGGTGAACGACCAACCGAAGACTTTTGCCAGATGCGTCAGCTACATTATCATATCATATGTTTGGCAATTAACTAGTCAGCGTCAACGTCAAACTAAAGGTGTGTGCAGTTTACAAAATGCATTAAGCAACGTGATTAATAACTCAATACAAATATTTCAGGCCAATATGGAACACTTCGATCACAACGCTCAATCAAGATCTGCAAGGATACTTTCAGGCGCTGAAAATAACTGACGACTTGAACAAAATGTTCTATATAACAAGTGAGATCGACCAGGAAACCAATTTGGCTTAATCTTTCAAGGGGTATTACAATTTTGTAACGAAATGTGAAGGAGACGTTTCTGACTACACCAGGAATATATGTTCTGGACAGATGAAGAAGATATATTCCTGTGCTTCCTTGGGTCGTCTCACTATATCATGTAAATATATAGTTGACTTGGATCGAATTTAAACTTGTTGTTTCAAAAACGTTATTGTTTTTCAAGCTATCGCTGCCAAACAGAACAAAATCAGATCTATATATCATAGCTGCCATAGAAATAATCGGATGAAAAATGAGTTTGAACAGCTTTTTGTTTATACAGATATTTAGTTTTAATAAATTTATTGCCTCAACTACAAAATAGTAATATGATGTAGGTAATTAAGAAATTAAGAAGTATGTTCATTTAAAACTTAAGCACCCTGTTCAGATTGAAGAGAATTTGTGCTAGCGGAGAGTGCACATTCTGAAGATTACGATAATACTTGGAGTGAATCGAAAAAAGAATACTGTGTCCTTTCTTTCACTTTTCACTTTACTGCCTTGCACATCTTCTAGTATTGTAGTCTTTGGTTTACTGATGTAACAATATACTTTATTTTTTCTGTTTTTACAATTTATTTCGCCACCGTTGGGTGGCCCACACTTGGGAAACGCTGCCCTAAATAGTTTACAGAAATTTGATTAAATTCTGTCGAAAATCGAGCTAAAAATTGTGATTGTTGATATTTGATCGATTTGCAGGAGTATGGGGGGAGTATTAGAGATCTGAAACAAACTTGATCTGGTAATGGTAATACGGATTCTGACTGTTTATGCAGTTGCAATATATACTCGTATATTTGATTGAATCGGAGATGGCTTCCCATGCCTGTTACATACTTTTGCACAACTTTATCATCCACTTTAAACAGTTTCAATGGGTTCAGGGTATATGCGGAATTGACAGCAGTCAACTAGTAGAAATAAAATGCTTTTGAAAACTTAATCTATAACTACTCAAGTCCAAGTCAATGACCATTTGTTGATTACTTATACTATATACATATATATAAATATGTGTACATATACTTCTATGGGTAAGTGCTCACCAAAGTATTAGTACATGTTCATATTGTACTTATAACAGTGAAATAGCTAGAATCAATAAATATGCCTTAAATATGCTTATTGACAAGCTCTATCTAATCTACGGCTATGGTTAATCTATTGGAACGACAATTTGTTCATTGTTATAATGCAAGCAAGACTTCTTTGTAATTGGAATTACTATTCAAACTACTGTAATACAATAACATGCTAAATATATACTTAGCACGTTGTCATCTGATTCTTGACAGCTTTGGGATATTTCTTGGTAGCTCTTTCATGTTCTCAGGATGTCCGATTATCTGATTATCCGACTGTCGAGCACAAACTAAGTTAAGTGGTACCTACTTAGTACATAAATACCAGCGAGTTTGTAGGGGTTCCTATCACAAAAAAATATACAAGAAAACAAAAGAAACCTTACTTATTTCGATTGTGAAAGAAATGTTTGCCGAATTTCAGTTGAAGTTTAGCATGGCAAGATAACACTCGTGTGTTAACCATAATTCATCAAAAATAACTTTGTATGTTCGCATGGAAAGAAGCTGAAAGGAGCATTCCTACGGTACACAATGAAGACCCCCAATCGGAAAGATAAAGAACCATTGCGTATATCAATTGGTAATGCAAATCCACGAAATAATCTGCCCCTCAACCGAGTGAGAACCACCAAATACACCTGGCTGACCTTTATCCCATTGAACTTTTACGAGCAGTTCAGACGAGCCGTGTACTTTTACTTTCTGATCATCACGATTGTATCCTTCTTCGTTAGTATGTCATCTCAACAGTAAATGTTTTAAAGAACTTACGTTAATACCCCTACTATATACAGATGATACAATATCTCCACTAACATCGCTGCTGCCCCTGCTATTCGTTATGATCGTAACGGCGCTTAAGGAAGGTCTGGAGGATTATGGGCGATCAAAGAGTGATAAGGTCGTAAATGGAACTAAAGGTAGGAATTGAAATATATTCATGTATATTAAACCAAATTTCAATTTGCATAAGGTCCATTTATTTATTGGGTGTGTTTCAGCAACTGTAATACGCAACGGAAAAGAACAATACATCAATTCGGAGTTTATTATGCCGGGAGATCTTGTGGTAGTGACGAGTACCAGTGATGTACCCTGCGATTTGGTATTACTCCACTCATCCGGAGCGGAGAACATGTGTTACGTGAGCACGGCTAACTTGGATGGGGAGACAAACCTAAAAACGATCCTTTCACCAACCAACTTCACTTACGCTTTGGATGAGCATGGTAAGAATGCCGGATGCATCGTGTGCGAACCCTCCACCCCAGATCTCTACAGCTTCAATGGACGCATTGAACCCGAATCCAACACCCAATCCAATGGGGCAATACCACTAGGAATCGAAAACCTGTTGCTGCGAGGAGTACGCCTCAGGGGCCAGGAGCGTGTGGTGGGGTGTGCCATATATACAGGGATGTTCACAAAACTGCAACTCAATAGCCGTTATACGGGCAACAAGTCAGCCTCCAGCGAAAAATACATCAATAAGTTTATTATAGTGCTTATTGTAGGCATGGTAGTGGTTGTGTTTATACTCTATCTTATCGAACGGTAAGTTCACCGAATAATTCCCAAGCTAGGTCTCCCAATCATGATATCATAATACTACTTCCAGGCAAAAGGCGGCCAATGTATATCCGAATGTGTACTACCTGGGTCCGCCCATCGACTATAATGCGGTTATGCAAATCTTTGAGGACTTTCTATCATTTCTGATTCTGTTTAACTATATGGTACCGATATCAATGTATATGAATATTGAGTTGTATCGCGTTATTGGCGCCCTATTTATGAAATCGGATCTAAATCTTTATGATGAACAGACCGATCAGCCGTGTGGCGTAAATGCGTCCAACTTGAACGAAGATTTGGGTCAAATCAATATATTGTTTTCGGATAAAACCGGCACCCTAACCAAAAATCAAATGATCTTTCAAAAATGCTACGTGGGGGACCAAAACTACATTTTACGAAACACCCAATTGTATTGCCCAAGTACAGACGACAGCCACGAACTGGGCATGATGAACGTAAGTGCTCTTCAAAATATCAATTTTATATGATATCTTATCAAAGAATTCCCCAGACCGAGGTACACGACTTCTTTGAGGCCTTGGCCTTGTGCCACACGGTGAATGTTTTAGAGAACACTGAGGTCGAAGCTGAATCTGAGCAGGACAGCTTGATAACGACAGATATTATTGGCAGATACCAGGCATCTAGCCCCGATGAGAAGGCCATACTGGAAGGATGCGCCAAGCTGGGCTTGGTCTTCAAGAGCTCTCAAAATAATCAAATCCATCTGTGTCGCATCTCTGGAGAGCGGGACATTGAGGATCTGCACTACGAACGCCTGCATGTGCTAGAGTTCAACTCGGAAAGAAAACGCATGAGTGTCATTATTCGGGATAAGAGCGGTGTGATTTGGCTTTATAGCAAAGGTGCTGAGACCTCAATATTGCCGAGGTGTAATGAAAGTCCTTTAATTTCGAAGACCGATGAGCAAATCACAGAATATGCCAAGGAGGGTCTTCGCACCCTCGCTGTTGCCCGCAGAACTCTAACTGAAAGTGAATATGCCACATTTGTTGCATCTTGCAAAAATGCCAATATTCAACTGAGCAATCGAAAGGAGCTCATTGCAGCGTGTTATGAGAGCATTGAAGTTGGTAAGATCTAAATATACCTAAACAGCTAGCACACTCAGAAAGAAATCGTCCTAAATTTAGAAAATTGCCCTAAAATGAAAATCGACCTAAAAAAACCAGAAATATTTTCTATTTTATAGAAATAATTTCTAAAGTTAGGAAATTTTTTTCATACAAGTAGAAATGCAGGCCCTAAATCGGCATAAACATAATTAAAAGTAATATAAAGTATTTCCTGAAATCTAGGGCCGTTTTTTCTGAGTGTACGTAAGCCCTTGAACAGACCTGTTCCGCTCTCAAATTTTGCGCAAGTGTTTTTCCTTTATTGTTCCAAATTTCCGAGCTAGGGAATTGTATCTAATCAGTGATCAGACATGTGATTTCAATCTTACTTAAACGCAAGTCACTTTATTCCGCAAAATTGAAAGATCTTGCCAAAAACTAGGCGTGGTCATTTGGCTTGTTAATCAATGTAATCAATTTGAAATCGTATTTTTCTTAGAACTTAACCTTTTGGGTGCTACGGCCTTGGAGGATGCCTTGCAGGACGATGTTGATCAAACCTTGCTTGCACTGCAGGAAGCTGGTCTAAAGATATGGGTCCTCACTGGCGATAAGGTGGAAACTGCACTTAATATTGGCATGGCCTGCAAGCATATACCGCCCACAGCTGAGGTGCACTTTCTTCTCAACGTAACAGAACCCTCAGAGCTAGCAGAGCGATTGGACAACATAGATCGTGGCCTCTCAGGTGGCACATCTAAGCCCACAGCCTTGGTTATCGATGGTACGACTATTTCCGCACTCCTACTACACTTTCCCAGTAAATTTGCTGAATTGGCTCTGCAGTGCAAGGCTGTGCTCTGCTGTCGGTTGAGTCCTCTTCAAAAGAGTGAGATTGTGATGCTGATAAAGCGTTCTGGAAAACATATCACAGCTGCCATTGGTGATGGGGCTAATGATGTGTCCATGATCCAGGAGGCGCACATTGGCATCGGCATTTTGGGTCGGGAGGGGAAACAAGCTGCCCGGAGTGCGGACTACGCTATTGCCAAATTCGGTATGCTTCAGCGTCTGTTACTTGTCCACGGCCATTATAATTCGGAGCGTCTGGCATTTTTGGTACTATTTTACTGCTATAAAAATATCATTATTACTGGCTGCATGGCGCTATTCCAAGTATATGACTTGTATTCGGCTACAAATGTGTATAATGAATTATTCCTATGGCTTTTTGATATTATCTACATATCGTTCAGCTTCACATATTTGGCCATGTCCGAAAAGCATTATAGTGAAAGAACATTACTAAGGTAAGCAATATTAATAACATCTCATTCTGATTATAATTCAAATATTGATTTCTTTCAGATTTCCTGTGCTATACAACGGCATTGCACACAACAAGCTGACCTCGTGGAGAACATTCACAATATGGATCCTAAACGGCGCCCTACAGACATTCATCATTTTCTATTTTGCCTATGCGATTTTAAATGACAACAATGTCGTCTTTAATAATGGACAACCTGCTGATTTTGCAACTTTTGGTACTATGCTTATTATGGTGCTTGTTATAATAGGAAATTTGAAGGTATTTTTGGTGTCACATTATATGAGTTATGTAAACTTTGCCTTTATAGTTCTATCAATATTTGCATTCATGTTAAGTACATATATTTACAATTTGGACAGCAGCAATAACCTATACAACATCTACAATATGTTTCTGAGCTCTCTTCCGATTTGGCTTTATATTATTATTTGTACGGTAGCATGTTTGCTACCCGATTTTCTAATGAAAGCTGTGAACGATATGTTCTTAGAGCCGGCCTTAACAGAGCAGCAACGGCCGCTTGAAGGCCGTAAATCTAAGAATGTAAATGTCTAAAAAGATATCCCAAGGATAATACTTATTTTTTTATTTCACTTAATTAATACTGCACAAATAACAAAACATCTTTATTTTCAATTTTGTTTTATTGTAAATATATATAATGCAACAGAAAACCTCGATATTTTATTTGATTTATTTCATTGGTCGATTTTAAATTATCAATTAGTTTTGTATGTTCGATTACGTTTCAAAATTCGTATTCAAATACGCGCCATTTTTCGACTTATCGATTGCCAAGTAAAAAGAAACAATAACAGTTCGAGTTGGCAGGGCTGGGATACAACGATATATTTATCAATTGATTGGTTTTTAAGCCGTTTGATATTTTAAATACATTTTCAAGTGTGCATATTTAGCATCAACGTCGAATTTCTTAAATAAATCTGATTTATATGTTTTTGTTCTTATCTTACAACCTATATATGCACTCTTCCGAATGAATTCTTTTCGTTTTTCGAGAAGCTAGAACTTTGAATAAACTCATCCGAGTCTTCCACAAGTGGGGACTTTGTATTTCTTAATGTTAAATTGTAATATAGCAAGTGTTTTCCTTTTTAATTCGACTCAAAAAATAAAGAAGAAAATTAAGTCAGTATATTGACAACAAATAACTGGCAAAATAAATAACAAATAAAGCAGCATTCGCAACAAGTTATGAGGTAGACACCCACAACAAACATATACACTTATCGAACTATCGCGATGCAGTCTTGTAATACCGATAACTTTAGTACAATACATAAACAGCTGAACTGTTTTCCTTTTTGTTTCGCTCTTCGTGGAATCGTCGTTTCTTGAGGTGTATGAAACGCAAAAAAACTTAAATGGTGCCATGGATGCACAGAAAAGCAAAATTTATATAAAGTTGGCCACAAAAAACACGCTCGATGAAGATGAGCAAAACAAAATCATACAAAACATTCGCCAGCAGCAATGTAAGTAATTTAACTGGGCCACTGCCCTAATGAACAGAAGTGCATATGTATGTATGTAACTAAATGTATGTATGTTAATTATAAACGTTCGCAGTGAACACAATCAAGCAGCCTGCCCAGGAGCGACTCAAGCGCTTGCAGACCAACTTAAAGCAGGCAAATAACAAGAAAACGGAAAATGAAAGACTCGTGTCCAAAAGAAACACCAGAAACAGCGGCCACAGCACGCCCAGCAAGTGCATATCTCCCAAAAAGCAGCCCTCATGCGGAAAGTATACTGCTGCGCCAGCGAACACTCCAACCCAATCGAGAAGCCTATTAGGCACCTTGAAAAGCTTTCGTTTTCCCGAAAAATCCAAATCTACGCCGCAAAAAGCAACTCACAGCGCAGCAGTCAGCATCTCCACGAGCTTCTTAAGCAAATGCCAGGGGAGCTCCAATTCCAAGGCAACTGTTGGCTACAAGGATGCCTGGGCAAAGCCCAAGGCGCTGTTCGATGCTAGCAATAGACTGGAAAGCAATCGTACAATAAGTGGTAAGTCCGGCATTCAACAAATGAAACAACTTTCTTTCTATTTATTTTTCTTCTGCACGCAGCTAATCAACGTCTCGTAATGCTGCGCGAGTCGATGCAACACCACCAAAAGGAAACAAATAACAACAACAACATCACAAATAACAACAATACTAATTACAATATTGACTCAAGTAAGAAACAACCAGCTACAACTGCCCCAAAGTGTATAAAGACTGCCAAAATAGACCAATTGCCAGACTGCGTTGTTTCCTCAAATGACGAAGTGGAGCCCATGGACATAGACTGGCAGGAGGAGGAGGAGGGGTCGGGACAAGCAACAATACAACGGTGCGTAATAGACAAAAGTTCACTAAATCATTCAGTTCGCTAGTTTGCTCGTTTATTTCAATTTTGTTCATTTCACTACCATTTCACTACTAAGCAAAACACGCACACAATCTCATCGTGCTTACTTCTACTCCTCTTTCTTTGCCTATTCCGAAGAGCAAAGCAACAACACTTACGAATGATTCGTGGCGCCAGCGATCTTCAATGCACATTTTGTTGTTGTCTAGCCCGTGATTTTGTCTGAACAAAGTTTGCAGCTGGCATTGAGAACCAATTAGAAAAATCTTTGCTTGTTATACTCTGTCCCGAAGGGAAAATGAGTATATTGGGCTTGCGAAATGTCCGTCTGTCCGTATGAACGCAATTTTTACCACACCCTTGAAGCTAGAGCAAACAAAATTGGTACACATGTTGGTGTATACCCTCAATTTATGAAGGGGTATATCTCCTACAGTTTCAAAGACAGAGGTATCAAATATGACACACAGCCTACTGTTTTCTTGGCGTCTCTTTCCGAACCGACAAATAGGCAAAATATACCGGACTGGGAACGCAACGCTGAGCTTAAAATATCAAATTTAAAAGGCGTACACTTCCTTAAATCTGAAAAATATGATAAATATCCCTTCTTTACATAGAAATTGTACGTCTTCATCCAATGTTTGGTAGCACATATATTTGTGAAATGCTTTGTTATTGTTGCAAGTCAAGTTTATTTTGTATCCAAGATATTCCCCCCACACCCCTGCAATTCGATAAAAAACGTTTTACACCAACCATTTTAAAGATATAGCTTTGAAATTAAAAATATATATTACTTAAGTTACTCTTAATCTACTGTCCAAATTTCAAGTCGATCGAATAATAAACACGGAAGTTATTCATGAAAGAAGATTTAGGGCTGTAGAGCGGCGGGAAGCAGCAGCACAGCCGCCACTTAAATTTCTCGCTTGCGCTGTCGCTTGTGTGTGTGCGTCTATGTTTATGTGTAAGTGTACGAAGATGCGATCGGAAATTTTAGACCTGGCTACAGTTAGTTACGTAGTTGGGTATACTCGACTATAGCATTCTTTTTTGTTTAAATTTCGTATTACGAAATTTGAAATCCTAGCACACTTCTGAAATATTCGATTGTAGATGGTATTATACAGGTTTTTGTTGTTGTTCATTAAGATTATATTTCATAAGAACCATTTAATTCGCTTTCTAATATTGAACGGAAAGAGTTTACACAGTTTTCCACTCATTTGTTGACATTAGAAGTGGATATTTAAAAATTCTTAGAAGACATATGTACTATACATAAGTCCCCTAACTTTATGTGTAGATCTTTGAAGATTAGAGTTTAAATTCAATGAGGAAAACTATGTACATTTGCCCTTGGAGAAATGTTTTGTATTTGTTGCCTATAAATGCTATGATCTCAGTGAATTGTAGAGCTAGAGTCACAAAATGTAGGATGTAATTTCTTATGTTTTACTAACTAATATTGTCTTATATTGCAGGATAAGATTGAAATGAAAATAAGCTCGGACACAACGCTGATGCGCCTGTTATCAAATGGAGAACAGCTGCCCGCTCGCCTTGTGGATCACATGTACTTTGTGCTGGACACAAATGTGCTAATGGATAATCTGGTGTTTGTGGAGGATCTCAGCCGTTTGGCCTTGGGCAAAACTAACGGCAGCATGCTCTATATACCCTACATAGTGATCAAGGAGCTGGATAAGCTCAAGGACAGACGTGCTGAGAACGAACTAAAGCGCACAGTTGCTGTGCGTGCCATACGCTATCTGAACAATAAGTTTGACAATAGCTTGAAGATACAAGGTAAATACTTAACTATTCAACTCGATGTCCATAGTTACCCCAAACAATTTAGAAACATTGTATATTGTGGAGTCTTTTTGGCTGACCAACACCAGTTTCAACCCGCGGAGTATTTTAATTTGATAACAAAATGGAGACACCAATTGTAGATCTCTTGATCAGACTAATCATGTCCGTTTGTCCCTTTCTATACAAACTAACTCTCAGTTTTAAAGCTGTCTCAATAAAACCTGGCACAGATGTTTCTTTTTGTCAAAACCTAGCGTGCCATAGAAGCGATCGGTCATAAATTGAGCTGTTGTATGAATCGTTTTTTCGTTTTTCAAGATATCGCAACTAAGCTCACCGCATCACAGTTTCATTATGATCTTTATATTGACCAAATTTAAGCAAAACCAGATCACAATATCATATAGTTGCCATAGGAACATAACAATCTTTATTTTAGGAAAAACATTTCATCTAAATCAGGAACTGTAATATTGATTTTGTTTTTCAATCAAAAAATCATAAACTAAAATAATTTCAATTACAATGATTAATTTTTGGGTTTCAATATAGTATAATTCAGAAATAATGACTGTTTTAGGGATTTTTCTTACTAAATGTAACTTTTTTTATTTTCGAGTAAAAAAAAATATCGTTAGTCTTATTTGTTGCTCAAAAATCAAAATGAACATATGTTTATGATTTTTTACAGCTAAATGTCGCAAGATTGATACATATTCTTAATAAGTGAACCATTAATCTTATTTCAAATGTTAAATTAAATCTAAATCATTACACACAGCTCAATCCGCGCTGGAGGAGTCGGATCATCTGATCGATGTGGATTGTCCAGATGATAGCATTATTAACTGCTGTATGCAGCTAAAGGAGCAAGTTCCCCACCTGATGCTTTTAACCAACGATGCCAACTTGCGGCTGAAGGCCAATGCTTCGGCCTTGCAAGTCTCCTGCCGCTCCGATCTGATGAGTGACTATCGGGAGGAGTTTGATGCATTGTCGTCATAGCAAATACAGTGCCCTGAAGATATGGCGAGGCAAAGAGTGCGTCTGTGATAGCTATTTGTCGGATGGAGTTGGGAGGAGAAGATGTAGTAGCCACTGCACCTCGGACAACATGAAGTACAATCGCATCTATTCAGCCATGCATATAATACTACATATACATATAGGTATATCTATTTTTTAATTCATATTTATATATATGTGTACATATATATGCATAGCATTACCATATACATACATACATCACACAAATCGTTCATCGAAATATAAGTAAAGAAGTTTAAACAATGAGATCAGATCCGCCCCCCTCTATTTACACATTGATAGCGCTCCACTTCCAGCCCTTGCCCTTGGCCGTGTGGGCATTTAAACTATACAAACCGTTTTGACTGGGGAAACCACATATCATAAGTATTTAGAATAGAATTTGATAAGTGCCAAAAACAATCAGAATATATTCATCTAAAACAGCTCTATTCCCAATTTCCGAATACTCTTATAAAGTAAATTCTTTGAAATTCTTAATCAGTTTCCCATTCTCCGTTTCCGAGTGTCGTTCCTTTCCGAGTCATTTTCATTCCGAACCTTTTTATACAGTTTTGATACAGAACTCGGAAATCATTCATGCTTAAATCACTGTACCATATACATAAATACATATGTCTACATAATATACTTGTACATGTAAATATTATCTTAAAACTAAATGTTTCAATTATAATTGTGCTGTAGGCAATTCTAATACAGAATTCGAAACAGATCGGTTTAATTTCGATCGCTTTTGTTGTTCATAGAATTTATAAAGTTATAACTTTGCCAAAAATCGTTTTTTCAACCAAAATATGTACAGAATAGGTCTAAAATACTTTCAAATATGCATCTAAAATTGGAAAATTCGTTTTCAAATGACGCTGGCAAAGTTAAAACTATTGTTTTTGGTGTTATTTGTATTTTCCTTTCATAAATGTCTTTTGCTTGTTCATAATAGCTATTTTTAATCGTTCAACTATTTATAATCGAATATGGGAATAGAGCCGTATATTTGGTATTTATTTGTTGTTCGAAATCAAAAACGGGAACAGACTTGAATATTTCTTCAGTGCAACAAGATATATGTACTTTTTGAATCAATTGAAGATTACTTATTACTTATGTACTTTAACAAATGCGAGATAAGCTGCTCAATTACAGCAGATTGTTATCTGAGAAACGCTTGGAGATAACGATCCCAAGGGGGAGATATATACAACGAACAGACAATTGAGATACCAACTTAAGGAAACTATTTGAAAATAGCTTAGACACACTTCGGGCAGAGTATATTTATTTCGGTGAATTTATGAATTTGACTTTGTGTTGTTTAATTTTAATTAGGCGAAGCCAGAGGCGCCGCTTGTTATTATTTTATATTTCTCTCTATTCTGGCGACTTGTGCTTATCGAAGGGTAAATAATCTTCGAGGCGTTTGCCGCTTCCTGGAGAGGTCTGGATGGGGTGCATCTGGCTGGGCAGGTTTCAAAGCGCACTGGACGCTTGTGGTGTACGGTGGTGTCAAGTACTTTACTATATCTAAAGATAGTAATAAAAGTCGTTGTCGTGTTTTGGTTTTTTTGTTTTGATTTTGGTGACAGCGACAACTTTATTGCCTGGCACAATAACTTAATCTATATAAAAATTGTATGTACTATATTTAAGTATAAGTATATGTATATGTATATATATATATATATATGTTTATGTATATAGTGTAGGTATGTGTGTGGTTTGTAATTGCCATAGGCTCTGCTAATGTACAAACTGGCGAGTTAAGCATTGATATTCTGGCCTGTTTCCGGGTTTTAACAATGGCCCAGATTTTGCATTAGTGCAAAATTTACTTAAATGTTACAATTTTCACTTTTAATACGATTTTGTGGATTGAATTCACATTTCCAGCTGGATATGGAGAGATTCAAGGCAACATGGAAAATTGAAACATTTAAGGGAAATTCACTTGCGGAAAATATTTCCAAAAGTGAAAATCCGGAACAGATTTGATTGTTTTGGTTTTTGTGTAGTTATTTGTTGGTTTTTTTTTTTAATGTTATCAGGCCTGTTTCAATTCCACATCGTATACGATATTGTGTGAGCCGTTTTCTTTTGGAAGTTATGTTTGAATGGTTTTTAAAAGACAAAAATCCATTTGAAACATTTTACGGAATCCAGAACACCTAACAATTTCGTTAACGAATTTCCGGTATTTGAAACAGGCCACGTTATAAACTAGTTTCGTTGCATTTTTATACACACTGCAATTGGATATTGATATCGTTCCATACGCTGTGACGCTCCCACTGTCGCAGCAACAGTGACGCCCGATGCAGCGCCAATAATTGGCGCCAGCTCCAGGCGATGCTCCTGTCCTACAATTTCGTATCCCCCAATAGATGCATGCGCTCGAGCTGATCGGCCAATGCGCGCTGTTCGCTGGTTAAACGCATGATCTCCTGCCTCTCCTCATTGGTATGGCCCTTTCGCTTGGCGCGATACTGCAGCATACGCTTGTAGCACTCGAGTATCTCCTGGTCAATGGTGTCCAGCTTGCGCTTCAGTTCAATGCGTTTGATTTCCTCGCTGGCGCCAGCACGTAACCGTTTCAGTTCGTCGCAATTGAACTGCGCCACAGAGCTTATTTCGGCCGTAACGCGTTTTATCTCGAGCAGCACCTCGTCCACATCCTCGTGGGCGGCCAGCTCTTTGGCATCAATCAGTCCGCTCTCGAGTAGCTCCTTTTTCAGACGCTGCTCAATGCCAACGCCATGTTTGAGCATCGAGAGTGATCGAAATTTGCCAGAGGCGGCGGCTGCATTGCTGGATGAGGAGTGCGTATTCTCGTTGCTGCTGCTATTGCTGCTGTGCTCGCCAACGGCAGCCTGTTCGCTGGGCAGCGATTCATCCATCAGCGCGGAGACCAAACGCTGCGTCAATGGACCCGTTATGCTCTCCCCCAGCAAGTTATCGGCCTTTTTCAGCATTACATTCGCATTTTGCGTCTTTTGTCGGAGACCACCCGGCTGCAGCGTCTTTATATCCTCTTGCGCCCAAGTGGTTGAGTAATGTGGCCCCAGCGCCGGTACGGGCGGCACCAATGGACCCCGATACTGCTCCAGTAGATCGTCAATCAGTCGCAGATCTTCATTGGTCAATGGCATGCAGTAAGGCTCCACCGATAGCCAAAACTTGTTTGGCATATCGTTCTTTGGCATGGCCATCTTAGGCAGTTGCGGTTGTTGTTGTGGTTGTTGATGCTGATGCGGCGGCTGTGGTATGCTGGGCAGGGAGACAAAGTCCATGCTGTCGTCCGTATGCGCCGCCAATGGACTGTGTTTGGCCAGCTGCTTCGCCACGGCGCCCTGGAGCTGCTGCTGCTGCTGTTGCTTGAGTATCGTCATGGAAGAATGCTTTTTTCGCACGCCCGTTGGCTCATCGCGCAATTTACGTTTGGAGCTGTTTGCCGCCGTCGCTGGACTGCCGACGCCGCTGACACCACCGTTGCCAATGCCAATGCCGGCAACACCAGCGGCAGCACCACTGCCCATGCCCAGTATGCCATTAAGCAGTGCTGGATTGGTGGGCGGTGAGCCGGGCGGCATTCGTTCAAATTTCCTCCGATCCTGGCGCTTCTCATCCTTATCCAGGCACTCGTATTCCGCTTTAAGTACGCGCGTTCGCAGCGCCACATTTGAGAGCATTAGCTCCAATTCCAATTGCACCGCATCTAGATCTTCCGCCGCCAAATGGTCGTCCGCGGGCCGCTGCAGCGCGGTAGCTAACGTTGGCAGCTGCTTAGGCACATCCCGGCTCCGTATCAGCGGTATTAGAGTGCCACTAGGCAACGCCAATATATCCGCTTCAGCAATCGCATGTGACGCCAATTTGCTGCCACTAGCAACCACAACTGCGCCAACGCCCGCCCCACTGCCCACGCCGCTGCCATTGGTGTTATGATGTGCTAGTAATTTACCAGCTGAGATGCCGAAACCACCGCCACCACCAAAGTGGCCCAGCTTTAGATTCTTGATGTTTGCGGTCATGTCCAGCAGCAAAAACTGCGCAATTTCTCTTTTTGTTGTGCTGGTGAAATTCGCTTGAACTTATTTGCGTAAAAAATAACACGCAGTGCAAATTGTGAACGAGCGTCGCTTGCGATTGCGAGAAACTATCAACATCGAGTGAATGTCTGCAGACTATCGATAACAACACAAACACTATCGCTGTGAAGAAAAAAACACAGGTGAAACAATCGATAGTTCATTTGGTTCACCAGTGCTGCCAATTTTTATTTATTTATTTCTATTTGCGTGAAAAAATTAGCAAGCATGATGCTTATTATGTTATTTTGAATTTTAATACCCTTTGCAGACGCATACAAATTGATATTAAGAAAGCAAATCTTTATTGTCTACTATTATTATTTTTGATTTTGTTGTCCTTTGTTTATGTGTCGATCTGTCGTGTTCTGATAATCAGTAGTTTGCAGTGAGATTTAACAATTACTTTAAAAATTTACTGCGCTACCCGCACAAAATCACTTGACACGAATGACCCTTCATCAAAGATTTATTCCATGTAATCAAAAATGAAACTATCGTTAATCGAAAGCAGCTCGAGAGCGCGAATTTACCAATACTGTGTATCGATAAGTATAGCGCAGTGTGTTAGCCCTGGTTTTGTGTTTCGTTTGCGTTTTTGTTCTTTGTTGTTCCGTGCGCGCTATTCTGTGATAAAGTGTACTTAAACAATTAGTTAATGTTATCAATTAGTAATGATTAGGTTTTGGCCTAAATACATATCAGTTAGCGTATGCCCATAATACGAGACTCGATGCGCCACAAAAAAACAATAGCAAGGCACAAAACACATCGAAAACAATAACAAACAGGAGCATCAGCCAGCAGCGCTGCAGCAGCAACACTGCAGCCAGCAGCGTTTGTATGTAAACAGGCCTGTACATTTTGTCTATATGTACGAAATGATGTGTAAATTTATGTAATTGAAAAGCAATTTTGAGTTTTGAGTCGAACAACGCAAACGTTAAACTTAATCTCGTGATGCCTTCAATTAAATTGGGCTGCCTGCCCAGTTTGCTCAATCACAAGACGCAGCCGCAAATGATTTACAGCAGCAGCAGCAGCAGCAACAACAACAAATACAGTTAACTTATCAGCGTTGTCCGACGCTGGCGTCATGTCCAGAGCAGCGCTGCTTTCATTTTGCCAGAATTCTATCTCTGACTCAGACAAGGCGCGCTTTGCATTTCTTTGGGTTGACAGCTTTATTGATCAAATATTTTAGTGTATATTATATATTATATATATATATATATATATATATATATATGTGTGTGTGAATGTGTGTGTGTGTGTGTGTGTGTCGAAGGTGTTTAGTTAGTTGCTGCTTTTAGTTGTTCCCTTATCAGTTTGTTATTAAGCCAGCAGACAAATCAGTGTACTGATAAGACGCTGCCAACAAGTGTTTTACACATTATGCATTTCTTGCCGTTGCTTTAAGAATTTGAAATTATTAGCAAATGTCAGAAGAGCGGTGAATTATTTATTAATGTGTGTTATTGTTTGGAGGGCCCAATCCATCATTGCAGGCGGGCAAGTTGAAGTCTATATTTAGGACTTAATGTTGACGTTAATTGAATGAACGCAAGCATTTGACGTATTGACGCTCAATCAATTAACACCTGTGGGTGTCAGTGCCTCTTTCTATGCCTGTGTCTCTGTGTGTGTGTGTGCGTGTATGTCTCAGTCCGCATTTACACATTGAAGTTAATGCATGAAGTTCATTCCAACGATCTACACAAAATGCAACCTTGTAAGCAAAGAAAAGTGCATTGAAAAGAAACTAAGACTAAATTGAAATGTTGAGGTTCCCTTCGTGAAGTTTTTTCGTTAAGTTTTTATGTGTAGGTAAGAGCGAAACAGTTGTTGCCCCAACACCTCTTCCCACCAAATATCAAGTTAACGAAGAATTTACATGAATCAAACATCGTCCTGCAAATGAGGGTAGAGCTGAAGCGGAGCAGGTGAACCCTCTGCTCTTTCAAGTAAGAGTGCTTTAATAGAGTATACGCGACTACGAGATCCCTCGAACTTTCCTAAGCACATACATACATCAAGCATTCATATCAAACAAAAGAAGAAACCAAAACCTCTAGATAGAGATGTTAATGAAGTTTAGCCTCTCTTACTTTGCATTGGGTAAAAGTTGCTCACTTTAATGAACATGCTCACTTGCTCAGTCAAATTGCTCAGCTGCTCATCCACTCAATTATAGCAATGCGATCTTCGGCATTCATTTGCAACAGTTGACAATTAAATTGGTGGCTTTTACTTGCTGGAACTGGTTTGTAAACTAATATTGTAATCGTTTACTATAAACAACAATATCGTAAATGTCTACGTAGAGCTGATGAGAGATGTGTGTTGACTTTTTCAATGACGTTCTAGCTTGCTTTGGGTTTTTCTGCTTAAAACAGAATAGAACAACTGAGAGCAAAAAGAGGAGAAAAGAAACTGAGTGAGAGCAAAAAGAGGAGAAAAGAGAAGTTAAGTGAGCAAAAAACAAAAGAACTAAAGTGCATAGCTTAGCAAGGAATAACAACCAAATAAACTGAGCAAAAATGAATAAATGAACAAAATCAAACAAATGTGCAATTATAAATATACGAGTATTTTTTGTTTTGTTAACATAAAACATGAAAAGAGAAGAATGAAACAATCTATGACAACTACGAAAGAGCAAATAAGCTAAAAAGAACAAACGTTCAAAACTGAACAACTGAGCAAAAGATTAAGTAATGAGCAAAAGTGAAAAGCTGAGCTTCACAAATAAATACTCAACAAAAATGAGAAAAAAACAATTGAGCATAATGAGCAAATACAATGACTTGAACAATAAAAAGAATGATTTACTGAAAGGAACACTTTTTAAAGGCGCATTCATTTGTTTAGTTTAGTGATTTTTTTAAGCTATGTATATTATTTTAACATAATTCTAAATTTGTACATTTTGTTGTTAAACATATAGTTAACTTATAATGTAGTCTTGTATTTAAAAAATGTATATATATTACTTGGTTTGAGTGTTTTTATCCTAGAGGAAGGGGTCTTAACAGCTACTTTTGAGTTTGCACGTAGTCTATTATACTATTCGTGATCGTAGTTGTGTTATAAGTATTTACAGGGTTGGGTTATTTACAATCCCTGGGTTATGTGTATGTGTTAGTGATGAACTAACTAATTTTTGTTTCTATATCCATACTGCTCACAACACACGACAACTGCATGAAGTAACTTCAATGTGTAGGTGCGCCACTCGCCCATTGTTCTAGGGGAACGGAAGTTAAGTCTTGGCTTAAAAAAAGGCAGAAGCTTCGCTTCTGTTGCCGCCTTTCGGCTCGTTGTCGCTTGGGCAAATATTTGTGCAATTTGATTAAAATGCGAACGTCTCTTGTGTACTCAGCGCAGCGACACCGACAAAATTTTCCAATTTGTTCAGCTTATTATGCGGGCCGCGCTAATGAATATAAGCAAAGTAGTGAAAAAAGAAGAAATAATTTTTTATTTTTTTATTTTGCGTTATCAGCGGCAATCACAGACAAAAGAAGAGTCTGTCGCTCGCGCGTTGCCAACTGCTTTGAACTAAAAACAAATAAAATATGTTGCAAGCTTTGTGAGTGGAGGAGCCGCGCTGCCGGATTCAATATCCATAGTCGTATTACCCAAGTCTTACCGAATTTGCATTGTTTTCCGTTGTGGCAATTATCTAGTGCAACCTTGCGTTAAGTTTACCCATTCAGTTTGTAAACAACAACTAATCGTGTGTGTTGCTTCTTTCTGACATTGCTTTTTCAGTGCCGGCCCAACTGGAGTAGGAACCAAGCCAGGGACGCGACAACAGCGACACCGCCGCCATGAAGTTCGCCGAGCATCTGTCGGCGCACATAACGCCCGAGTGGCGCAAGCAGTACATCAACTATGAGGTGAGGTTTGTCACAGCGCACAACTCTCTTTTTGTATCTTTGTTACGCACTGAAGGAGACGTTTTCGACTCCCTAAGTATATATACTCTTGATCGGCATCAATAGCCGAGTCTCTCTATCCGATTGTCTGTTTCTATTTAAACTTTTCTCTCAGTTTGAGAGCTAACGTGACGAACAGTATATATGTTGGATGCGGGCGGTTCAGACCACTATAACATATAGCTGATATTGGAACAATCGCTCAACAATTATGTTTGTAATATACTAAGTATATCGAATAATCAGTGGAAATCAAGTGGTAAGGAAAACTTTTTTGTTTTTAAACATATCTCAACCGAACTCAGTTATTCTTAGATTCGTTCTAGTCTTTAGATTATCACTAAATTTGATGAAAATCTGATCATTATAAGGTTGAGATTTCTTGAAAAATAATAAAAATATTCCTTACGACGATCCTTATAAACTATGGGTATACAACAACATGTGTACCAAGTTTGGTTGCACTAAAAACGACGTTCATACGGACAGACTGACATTTTGCAAACCCAATATACTCTTTTTCCCTGCGGGAACAGAGTATTAACATAAGTTCTTATAGCTGTCAGGATCAATCCAATGAAAAATTAGTTTCAACATGAAAATTTTTAATTTTCTTTTCCAGATATCTCAAGCAAATACAGCAATTGCAAGTTTTTCAAGATTGGATCCCTATATCATATAGCTGTCATAGCATCAATCAGTCAAAGATTCAAGATTTTGTATGAAAAACATTGCTGCTAGGGTATAAATATATCTTCGACCAAGCTTCTTTCTTCTTTTACTTGCTTTCTTAATTTTTTTTTTTTTTCATAAATCGCAATTTTTTATAAATACTGATATGAACGCTGTAAAAAGTATATCTTTTCGAAAGTTTTGCGTGAATGGACATACATCTTATCACTAGGCTATGGCACTATCACTTAAGAAAACCACAAGTGTGCGGGATTACAGATACCCTGTACTCAAAGCTGTAGTATCGCCCTCACAAACATACACAAGCGTATAGTACAGACTTGTTTCGTGAAGATTAACTCATTTATGGTTAATTTTACAAATTTGATTGTCTAATATGAATTTAACGAGCACAAGCTGCCTGGTCGTTTGACTTGTATTTTTCTCAAAATCTTAATGCGATGTTTATTACACGCGGTTATAAGCGCTTCCAAAGTTCGATTACCTGGTAGAAAGGGCTGCTGAAAGGGTAGTCTACGTATCGCTTATACAAATCTAATAATCTCTGTCTTGCAGGAAATGAAGGCCATGCTTTATTTGGCGGTGGAGGAGGCGCCCTCGGTGGACAGCGTGGAGGATGAGGTGCTGAAGCGTCATTTTGCCAACTTCGATGAGAACTTCTTTCACTACTGCGACAAGGAGCTGAAAAAGATCAATACATTCTACTCCGAAAAGCTGGCAGAGGCAACACGCAAATTTGCCACATTGAATGCGGAGCTTAAGTCAAGCATCGAGGAGTCCGAACGCAGCGCAAAGAAGTCCAAGGGCCAGAAACGACATGCAGCATTGCCTGATCGTAAGGCCCGCGAATTGAAACTGGCCTTCAGTGAGTTCTATCTGAGTCTCATACTCTTGCAGAACTATCAGAATCTGAATCATACGGGTTTTCGCAAAATACTCAAAAAGCACGATAAGGTAAGATAATTCAAATAGTTTCAATTATGATTTCAATAATTATTGTATTTTCAATCATAATATCAGTAATAATTGTATTTGATTAACTTATTTTACAAATTGCAGCTGCTGCGCGTGGACACTGGAGCCAAGTGGCGTCAGGAGTATGTTGAGGCCTCGCATTTCTATATCAACAAAGATATTGATAACATAATCAATGAAACCGAATCGACCGTCACCGGTGAACTGGAGGGTGGCGATCGGCAGCGGGCCATGAAGCGACTGCGTGTGCCGCCTCTGGGCGAGCAGCAGAGCCCCTGGACGACCTTCAAAGTGGGCCTCTTCTCCGGCAGTTTCATTGTGCTGGGAATTGTTGTGGTGCTGTCGGCAATATTCCACGATATAAGTGGAGAGAATCTGAAGGTCACGTTTCGATTGTATCGCGGTCCATTGTTGATTATAGAGTTCATATTTCTAATTGGGGTTAACATATATGGCTGGCGATCGTCTGGCGTCAATCATGTGCTAATCTTTGAGCTGGATCCGCGTAATCATTTGTCGGAGCAGCATCTTATGGAGCTGGCGGCTATTTTCGGCGTCGTTTGGACACTGAGCATGCTGAGCTTCCTGTACAGCACCAGCCTGAGCATACCAGCGTTCATAAATCCATTAACGCTTACACTCATCATGGTGCTCTTTCTGGCCAATCCATTTCATGTGCTGCATCATGACGCAAGATTCTGGCTGCTGCGCATCACTGGACGCTGCTTGGCGGCGCCTTTCTTTCATGTGGGCTTTGCCGATTTCTGGCTGGGCGATCAATTGAATTCACTCGCGACGGCCATATTGGACTTTGAGTATTTAATATGCTTCTACTTTACCAATGGCAACTGGTCACAGGCCATAGATGCCTCCATATGCATGGAAAAGGATTTTATAGTGCGCCCTATAGTCAATTGCCTGCCCGCCTGGTTTCGTTTTGCCCAGTGCCTGCGTCGATATCGGGACTCGCGTGAGGCCTTTCCGCATCTGGTCAATGCGGGCAAATACTCCACAACATTTCTGGTTGTCATCTTTGCCACGCTCAAGAGTTTCAACAGTCGTAAGTAAACACAAGGCATTCGCTGTCTCTCTCGCTCACCGATCTCTCTCTCTCTCTCCATTGCATGTCAGCTTACTATGCGAGCACCTTTGACAATCCCTACACCTGGCTATGGATAGTATCTTCTATAGTCTCATCCTGCTACTCGTACACCTGGGATATTAAAATGGATTGGGGTCTGTTTGATAAAAATGCGGGAGAGAATACATTCTTGCGGGAGGAGGTCGTCTACTCATCCACGGTACGTAACCAGCATTGAAAAGGTTTTACAAATCTTATTCTAAGTCAGTGCCTTCCTGTTAAAGCCTCAATTCATATAAGAATCCATACACTGACAAGTTCTTTATTCTTTATTTTGCAGGGCTTTTACTACTTTGCCATATTGGAAGATCTGGCGCTTCGTTTCATTTGGGCGCTGTCGTTCTATTTAACTGAAATGAAAATTGTCAGCGGCGATATAATGACCTCCATAACAGGCATTCTGGAAGTCTTTCGGTAAGTCAAATTGAGCATGTCTTAAAAACTTTATTTCTGATATATATTTACTATCTTATATTTAACAAAAGTCGGTTCGTTTGGAACTTTTTCCGTTTGGAGAACGAGCATCTTAACAATTGCGGCAAATTTCGAGCCGTGCGAGATATCTCAATTGCGCCGCTGGACTCATCAGATCAGACGCTCATTCTGCGCATGATGGATGAATCGGATGGTGTGATCAATCGATATACGAAAACAAACCGACCCAAGCCAAAGAAGATCAAGGATCCAGAGAAGCGCAGCCTGCTGCATCCGCGTGGCTCGCTGCAGGATCTAAGCATTGATATTGACGGCAGTAAAAAGCTTTAAAGTCCTACCTTTTAACTTTGGCCCTCTCTCATGAGCTTTCTAACGAACGATTTTTGGAGCGCGTATATATTTTTTTGGCATTATTTTTATTAATATTATTATTTTTGTTTGTTTGTAGTTAATGTTAACAGCTAGTTGCTAAGTACTTAAAAGCAAATTCATATGCCACCCAAATTCCAACAATAATTAGTCCTTAAGCTTAATTAACTAAACTCGCATTCCATTTACGCATCTAACAAAAGGACCAATGCCCCAGCAGCCACCCTTTACTATACCATACTATTAATCCAAGCACCCAACAAATACACATAATAATTAATGCGGCAGTATTACTTAGAAACGCGAACAATACCCGATAAAACCCTAGACAAGACATACATACGAGTATACTATATACATACATACATATAATCCAACCGAAACATTGGCACTCACCTATAGCAAAACATTCCTTTATAAAAAACAACTTGAATTAAGCGTTAGTCAATTAGGTAAATTGCCTTCAATTTATTGTTAACAATGTTAAAGGATATACAAAAATGTCCTGTTTGATTGTGAGCAAGCGTCAATTATGTACAATTGTACTAAGCATATTATAGATGTGTGCTTTTTAGTTCAATTTCTTTATCATTTCAACATTATTTAATCATGTTCTGAATTCCAATTTCAATTGATTTTCTGTACTTGTTTTGGAGCATGCTTAAATGAATTGTACCTTAGCTAGAGTTGTAGAGAAAATGGAATTAGGAACATGTGTGTTACTTTTATTTGGAGCAATGAAATTAGATTATGTATATTTAAAATAGACTTCAGACGTGCAACGTTGTATAATGTTTAGAAAGCGGCCTTGTTATATTTTAAGAGCTACATGTTGTATTATCCCTTGTCGTTTGTTTATTGAACCAATTAAATGTTGTACATACAGCTCATACAATTTAACTAAATATATATATATTTATATATATTATAACTCGTACAGAACTGAACTATGGACTTATAAAGAGCAAGTTTAGGCTGGGCTCCTTCTTCTCCGCCTAAGTAGTTCACAACTCTAGCGCATACTTACGAACCGTTATAAATAACAATAGCATACATATTAAATATATATACGATAAATTGTATTATTGAGTACACCCGAAAGATAATTGAAACAAATTGTACGAAATAAAGACGCCTAGTTATAAGCAGCATATATAACATTGAGTGTTTTATTATTGCACATAGTATACCAAAATAGAAAATAATAAGTTAACTAGCACACATTCTCCAGTACAGCACAGACGAGGGCAGTACCACGCATTATCCAAAACTCTGGATCATTTTTACTGCGCAATAGTATGGACAGCACAAAGTTGGTCGAGTGTCCTGTGGTGGAGAGTACGCCGGAACGTTGTTGGGTCTTATAGAGCGGCGCCTCGTAGCGCACAACATTTGTGATCTCCAAGCAGGGCATAAACCTTATAACGGGCATACGTACAAACAGCTCACCAAACTTGGCATCGCAGAGACCGCCCCTGGATATATCCCAACGAGCGGCCTCGACGAAAATGCCATGCACATTGATTAGGGCATCGGTGCACTCCTCCAGATTGCCATAAAGCCTGGCATCCTGCCAAATATATAAACAATTAATAACAAGAAACAACGGATAACTTCGGTGTGCCGAAGATGATATAGTATACCCTTGCAGCAATGTATTTCTGACCGATATTTCCTATGGCAGCGATTAAAATATTAGATTACAAATTGTACTTTCATCAATACCTTGTGTAAGAGATATTAAAAATTAAATTTAGAGATTTTAATTTTCGTCCATTTTCAATTTTTTTGTGAATATGAATAAAATTGAAATTGATTGATTGAATAGACGATCAAAAAAGTTTTTCATATAACTCAATTTTCGACTGATCATTCCTATGCTATATATGATACAGTAAAACTATATAGAGCCACCGATTGGGTTAGTTTAGTCATAAGCAAGAAAGCTTTTCATGCAGAAACATAGTCGGTCGAACACTATGTTGCTCCTATGTTATTGTGCTCCGTTCCGGCCGGTTTCAACATGCATATGTATATATGTACTGTGCCAAATTTCATCGATAGTTTGAAAACTGAGAGACTAGTTTGCACAGAGATAGACAAACGGAAAGATGAACAGACAGACATCGCTATATCAACTCGGCTATTGGTGCTGATCAAGGATATAAAGTAAAGTATATACAAGGTCGGTAACGCCTTTCAATGCGTTGGATACTTCGTGACAAAATTAGAATACCCTCCGCAAGGTTATATCGATCTAAAGCTTAAAAAAAACAATCAATCGGTTAGAACACGCACATTGCCATCGGCATTGTGTATCTCGAAGAAATCCTGCTGCATCAGATCCATTTCGATGACCTGAAAATCAATTTTGAGCGAATCGATGGGCAGGACACGACGGCGAGCATACGTCTGCAGTATGCCGGTGAGGAAGGATTGCGGAAAGAAGAAGCCACTGATCCAATATGAGCGTGGTGCTCCATTCTCTGCCCAATGTTGTATGAAATCGATGCGACGCTGAAAGTCCACAATATAATTGGGCAGTGGCTTGATGGAGAGAAAGCTGCGCTTGGCCCACATGGCGGGCACTTGATTGGCGAGCAGCCCTCGGAATACCAATTCCAGATCCTCGGACATTACCACCAGACCTTTAATGGCCTTGGCCAGATTTGCAAGGCTGTCATGGATTATGCTTAGCGCGATGTTAAAGCGATCGATCTCCTGCACCAACACAGTGGTCAGTGAAGGCATCTGACCCTTGCTGTCCATCTGGAAAGAGCAGAAGAAATTGTGAACTCAGGAAGCGTGATTGCGTGTGAGTGTGGGCTTGGGTTTGATTATACAACATACCACCGTGAGAGTATCGTGTATGGGCTCACGCTGTATCTTGTTGGTGAGCACCTTCTGTATGCGCCCAATAATCTGCTCACAGATCTCATTCTCCAAAGCCTGTCCCTCGTCGGCAGCCGAGCGCGGCTGGCCCAGGAGCAGTGTACTTATAAAGAATTCAGTTTCCTTGGTTTGGAACACAATATTGGCATTCTGGTTCATGCCAAAGATCTCCGGATCTTCAAGCACTGGAAAGCCTTGAACGAATGTTGCATATTCCTTGAGTGTTTTGCCCTGCGGATCCCGATAATAGCTATCACCACGACAATACTTATAGCCAGGCTCAATAATACGCTCCGATGAGAATATGGTTAGTACAGTGCGCAAACAGCGTAGATCCCAGTAGTCCGTAACGCGACCGCCCCAGGTGATCTCACCATTAATGTAGAGTATGGCCTCCCAGGGTATATCATCCAGGACCTCCCGATTGATAAAGAAGTCCAACGTTTTCAGGCCGCACTCGCGATCGCTCTCATTGAACTCGTAGGTAATGTTCCAGCCAAGTGGACCAAACTTTCTCCGCTCCAGCAGCACCGCATGGAACATGCATAGCCCAAAGACTATGGCGCGCCATTTGCCATTCTGTATATGGTGCTCAAAGAACTCCGTTTTTAAATCGCCCAAGGCGCCAATGACATTTGCCTTGATGCCCTTGGGTGGCTCGTTGGTAATCTTCACCGAATTCTGCAGCACACTGATGGGGAATGCTTGGGTTGGCATGGAGGAGAGATACAATCGGAAGTCGGCATGGGCTTTGGTTATGCCTAGGGTCAGATTGCGCACTATTGTTTCCAGTACGCGCATCCAGGAGGTCGCCAAGTGACAGTTCTGTAAAAAGACCCAGTGACCCATGCGTAAACTCTTATCGATTAAGCTCTCGGCCAAAGGTCCTTGTCCCTGACCCAGAGATATGGAGTAATATTTATCCGTAAACTTCATTTCATTGGTAAACTTAAGGAAACCCGACATCGGATCCGAACCGGTAGACAGCACAAAGATCAGCGGTGTCACAGCCGAAGTGTCCAGATAGCTGTAGAGGCAATTTATAATATACATTAATAGTTGCAGTCTAGGATAGACACGGGATCGGGAGGGTGATCTATCCCGATCCCATCTATAGTCCATAACTGTACTTACACTGCGCCCAGCTGTGTGCCTGAGGCGGATGTCTCTGTAAAGTACTTGCCCACGGTTCCATGGAGGTAGCTAACGACATTGAGGAGGAAACGTGGCTTCCGGAAGGTGGCCACAAACATAAGCTTATGGAAGATGCGCAAACGTTTGTTCCATTTATCGGTGGGTTCAGCCTTGGTGCGGGCAAAGTCAAAAACTTCCTTATTGTCCTGCAGCTGCAGGAAGAACGGCTTATCGATCTCATTGGTAAAGTTGGCAAACATATCCTTAAAGTGATCTTCCAAAAATAGGGCAGCCTCCCATTCCATTTGACTTAGCTTTGTGTTTGTGGGTTGATTCTTAGCACGCGGAGTTCCCACAGAGCCGCGGGTGAGAAATCCGAATTCGTCTTCAGAGACGCGACCCTCCTGACGTTCAACAGAAAGTGCTAAGAGGAAGCTAAAGATGAGCTTGTGATTCTCAAAGAGACCACGCGATATATTGTCATAGATGGCTCTCAGCTCATCGACCATCAGTGTGGAGATGCGCAGCTCTACAGCCATGGCAGGATGATCGAGACGCAGCACATTACAAAAGACCTGAGTGAAATATTTCAGACTGTACTGATACATGGGATCGATTTCGGCCAGGCCGGCAACCACAAAGTATAGAATGGCACCACGGGAGGCCAGGATACGATAGCGTTCTCGCGAGGCTGTAATGACCTTTTCCGTTTCCTCCGTATCAATTAGACGTGCGGCAATGATCAAGGATGTTTCCTAAAGGAAGTTAATCGAGTTAGCATCAAGATCCGTCCCTGATTTCACTGCTCAAGGGCCTACCTTGGCATCGTTTAGGGTCTCCACGAGCTCCTCGTCGTCCAATATGTTGCCTTCAGAGTTGAAAAGCAGCTTGAGCACCTTATCCTCCAAGGATAACAACTGCTGCTTATCCGCGTTTATCTTGACCACTAGATCATTGCGTTGCGCCTCCATGGCGGGCAGCTCAATGGCCACAATATCGCTGTGGGCATGGAAGTACTGAGTGATCTGTGATTGGAAATTAGTGCCTACTTACGCCAGCAGCTGATCCTCCAGGCCGCTTTCGGTGACCAGAAAGTTGACCAGTGTCACATTGATGCACACTTCGGGCAAATAATGCGGATTGGGCAGCTTGGTGGTCATATAAAGTTTGAAATTGGCGTCGTAATCAATAACCTGATCGCCGAGCTTTAGATAGACACGTCCCTCAAACTTGTACGTCTCGCGCTGAAGTATGGGACGAAGGGAGGGATCAATGGTTTCGTCGAGCTCCTCCAGCAACACGGGATAACCCTGCCGAACGCTATTTTCCAGCACGCGCATCATGTGGCCATCTGTCATTTTGATCACCTGCAGATTGTTGGCCTTTTCCATGTTTCGTATCCAGCGATTAGCCTGCTCCTGCGGATCAATCATGAGTGCCCAGCGTAGTGCACGCGTTGCATAGATGCCATTCTCAATTGAAATATTATCCTTGGGCAGACCATCTACATTCCACTGTCGCATCTCGTACGCATCACCCAGCACCTTAAGCAAGTTGAATTCCCCACTTGAGGGTATGCTATGCTCATGGCACTTGTTCACAAACAGTTTGCCCATTTCACGACGATATTCATTGGAGAAGGCGCCCAAGTAGGCGACGCAGGCGGCTGCCACCAGGACATCGCCCGGCACACAGGCAAGATCAGCGGTTAAGGACTTGACCGTTTCACGCCAGCGCACCTGCTCATCTGCCAGGGCGGAGGTGAGACGACCGGCACGATTGATGCGGCCATAGGTGAGATCAACATTGTCCTGTATGACCTGGAACTCACGCTGCTTTTCCTCCAGGCTATCGCGCAGGGATTGTATTTTTGCCTCGACAGCTGCCAGCTCCTTTTGCTTCTGGCGTAGCACCTTCATCACATCCTTGAGCTCAGCCTCGGCGGCTTCTTTGCGCTTGATCTTTGGCTCGACTACCTTGTAGACCTTGGAGAACTTGTCCATAGCTATAACCCACATGCTAACGGACTTGGCCACTTTAGAAACCTTCTCGAATTTCTGTTGATTGATTTAGAAAGCCTTGTTGAGTAAACAAACCGTATTTGAAACTGAACTGAAGTACTACTTACAGCGGGCACAAAGTCCTTATGATCGATGTACTTCTTGATTTTCTTCAGGACATCGTCTTTCATGTGTTCCTTGTCGTACTCGAAGAGTCGCTTGATAAAGTTGATGTCAGCCATAATAGCCTTGGCTGAAGCCCAGGTGGGTCTTAAGAGCACAATTATCATAAACTAGTCTCAAAAAGGTTTCTATCTGATCTAATACTTACTTGGCACCCAGCAGAATGCAAACGGCTTCCATGCAGAACTGAACGAGGGCTGGGGGTGTGGTAAAGGACTTGAGCTCATTGATATCAGCTTTGGTTAAGCCCTTGAGAGCATCCTCGGATTCGCGAAGTGCCGGCATGGCAATCTCCAGATCTTTGCTAGCATCTTCGGATATGGCCTGTGCAATGCCAGCTTTCTCCTTGGCATTGGCCTCGTCTTCCATGACACCCTGCTTGACAGCGTCCGCCTGTTTCGTTTCCTTTGTCAGATTATCCACCAGAGACTTCATCATTGCTGACTTCTCATCCAGCTGGGGCACCATCACCTCTAGCTCCTTTTGCATGACTGCAATCTACGAGTGGCCAAGAAAATGAGGCAACAATTGGAGTCCCTGTTAGGATTTGTACTTACCACTTCGTTGGTCTCCAGTAACTTGTTCAAGCCGCTAGCAATACGCTTGCGTTTGGCTATAATCTCTTGGGTCTTGACCTTAAGCAGACTTTGGTAGAGCTTCAGTAGCTCCAGGTAACTGCTGGGCGTTGTATAGTAATGTCTCTTCATCTCCTTGTAGTAACGCACAGATGCATCCTCGACGGTCTAAGGGAGGATTTAAATAATTGCAGATTGAGTTAGGATGATAATTCAATTGTAGATTGAACGAGGATGGGAATCCCACCTTGTGCATAAAGACAGTGGTGCTGGCCAGGGCAATGCGATCTTCCATTTTTGGGGATATCTTGGTCAGCAGTCCTAAGGCCACCGAATACAGAGCTTCTGTTGGCCAGCTGGTAAACCAATCAATGGTTGTGCAATTGACCAGTGAGGGGAACATTCTGCAGCGTCTACGAAAAGCATCGCCCACCGGGCTCATCGACATGACCACATGTAGATTATTTCTGACTCGATTAATAAAGAATTTGTATATCTCTTCGCGTTGACAACTCTGTGAGAATATTAGCATATGAGACAATGTAAAGTTGCAAAAAATCATTAAAATACCACCTCATCTTTTTTGCTAGCATTGCATGCATCCCGGGCATCCAAAATGACCTTCTCATACTCATCACCCTCGAAGAGATTGGGCACCTCGCCGGAGTTAAGAATGTTGTTAATATCCTCCAGAAATTCCTCCTCCACAATCTGGCTGTCGATCAGCAGGAATGTAACGGGTTGGTTATCAATCTGTAAAAGCAAAGATCTATTACATATCCCTGATTGCTAGCTTACTTTTGACCTACCCCACCGATCCGATAGAGCACGCGCAGATCCTCGTGGAATGAATTTAGATCATAGTTTCGTCTCATTTCAATTTGCCAGCAGTTGTACTCATTGACATGGGATGCCAGCTTAGTGAGGGACTGTTTACCCATACCGGCAACACCCACCAGAAGGCCATTACCACGATCGCTGCGCAATAGTCGAGCAAGGCGCACCGTATGCTCCATGGCATCCTGGAACAGTATCAATTTCATGCCCTTGCCCACGGAAATGGAATTATAATCGATAATATAATCATTGAGCACGCTCTCCAGTTTTCCATGATCCTTGATCTCATCGTAGACACGCTCGTTCTTTGGCTTACCAAAGATCATAAAGTCACCAAAGAGTATTTCCGGCTCAGAGGGAGAAACGACCTCCCGAGAGAAATGTAACTTGCACACATCATTCATGAGAGTCTTAAATAGTGCCTTATCCTCCAAGTTTATAAGACGATCATGAAAGACACGTGTCGTCTCATGGTAAAAGAGTCGCAGTATTTGATTTTCCAAATTATAGTACATATTGTTTGCCTGCAGTATGCCCTGTATACACTTGGATAGATCTCGGAGATTGAATATATAGTGGGATCGATCTGGTGTGGGGAGCATTACGTTCGCCACACGCATATAGACATCAACACAGGCGTGCACCATCGACTCGGATAGCGCACGTATAGCAGACGAGAAGGTTTGCAGAAAGCCCCTTAGAATGCCATTGAAGATTTGCGTTAGGGTTTCCTCATTTGGTTTGGGTAGCGAGAACAGTGCAAAGTGACGCACAAAGCGTGGCGTAAGGGGATTTCTTCCACCCCCAGGTGGGGCACAGGCACAGCCCAACACAACATCCAGTATATCCTTCCAAAAGAGCTTCTCGCGATCATAAAAGCCCTTAAAGTCAAGGAACTGTCTGTAATTGAGAAAATAATATATTGTATTGCATTGTAAACGAGTAAAATGGTATAGTCGAGAGTGCTTGACTAGGATATACCCTGTTCCCAGCACTGCACATTCATTCACACTATGAAAAATTACTCCTTGAATAGCTTTTGTGCTTATTATTCGATCGTAATGAAATATATAGGATAATATATATATTGCCGAAAGTGAAAATAGCAAAAGGTGGTATCTGAGATCGATGTGTTCCTCCAGAGGAATAGAGGGACATGGCGAGATCTACTGACCCATTGATGCATCTTAAGAATGCATGTAGTATATATACTACTGTCTTATTCCTTCTGTCTTTTGCTGGGAACAGGACAAAACAAAATGCTACAAATCCTAGTTATTCAAACCTGAGCAACTCGATGGCCGCCTGGCTGCCATAGGTATCCAATTTAGGCATGTTTACATCATCAATGAATATAATAACGGTCTTGCCTACGGGAGCACCTAGTTGAGTTCGTTTGCGCTTCTCAAGTGGTCCTTCGATCATCTCCTGGGTGCGATTGCTGCTTGTTTGGGCCGAGAAGTTGAGAACGACGGGTATTACTTTGCCCTCGGCTAGTCGCTTCATGCAACTAATAGCCAGGACAGTCTTGCCCACGCCCGTCTCTCCGGTGAACATGACCGGATAGTCTCGCTTGAATAATATATCTGCCACATACCTAGAGAAAGTGTCAAGCTGGTAAGAGTTTTTGAAAGGATTGAGTCTTCGATTACCCGTATTTGGTGGTATCCACTGTGGGCACTTGCATATCATAGTAAGAGATTTCGGAGCTGAAGGTAAACTTGGCCATTATATCATTCCAGTTGCCCCAGTCGTTAGTTTCCAGGTTAACGCGATAATTCCACATGGAACGCGTTGGCATGCTATTGGGAAAATTAATATTGTTTATTAGTTTGATGTCGCAAGGGAAAACAATCAAAGGCACTATTGATAATATGGAATATATATATTTTTTTACACGCTATCGAAGCTTCTTACACTATTGGTACTATCGAAAAAGCAGAGTTATAACAAATAAATCTATCTATGGACTGGCTTAGTCTCTTATCTGAATTTGCCAATTGGCAAATTCATTTATCGAGACTATTGATAGTATCGACCATACAATCTACAGTTATCGAAACTATCAAGTGGTGGCACGATTGATGGCTTCAATTCGGTGAGTTGCGTGGTTAGTTAGTTACTTACTCCATGTTGGGATGTACGGCCATTGCCCTGCCCCAATAGTCCTCAAAGGACTCCTTCTCGGCATCTTTCAAGTTGGATGCAAGCGCCCAAAGCACACACCATGTAAAGATCTTTGTTATCAAATTCTTAGCCGGCTCATCAGCCAGCGCACCCCACCGCACGGCCTCCAGCTGCGATGAGATGAGGGAGCAGCAGAGGCGTACCTTGGAGCCAAGCACCTGATGTATGGTATAGGCAGCTCGTTTTCGTTCAATTTTCAGCGCCTTTTCGAAGTAACCGATGAACAGTTGATAGAGAAACTCAGACAGGGCGGGTGTTAGCTTTTTGGCCATGTCTATTTCGCGCCAGGTATCAATGAGTGGTAGCCAACCGAGATCGCCTGGGTCAACGTAGACCATGCCACAGCGGGAGACTGTTGCTGGGGATGCCTGCAACAGATCCTGCACCTCGAAGAGCATGTGTATCCAGGCGGTCAGCTTGATACGCTCTGAGTTGGCCAGACAAAGCATTTTATTATCATCGAGCACAGTATTTAAGTTTTCAATCCATACAGCGTCCACGGGACCATCGCACATAATCCATTGATGAATTTCATCTGGGGAAATGCAATGCTAGAATTTACGATAATGATTATTTTGATCCCTGACATACCCTCCACAAGGGTTGCGGTGCGCACGGCAAGACCAAGCAGACCATCCTGCCACTCCAAGGTTTTAGTATCCACATAGCCATAGAGTTCGTTCATGGAAACCGCCTTGGGATTCATTGTCTGTATGACCACCGGCCGGAAGTTTGGATCCTGCACTTCCCTCTCGAATAAATGGGCCAGTGCAAACTCCAATGCATGTAGCACCACCGACTTGCCACCACCAGTGGGACCCACAGTCATGACGCCCCAGCGGACGCACATTGTTTCGTAGAGCTGCAGGCACTTGCGTATGGTGGTGGGTACCGGCTGTAAACTCTTCTGCCGTAGCCCAATCCGTAAACTCTCCTCCAAATGTGGATGCTGTGAGTCAGGCAGCTCCACGCCCGGAAACAGATCGCTGAGTATACCACGAAATAGTATGGCATCGTCAGCCAAAAACTTGGGTATGTTGGAGTCGCGCAATGCCGCAATCAGTGTGATATCCTCCCGCTGCTTCGGCGATGCACGCTTGAGGGCACCCGCCATGACCAGGACAGATTTGACGGCTCGCATGCCAAAATCATAATGATTCTGCTGGCTAAGCTGCTGGCTGCAAAGCTGGTACATCTGCACCATCTTGCGTGCCAGAATTTTGGGATCCTCAAAGCCCTCCGAGTACAGGATGACCTCGGAAATTAAAGCATAGTCCGGCACCATCATGGATATTGGACGGAAGAGCGCCTTTAGATTGTCGGGTAGCTCCGTGCGGCCAGCATAACCCGGATTCATGGTAATAAAGACGCAGCAGGAATGATTTATCTTAATTTCGCGACCCTCGAACATAAACCTAGGGGCATAGAATAAGCCTGAGGTGTTTGATTGGGTTATTATAATCCTTACCGTTTAACCCTCATGGCCTTGGCTGTGCGTATGGTGATCAACTGCTGAGCAATCACAGACAACACTTCAATATCAATTCGATTGAACTCATCAAAACAGCACCAGGCGCCACACTGTGCCAAGCCAGAGAAGAAGCGACCCATCATCTTGTAGTCAAGACCATCGGAGCAATTGAACACAACGCACTGTTTGGCCAAGGCCTTGGCCAAATCCTTGGTGGTCTCCGTCTTGCCCGTACCAGCGGGTCCCGCGGGTGCTCCGCCCAAGTCCATCTGAAAAGCGCCCATCAAGCACAAGTAACATCGATCAGTCAGTGGGGTCAACACCAGCACACCACCTGCCCCAAGATACTCATAATAGTAGGGTATATTGGCGGCAGCCATGCGCGAGAAGACCGTTTCCGTTTCGATGGCCCAGTAGAAACGTAGCATCTTCAGCCAGTTAAAGTCAGACCTGGAATTAGTTACTCATAATTGAGCTCGGGACACGATATTTATTCCATACTCACGTATTGAAGACCGCCTTTTCGATGAGCATGTGCACCGAGTCCTTGGCATGCACATCGATGGTAATTAGAGCGCAAAGGACTCGTCTCAACAGGGAGGTAATACTCTTGCGTGTTAAGGCTGCCAGTGCGGTCAAGTCCTGAAGGCATTTGATCTCAAACTTAACCATTTTATCCATGGTGCTAATTGCAGTCTTTTCTTTGGCATCGAAGATGCGATGTATGTCGGCAGCCCATTGTACCTGGGAAACTGTTAAGACGACCTGATTGGGATGATCCTGGAACCATTCGTCACGCTCCTTGGCTGCATAGCACTGATAGCCAAAGCGCATGTAACGCTTCACGGACACAAACATTGCATCCTCCACTTTGCTAAGCCACTCCTCGACGGCACCACGTGCCTTGAGTCCTTTGCCAAACTGCAGTTTCTCGCCCTCAGGAGAAAGAAAAGCAATTATATCATTGGTGGGTATCATTTTGCCATCGCCTCCTTCCTTCTGTCCGAACTCCAGCCGGTAAATGGCATCAAAGCATTTACGTAGATGCGGCTGCACCGCCTGCGGTATGCGGGTCTGGGCCAGAATCTCGAGTAGCTCATCGTTGGACAGAAAGTAAAATCTAAGAGATAGGAATAAAGGTCAAAGGGTTGGCAGGAGGGACCTTGCCTGTTTCTAACCTGGGAAAGACTACACGCTTTACTTCCAGATAGGCCTCTAGACCGCGCGATATCAAATCGAGCAGTCGATTATTCTCCCTCAGCATGTCGTACACCTCCACGCTGGACATGGTGGGCAAGGCCAGGGCCACCTTTTTTGCCTGCCGTACAATCTCCTTAAAGTTTTTGTCCACCTGATTGAACATCTTGGCCTCGTTGGGCAATTGTCGCTGTATGTCTGCCGAGGCAAAGATTGCCTCCAAATAGATCCAGGCGCCCTGGCAATCCATCCAAGCCTCTGTAGTATACGTTTATTGCAGAGTACTTGATTTGATTTGCCGTCATTACTCACCAAAAGTTCTGCCAAATTGATCCAGGGCCGCAATCCACTCATCCACGCGTGACTTGATGGGCCCCACAAATTTGGATGCGGCTATCGTATTTATATTAACATTAGCATCATCTAGGATGGCCTGCAACTCTTCGGTGCCAGCCAGTATGAATACATCCTTTTGATCGTGATGGGAAACAATTGACAGTTCTGTCTCTTTCCACATGGTCTCAATGGCCTTAAGCATATTCTCGAGTTGCGTTTCGCCCGTTGCTTGGGATGAGATTTGCATCAAGGCCTCCGCATTGCTCTCATCATCGAATGCGTGCGCCTCCTCGTAGGTGTTAATCTTAATGTCCCTCTCCTGGAAGAACTTTCTGGCCAGCAGCTCCTCAATCTCTGACCAGTGCCGCTGTAAGTGTGTACTATTAGTGAAGGAGCTCTATACAATTCAATACCTATACCTACCGCACGCAGATTGGGATTACGTAGATATCCAATGACAGGCAGCTTCTCTTTGAACTCCTCGGCAGACTTTTGCAGTACCGGCACAATATCATTGGCAGGCAGATACTTTTGGAACTGCATGCAGTTCTTAATCGTCTTGAGATTTAGCTCAATCATATCTGCTACGACTAAATTATTGAAATCAGATGCCAGCCAGTTGGCAAGTGCCTCCTCCCAGTCCATCAAAGTCTTGTATAGATTTTGTCGCATGCGTATGTCATAGAATCCTGCATCCATTTCCTCATACATGGTCAAATCAATACGGAATTCCTTTTGGTAGCCAATCAATTCATCGGCTCTCTCGCGGCACGCAGTCATCCGGGCGAGCAGATCGTCTAGTTTCTCATTTACAGAGCTGCGTTGCGATTTGCTCTGTGGGGAGAAAGGTCCTTGGTGCAGGTTAACCTAGGCATGAACGGGGCCTGTACTTACGGTGAGCAACCACTCCTCAATAGCCTCGACGGCCACTTCGTGTATGTCTTCCTTGAGCGTGAATATGTCGTCCTGCATGACCTCGTCCAGCTGGTTGATAAAGTCCTGTCTTTTTTCAAGGATTTCAGCCAGTGTTTCCTTGGTGCGATTCAAATAATCCTCCGTATCCATGTAGTCCTCTTTGCGCTCATCATCAATCGGTATATTAAAGTCCTTTATGATTATCAACAAATCATGAATATAATCAATGATTAAAAACAGCTCATCCAGCTCATCATCACAATGGTCCAGAAAGCGTATGTGGGCGACCAGCTGTAATGTCGTTTGGGGTTCATAGCCGATGCGTCCATAGAAATCTTGAGCATCCTCGTATAGCCTTGTTGTCTCCTCCTCGGCCAGCTGGGGCAAATAAATGGCTAACACGCTTTGTAGGCGCTGGCAAACGGGCGTTACCGCATCTTTGAAGCCACCCTGCCCCAATTTTAATAGACCCAGAAATACATGATCTAGAATACCATCCAAAGCTCTCAGATTGTTACAGTAGCGATCGCAGTAGTTGCGCAACGCTGTTAGATCTATTGACACAGATATCGGGGGCTAGAAAGGGTAGATAGACATTCTACAAATTCTTACCCCGCTCGCTGCTTAGATCCTCGGGATCCGTGGTAGCGTCAATCTCGTAGTTCTCCCGTATTGACTGGAAGCGTTGGGTATAAAGACGCGCCATCTCATAGGCCGCATGCATCAGTACAAAAATATTCTTCCTGAAGGAGGATCAACGTAGATTTAGAAGAACTCAAGTGCTAACAATTTAGCTTACCGGTTAAAATTGAAAGTAACGTCTTGGCGCAAGAGAAAGGTCAAGTCGGGCGCACTTTGATACAGGCACTCCTCCTGACGTCCCATAATTGATGGCCTAAAAAAAGATATTTTTAGATAAGGGAATGGATTGGACTTCATATAACTTACGCCGTATACTGCGTAAATTCCGAATCTGTGGTAAAGGGCTGTATATCCAGTACGGTCTCCAGGATCAAACCCGTAATGCGCTGAAAGATCAACTTCATAACATCCTCCAGAGGCTCCACTTCAATGCGATCTGGCAACAGACGTAGATGAGCCAAAAAGAATGGATTCTGCGGTGCATTGGGGGGTCGTGTCTTCTCGACACGCGTATCCACGCGATCATGTCGCATTATTTCCGCTTCCGTTGGCCCCACCAGATAGTGCTCATGGAATGCATTATGCAGATCCGCATAGCTCTGTATGGTGACTCGATAGAGCGCCTGATACAGCATCATATCGCAGTAGGTGAGAAAGCTATCAATAATTATGATGAGATAGTTTAAGTTGGCAATAGAACAGGACAGATAAATATATCACCCACTTGGTGAGGGTCTTGCAAAAGGCTCGCTTGCGAGCTCGATCCATGAAGCTGTGGGCCTCTCGCATTTTCTTGACCGAAGGATAGTAATTGATCTCATCGTCTGGGTAAAATCCGCGTGCCATAATGGCGTCTGTGCAGGAGCGATCTACAACAGGAAAGAAACAAATGAACTAGAGAATGGATATGTCAGGCCTGTACCCAATTTCATTTACAGCGTAATTTAACAAAAGTGAATTTTGATTATATTCAAATTCATAATTCATAATTGCTTGCCAAAGTGAAAATAGGAACTGTAGGGTGATAAATGTGAGACTTACATAGAGCTCTGCCCACGAAGGTGCGAAATTCATGAAATAAATAGTTCAGCTGTTCGTAGATGCGCATGTGCATTTCCAAAAAGTAGAAGGGATGCCATTCCTCAATATTTTCAACATTGACAAAGCTGAGACGCTCCAGTACAACAATATCAGAGCGCATTCGAAGTATAGCCTTGGCCAGTTGAGGTATTACAATAAATAGATTGTTCTGCAGATGATTTCTAGCATAGTTGAGTTTGCGCCACTTGATGGTCTTCTCCCAGACCTTAAAGCCCTTCCACAGGCGAAATATGGAAAATGTGCGAATCTGTATAATGCTAAGGAACTGTTGAAACTCCTGCTGCCATTGATTGAGCGGAGTGAAAAAGTTCTCCGAGACACGCCAGTAGGTAACCCCATGCCGAGTGACCGTATAGTAGGGCTTATAGATATTCAAATTGGCAAACTCCACCTCACGCAGGCTGTATGGGGTAAAGAACTCGCTGTCCTTGGGCAGCATATAATCCAGATACACATAGCTGTCGTCCTTCGTATTGCGCATGCGTTCAATGATTAAATTCAAGTCGGGTATGAGGGAAGCGCCGGTCTTGATCTTCAGATTGCTATCAATGCTGAACTTGGTGGGACGATCCTTGATCCGCAAACCCTTTTGGCGGCTCCTACGTGCCTTGAGCTTGGATGAGCTTGGCGAGTGGTTGGGACTTATGCTACCACTTTCACGAGCCGATGCCGTTTGCATGCCGGAAACGGTGCTGAACCTCTCCATGGTATCATTGGCATTGTCGACCTTCTCATTTTCGGACGCACTTCGACCCTCAGTGGAGTCATGGCCGGAGTGCATCCTTAGACTGCTTGACTAGCGATTTCTGGTAGATCAATAAAACTATGATTTCGGTGTATGAGTCAACTATACTGTAAATACTTCACTTTGATCAACTCCGCCTGGCAACTGTTGATTTTGTTGCTTGCCTTTCCCAAGGTAACGTTACAAGGAGTCAAACACCTGGTGGGTGTCATGGTAGCTGCCAAGCTTTTGCAAAAGCTTATTCACATTCAGCTTTAAAGCTTGCTATTCTGATGACAAGGTTGGTAGTTTTTATTTAGGTTTATTTAAAGCTAAAGCTGAAACTGTCAATAATCTTTAAAGCATTTAAAACTGGGACTTTAAAGTAGTAGTTTCTTGGCCTATCATGAACTTATTTCCATGCGAATAGATTTTCTGGTCATTTGTGAAAAATAATAGTTTTTTAAAAATACTTCCGATGTAATTTAGTAGTAGTAGTAAATATTTAAAGTATAGAATTCTAAAACGTTTCTGTTTTGGGTAAATGGAAAATGTAAATTTATCAGTTACATTTGTGGTGCGTTCACGAGTATGTGGTAAGAGCACGCTAATCAGCTTAAAAATATTATAAAAATATCTTAAGCCAGTAAAGTAAAGTAAAATTCTGAAATATTTTACCATTCATCAATATACTGCCATGAATAACCTAAATATTTGAGATAAAACGAGCATACATAAAACAATATATTTCTTTATTTAACATAAACGCCTCTTCCATAATTTTCCTATTTGAATCATTAATCATTTGATCAATTTGATCGCGCTGTCTAGTGCTCAAAATTGTGTTAAAAAATAAATTCTTTTCGATCAATTAAAATAAAATTAAATGAAATGTATTTACAGGGAATCATTTGTATTTTCGTTTCATTAGATTTATTGTACTATTGCATATGCCGTTTATACTTGCGGCAAGGTTTTGCTCGTCACCTCCTCGACGGCCTGTACCTGGTCCTGTATTTCGCGTCTCTCCTGCTGCCGCACAAGCTCATAGTACAGGCCTCGCTTGGCCATCAGCTCATCATGCTTGCCCGTCTGAAATAAAGTATCAATGATTACAACAGAGATAACACAGCCGACTTCCACTTACCTCGACAACGCGTCCCTCATCCATGACGACTATCAGATCGGCATTGCGTATCGTGGATAGCCTGTGTGCAATGACCAACGTGGTTCGGTTCTGTACGGCAGTGTCTAGCGCTTTTTGCACCTCCGACTCGCTGGTGGCGTCCAGCGCACTTGTCGCCTCATCCAATATTAGAATTTTGGGATTCTTTACCAACGCCCGGGCAATGGCAATGCGTTGTCGCTGGCCGCCGCTTAGCTGCGTCCCACGTTCACCCACATGCGTGCTATAGCCATCGGGCAGGGCAGTGACAAAGTCGTGCGATTGCGCCAACTTGGAAGCATCGTGGACATCATCCTGAGTGGCATCCGGCTTGCCATAGCGCACATTCTCCAGTATGCTGGTGCCAAATAGCACCGGTTGCTGCTCAATGAAACCAAGCACATTGGCTCGCAGCCAATAGGGCGAAATGTCCGACAGTTTGTAGCCGTCCAGTTTGATGTTGCCTGAGGTAGGTTCATAGAAGCGTTCCAGGAGAGCTGCTATCGTTGACTTGCCTGAACCGCTGGCGCCCACTAGCGCCACCGTCTGGCCGGGTCGCAGCGTCAGGCAAAAGTCCTTCAGGACGATCTGTGAACAGGAGTCCATTAATTCAGGATAGAGTATGAGTGCCAGAAAAAGCTCACATGATCTGGTCGCATGGGATATGCAAAGGAGACGTTCTCGAAGCGTATTTCGCCGTGCAAACGCTCCTGCGGTATGATGTAGCCACGTAACAACTCCACTTTTGGCTGCATCGAGAGGAACTCAAAGACGCGACTGCCCGCAGTCATGCCACGTATCATGGTACCCAGCAGCACAGAGCCCTGAGCCAAGGACCGCTGTACGCCCTGCGAAGCGACCAGAAAAGCCATCAATGCACCCGGCGTCAAACTCTCCGTGGACATCAGATGGCCGCCCATAAAGAGCGTGGATAGCACAAGAGTGTTAAGGAAGAAGTTGGTAAGACCCTGAAATACGGCAATGCCATAGCCCAGATCCTGTGCCAGGCGTGCCGCCTCGTTCGTTTCATCCTCAAACAGCTGCATCTCGCGGTACTCGCACGCGCTGGAACGCACTGTGCGTATATTAGACAGCGCCTCCTCGCAGACGCCCGTGGCGCGTTCCGACTACCAATTGAGAAGGAGTTGTATATGTAGTTATAAGATTGCAAATACTCTACGCACCTGAGCCTGTGAGCTCTTGCTGAGCGAGCGTAACTTGCGTCCCAGATAGGACATGAACATGACCACGCAGGGAACGCTGGCCAGCGCAATGGCTGCCATGTGAGGCGATATCATGAAGAGCGAGATGCTGCCGCCGATCAACTGTGCAGCGCTGCGCAAACCATGGGCAAAAAACTGCTTGAATGAGGTCTTAAAATCCTGCACATCGGCAGTCAGACGATTTACCAATTCGCCAGTGCGATTCTCATCAAAGAATGAAATATCCTGCAGCACAATTTGCTTAAACAGATCCTGACGCATCTTGGCCGCCATTTGTTCACCAACCCGGCTCAGCAAATATATGTACATAAAGGTGAATCCCGACTGCAGCATGTACAGGCTAAGTAAATTACTGGCCGGCTTGCTGACATCCTTCACAAAGGAATTGTGTATGGGATCCATAACATACGTGTTTGCATAGCGCGCCAGTGTATTGACCAGATCCCCCAGCAGATTGGGTATACGTATATTGATGAATGCCACTATAAGCGCCGCCTGCAACAAATTGATGCAATCCATTCAATGTACAATTTTGGGCCAGCAGCTACTTACACAAATGGCGCCAATCAGCTCCCACGTATGCGGCTCCAGATACGACCAGAGCCGCTTCCAGTCAAAGTTTTGCTCATCCTGCTCCATCGTGTGCTGTATAACGCCCGTCAGACGATTGCTCTCGCAGTGGGCGACCAGCCCTGACCTTGACGCCCACCAGCCGCGAACAGCGACGCCCACACCGAGTGTGCCGCCGCCCCAAAGTAACGCCCGCGTCGTCTGCAGCGCTCGACTGACACTCTGCCCAGCTGCTGCTCTGGGGCGCATTATATGTTGGTGCTGTCGCATCAGCCTGCTGGCATTCTGCAGCCGTTGCCCCAACTGCGACCGTGGCAACTGTTGCAACAGGCTGCGGCTGCTCGTTCAAATTGAAACGTCCACAATCAAAAAGCGTTCGATGACATAATCGAAAACCGTATAAAGAAAAAAATAAAGGGCAACCTTTATCATTAGTCAACGCGCTCGAGGAAACCGTGCGCTCGCCGAGGCCATGTGTGGGCTTTGTGGGTGTTGAGGGGGCGCACTGGGGGCGTTGGGATTGCTTTACCTGTGCATATCACTGCGACCGCAGTTGGTTAGGAGTAGGCGCAGCATCTCTGGCTTCCGTTCGTCGCACTTAACTTACCAAATTAACAAGATACGCAAGCGCTAAAGCATTAAACTAGTTGTTGGTTAACCTTAACAATAATAATAACACACACTAACACTAATACTACCACACGCCTAGCGATGGCCGCGTGCCGATAGTTTGCTATCGGCAAGGCACGAGGCACGCGCGTTAACTAAAAATACCGTCAAAATATTAAATTACTGCATTTTACTATAAGCATTGCGCTTTACTGAAGTAAATCAATATAAAAAACTAAAGTAAATCAATATTAAAAGTCACGAAATATGCAACGCATGGAAGAGACAATCCGAACGCCACAATTTATATAAATATATTTGGTTTTAGTCACAATAATGATAGCCGGACCGTATTGATTAGTTTGTTTTTTTTTAATCAACGAAAATCAAGCACTTTAATTAACTTTGAGAATGCGGGAAATATACTAATATAGTCCCTTAAGGATAATAGTTTTATAAATAAATAAATAATAATTAATTTTGAGTTCTAATTTACATCTTAACCAATAATCATTATTTTTCTAGCAAAAAAAATAAAACTCAAGGAATAAGCGTAATTTTGTTGTTCAAAAATAATTATTAATTTTTAAAGTTTATCCAAAATTGATACAATTTAAAATGGTCGAAGTATCTATGAAGCACCTTCCTAACTATCCGACTGCTATAACTCTATAACCGCCCAAAAAATTTATTTTTATCATTTTATCTGTACAGACAATTTTGTATTTAATGCAACACAGTTGTTTCGTAACAAAATTAAGTAAGTTATATCAATCAGTGTCCATATCCGAACTATCATCGTCATCATCATCCTCGTTGCTGCTGCACTCTTCATCGGAGCTGCTGCTCTCGCTATCATCAATCCAATCATGGGCCTTCTGATTGCCAGCAATGACAACCTTCCACTGATCAAGTTTATGCAGATCCAAGGCGTATAAATCGTTTAGTGTATGCTGTTTCTCGTCCTCCTCATACAAGCCGCCAAACAAGTACAAATTACCCTTGCAGACACATAGAACTGGGTTCATACGCGGCGAGGGTACATCTGTGCGGCGTGTATTGGTAAACAAGCTGGGTATGGTGGATACATAGGGTGTGGAGGTTTGGCTGCCGCTGGGTCCAGCAACCGTGACAGTAAAAATGCCATCTGTGGTGGTGGTCACAGACTTGGCCGGCACATCAGCAACATTGTCACCCACTTCCATATCGCTGGACTTGTCATTATCCTTTTTGGAGCTGGTCTTGATCTTTGCAAGCACTTCCAGCAGACGCCACGTTTGGGACGTCAAATCAAAGGCGAGCAATTCATCACCAAACTGTCCCTGGACATTCTCATCATCCTCGTTGACATCCATGACACCACCAAAGCAGTAAGCTTTGCCATTCGGTGCCACTGTGCAGCCAACGCTGTTTCGCGGCTTTGGACGATAACCGCCAGCCTTGACAGTGCTCCACTTATACTTGTTGCCGTTACCATTCTCTAAAATGAACAGATTTTTATTACATATTAATGATTACTCAGGTTTCTACTTGGCTTAATGCTATTCGACATGTTCCTGTTTCCACTTTTGGCAGAATTTTGGCCAAGTCAATTTCCCTTAAGCTTTCCGGGTTTCATTAATGCCGTTGAGCTGGTGTATGGAATGCAAACTCAATAGCAAGTGAATCCAGTTCCAGATCAAAGGCAATTCAATGCATTTGAAGGACATTTACACAAAATTGCAAACGATTCGGAATGAAAAGTACTGGGAAATGGGAACAGGCCTGAATGTTTGTTTTTCTTACTGTCCAAGTCGAGTTGAAACATGTCTGTGTGCGTGATGCCACGGTCCAGGTCCTTCTTCATCGAAGTCCTTGAGTAGCCGCCCCAAATAAAGATTTTGCCATCCGGTGCAGCGGCAATGCAACATCCCGAACGCACAGCCGGCGCAATGGCGCCACCAATTTCAATTTTAAGCCACTCATACGATTCCAGGGAGAACACATGCACATCGTTATAGTAATGATAGGATTGATTATTATCGTGAAAGCCGCCAAATATGAAAATACGCTTCTTAGAAGCGACCATGCGATGTCCACTTCTGGCACTGGGACCATTGGGTGCGGCTATTTTCGACCATTGGCGTGTTTTTAGGCTCATCGTCCAAAGATCCTTATAATGATAGAATTGCAGCTGCGAAGGACTTGCATGCTCGCCACCAAACAACTGAAAATCAAGGCATATAAAGCATTCAATTAAAATCAATTAATATTGCCATCAATATTTAGTGGTATTCCAGTTAATGCTTTACTCAAAATCAGCTTTCATTGCTTTTTATACCCTAGCAGAGGGTATTCTAATTTTGTCTCGAAATATGTTATAGACTGAAGGAGACGTTTCCGACCCAACAAAGTATATATATTCTGAATCAGCATCAATAGCCGAGCGATGTCCGTCTGCTTCTATACAAACTAGTCTCTCAGTTGTAAAGCTATTGGAATAAAACTTGGCACAGACCCTTCTTTTTGTTGCAGGCAGCCGGATCAAACCACTATAACATATAGCTGCCATAGGAATGATCGGTCGACAACTATGCTTTTGTATGAAAATCAGATGAAAATTGAGTTTTGTATAAAAAACATTGCTGCTGGGGTATATAGCTTTGGCACGCCCAAGATAACCGTTCTTTCTTGCTTGGCATCACATTAATAAGAGACAAGAAAGGACGGCTATCTTCGGAGTGCCGAGGCTATATACCTAGCAGGAATTAAATTTTATACAAATACAAAACATAATTTTTGGAATCCCACTAACATCTAAAGTTTTTATTATTTACCCACAGTTGGCCGCCATCGCTGGCAACGGCGACCATTTGATGTCCGCTGCGTGGAGTTGGGCCTGAGGGTGAGCACAGCTGTTTCCATTCGTTGCGTGGTATATTATAGAAGAACAGATCATTATAAACGCAGATTTTGGCGCCATTGTACAGCTCGCCGCCAAACATAATTAATTCTTCCTTTTCGGGATGCGAGACCAATGTAAAATTGGAGCGCGGTGTTGGTGGTGGACATACTTCCTCGGTTATCGCTGCTATGCTTCCCGCTTGATCTTCCAGCTTCTTCACGATATCAGCTATATCGGCCTATGTATAAGTATGAAATTGTATACAAATGTGCAAAAACCGTGAAATCAACGTGCATTACCTCTCCAAGTTTTTCAAGCATTTTCTTTTGTTTGGCTGCCATTTTCTTGTCTGTTTTCATTGCAGTTTTCTCAGCACCCTTGCCCTTTTTCTTATTCTTGTCCTTTTTGCCCATTTTGATTAAATATTAAATATATTTTCAAGTTGTATTCAAAGATTGTCTGAAAGCACGTTTTAGTGACCATATAAGCAAAACAATACAATACTGCGATCGAATTCAAAACAAGGTGACAGTAGTTCTGGTATATAAATCGGTTTTTATCTGTTTGTCACTGGCAGTCACACTTATGTAAATACTGTAGAAAATACTTAAATACTGTACCGCTCAAATGGTAACAAAACTGTTAACTCAATGAGTAAAATAGCAGTGTGACCGGTTTTAAGATATTGTTAGCAGATGTTAACAAGCAGTCTCAGTGTATCGCTAACAGACTGGCAACGCTTGCAAAAAGTCGAGTTGGCATTTGTACTCGAAAAATTCCATTTAATTAAAAAAAATAACCCAACTGCTTAGAATTTACTATATACGTAAATGAATTATTAACGAATTGCAAGTACGCGTAATTGACCAACGATTTTGTGTAAGTCTTTGCTCCTAATAAATAAGAAATTAGGCCAAAGCAAGAAAAAATAGAAAGGCACAGGAGTGACACTTGTGTTTGTGTTGATGTGCGTGCAAGGAAGGGGGCACAGTGTATGTACATATGTATGTATGTGTGCATGTTGGCTGCGGCTGATGTTATTTTTAACAACATTTTGGACGGTGGTTATCAACTAATCAGCTGCTTTAAACCTAATTATGCGAAATTAGTAGTCTGCAAGCGTAAGCAACCCCCGGACACTTGCAGCTAATATATTTGAGCGGTTACAACCCTGTGTATGTGTGTGTGTGCGTATTATTTGTTTTTGCAGTTCGCCTGTGACACTGGTCGCTCTCTGGCTACGTCTCTCTCAATCCCGTTTCGCTCTTCTGCTCTCTTTCTAAAACCACTGCTCTAATTTGGCTGTTTTCACTTTTGACTTATCGTCTGACGTTGAAAGATATTCAAAAGTAACTACTTAATATATCTATTTATTAAATTAATAAAATGCAAGTGTAATTCATATACATTGCAAATGTGCTACACGCCAACAAAAAACATAAAAAGACAAAAACGAAAAAACCTGCTGTTAAGCAGCACAATAACAACAACAACATCCAGAGCGAAACGGTGGTAACAAAAACGTCGAAAAAGAGTGAGGGCAGTTAGCGGGGCTACGGGCGCACAGCAAACGTCCACGTAAACTTTTAGCTCAGCGTGATAATTGTTGTTGCTGCTGTCAATGTGATTGTTGGATTATACAAAAGTGTACACAATAATAAAGTAACAAAAAAAAGAGGCAGCGCATAGCAAATCGGCAAGTACTCAAGAGTTGACTTCATACTATATGAATATATATATATGTATGTATATTTTTTGTTTGCTTTTGTTGTCAAAATTCAAGCTAATTTGCAAATTTAAAAAGTAATTTGGCCTAAGACCAAAACATGTCTTGGCTAAAGCATCTTCCACATCGCCCGCATGCATATACAGCAGAATCAGAAGAACTGCAATATCTTCAAATTGGTCAGACCATAATCAAGCAGAATCCAGTATTTTACAGTATTCAGGTATTCTAAAGTTTAACTTTGTTCAAACCCGCAATGGATAAAGGCGAATTCAGCACAGCTGTCCAATGAATGCGGTCTGGCAACTCTGTCAAAGCCCACACAAAATAACTGTTAATAATTCTGCATTGCCAGCAAGTTCAAAAGAAATGGCAGCTCCAAATTAGGGACATAGGCAATATGCGATTTTACTTTAATTAACTGTTTTTTGACTTCTTTTGTTTTTTGCAGTTTGCACAGCTAACGCACTGCGACAAGATGTTGCACAATAATGCCAACTGGCTGCCAGCACCGCAGCAGCAGCAACAGCAGCAATTGCAACAACAACAGCAGCCACAGCAGCAGCAGCAACAATTGCAGCAACAACAATTGCAGCAGCAACAACACTTACAGCAACAGCACTACCAGCAGCAACAACAGCAACACTCTCTACAAGCTCCACCCGCAACGCTGCAGCAACAGCAACAGCCGCCGCAGCTTTATGCCAGTCAAATGTTTCAGCAGCAGCAGCAGCCCCCACAAGCGTGCCAACAATATTGGCCAGATGAGCAGCCGTCGCTTAACTACAACAACTACTTTGCAGGTAGAGTTGCGTTCTTTCGTTCAGAACAAGTTCAATTGAACGAGTCGGTTAAATGATCTTGTGAACTTATTCAACGATACATTTGTTCAGCCCTGAAGCCATTCAGTTGCTTATGAGAAAACAAGTATGAATGCTCTAGTCGAGTATACCCGACTACGAAGCTCTCATTTGATGGGTACAGGGAGTAAAAACATGTTTTGTATTTGAACACAGGCAATTTTTGAATCATTTTATTGCAAGTGATAATGGTTAATGTTTATATTAAAGGATAAAAAGATCGAGAAGAGGTTACAATTAGTTAATAAGTGCAAAATGAACAGACTGAATTTATGCATTAAATTAAACTAGAAATTCCAACTTTATATTTGCAGGCAACGCACAGCAGCCGTCGCAGCCACCGCAACCACTACTTTATGCAGCGCCAGCGCCAGCGGCAGCAGTAGATGCAGCAGCGATGGTATTAGCGCCTGAGCTGGCCACGCAGCAGTTTTATCAGGCAGCGCAGTCAACGGAGCCGCCGCCGCCACAGCTGGATGTATTTGAGAACAATAACAGCGGGAAGAATGATGGCTGGGGTGATTGGGGCGATTGGAATGACAATGCAAACAACAACAACAACAACAACAGTGGCAACATTCATAACATAAGCAGCAACAACAATAGCGAGCCACCGCCGCCGCCCAGCATTGTCGATGATGCTTTTAATGTTCAGGACCAAAGCAGCTGGCATGCCTTTGGCAACAGCAACAACACCAGCAGCAGCAACACTATTATTAACAACAACAACAACAACAACAACAGCAGCAGCAGCAGCAGTGAAAGCAAAGTGCTGGAACTGCCGCCGTTGCTGGCACCAGCCACTGAGCAACTGTCGCCCGTGCCAGAAACCGAACTGAACGCAATTGTGCCACCGCGTGCTTTCCAAAACCAGCCACCAATTGCCCCAGCGCCAGCAGCAGTAGCGCCAGTTTTGCCGCCACCTGTATTGGATAGCGCAGCTGTTAACGCAGCTAATCCCTTCAAGCGCGCTGGTGGACTCAGCAAGCGCGTTAATATACTGGCCACAGCGCCAGCAACAACTGTAGCAGCAGCAGCAACACCATTATTGCCAGCTGCCACGGTTGCTGGCGTAATGCCAGTGCAGTTGCTGCTGCCGGAACACAATACTGAGCTGCAGTATGAGAACCAGGAGGTGCTGCTGGCCGCGCCAAACGATGAGCGTGCGCAATATTTGCAAACGAGTCATCTATCCGAGCAGCCGGGGGAGGTCAACGAGGGCAACTGGGAGGCGGATGGCCTGTTGCCGCCACCGGGCCTGTCCCGCTTGGTGCTGGGCCAGCCGGAGCTGGCGGAGCAACAGCGTCTGGTTACCGGCACCGAGCAGCCGCCCAACAGCAGTGTGACTGCGTTGCACATGTCCGAGCGTCAGGCAGATGGCGAAGATACTTCCGAGGGCGAGCAGCCGACGCGCAGTGATCTCTATCAGCAGCAGCAGCAGCAGCAACAGTTGCAGCTGCAACAACAACAGCAGCAGCAGACGCCGCCGCGTCGCGTTGTCACGGGCGTAGAGACGCAAGCCACTGTGGTGCTATCCGGCGAGCAGCGTGAGGTGGTGCTCGATGGCGAGAATCTAGATGATCAGCGATCAACAGTGCAGCCAGTGTTGCTGCCACAACCGCCAACAGCGACACCTACGGTGGCAACAGCTGCTGCTCCAGTTGGTGTAGAACCGGAAACGGAAACAAATCAATCACATCACACTAGCAATGAGGAAATTGAAGCTACAACTCAGCTGCCGCTGCAGCAGCAACAACAGCAGCAACAACAACAACAACAACAACAGCAGCAGCAGCAACAGACGCCGCTGGTGGCGGAAAAGAAAAATGTACGGGCAAAGCCGCGTCCAGGCGCCTCACTCGACCTGGAATCGGAGGATGAGTCCGAGGATGACTGGCTGTTGAGTGACAGACATGAGCCGCTGCCACGTCGCCAGCCTGATGAGCGTAGCATGCGCAGCGCAGGACGACGTAACAACAACAGCAGCAGCAACAACAATAACTACGAAGGCGAAACGGAGGATTCGGTGCGTGCTGGAGCTGGAGCTGGTGCTGGTCACAACGAAAGCCACAGCAGCAGCAAATCAACGCGGGAATCCAAGCGTCGCAGTCGTGATAATGACACGCAGCGACGTCATGAGACCGAGCGCAGTGGACGCGACAGAGGCGAGCGTGAGCGGGAAAGGGAACGTGAGCGGGAACGGGAACGGGAACGTGAGCGAGAACGTGATCGCAACTGGTGGCGCCGCGAGGAGCAGCAGGAGCGTCGCACGCGCTACAGCAACAACAATAGCCATAGCAACTATGATGGCGAATCGGATGCAGCGGACCCGACAGCCGCCCAAGCATCAGCGGCCAGCGATGGCGGCGCCGGCGGTGGCGGCGGCGGACGCAGCAGCAAGACCGGCCGGCAAAGACGCAGTGGCGGCGCCGCTGCAGCTGATGAAGGTTACGAGGATTACGAATACCAGCTGCCGCCGCGTGGTGGCAGTCATTATCAGCCGCGTCGCGAAAAGCGCGAAACGCAGGACAAGCTGCGCGGCGGTCGACGCAGTCACGAGGGCGGCGACCGTACGCTGGAACGGCGTCGTCATCAAGCCACCGATGTGCAGCGTCATTGGGATGCGCGCGACTATGAGGAGTATCGTCGCAAGAGCTCACGCAACAGCGATCTGGAGAAGGAGCGCACCAATGGCGGCAGCGGCGCCGGCACCGGCGGTGGGGCCAGTAGCAGCGGTGGCAAGCGTCGCAACTACGATCAGTATGCAACGGCAGCGGCTGCCTATGATCCCTACGGCATGTACGAGCAAATGTCACGCAATCCGCACGCTTATGCGGACATGTATGCCAAGTTCTATGGCCAGATGATGTACTCAATGAAGGCGGCGGCAAACGCAGCTGCTGTTTCAACTGTGGTGCCACCACAGCTGCAAGCCGAGGCGCATACAGTGCCACACGCAGCTGCCACATATTTGGCAGCAAACGTTGGTGGCGTCGATGCCGCCCAGCTGATGGCCACCGGCGGCAATGAGGCAGCATTGCTTAGGGAACGCGAAAGGTAAGTGCCACGAAAATGTTGTAATCCAATTAGAAATTGACAGGCTCCAACTGTTGCCCTGCAGGCTGTGCGGCATTTTAGTTCGTTTAGGTTCTTAAGCTACCTCTGTAATAATTCCAAACTGTTTTCCCCATGATGCTCCCAAATGTTGTGCTCAATTATTGAAAATTCAATAGAATTATTGCAGTTTGCGTATAAACATTTAGAAATTGACCATTTCCGTAGCACATCCACATGTAATTTAAACCCAAGCTACATGGTTTGGAACTGAGAAGTTCTTATTACAAAAACTTCAGATCTACAGATGCTTATCACAAGCCTTTAACATTAAGATTGAATTGCAATGTTATTTACAGGCATAATTGCATAAATAGAATCACTTTGTCCCGTGTTTTCCTTGTTAGATTATATAAAATCAGCCCATTAGTTGCTTAAAACACATCTAAACAGAAAGTAATAGTTGTTAAACTGTTTTTCTCATCATGTTCCCCAATTTCGTGAATTGAACAAGCAGAAATTGAACATAAAGTGGTTAAAAATGATCATTTGTATTGCATACAAGATCTACAAGTCATTTCAGAAGCATATAATACGCAGTTCATAAGATTTCTAGGCATGTTTCCACTAAATTCACTCTTTCCATCTGTGAAATCTGCCTAAAACCGAAATTTTAAATGACAACATCAATAAAGTCTTATAATATTTACGCTAAATTTGAAGTTAGTTATCTAAAAGATAAGCTTGTCGTGCAAATAAGATGACAATCTTTATAGGAGCAAAACTTCAAAACTATTGGCAACGCCGTAACGATGGGTTAACAGTATGGTGTTGCCGTATGTGCAATTCATTGCAAGCTGGCAGCACTGCAATTCTATGTACATGACAAACATTTGCAATGTAGATAGATGGACATAAGAAAACGAAATAAAGTTGTCATAAGAAAGCTGTCCTAAGTAGTTATTTGAAAGCTTTAGAAACTCGTAGAGAACTTATTAGTTATTCTATGTATGCTCACATCCTGCAGAGTGTTGAGACTGTTGGGCTTCGGCTTTTTCGAAGATATTGCCTATTACTCGTTCTGTTATTTGTTTATACTTTTCAAATACTCACACCACCTATTTGGGCATGTTGTAGTCACTTTATTTACTTACCCAAAAACTGATCTCGCTGTTCTCTTGAGCTGGAGCGCGCTCGCTCCCAGCTGTAGAGTTGTGTGCGCTCTTTTAGTGGTTACTTACCCGTTATGTTAATTAACATTTTGAGCTAACATTGAGCATAATCTGTAGCTTGTGATACTATTTATGATGTTAATGATAACAATTAACTGTCCTCGGCAATAAGTTGTTAAATAAAACCCTTAGCGTAATAGACTTATACTTATGTCGCAACCCACTTTCGCCGCTCCACCCACCACTCTCGCTGTCTCTTTCTTACTGTGTATCTCGCTCACTCACTCCGTTTGTTGTTGTCAACTTGCTCGCTCGCTCGCTCGCTCGCTGCGTTTTGTGTAACTCCCCCCCATCCTTCACCCATTTATCCCACAGTACCCCAGTACTCAAGCAGTTTTGTTGTGTCTTCTACTAACAACAAAATGCAACAACAACAACAACAACAACAATAACAAATGCAAATAATATTTTTATCAAAATATTTCGTTTCTAACAATTGAAATCAAACGCTGAACCACGAAAACAAACCACACAAAATGCCGCCATGTGCTATCTCCTTAGGTACACACACGCATACATAACACAAGCCAATGAATTCCATCGTCGTCGCCAACAATACAATGAGCAGCTCAATCTCTACCAGCAACAACAACAGCAACAGCAACAGCAACAACATCATAACTACTCGGATATATTAAACTCAACACTGGGTGATGACAACGCCAGTCTCTATGGCAGCGATACACACAGCACCCGCCGTCTCCTGGCACCCTATGGCATCCCGAGTACCATATCCAGCGCACGTTCGCTAAGCAATTTGAACTGTGATGATGGAACAGCCGGAGGATATGCACGTTACTATGCTGGCTCGGAGTGCGGCGTTGATATCAGGTGGTCTCTTCATGCTCTCTCACTCACATAGCTTATCTAAAAACAAAAAGCAAACAACAAAATTACAAACAAAAACAGAAACAGAAACTGCTCTCTGATAAATTCAAAATTCACTATTCACTTTTAGCTCAGGCTCTCTACTTCCCATTTTCATGCTCTCTTTCACTGTCTTTCATTGACTTTCGTTTAGCTTACACATTTTTATACATTCACACACATTGTTGATTCGGGAGCTTTACATTTGTACATTGTCTTGGCCCCTATCATCCCCAATTCCTCTCAATTCAAATACTATAACTAAAATGTACTTTGGTGCCCACTCTGTGCTTTTGCTGTAAGTTTCGCTGCTGTTTGGTTCTAATGCAATAAGTATACATCATTTGATGGGCAGAAGTTCTTTTCCTCAATATAATATACTTTCAAGTTCTAGGAACACTTAATGTTTCAATTGGTTAGCTTGGATAAGCTGTAGGACCCATAATAATAGTCTCTCTAGAAGAGGGTCAGGGCAGAGGCACTAAGCTTGGTCTTTTCTACCAATCTGTACTCAAACGCATACTAAATCGCTGCTTTGATCTAATTATAATGTTAAAGTGACGCTGTTAATGTTATTTAGTGTGCTGTTAAGTGAGGCTCTTGTATGTTAAATGAAACCTGTTATGTTCACGCACAAAACATTAAAATGTTAGCAACAGCGTGCAAAAGCTGTCAAATTATATGGCTGTTTTGTGAACTATTCGAAATTAATGCAAAATTTAAAGGAAAATGCTTATCCTGACATTTAGAGCATAGTTCAATCCGTGAGAGTCAGAAGTGATGAGGATTTCGAAAATTCCATCCACCAGGATAATAAATTGTGTTTGAATCTGTAGTTTTTGATGAGCTTAGAGGTGAATCTTCAATCTTTGCATAAAATTATTGGATATGTGTTAAACTATGGTAAGCAATTTTATTACTTCAAACTAAAACTCGTCGCAGATTACTTAAGAGGCATATACAGATAAAAGACTTCTCCCAGGCTCGCTTATAAATAAGTTAAGCTGTTTTTATAGGAATACGTTAATATATGAAAACTTTGAGTTAAGTTTTTCGCTTTAAAAGTTATTTTCTAAGATGGGTATACTCTATACAGCCCTGATCAGGTTTCCAAATTCAACTAAGTCTTGCGGAAGTATTGTTTTCCTTAGATGTTCCGATTTTCTGTGAAATATGCCTAGATCATTGATCAATCTTTGATAAATGCAAGCTTTAAATAACTGGCCAAAAGTGTTTGGGAGAACATTTAGGAAATTTCACTTCCGCAAAACCTTGCTGAAAGTAACAGCCCGATATAGGTCTGATAATTACTGAAAAGTGTATAGTGGACTGTCTGGTATTCTCATCCTATACAACAGATGCATATTTCCCATTTTTCTGAGATTATATGGTGTGTGTGTGTGTGACAGATCAGCTTACTTTCTTCCTTTCCTTGAAATGAGATTATACTATAAAATAAAAAGGATAATGATACGACTACTTTTAACCCAGCCCAATCCGCCTCTAGCGTCTTGCCAACTTGCATGCATTTGACATTTGATTTTGATGTTGATTTTGATATTGATATTGAATTTGATTGCCTGCTGCTGTTAATTGATAACTGAAGTTATTTGCTTGGGCAACCACTAATCTGTGCATCCTTCTACTACACACAACGTAGAGCTGTTGCAACAACATATGCCGGCAATGCAGAGGCAACGACAACGACAACAACAACGACTGTGGCACGTCCGCCGCGACGTCGCACTCCGCTACTCTACAATCGGCCGCATCTGGTGGCCTCGTACTCAATGAGTTTGCTGCTGCGCGTGCGTCCAAAATACGCCGGACGCGGTCGGCTGCGCAACGATGTTGAGGTTGCTGCGCCACGCATTAAGGATGCCACAAGCAGCCTGCTGCGCGCCTATCCAGGTCCGCTGCAGGGCCGCAAGCTGCACAAGGATAAGATTATAAGCTTCTGCAAGGAGCAGATACGTTTGGGCCCGGCACGTGCCTGCACCGTGTTGTATGCCACGCAGAAGAAGCCCCAAGGCAGCGTGGATAAGTATCGCGCCTCGCATGCGCTCATGTGGCATCTGCTCATCCTGCTGCTGCGACAGAATGGGGTAAGTAGCTATGAAATGCAGCTCCGACCAGTGCTAACTGTTTCTTCAACCAAATTGCAGGTCATTGCGGATACGGATGTGGGCGATCTGCTGCTGGAGAATCAGCGCGAGTATCCCTACTCACCGGACCTGGAGGCGGACACTGAGTCAGCTGAGCCGCATGCCGACTCTGGTGAGGCTAACAACGAATCCGATGGTGAGACAGCGACTGCAGCAGCTGCCGGCGTAGCCACAGCAGCTAGCGCAGAGGCTGAGCCAGCTGTGGAGCTGGATGGCGGCACTGCAGCGGCTGCACCCATGTCTGAACAGGCGGCCACCGATCAGTTTCGCAGCTATGTGCTGCGCGGCAATGTGGAGGAGGCCCTACAGTGGGCCACCGATCACAATCTGTGGACGCATGCATTCTTCTTGGCTCTTTATGAGGATCGCTATGCACTGACGGATGTCGCACAAAAGTTTCTGAATCGCGCCATCAAGGCAAATGATCCGCTGCAGACGCTCTATCAAATGAAGAGCTGCCACACGCCCGCCTGCGTTAGCCAACTGCGCGATGAGCACTGGGGCGACTGGCGCTCCCATTTATCCATTCTGGTGACAAACAAGTCGCGCCAGCCGGAATACGATCGCAGCTCTGTGGTCGCCCTCGGCGATACGCTTTTCCAGCGTGGCGACATCTATGCGGCCCACTTTTGCTATCTGGTGGCACAGGAGGAGTTCGGACGCTATGATAGCGCCGCCACTGAGTTGACCACGCTCACTGTCAACGTGCCCAGGTGAGAATTGTGAAAGTAGTCAGCAACATCATATATATAGATTATCTATATACACTCAAAAAGATAGTCTATCTACGATTGTAGAAAATTGAGAAAAACCCATAGATAATCGAGAAAAATTCAGTTCTGCAGGCATTTTAGCTTTCACAATGAAAAGAAAATGTTCAAATGTTGCATTATTCCCTTATTAATAAGAAAATTGTTTTAAATCACATTGATACTCTTTCTACCAATCATAGAAAATATATTTATGTTTAAGGTCATTATACAAGGACTTCAAAGTATAATAATTTCCATCCATAGTCTTGCTCAATAGAACAAATCGTTGACTGATTTAGGCTGCTTTTTTCTATACTGACTGCAAAACTGTACGATTTTAAACTATTTTTTGATATACAAAACAACAATCGATCTATCGAATCCTAAATCAATTAGATTTGCGTTTTGTTCTTTATATATATTTCCTTTATATAAAGTTTCCTTTATATTTATACATTGACAGGCTGATTTTGTTGGGCGCCTCGCACTACAAGCCATTCAACGAGTTTGCCAGCAACGAGGCCATCATCATGACGGAGATCTACGAGTATGCACGCTCGCTGTTCGATCACAAGTTCAGCATTGTCAATTTCCAGCACTACAAGTTCCTGCTGGCCACCCGCATACTCGACTATGGTCAGCACTTCCGCTGTACCAACTATCTGGAGCAGATTGGCAAGCATATTGAGCTCAAGCCGGAGAGCTATGATACTGATTTTATACAGCGCGTAAGTTAAATATTTGCGCTTAACATATCTACATGATTATATATTAATTATACTGATATTGTTAGGTTTGCGGACTGGCGGAACGTTTGCGCTATCACGATCCCATACTGATCAATCGCGTGTCCTTTGCCAGTCCACCAAATGCCACCAATGGTGGTCCAGCAGCTGCAACACAAGGCGCACCCGAGGAAAAGGAGTGGCTGCGTCAACTGCGTGCGCTGGCCGATCAGGTGAGTCGTCAAAATTGTTGCAAGCAATTAAACAATTACTAATTTGATTGTTTTGTTACAGCAGCCACAGCAGGAGTTGGAACTGCAGCAGCAGCAACAGCAACAAAGCGATATTGATCAGCAATTTGTGGATATAAATAAACAAATGCGTGAGCTGAATATGCAATATGAGGATACACTGCAGCGTGCGCAAGAAGAGCAACAGGAGCATCAGGAGCAACATCAACAGCAAGTGCAGCAACAACAGCAATTGCAACAGCAACATGAGCAACAGCAGCAGCCAGACTATTATGAGCAGCAAGGGCATATGCCGACTGTAAGCAGCGATACGTATGCGCCACAAATGTACTACGACCCAAATGCCGCACAGCAGCAACTACAGCAACAACAGCAGCAGCAACATCTTTATGATCCCACGCAGCAGCAGCAGCAGGAACAGCCGAGTGTCTATGGCCAAATTGAGCCCGCCAGCGAGGCATATGCCGGCGGCAATGAGCCCGCAGCAAACTATGGTGCCGCCGCAAACGCTGGCTATGATTACTGGCCCAGCGGTGCACAGCAGCCGTATGGCGATGAGGTAGGTGCCACACACAGCAGCAGTTGCAGCAGCAGCAACAACAATTGCTGACAGTTGATAGACCTTTTGTTTAGATTTGTACATTTGTATATTTATATTTATATAGTACTATATATTTATGTTTGTTTATTTCGTATTGTTGTAGCTATAGTTTTAAGTTTGATTTGTTGTAAATTTGTAGCATTAACCTAATGATACACACACAATATTTCAAATTGCATGCGAATCAAAGCATTTTGCCAATATGTTGCTAATGTTTCTAATCACACAAACACACACACTCACACTCACTCACCTATACTTAATACAAACATGGAATGCAGCTGGCGAATATGGAAAGCAATCAGTTGATTGCTGACAGCAACAACAGCAGCAGCAGCAGTCCTAACGACAACTCTAACAAAAACAACAGCAGTTACAATGATACAACGGCAGCAACTGAAGCTGAAATCGAGCAAACAATACAGCAGCAGCAGCAACAGTTGCAGGAGCAAAGCGCCGATAGCAGCAACATTGACAACAGCAACAGCAATCGCTATAAGCTGCCCGCTGCTGGCAATGGCAAACAAATGCGCAATACGGGCATAGACAAAGACATTAGCAAATTATTGGCATGCAAATTGCAGTTTGTTAACAACGGCAAGATCAACAACAGCAGCAACATGTCAATGGAATGTGCAGCAGCAATACCAACAGTAACAGCAACATCAACAGCAACAATAGCAGCAACGACACCAACACCAACACCAACAGCAACACCAACAACGAAGGCATTCAATTTGAATGATGTAAGTAGCATTATATCCATAAATAAACGTCATAATGCTACCAGCAGCAGCTACAGCAGCAACAGCAACAGTAACAACAACACCAGCAGCAGCAGCAGCAGCAGCAGTAACAACAGCAGCAACACAGCAACAACATTAGCAGCTATTGCTAGTCGAGTAAATAGTTTAAGAAGGTGCAACAATTTGGCGCATGCCTCTGCCAATGCTGTACCAAAAACATTAACAACGCCCACGCGCTTAATACCAGCCAAGCCGGCAATAGCCAAGCCTGTAGCCAGCCCAGTTACAACAACAACAACAGCAACAACAACAGCAACAACAACAACGACAACAGGCGCTATTAAGCGTGTTAACTTTCATTTGCCCACGACAATTGATGAGGTGTCGGAGATAGAAAGCGAAGAAATTGTAGATGATTATGAAAGGAACTACAGCCTGGCATTGACCAGGCCAAGTAGGCCAATCTACAACATGTGCAGACCCAGCAGCAACAGCAGCAAGCCGCACATTGTCTTTAATGGCACCTATCCCATAGATATGCCTCTGGAGCCAGTTGCTATGCCAGCGCCGTCCCAGCAGCAGCAGCAGCGTCAACAGCGCGGCAGCTACGATGCTGAGGCGAATGCAGATCGCAGTGAGTTGCATCGTTATCGATATATGATGCATGAATATGTTATCGATGAGGATGCCGAGGGTGAGGAGCTGGCCGAAGGTGAGGACGAGGAGGATGATGATCAGTACGATGATGATGAGGACAACATATATGATGATTATTATGTGCTGCAACAGGATAATGATTTTCTCAGCAATTTGGGCATTATCAAGAAACCGCAACAACAACAACAGCCAACGCCGCAGCAGCCGGCACACAATGCAGCAGCAGCGGCAACAAAGACAACAGCAGCAACAAAAACAACAACAACATCGTCTTCATCGGCAGCGGCAACACCGCAAAATGTCTGGTCAATGCAGGAGCTAATTGCCAATCCCAGCATACCGCTCAACTATAAGAAGATGTGCACCGAGGTGGAGCACAGCTTGAGCAAATTTGAGGCGTATCTGGATGCGAAAAAGCAAAGCACCGTGGTGCGCACCTTTGACATCGATGCACCCACCGATAACACTGGCAATGGCAGAGGCAGAGGCAGCGGCAGCGGCAACGGCAACGGCAGAGGCAATGGCAACGCGGCTCTGCCGGCTTGGCTCTTAACACTAAGAAACAGCTATAGTTCTAAACATAAGCATTAAAAATTAGTTTGCCTTTTATGGTAATACAATATACTATTCCTTTGGTCAGCTTTTCTAATGCCTTTGTGTACCTGCGCAACTGTAAACTAACTGTGTTTCATGCATAATAATGTCTAGGCAAGATCCTCAAAGAGATATATATAGTATATATATATGAGAAAATATGAAAAAACATTGAAAAACAAAACTATGGAAAGAAATATGTTAGCTTAAGTACAGTTTGAATTGATATAAGAACAATTAATTGAGCTACGATTTTTTGACTGCGCCAGTTCAACCAGAATTGTTTATTTCTATTTTTTATATATACATATATATATATATATTTATATTTACTAACAAACTATTTACAACTGCTGTATATATACAATACTTATACATGTATATGTGTATATGTGTGTGTCTTTTTTTATTGTGTTGCCAATCAATAACCAAAACTAATCAACTGCCATTTCTTAAACCCCCGCCTACCCAACAACTTGAAACTTTCATGCCTGAACAAAAAACACAATCACACGCACAACTTTTCTAAAAAACAAACAAACAAACAAACAAACCAAAAAAAACCAACAACATGATCATCATCAACAGCAGCAGCAGCAAATGCGGCCCACAATATCGATGCCAAAATCAAAGAGCTATGATGACGAGGATGGAGGTGCAACAGGTGCAGCAGGATCAGGAGCAGCAGGCCCAGCCGGCAGTGCTCAGCACGCTGCCGCCTCGGGAGCAGCGGGTAAGCAGCAGCAGCAACAACAGTCAGCGGCTGGCGGATTGCCCGGGTGAGTCCGCACTTGTGCTTGGTTCAATCTTGCAGCCTGATTCTAATTGTATATTCACAGCAGCGCACAGGGCAATCAGAATGCTAACTGGTTTGGTGGACTGTGGAACAAGTTTTCGCTAAAGCCAAAAAATCAAATGATATTACCCGATGATAAGAATCCAACCATTGTGTGGGACAAGGAGCGCAAATGCTGGACCAATACCGAGGGCAATACCGATGAAACGGAATCGTTTAAGCCGCCACCAAAGATGAGCGATATGGGCATGGGTATGGGCATGGGCATGCCACCAACACTCAATACGCTGGGCACCCTACACACGCCCTTGGCCACGCCCAATCTATTGCCACAGCAGTTGCCGCAGCTGCCGCAGCAGCAGCAAAACTCGCACGAGTTGCCTCACGTCAACCTGTATGACAACCAGGCGGACTATGATTATGTAAACTATGCGGAGCCCATGGCTCCATCACCAACACCTGCAACTGCACCAGCTCTGTCAGCTTCACCTGTGCCAGCTACAACGCCAACAGCTACGCCAGCCGGTGCCCAGCCGAAACTTCAATCGAACATGTTTAAAATCAAACGGAATCGCAGTAAGTTTGGCTTGCTTCGTCAGTTCAGTCATCTCAGTAAACCATTCCTTCCTCTCTTGCAGCACTGAAGAACTCCTACGTGGATGTGTTCAATCCTTCGGGTGCGCCCATGTCTGCGGCGCCACAGACTGTGCTGGCGCCCATTATGGCACCGGTTGCCGTGCCGCAGGGCGGCTTCTTTGTTCCAGGCGCAATGCCCACACAGCAGCAGCAGCAGCAGACGCCTCAGTAGGAGTAACGAATGTAGGCGAAATTGAATTTTAAGGACCGTTTTCTTATGTTCCATCTTGTCAACTATGCTCATGCTGACTTGCCAGGTGCACTTTATCTACCGCACGCTCGACAAAGTGAGCTTATTAAAGCCAAGAGTGTTGCACATTCAACATTCAACATTCAAGTATGTTTAGAGCAATTCCAGTCAATGCATCCCTTGCAATTCACAGGTTACATATGAATTCAAGCTGCCCTGCCAACTCACAGATAAAGTGCTGCCAACTTACTGGCGTGGCGTTGCCAATAGCGTGTACATTTCGTTCCCGTAAAAAGGACAAACTGACAAACATGAGAAAACGTGCCTTACTCTTAATTTCATATGTAACGCAATTTATGACAATTTCTTGTTCCATTGCAGCATTTTCGATCTATACGTAAACTTCACAACTAGCGACGCGCACAACATCAACAACAACAACAACAATACAATTACAAATCACACAAAAAACACCACACAATTAAAAACAGCGACACCCAAAACGGAAGTTAACAACTTTCCTACACAACAACTACAAGTACTACAACAACAACTTTCTGCATGCTGCTGCAAACAAATTACTACAAACAAACAAAAAACATGTTGGCAGCTCCTCTGCGTGCTTCTCGCTGTCTTTTTTTCGCAATCTAATTGTTAAATGTGCGCGTTTAGCGAATCGATAACAAATTTATGTACTATTAGCAAAATATATGTAAATTCTTCTCTATGTAATCGATCACACCCGTCACCCCACCCCATAATGATTAATTAAAGCAACAAGTCTTTGTTTAATTATATATTTTTTTTGTATGTTGCATCGTTTTTAGTTGTATAGTTCTTGAAGACAGGCAATTTGCATAATATATATACAATATTGTTTCTTAAATTTCTTTATATATATATAAATGTTTATTTTGTTTATCGTTTAGTCTGTGAAGAGAAAAACGCATGTACGTATGATGTAAACAAAAACAAAAAACAAAAAAAGAAGGAAAAGAGAATAATAAATTAGTAAACAAATGGTTTGAGTACCAAAATATATTTATACACATAGCAAATAAAAAAATTAAAGGAAATTTGTTCGTTCTCCATTTGATGTACTATTTTATTCTATCTGTTTCTGTGTTGATTTTGGTGTGCATATTACACAAATATATCAATTAATTTACATAAATATTCCAATTAATTTATAGAGCAAATGTTTCAATGTTTTCTTTATAATGCATTTGAAAATGTTAATTTGTTAGATGTGTGTATGTGTTTATTTTTTTTAAATGCGTTAATTTAATTTTTATTTAGCTTAAAACAAATTACATAATATTAAAAACGAAAACTGGTGCAGGCAAAAATAAAAACAAAATGAAACCAATATTATATTTGTATATTGAGTACTAGCGCACTTATATATTATGTACAAAAAAAATAGAAGAAAAACAGCTAATTGGTATATCAAAATTTAATTATTAACTATTTACAAATATGAGAAAATGCGATATGTTTAGCAGGCGTGTTGAACATTGATAGAAGCGTCTGCATTGACGAATTGTACTCAAGAAATTGTACACAAATTAAGTATACACAGAGATATATACATATGCCTATACAGATACATATATCTAGCGTTGATAATGCGGGCTGTAACTGATTTTCTTTCCAACTACGATGAAACGATATCGAAAGCCTGGTATAATTCTTATCATTTAATTAGCCTAAAAACTAAAATAAATCAATGGTAAAAATATTCAATTGTTCTTAATGTATCTGGGATAAGAGATGGAGATTAAAGATGAAATAGAACACAAAAACTATTTTCAACAAACAACAGAAGCCATCTTTGAATGCAATACTCTTGAAATCTAAATTAACAAATTGATTATATGAATTTGACAGAGAAGATCAAATCGAATTGGCTTTAGTTGTCCTGAAACATCAGCAACCTTTTCACAGATCATTGCTATGGCTGCTATATTATATAGAGGTTCAATGACCGAGTCTCACAAAGCACCTTAACCTAAGATCTTATCACATTATATTTGATCTGTGAATAATATTCTAATATCGACCTTTATTAAAATGTATTTTGAATATTAGTAATTGTTCAATTTGAAAAGCCTGGCAGCTAGTTCAACCCATTTTTAATATCCCTGTTTCAATTTGTGAACCTCCAGGCAATAGCTAAGTTGACTGCCAAAGTAACAGGCCAACAGAAATGAGTAGCAACTGCCATTTTGTAATTGAGCGAGACCGAATTACTGTTTTTATTTGTATGTGTCCATTCTCGCTGCATACTTTTAGGAGAATATCGCATTTTCTTGCAGCGACCTCTAATTTCTGTTTGCCTGGTACTTTGGCAGACAAATGATGCTCACAAATCGAATCTCTGGAAGCTAAATTAATTTGTATGGATCTTAAATTTTGAAAATAAAGTAATTTCCGACTGAAGGCCCCAATCGGCTTAAAGTGTGGATTGTGTGTATGTTATCACAAAGAAACAAATAATTCGCGGCAGGTTTTTCGTTGGTCGCAAACGAAGAAGGCAGGACGTGGGTGTTGGGATGGGTTGCTTCAACAAAGATGTTGAAATCGCGACATAATTATAAAATATCGACACAACCTATCAAACACAAAAATGGAGAGCACTTGGAAAAACATAGGAGCAGGGAAAAATGTAAAGCTTGCATATTTGGGATTCATTTAATTAAACATATTATTACTGCGTTGCTGCCGACCTCATTTTAAATTCCCCCTGCTTCACATATCTTAATAAAAAATTTCTTTTAGCTTATACGTTATTTATTTAAATAACACTTAAATTATTTTATTATAGGGCTATGATTTTTTTCCGAACCTTGGATACGTTCTTTTTGTTTTGGGTTGTCAGCCAGAACACTCGCTTTATATACATATGTATGTATAATATACATTGTATATATAATATATTCGATATTTTATATTGAGACAAGCAGGCAATTTCGAAATAACGGGTTGTCGTGTATCGATTAAGTTGCAACATTCGACATTTTATCGATAGTAGAAATAATTAATAGATATATTGAAACATTAAGAGAAAAACTTAAATTAAATTAAATTTGGGTAATGAATACAAGGCATTTATGCAATTTGTTGCAACGAATTTTGGGTTACATATTACCGCATACAATACGTGCATATGTTTATATATTAGTGGAACTTATAAATAAGTCGATAACTCATTTTAGATTCAATGTACATCTTTTTGCTTATGCTAACTACTTAATAATATTACTACAGCAATAACTTAGTATAACATTGATGTCGTAATATTTGACAAGCCAAATTGGTCATCTTTCTCCCAAATCTCCTCGCTGCTTGCCTCCGACTGCTCATTGGCATCATCATCTGCGCCGTATTTGGCCCAATCGAATACATCGTGCGACTCGGGTGGTTCCGTTGGCTGTGCTTTGATTTTCTTGGCTGCTGGTTCTGTTTTGATTTTAGACTCTGACGTCAGCTGGTCCCGTTTGGTAGTAACCTTAGTATTGAGTGCCTCGTCTGGTTCTTCATCTGCAAAATAGTATGATTAGTTGTTGCTGCGGCTGCAACTGTCGCTGCTGCTTACCACTGTCAATAATGTCATAGCCAGCTGGTGGTCGCTGCTCGTAGCTGACATATATGGCGGGATACTCAACAATCGTCTTGCCGGCCAGATTCTCACGCAGTGTTTTGTTCGCGGCCAGCGCATAGCAACGGGAGCCGCTGCGTCGCACGCCCTCGGCACGCAGCCAAAGTGTTAGCTGGCCAATGCCGGCGCTCTGATGGTTATGCAGTAGTTTATGATGCTCAAGCGCCGTCGCCTGCTGCAAATCCAAGTATTTATGCAGCAGAGCGCCCAAAGGCTGCGACTCATCGCAGCGCGTGTCCACAAAGCGTGTTGTTGGCGTCTCTGACTCGCCGGCCGCATGCGTGAACAACCATTCGATGTGCCAGTAGAGGCAACGCTGCTTCCAGTTCAAATACGTCGTGTTCTCCTTGTGACGACTGAAATGGGGCAGCAGAAATTGCAGTCGGGTTCCACGTTGTGTGGCCGCCGTGCGCATGCGATGCAGCGGCAACGGCAGCTGTCGCTGCTGATGCGTATAATGCTTGCTGGGATCCTGCTTGCGATTCTCCGCATAGCGTGTGCATTCCTCCAGAAAGCAATAGTCGCTCATAAACTCGCGCTCCGTCATCTCACTAAGCGGCATATACTTGGTGCGATCCCGTATGCCATCGCAATTCAGCTCACGCTTGTGTATCTGAACGCAGGCCAAGGAGCAGGTCTTCACTTCGCATTTGGGGCAGGCGTAGCGTGCCGCGATCTTGGCGCAAACCTCACAGTTGCCCAGGCGCGTTGCGCTGCTGGAAAGAGAGGAGCATAAATATGATTCTAGAATTTCAATAATATGCCACTGTATATACCTGATCGATTTTGAATTAACTTCAGTCATGCTTTAGTATTGTTATTTCACGCACATTTTTGAATTGTCAGCGGCAACAGCTGCGTTAAAATTTTCACTTATTTATTCTTCTTTTGCTAGCTTGAACCGCGTGTTGTCATTCACAACGACCGACGAGAACGCGCCAGTCAAACCAAATTTTGTGTTTCGGCCTCCACCTACCACGTTTTCCGTATATACATGTATTCTATTGGCGATTTGGAAGCTGACAGTTCATGGTGACGGTGGCGTCGCAGATCCAGTCGTGCATGTCATGTAAGACACTTATTTTTAAATAACTTTGTTTGTTGATGTCGCTGCTTGCGCCTGTGTGCGTGTTGGTGTTCGTGTTTACATAAATGGGAGAGCGAGAGCAAAACACGTGTCACGGAGCCAAGGCAACCGCGGAGTTGCCACCTGTATGTATATCGTAAATGTATCGTAATCGGCACAACCGATAACAACACACTCAGCCGTTCAAGTGCCGCGTTATCTAAGTACCGTTATCTTTCCGTACCATTAGGCTTCAAATATGAACATCCAATATGTGTATGGCCAAAAAACAAGCAAAAAAAGTGAATTTCATCATTGCGTACGCGTTTAATTGAGCGTAGAGGCAATCTTATCAAATGAAAAAGTCAGCATTAAAATGAGCTTTATCTAAAGGTTGCGGGGGCACGCACACTCATACATTTTGTTTATATTATAAATGTGTCAATTAACTATCTGATTTTTGTTTGTTTCGCAGTGACGTCACACCAGAGCTCACGCTCTACGGTCTACACTGTGCGCTCTGCATTCTTCGGTCTCTTCGACGAACAAGTTTGAAATCGATCACACGGAGAGAAAGAGCAGTTCGAGCCACCCACCGGTAACCAATCGACAATATTAATATGCTTTGTCGCAAGCTTTTGCGTTCAGTACCGAAGATCAGCAAGTTCTATTTGGATGCGGGAATAGCGTGTTATTCCAATAGCATGAACGAAATCAACATGCAGTGTGCGGCCGCAGTGTCAGAGCTGCCGATGAAACTGAAGCTAGGATCAGGACCAACACCAGCACTAGACACCAATGGCAGACCAAATATACAGCCAGCTCAACAAAGGGAGCCAACATTCGAGGAGCTTGTTTTCTATCCCAATGGAGGCGCCACCAAATCCAACGATCAGGACCCCAATAGCATTGCACTGGAGAATGCCGCCTACCAAGTGAGTGCTCTGGTGTTAATCTATATAAAACCTTCACATTAAACATTAATATTGATTTTAGGCTGCCATACAGGAGCTGACCAATCTGCAGCCAAACGAGGACTGCGTACGAACCTCCATAAGAGTGAAGAGCAACTCAGTAGCTAATACCATCAAGTACTTGGAGCGTAGTGGACTTCTGCGTACCACCGTTGAGCAACTTTCAATAATACATGTGGCCGGTACCAAGGGCAAGGTGAGCCAGCTTCCCATACTCCAATACTCATTTCAAGCGAACTGATGAAAATTGACGCTAAATGAAGCATAACAAACGACACAAACATAATAAACAATCGGCTATCAGTTTGTTTTTAGGCACAATAACAAGAATAACAACAGCAAAATAGTGCTAACATCAAGTATAGCAACCTAAATTCAGATATAACACGCAATAACTCTCAAATGAGCTGAGATATGTCAAAAAACAAGTTGGTTTAGTTCGAATTTGTAATCTATAGTCATTTGAAACGTGCCTAGCTCAAGTAATATTGGTTTAATTTGGAAGTTATATGGATTAGATTATCTGGAGAGCTCAGTTAGCATATTGGCTATCTATACAATACATTTCGATTTAACACTCGATTTCCAGAGAGTGAGTGCTATACTAATCCTATTATCAACTGATAAGCCAAATTTCTGTGCTATATTTTGAACTCTCTGACCTTTGCTCATCGGGCATTTGATAATTCTGTTAATTTTAATGTTATTTTTGGTTTGCAGGGCTCAACCTGCGCACTGACCGAGTCCATATTGCGGCAATATGGTGCACGCACTGGATTCTTTAGTTCACCCCACTTGCTGTCCACCAACGAGCGTATACGGATCAATGGCGATCCGCTGGTCAAGCACAAGTTCACCCACTACTTTTGGCAGGTCTACAACCGACTGATGGATGCGCGCGAACATGAAAAGGATATGCCACCATTCTTTATGTTTCTAACCATACTTGGATTTCATGTGTTCGTTGCTGAGCGTGTGGACGTGGTGCTCCTTGAGGTTGGCCTAGGCGGGGAGATGGATTGCACAAATATATTGCGAAATGTACGCACCGCGGGCATCACATCGCTGGGGCTGGAGCATACAGAGCTGTTGGGCCAGACGCTCAATGAGATTGCCTGGCAGAAGGCGGGCATCATCAAGCCGGGCGCCCATGTCTATACACATGTAACGCAGCCGGAATGCTTGCAGGTGATATACGATCGAGCTGCCGAGTGCAAGGCCAGCGTTATTGAAGTACTGAACACGGAGGCATATTTCAAATACAATCTCTATGCCGACTATCTGGACAGCTGCAATGACTATGTCCGTCTAAATGGGGCGCTGGCCATACAGCTGGCCTATGACTGGCTGCGCCAGACAACCGGCCCACTGCATCAAGATTATCTTGTCAATGAGGCCAAAATGAGCGCCGAGGTGTTGCAGGGCCTAACGAACACCCATTGGCCTGGCCGTTGTCAGCTGGTCGATTTTCAGAACATGCGACTGCATCTGGATGGTGCGCACACCGTGGAGAGCATAGGAGTGTGCTGTGATTGGTTTAAGAAGAGCATAAAGCTAAGGTATGTGCGGGATTCTGTTTAACATTGGCATAAATGTAATACCAACTGGTTTCCATCCCCAGCAGCAGTCGGAATCCAAAGATTTTGATGTTCAATCGCACTGGGGACTCGGATACAAAGGCCATGCTGCTTGTGATACAGCAGCGTTGTGCCTTTGACATGATCTGCTTCGTACCGAACCTGCCCAATGAACTCCCAGGTGATCCCAATCAGACGACGCACTACTGCACTGCCAAAACGCAAAGGAAGCGCGCCCATGCCATTGCCGGCACCTGGGAGCAAATTTGTGAGGCCGCACAGCAGCCAAATCGTGGTCAAATGTATAATACGGTATGGGATGCCTTTACAGCCATGCGGACACGCTATCCTGCCAACATTCAGCTGGACGTGCTCATAACGGGCTCAATACATTTGCTCGGTGCTGCCATTACGGCCCTAAATGACTTCCATTTCACCCCAAAATCAGCGACAAATGGACACAATTGATGAGTTGGGCACAGCCGTGTGGTGAATCAGCATAGGAAGCCTTTCTAAATTCAAACGTAATTAGATACTATGGCTAAACATAAATAAATTTCCTTGAATTTCACTTGAACCTAGTGTAGATATTTTAACGTGTATTTTTAAACATATATTTTTCCATTTATTGTCATCCAATTCCCAAATGTTTACAATACCTTGAGTAATGTGGCAGCTTCTCTTAATATAAATGAAAATGAAAATGATCGTCTGGTTATTGGTAAACAAAAACCAAACGCATTATTTCGTCAAAATAAATAAACTTTGCAAGTTCTCAAGAAATCTAACAAACAGTTCTAGCTAGCTCAATTTCTGGTCATAGAACTCTAATCGAGTACAAGTTGCGAAAGGGAAGCAAAGATAACATGCCATTTAATGGAACTGTTCACTTTACGAGTGTTTATAGAACTTGAAGAATTGTTTAAGTTCAATCAAGTCTCTCAGGTCATTAGGTTAGGAAAGGGCACATCTAGATGCCGCTAAATGCTCCAGTCGCCCTCCTCCATCTATATTACCCATCCGAACTAGAATTGATTTCCGTATTTTGAATTTTAATTGGAGCGCCAATTAAAGCTCATTCTAAGCCATAGCTTAGTGCGATCTAAGTAAGGAAGTCCCAAGGAATATGAATAAAATAATACAACATCGATCGATTAGTTTTGATTGTTTTAGTGGATTCAGTGGACAAGCTCATTGTTTAATTTCAGATTTGCCTATACACAGCTTTTAGCCAATTGTTCATGACAAAGGACAACAACAGAAAATCTTGTTTTCGAAGAAATGAAACTAGAAAAAACCCGGATACCTTCGTGCTGAAAATATAATATGTAGTGTGCAGCAAAGTTTTGAAATGATTTTGATTGTTCCTAGTGCATGTACATATATAATAATGAGATGCGATTTTAATAAAATGTAAGCAAACTATATAAAGTATAATACAACTTCTCAATTGCTTAGATTCGATGAGTTTCTGTAGTTTCTGTAATAACAAGAAAGTTTTTCATAAGAAAACTCATTTATCATCCTATATAAGTTTGAATTATACCAAATTTGGTCATCCCAGACACAACATAATGCAACTTTGATGAGTTTGGTTGGAATATCTTCATAAGCAAATAAGTTTTTTATACAACTCAATTAAAGACCGATCAATCCTTTGGCTGCTATTTGATAAAGTGCTCCGATTTTGAACATATTTAATCAACTTGTGCTTCACATGGGAAACACTTGCAATGTAGAATTTCATGATAACTTTTGTCGTCATCAGCCAAGGATGCTTACCAGTCAATTCAATTCTTTTTAGCTAAATTTTCTAACAAAATGTAGCCGGGAACTCCTTCCTGTGTCACAGGACTGTAGAGACTTGATCTCTCTTGATAACCTAACCCAAAAACTGTGAAGATAACTTTCTAAGGAGTACTTTTTATTTTCATTATTTTTTTTATTAAATGACTGTTTTGATGTTCTTAAGGCCTTACCTAAGCGTCGGCAAAATATTCAAACGACACGAACTCGACAAAACTCCATTCACCGACGGAAACGGATTTAACGATGCGGACGCTAGCTCGACTGCTGGCAGCACTGGATGGATGCGAGGCTGAGCTGCCGCTAGAGCTAGAGAGATCCTGCGACTGAATATGTGGGCATGCAACAGGGTTGTTTGGCAACGGCACAGGGTTGTTGCTGGCGGCCGGGCGCTGGCCAATCAGCGAGCAGCAGTGCCGGGTGCAAGCGAGATGGCAAGCAGAGGTCTGCGCTCTGCGCTGCATTGTAAAAACAAAATGGCTAACGCTGAGCGGAAATTGCACTTGTCGCTGTGTGGGAGCGAGACGGCCGCAGTGTCGACTGATTAAATCAGGACTAAATGAGATGTTAACTTGATGGCAGGGCGGGAACGGAGCGGCCGGTCGGGCGGTCGGGCGGTGGGTCGACTGCCATTGCCGACTTTTGGCGCTGCGACTGCCGGCTGTGCACGCTAAACTGTCTCGTTTACAGCAACAAATCTAGTAATTCACTTCTTTTTTCTTCTGCGTATGTCTGTGTGTGCGCGTGTGTGTGTGTGTCTGCGAGCCTTGCGCTGCGCTAAAAGGATTAATAAACGTTCGCATCTCAGTTGTTCATTTGACTTTGCGCTTAACGGTTCAGCTGCCAGCGTCGCAAGCAATTCAATTAAACTCAATTTTATGGAGCAGCTCTACAAAAATACATATATGCAGTGTATTCAATAAGTTGGTGTGTTTTGTGTTCATCTACTTGCCGGCGGCGTATCACAACAGTTGCCTCCTTGGCTTTATTTTCTCATTTTTGTTGATGTGCACACTAAAATACCAGGATCGATTATGCTAACAACCTAAACGCGATGTTGGCCTAAGACAACGCTACGCTAACAGGACAGTTGATATTTCAATTCATATGCAAAGCTTTTGTTTTTTCAAATCGTTGAAACCAAAAATTCATAAAAATGCAAAGTTCTAAATCGTTTTTGATTCGCGATCTACTGGGAGACCTCATCAATCGCCGACAAACTGATTCTGGTAAGTATTCTCAATAACTGAATGTTCGGCATATCCTGTTCTGTTTCTCTTAAAGTAAGGATTCATCAGGAATGTTTAGAATGTTTGCCTTGAAATGTGCGGCAGTCTTAACTATAATACTTGTGAGTACTTCCACTTGCCGGTTAATAAACTACCCGACTAAGAAAATTAACTGTTCTTATGTGAAAATAAAGAAAACCATTGCTCTTGAGAGCAATTTAGGGGTATAATATATCTATTAGCTTGCAGTATACAAACACGACAACTTGTTAGTATATTGTCCAATATTTTATATGAAAACTAAAGCTCAAACCCTTTAAATAAAACTTGTATATCTCAACAGAAAAAATGTCTAAATCTATGCGTGCTGTATCAGAAATAAATTTAAATTTAAATTCATTAAATTGCAAGAAATTGCAACTTTTAGAAATCAGGAACGTTTATCCATTCATTGGACACACTATAGTCATTTCGTTATAATAATTATAATATAATTCATTATAACAAATCAGGGATCAAATCATAGGTTATATTCATATTTAGATTGAAATTCATTTTATTCGATTTCGAGGTAGCAAAGAACGATATAGAGGTTCAGAAATTAACTTAAGCTGCATATAATATTGAAGAGCTTGGGTACTAAATTTGCTTTCTCTAGCTCTTATAGTCTGTCTCTGAGACCGACGGACTGCTTATGAGAAACATAACTATTATGCCTCCTTCACATTTTGCACAACTTTATTCTATCCCTCTGTATATGCTTGTACCGAAATGTTTAACGCTTTGAAGGGCACGTTTCCTACGCCACAAAGTATATATTTACATATATATATTCTTGATCAGCATCGATAGCCTAGTCGTTTTCGCCATGTCTATCTGTTACTAAGCAAACTTGTCCCTAAGTCTTAGAGCCATTGTAATGAAACTTAACAAAAATGCTTCCTTGTGCTTGACTCTGTTAAAAAACGAATGACAATGTCATATAGTCATTGCAAGAGTATATAACTTCGGCACGCCGTAGATACCCATTCGTTCTTGTATTGAAAAGCGTTTAATTCCAAAAAGATTGATCCACATTACTGAAAAGATAAGCGTACGCTGTAAATCGAACTGATTGACTTTTACAAGAAGCTTGTCATTCCAAAGTATCACCCTTTGATATTTCAATATACATAAAGGATAACAAAAGCAACATCCACACACACACACAACACACACGCACACTCAGTTCCAAAACAATTAGCTACTAAATAGTTGTAATTCTTGAGGTAAACTTTATTTAATGTCATGCATAATTAGCAGACAACCCCAAAACACACACATTAGTAATATAAGACAAATGAGCGAACACCTCAGGCATTCTGATACCCTGTACTAAGGATGCAATAGGGTATATTTATAGGTTCTTACAGATAACAAAGGCAGCTCTCAGCTGATTGAGTATGTGAGAAAATACTTATATTTAAGGCGGTTCCCAACTCCGCTTTCGGTTTAATTTCACAGAAATATGTGCAAAAATGAACTGCCCCACAGTACGATTGAAATCTCACTTTAAACTATCAAATTGTGTTCATTCGGACAGACTGACATGGCACAACCCAACATACTCCTTCTCACCTTGGGAACAGAGTATAAAAATGGGTCTTTTGTGTGTTCATTCTATATTGAAGCCATACCAAAAGACAACCCTTCGAACTGCTGGAAGAACAAGGACCCAAATGCCTTACAAATGGTGCTTGACTTTTTAGTGTAAGAAAGAGAAGATTAAAGCGATATAATGGACAGGATCCAACTACTCGGATTCTCTAGCTCTACACTAGTATTCTTAGTCACAAATTTCGTGTATATATATAGTTAAATCTATGCGCAATATTGTCTAAATTTGGAGAAACTTTTTAGCTTAAGCAAGGATGTTCGTTTCATTTCCTCTTTGAGGTTTGACTAGACTTTGCTGCCAATACCATATAGTAATACACTTGTTTCAAATCAAATGTATAAATACCATAAATACCATAAATAATGATTATTTGTTTTTCTTTTAATTCGAAAAAATGTTTTTTTTTATAGTATCTTTTGGAGAGCGATAAATATGTATATAATGGTACGCTCCATTAAGCATAATCTAAGCATTTTCAACATAATTAAAAAATATATGAGTTTTATTGGCTTTCTCACAAAATAATGATGATACCTCTCAACCAATAATCAAGCCAAATCAATCTAAAATCAAGTTTGAAAAAAATGTACTTGAATGAAGATTTTTGGATTCACTTTAATTATTTTTAGGATCATAGCTGTTATTGTCAACGATTCGTATAGGCTTAAGCCGAGTGGGCTTGGTTTTTTCTCCCTGTGTATGAATGGGTGTTTGGGTGATCCATTTATATTATTAGTCTAATTTATTAATTTATTTACAAGTTTTATGTATGTGTGTTTTGTATTATAAGTCTAAATAGTTTATATTAAATGTCATTTATTTACAAGTCTTATAAATTTATCAATATTTTTGGGGTTGGCCTCTGTGATAAGTTATACTTATAAGGGGGAGGAATTTTGAGATTTTTACATGTGTTTTGAATGTGTTGGCAGTTTGTGGTGAGGTGTTCTACTATGATAAGCGTGGCTAGGGTGCAAAAGGGGCAGGAGATTATTTCTGGGCAATTTCCCAAATTCCTTGGTATTCAGTTTTCTGCGTGTACGTGCAGGGTATCTCATAGTCGAGATGATTTACATGGCCGTGTTGTTGTTGCTGCTGCCGATTCAGAGCTAAACAATCAAAATTGTGGTACGTGACAAATTGCTCGAGCACAAGTTACGAGTAAAGCAACAACAACAGAAATTAAATTATTGCCTTAAGCGTTTGCCAGCTTTGACTAACAACCCCCAACCCCTGTCCCCAACCCAACCGCAGCCCGCACCCCTGCTCTGCACATTCTCAATTTGTTGCTAAAAGTTTTGTTGTCGTTTCTAATTGAGGCGAGGTGTGAGATTTAAATGCCCGAGGCCAATTGTCCGCGGCTTGCCACACACACACATACACACACACACACACACACACACAACATCAAAAGTGTAGAATTCTTTGGTGCGGCGGGTTGCGGAGGGGTGTGTGTGTGTGTGTGGCACGGTGGCTGGGGTGGTGCATGTAAAGTGCCGGCTAATTGGCCGCTGCGCAGCAGATGTAATGCGTGACAATTAAGAAATACGTAAGAAAGAGCGGCGCAAGCCAAAGTTAAAGTCTCTCACTTTGAGGTTATGTGAGGTTATGTCAAGTGGAAGACGAGTTTCTCACTGGCTGCATGCTTTGTTGGTGTTTTGTGAAGGATATTGAGCATAATCCTCTCGTGGATGGCATTTAATAAACTAGTGTGCATCGAATAGCGTTATACATAGCATTTATTGGTCACATAAGATAAGTAAGCAGAGTAATCCTATTTGAGATATGATGTTGGTAAATGGGTTCTGAAGTTTTGGTTAGATTCAAACATGCTTTACTTTAAAACTGCCTTTGTAATTAACCAATTGGCGACCAAAGAGAAAGAAAGCTTCATGGATCGGTAGTTCTGGGGAGTATATTTTGTGCTCCTTATATATCGTTCATAAGTTATGAATCATAACAAGCTTGAACTATTTCAATTGTGTATCGAAACTCTTAAGTGTTGTTTAGCGCTGGAAACAAGACTTGAAGACTTAAGATATCTAATAAGGATATTATATCTTTAGTCTTTGCTTAAGCTACAATAAATAAGCAAATTAAAAGGAACACAAGTACAATGTTAACAAGAAGGAAAAGCTATATTCCCTAGCAGCAATGTTTTGTATACAAAAACTCAATTTTCGTCTAATTGTTCCTATATAATAATGTGTTCCGATTTTGATCAAATTATAAGAAACTACATGAAGTATAATAAGGCTCTCAATTTTTGAGTTTGGATGTAATAGTATAGTTTTTTATATAAAAACTAATTTTTTACACGATTGTTCCTATGGCAGCTATATGTTATAGTGGTCCGATTTTAACCAAATTTGGTCAGATTGTGTAAACTCTCCAGAGACTCGGCTTATGTGAGTTTGGTGAGGATATCTTAATAAGCAAAAATCTTTTTATACAAAAGATTATTCTTGAGCGATCATTCCTATGACAGCTATATGTTATAGTGGTCCGATCCGATCAAAAATATATTTCTGAAATTTAGACATTTTTTCTACTATAATAAATGGGAATTATGTCTGGCAGGTTACAGTTTATTATAATTATTATTATTTAGTTCTCTGACAGGAGGACTCTCTTAGAATCGGAATGTTATTAGCACTTTATCAGACGAGGATATATACCAACATGTGTACCAAATTTTTTTACTCTCCGTCATCAGTTTTTGACGAAAACGTGAAAATGGGAAACCTTCCCTGAAAGCAATCTTATAGTATATCAAAAGGGGTCATTAAATGATTACTTTCAAAGATGATTCGTCCGAAATACAAAAATATATATGTATTTATGTGTGTGTGTGTGTCCATGTATACTTGAGCTTTCTTTAGCTGCAAATTATATCCGAAATGGCAAAACTTAACTTAAATTGCTGGCACATGCAACATTATTTTCTTGTATCTCACAGTTCAAGTGCCTATTAAATGGCAATTGTGCCGCAAATTGATACGACGTGACTTTTCATCAAAAATAAAAGAACTCACTTGAGACGCCCCATGGTTATCCTTACACATGCACACACGCACACAGGCACACACCCACACACACACACTGAGAGACACACACACGTGCATAATTGAATCATCATTCACATGTCGCCGACTTTTGCTCCGCTTCTCATATAAATAGAAGTCAAAACCATTTGGGGTTAAAATACAAAAATAATTTCCGCAGCCGAACTGTAAAAAAAACACTAAAGAAAAATATAGAATCCTTGCTGGGCGTACACACACGCAAACGTGAGGGCCTGCGGGCCGTGGCTGCCTCAGCCTGGAGCGCTCCTTGGTTGTCCTGGTGGTGGTGGGTTTATGGCAAAATCTGTAAGTCCCGCAAATTCCAATAGGAAGGAAACAATTGAGCGCTCGTCTCGAGACGACACGTGAATTAAATCAGGCAGCCCCGTTGCGCAGCCAGGATATTTATAAGGATATGCGCAACGGATATAAATAGCATGTTGATTATTGCTCAACCACAACTCTTTGCCCGTAACCCAATCTCAATCAGAAACAACATCATGCACTCCAGTGTGTGTCTTGTTAATGGACATGAGCCCAACGCCCACTTAATGCCCCGCCCAGCCCCTCCCCGCCACAGCAATTGCGTTGTCTTCGGCCTGGGAACGCCCCAGGAAGGTAATGAGTCTGTAGGTTGCCCAGTGGCTGGCCAAAGTACCTGCACGCGCGCATCTCTTGGCCCTCTCAGCGTGGAAGGCATTAATGACACGCTGCGCCTCAAAGTATGCTACATATTATTTTAAGCTCCTTCCCCGACTCCGAGTCTGTCTCTGTCTCTGGCTCGTTAGTTTCTATTGAGGAGCGCTGCACTCAGCGAGGAGATTGAAATGATCGAATCATTTTCAAATGCAATCAAATGCACTTCAAAATTAAGTGCATCTCAAGATAAAAGAATAAAGCGAATATCCTCAGCAGCAGGACTTGTGATTCATACGCCACAGGCTACATATATTCATCCTATATTCGGGACGGAAAACACTTTAAAACCTGCGGTTATCGGAGACTTTAAATTGTTCAAAGTTTCATTTTTCCATTTTTGGTCATAGTTTTTCCCCAATTACACATACAATTTAAAACAAGAAAGAAAGGCTATCTTCGGCGTGGCGCAGCTTATACCCTGTTTTTGCTACAAAAGCTCAATTTCTTCCAATTGTTCTTATAAAGGTTTTATAATAATGTGGTCAGATCATGATCAAATTATAGGAAACTGTATGAAGTATAATAAGGCTCATAATTGTTAAGTTTGGAAGTATTATTTGCACAAAGAAATAATGTTTTCATACAAAAACTCATATTTCACCCGATTGTTCCTATGGCAGCTATATGTTATAGTGTTTCGATTTCGACCACATTTCGTCAGCTTGTATAAACTCTTTAAAGACTTGGGTTGGGTGAGTTTAGTGATGATATCTTTATAAGCAAAAAAGTTTTTCGTACAAAAACATGGTTTTCGCGCGATCATTCCTATGGCAGCTATATGTTATAGTGGCCCGATCTGGCCGGTTCCAACATATGAACTGACTGTAGCAAAAATAAGCATCTGTGCCAGTTTTTATCACGATGAAACTTTGCATTGCTGAGGTACTAGGTTGAGCATCAGAACAAAAAAGGACAGCTTTCTTCAAGCCTCTGAAGTTGTATACGCTTGCGGAAAAGATTTGACACAAAAACTAAACTTTTGACGGATTATATATATAAATTAAAGTGGTTCGATTTGTACCATATTTGATTAACTTGTTCCAGGCATAATCAAACTTCGATTTCGTGAGCTTGGTTAAGATATCTTCTGCCAGCCCAACTTTTATAAAATATAATAATAATATATCTCATTTGGTAGAGATATTGGTTAAAAATCAGGAAGTTTTCTCAAGGAACTCATTTGGTAACCGATTATTCCCACAGCAGCTTTAATTATATATTTTCTTATTTATTAAACAATATTTAAGAAGCATGACATAACTTAAAGTTGATGAGTTGTCAGGATACGAGTATCCTTATAAAAAACAAGTAAGAATTCTATAGTCTATATTCTATATATTTCTATTCTATATAGAGTATACCCGACTACAAAACTCCCTGTACCCAGGTCAAAAATTTCCGATCGCATCTACGTACACTTACACATACATACACACATACACAAAAGACGCACACACACATACACAAAAGACGCATTCACACGAGCACAGCTCAAGCGCAGCGCAAGCGAGGCATTTTAAGTTGTTGCTGTGCTTCTTCCCCCGCGCTGAAGCACTGAATCTTCTTTCGTGAATAATTTCCGTGTTTATTATCCGATCGACTTGAAATTGGAACAGTAGATTGAGAGTGACTAAAGTATTGTACATGTCAAATCTTAAAGCTATATTTTAAAAATTGTTACTGTAAAACGGTTTTTATCGATTTGCGGGGGAACGGGGGAGATATCTAAAATATGAAAGTAGGGTATATGGTATGTATGGTATACAGGAACCTACATTCCAAATTTGGTGTCTCTAGCTCTTATAATTGCTGAGATCGAAGCGCTCATACAGACAGACGGACGGACGGACAGACGGGCATGGCCAAATCGAAATCTCTTTTGATACTGATCAAGAATATATATACTTTAAAGGGTCGGATATGTCTCCTTCTGCCTGTTACATACATTTGCACAGATTAGTACCCCCTTTTTACCCATTTTATGGGTACAGGGAGTAAAAACAACAAAAATTTTCATACAACTCATTTATTTGTCATCCCTTGAAATTTAGATTTTGTCAGTTTGGTCGAAATATTTCGAAATACAATAAAGTAGGCGTGTGGAAATTAAGTGCCACTTCTAATGGAAATACAAAATTTTATTCATTTTCAATTTGGTGAAGCAACAAGACACACGTATTTTTTAAACTTTTTTTTTGTAAATCTTGAAAATTGGATTTTGGGTGTTTGGTTGAAATATTTTGCAATAAAAAAAGTGCGTGTCTTGATATTAGTGTCAATTCGAAAGGAAATACAAAATTTTAGTAAATTTCTGAAGTGTGCTGAGGCACGTATTTTTTTAACTTTTATGTAAGCTAAATAATCTTAAAACATAAGATGGTTTCTTAAACATATTGCTCGTGCAGTTGGGAAGCGTGTTCTGGAGTACGTGAAAGCTGAAAACACAAGGACAGGTATCGCCATTTGGTGTACAAAGCATTCTGAATATGCGAAACAGCTGAGCTATTTCGGGGACACCCTGAAACAATGTCTCCCTGGTTGTCATCTCAAAGAACATGCAGCCTATAGCCCAGGTATACGCTTGGCAAGTATAGATCATTGCTATATTTGCCAAGCGTATATCTGGTCTGCATTTTCCTTGGGAAGACAACCAGGGAGACATTGTTTCAGGGTGACTCCGAAATAGATCAGCTGTTTCGAATATTCAGAATGCTTGGTGCACCAAACGAGGATACCTGGCTTTTAGGATCTCGGCTGCCCGATACTAGACCTCGTGGGTGAGACGTACTGGCACAGAGATATCACAACTCGTACCAAAGTCCGCCACCTTAAGTCGTCCGGAAGAAGATTTTGGATTCAGATTATGTTGATGGCGGAAGAATATAGCGCTGGTCATCTGGCGGAGGAAGCTGCCCACTTGATTGGTGTCCATCAGGTTTTTCGGGGAAATCGAGTCGATATAGTTGCGCAAGTCCATTGGTTGGTATTCAAGGATCAAGTAAATGCTGTCGTCCATGACAATATCCATCAGTGTCACAATATTGGGATAATCGAGCTCTCTGGGCATAGATATTCCCCGGCCTGCTGCGGATGGTTCGCCCTCCTCCCTCAAAGCCACAACCTTTCCGATCTTACGATGCTGAGCCTGAAACACAATGCCATAGCTGCCCTCCGATTAGTTATTTGTTCATAAAAAGCTTCAACTTATTTACCATTCATCGAATCCCATAAGCAATATTACAATTGCTTCCAAACGTGATGACAATCAGAAAAAAAGGAGCGTGAAATGCAAGAACAGAGGTGCAATACAAAGAGAATATCGATACAGTATTTCTACAATGTATCGATAATTGGTTGTCTGTTGATATGGGATGTAAGACCAGGGTCTCAGTCGAATACTTATCCGTGCCAAGGTAGCAGCCAATATCTAATTATAAGTCAACGGACGTTGGTAATGAAATGCAGCAGAGGACGTTCGATTGGCAATAATAACAAGAGAGATTGATTCCGATTCCAAGACCTTATGGAAAATTCGTGAGTATTATAAAAAAATTGTGGGATGAAACAAATGTTTACATTAAACTGAGTTTAGTAGACGAGAAACCAAAGAGGTTTTCTTTTTGGTATCTCCGCATAGTACTACTATGAACTAGTTTCTTTAAAAAATCTTCTATATTAAATGAAATGGCTTTATACAACTTACTCTACCTCTACCCAAGTACCTCTACTTAATTTATTATTATATTTATATATTAATATTATACTCGTATTGTGGATGTAATTCATTTAAACCAGTTTTCTGGGCGTGTGGCGAAAATAATAAAAATTTTTGTTGAGCTGCCTATGGTTACCGTATAAGAGAGCACACATACCTAATTTTTTGGGTCTACCCCTGCTAGCTCCCGAGATTGACGCGATTACACAGAGCACCCGATGTGGTAGCTATATCGACTATTTACAATGCCTTTCTATACACTTATCCGAGAATGTCCCTTTTATCCATTTCGATAACTTGTACCGTAATATATGTTCAAAATATACAAATTGAAATAAATAAATTTTAATGTTTGTTAACCCAGCAGAAATCGAATTGTCCAACGATGACTCGGACATTGATATTGAGGATCGCTCGACGCCCGATTCGACGGCGAATGGATGCCAGCAGGAGCTGTTGCTGTCGCACCACTACAACCACAATGAGGAGTCCAGCGTGGAGTCCTGCGGCACCACCACGCCCGGTCCTGGCGCCGGCTTAAGCGCTGCGGCCGCTGCTGCGGGCATGGCCGCCGGTCTGCTGGCCGCAGCTGCTGCCAGCGGCGCTGGGGGCGGCAGCGGCAGCGACAATGTCGTCGGCCCAGGTCCAGGCATGGGCAACGTGAGCAGCGGCAGCTATGCGGAGCACAAGCTGCAGCTGAGCAAGAGCGGACGCAAGCCGCGACGCCGGCGTACGGCGTTTACGCATGCGCAGCTGGCGTATTTGGAGCGCAAGTTTCGCTGCCAAAAGTATCTGAGCGTTGCGGATCGCAGCGACGTCGCTGAGACGCTGAATCTGTCGGAGACGCAGGTCAAGACCTGGTACCAGAATCGACGGTAAGTTGTCTGCCACAGCAAGTCGCAGCTTAGGTCATAACGCTACTCTTTCACTGTGATCCGCAGCACCAAGTGGAAGCGACAGAATCAGCTGCGCTTGGAGCAGCTGCGTCATCAGGCCACGCTGGAGAAGGACTTTGGGGTGCAGGAGAGCGCCGCGGGCGGCGGTCTCGGTTGCTGCCCCAGCGGCCTGTCCAGCTCGTTCAGTGCCGCCGCCGCTGCTGCCGCCGCGGCCAGCAATCCGTGCAACTTCCTCACCTCGGCCGCTGCGGCGGCCATTTTCCGCAACGTGGGCTACGTCCACGGCTGCCCCATGTAGACCCAATGCTGCCTCCCCCTGACGTCGCCACACGCCTCCGCCTACACTCGCTTGCCTATGTAAATACTATTTATGATGAATTGTTTTGTGCAATATGAAATTGTGACTCGATGTCTACTCGTAATCGAACTATCGAATAATCGAATGCTGTATAACAAACTCCGCTCCCCACGACAACTGGCCCGAATCTAAAACTTAGGATTAGTCTAATTAACTGTAAAATACGCACACAAACATGACAACAACAAATATGTATATGTATGTATTTAAAAAAAACAATAACAATTGTGAGCACTCTATAAATGTTTTTTTTTTTTTGTGAAAATAAAAATTGGATTGCATATTTGATAAAGCTCGTTATGAAAATGAAAAAGTGCGTTTTTTGAGGAATTTTTTTGATTTTCAGTCACTCAACGGGAGAAAAACTATTTCTGGGAGAGAAGAAACTAAGTTTTTGTTAAGATCCAAAGATTTCAGAAGGAAAATAAAACTGTTTTGAATATCAGACTGTCTGGCAAGTAATATTGAAATATTTATAAACTAAAAGGTCTTATTACCTTCGAAGAAGGCAAGCATGAAACGATACGAATATAACTTCAGAATTCATACACAGGGAGAATTTTTGGAGCGGAATTCGTAATTAAATATCAGCCAAGGCCTTTATGCCATTAATTATACACTTTTCGCATTAACTGATGATTTGTGGTGTATAATTTATGTGTTAAGGTTTGTGAGTCGCTAATCATAAAATATGCATGGTTGAGCCAGCTAGATATATATTTAGTTTTTACTTGTTCCATTTTTTGTTAAAGCTTTGCATATTTATTTATTTCCAAGATTTCTGCTTACATTTCTCTCCGTATTCTTTTAAAAACGAAATGGATTCGGAACAAAAAGTGGAAACAGGCCGGAATGATTATACATGGTCTCCAAACCAATTGATACGATGGATAGTGAAATCAATATTCGGACATCACTATCTTTACATCATTCCAACATCTCTGTTTGATGTTGTCAGTGTGATTGGGAGATCCTCATCTAGATCAATTTCCCTTGCACTCTAACATTTTTATCGATATCTCTATGGTTGTAGATATTTTTAAAAACAGTCAGGAAATATAAGAAAACAACTTCTTGTTTTTTGGCAAAGGCAGATTAAACTATATATGTACGCTAAACTACAACCAGAAATCTTTTCCCGTTCAACTATATAATTAGACTTATAGCCCATTCCCACTGAGAACATCATCGGGGAACGCATGGGAATGATGGTGGATGTGAAACACCGATTCACAGTGACATCATCCCACAGCCAACATCAATTCTACCTTTTTGCTAGAACTGCAAAACTATCGATTGTACAATCGATAATGTCGAACATTTCCTGTAGACACTATCGAGGTTCTTTTCACTCTAGAAGCAGCATGAATAAGCCTAAAATACAATAAAAGTCAAACGTTTTATGGCCATATAAAGGAATTCCTTGGCTTCTTATATTATATATATTTATATTCGTTTAGTAAAAAACAATGCCCCAAAAGATATCCTAGTTATAAAGGTATCATCAAGTATCAAACTAAAGTAGGTTAGTTTTATAATTATCGAAATTGTGTTTGCATTTTGTCGATAGTATCGATAGTTGAAACTATCGGGTGGCGGCACTTTCGATGTGCTCGTCCTTGCCATTCTCTCCTTGCAGCTAGAGGTAAACGTTGCGCTGCGCTTCTGATTGTAATTGTGGGAGCATTGAGTCATGCTTAAAAATCAACTTGAGTGAATGATTCAAAACGATATCAATTTGTCGCTATATAGTAGTAAATGGCGCTGGGCATATATCGATATAAATAGGCGAGTATATACGCGCATACATGCGTGTGTGCTTGTGTGCGTGCAAGGGAAGGGCTGGGGGCTGTCGGGTGGCATGGCAGCCAACCGGAAAACAAGCCAAGGCTCTGCTCGCAATTATCACGCGCCACAAAGCCAAGCAAAGAGCGCGCGCTTATGCAATGTGCGTGGGCGCGAGCAAGATGGCAACAGTAACAGCAGCCGGAAGCAGCGAGTGGGCGCAGCAGCCGCAACGGCGGCAGTGACGCTGCGTCGCTGTCAACGCTGCCGTTAGATTTTCATGCACATTTAGCTCGCTATGACGCCATAACACAAAAAGGACGAGAAATGGTTAGCCACAAATTGAATCTGCGGCGAGTCAGTTAACGACAGAAAGAGAGAGAAGAAGCTAGAGAGAGAGAGAGAGACACACACTCTGATAGGCGACTGAAATGTAGTAGAAGTTAGATGTGAAGGGGGCAGGGTTGGGAGGCCGTAGTCATAGTTCGAGTGGCCGCAAACGGAAGCGGAGCACAGAACGCTAATTAAAAAGGCACTTGAGTTTGTTGCGGCGGGGTGGGGCGCAAAATAAGTTAGAAACAAGTAAGAGTGCACTAGTCGAGCATACCCGACTGCAAGACATCCTGTACACACACACACACAGCAAACAGAGCATTTCTCCCGGAGTACCGCAGTACCGAAACTAATTTCTTGAATAACTTCTGTGTTTATTAACCGATCGACTTTAAATTTGCACATTAAATCGAGCGCAACCCATTTATCAGGCATCCAAATACCCAGGACTTTATCTTTAAAATTGTTGCTGTAAAACGTTATTATAGAATTGCGGGGGAATTTCTGAAATTCAATGTACACAGCCAGATGGACTCGGTTGCTGGTACTGATCAAGAATATATACACTTTATAGTAACGAAAAGGCCTCCTTCAGCCTGTTACATACATTTGCACAGTTTTAGTACTCCCCTTTACCCATTTTATGGGTACAGGGTGTAGAAAAGCCGTTTGTGGTAAAGGCAACAAAGTTAACGTTAACTTTACCGTTGGAAGGCAACAGCATTACAGTTATCCATGAAATTGTCTATGAAATGTGAATGTAATCTAATGAATAAAATGCAGCAGACGGCAATCGCCATCGGAGCCCATCCCTTGAGTCCTCCTCCCTCCGCTTTGGGCCACATAGATTTATTTTGCGGTTCATTTGCGCAGCTATTGAAATTTCAATTGCATTTTTAATTGGTACATTTTATGTCTGCCATCCTTTGAGTGCAAAAGGAAAGTATCCTGCCTTTTCAGGCAACTTTGCCTGTTCCGTTTGTGCTGGCGTCCACTTTGATTTGTATTTATTTAATGAGTTATTAATTGCATTAAGCTTTCAGCTTTGTAATTAACGGCAAGGTATGGCCTGGTCGATAGTGCTCGACTTGATGATACCCTGTGCACAGGTCTAAAGTATCTCAGCTCCATCAGACTCTCAGAGACTTTAGGAGCTTGAGATACCAAATATGGTATGTATATACCATTATTGTTATATATATTTTTGTTGTTTACAGAACTAGTGTAGAACATAGGGTACTTCAGTCCTGAGTGGGATATAACTCAATCGAGCATTCGTGACATCATTTGTCTTGATTGGAGTGAGCCGAAATCATAGGCGGAAATGTACAAGACTAGTTTTTAGTTGTATTTTATTTTGTTTGTCTATAAATATACATAATACATATACGATTACTTTAATAGAATTTCATTGCTGTTATACTGTATTCAATATAATTTCATAAATTTTAAATAAAAAATCATTCTGCAATTGAACGACAATCTTTTATAGATAAAGGGGTAGGGTACAGTAAATATTTACCGTCGATTGGCTGTTATATTATTCAGCAACTGTTATACTATTTAGCGACTTTCTGGGATTTTTTGTTGGTCTGGTATTTTTGTTTGCTATTTTTTGGCATTTTGACGAATTTTGACAAATTGGAAAGTTGAATTCTAATTAAATTAATTAATTTAATACCAGGCGAACAGAAGTTAGCAGAAGGTCGCTAAATAGTATAACAGTTGCTGATTAGTATAACAGTATAGCGACTGTTATACTGTTATGTTCATAACAGGACTCTGTTAATAACAGAGCGTTTACAGCACGTTAACATTGCAATAACAGCTATTTAACAGTATGTTAACAGTGGAGTAATATTATTTTAACAGTGGGCTAACAATATTTTAACAGTGGGTTAACATGGTTTTAACAGTGGGTTAACAGTGACTTAACAGCGAGTGAACATGGTCTTAACAGAAAGTTAACAGAATGTTAACAGCATAATGTTCCCAAAAGTATGCTGTAATTTTTTCTCCCTGTTACTTTTATGATAAAAAGCAGACTGTAATTAACAGATCATTAACTGCGTGTGATCCTAAAACTATGTCACAGAATATTGCAAGCTTCAAGCCTACTTCCTTGGGTAACAAACAACATAAATAATAGACCATTGTTGAAAATGTATAAATTGATTTATTTAAATTTCAAGAATTTGTTTAATCATAGTACATATATCATAGAAAAAGTATACCTTAAGAAATAGTTCAAATTATATATACTTATGTAATTTTGTAAGTGTGGGCCAACAACAACAAATACAGAATAACTTAGTGCAGTTGTAAGCCGGATCTTTGGGGCTGCGTGGGGCGAGCTTACACTTCTGGAGCAACTGAGCTGGCGCTGATCCTGTATCTATCCAAGATCCAAGATCCATAACATAGACGTCCAGAAAGTGATTATTTGTATTTGGTTTCAATGTCATTAGCTTCAGCCATTTTTTTTAATCGTCGTGGATTTTAGAAAACATATCCTCATTTGCTCGAATCGAGAGATCCATGGCTTGATTCAATCTCTTATAGTCTCGCACCCTATCTACATACCATTATTTATTAATGTATGCTCTAATGTTTTAGCATTAATTACTAAATAGCTTAATATGTAGACCTTAATTGAGCTTTAAGGCGGTAGCTTTAAAAAAAACACTTTTCAGGTGGCCATTAAGAGACTTGATTTGATTTCTACTTTTTAGAGTTTTCCCCTTGACAAGAGACTAAACAATTTAACAAACACACACAAAACAATTAACGGTTAACAAACGATGCAAGGAGCGCCTGGTGCTAACGATGGTGACATCAACAAGGACATCAACGAGGACAACAACAACGACAAGCAACCCAGACAAGTGTCAGCACGCCCTGCGGCACAAACACAATGTGCAACATTTTTCCAAACGGATAATGACAAACATTTTAATCACAAAATGAAACTGAAACTGAAACCACCACCGAGTCCAAAAAGAGGTCGCCTGCCGGAGCAGGACAACAACAGGAGCACAGCAGCACCACCAACACCACCAACACCACCAACACCACCAAATCACACACACACAATATGGCAAAGGGCCTTACCTTCCCCAAACTTGATTCTTTTCCTGTTAAAAGTCTCAGTCGGAAGTCAAGTGTGTTGGCTTTTGTTGTTGTTGTTGTTGTTGTGGCTCTGAATCTGATATGACATAATCTGCCGTATTATCCTCTTATCTTGTCTACCAAACAAAGGCAACAAATGAGGATGATAAAACGAGTCCTTGCAAGCCACGCACATTATCCACCCTTATGATAGAAAAGAACTTTGCGTCTTTCATGATATATGTCTGTTTATTTAAAGCTATAAAATATAATATTATAATTATATAGTATATAGAACATATAGTATCTGATGAAGCAGGCACTGTTGAGCTTATGATAATAATATATATAGCTAATGATATAATACGTTTAGTTTACAAAACTAGCTTATGATATAATATGTTGAGTTTGGAAAACATCCCAAGTCTTAAGAATACATTTCAACAAGTCTTATTGGCTCATCAGCCTATAAAGTTACTTGATGATATATTGAATGATGATATGATGATATAGACACTTTCAAGCTGTTGAGTTTGGAAAACTTCCTAGTCTTTGGAATACATTTCAATTATTACTAGCCTTGTAGGCTCAGCATTATATACATATGTACATGTAGTTACTTGATGATAATTTCACCGATATATAGTATATATATATGACCACTAGCTTGAGAGATACTAAGTCTTAAGAGTACATTTAATTGATTATTATCCCTCATCAGTATACTCGTACATATTTTCTTTAGTTTCTATAGATATCACATTTCAATTACAGTCTTTAACATTTTGTACTCAACAATCATATATCTGGGCCTTTATAATAGTATACATGTGCCCATATATACATATATATAATTTATAATTGTGCAACAAGGCCTGGAACATTGTGTAAATAGTCAAGAAATATCTCTGTTCATATCTAGGGCTTTGATTATAATCAGATAATCATTGCAAGGCATATTTCTATCCTGATAAGAATAAAAATAATAATAGTCTTATCAAAGTTAAGACAGAGAAGAACCTAGACACTTCCTCTGCCAACTGTGTATCCTAGAGCTTCGGGTGTTTCTCTTTCTGCCTATATCTCTATATCTATATTTACTACTGCTTTCAAATTGGTGCCTCAATTATAATACAATAATAATCTTTTTAGAAGTTTGCTATTACAACAATCTTAAGGCCCATTTTCTAATGTTGATTCACCAAAAAACTGCATTTGAAGTCGTGGCCTTCAACTGGAGGCGCCACAAAAGGCAGTTTTTTACTCAGTGAGTGAACTCGCAAGTTCTGGAGAATCGAAGCGACTGTTTCAATGACAACTGATTTACATGACCAAACGAAAGTTGCAACAACGATCGGTCGAACAGAGACTTTTCCATAGATAAGACTGAAGTTATGCCGGATCGCACTTGTTCGATGTTGGCTTCCGTTCAGGTCCATTGAACAGTCAGTTGATTAGAGTGCGTTGGACTGATCGCAACGGGATTCTAGTGCCGGGTGCAGTGATACAAAACAGAGGAAGAAACGTTATTCATTATGGAGCAGTAAGTTAAATGCGAACTCTTTTTTTATGGTGATTGTGAGTGTACAACAAAGGTATTGTTACACAATTGAATGCCGGCAGGACCCCTTAGTCGTCAAGATCTGAGTAGCTAGGCTCAGATATTGGTGGGAATGTCATTGCCGGTTCCTCCACTTCAATAAGCTCTTGAGTTTCGTTCTTCACGCGATTCAATATGATCAGCATTTCCTCGGCTTGGCAAGCGATCTAAATGCACAAGTATTGTATTAGTTATTTAGTTATGTTATTTTTGAATGCTTGCATTACTAACCTGGGTGTACCACTGGCAGTCCCCGCTGGTCTGCTTAAGGATATTGGCTGCCCAGCGTTGCATTGTCTCGACATCGGTGCGTGCAATTTGAAAGAAATGATTTGGATAGCCAAATTTGATCAGCTCCTGATTGTTGTGAAGCAATGTCAAATCCAATATACGATTAATTGTCTCCATGATAATGTCAAGCAGATCTAGCTGAGTTCCGCCCAAGGCGGAGATTTTAAACTGGGTAGCCGGTCCCAGGGCCGTGGCCAATTCCTTCAACTCGCGAAAGCGATGCATGGTGTTGCCCATGTGCAGCACATGGTCAAGGATTGCCCACATGATGCAGACACCAATGGGCATGCCACGCTGACTGATGCGCACAAAGGACATTGCCAGGTGAAACAGATTGTTGTCACGATCGACCTTAGCCTTGTGCAGCTCACTCAGCAAATACTCCACATGGCCATGAACCTAAACCAAGGAAATAATCATAATTGTTGGCACTCTTTTGGAGTTGCACTTATTGGCACTCACGCTCATCGGATCCTTGGTATCCATCAATCCAAGTACACGGAACATCAAGCCACGCATTTGCTTATGCGGATCAACCGGTCCGTTGATCAAATAGAGCATGCAGACGGCCACCAGCAAAGGACGATGCAGTTCCTCGTCCCAGTGGCGAGCCGCCTTGCGGACAGCCTCAAATCCATGTATAATCTGTGTGCAAGACAATTTGCAGAACCTTACGACTTCCAAGCAATTGATGTACTTACGGAATTCAGGTCGTTGGTCATGTACAAGATCAGACACTTGTTGGACAAGGGGCTGGTCTCCACCCATCCCCGCAACTGGTCAAGAGTTACGTAATTCATCTGACAATCCATGTTGTGCATATAACGCGAATCAAAATATTTCCTTTTAGTCACTGTTTAAGTTAGTTAAAACCACTTACATATACTATGCCCAAAGTTGGCTTAACTTACCTCTTCGAAGCTACACAATATAAACTTGTGACAATCTTAAAGTGGACAGGATTCCTACAAGGATAGAAATGAATTGGAGGAGTTAGTATACAATATATTATAATAATTCAAGCTGCTATCAAAGTTCTTCCTTTAATACGTACTGTGTTTGGGTTTCCCCAAGAAATACGATTAATCGCAGTCGTTATAGCCAATGTCCGCTGGTTCTATATAAATATATCTATATATGTATATGTATATATATATTTATGTATATAGGGTATTTGAAAGTACAAAATTCCATTAGAATTTATGTTTACTAGTTACTCAAAGCTGACCAGATTGGACAAGGACAGTTTGGACACAAAAGCTCGAGCCTTAATATTGACTTTTTATCAGGATCAAGATAATATATCATGTATATAGCTACCATACATGCTGTAAAGTAAATTATCATAGTCCTATGAAGCCAAAAAATAAAGCTTAGCTAAAATATATAAAGATCTTATTCAAAATGAACTATTTTCCTCGCAAAGATATTACAATTTTGTCGCTAAATGTGCTTTCCAACTCCACAAAACTACATCTGTCTAATATAGCTGTGACAATTCCTCGAATTATCGAATATCTCGATATATATATATAATAAAAATTAGTTCTAATCATTCCACTATAGCTTATCATAGGAAGAATTAGTCGAAAAGTAAGTTTTTGTATGGAAACCTTTCTGCAAGAGTATATGCACAAGTATCTTGAGAATCCCAAAGAAGGCTGTTCTTTTAATTATTATTTTTGATACATTTTTGATTTGTTTGGAAATGTATTTACACGCTGTATACTTTGCATAGGTATATAGCTTCGATCTCTGGACTTTGGGATTGATATTGAACGTCTTGTTTGAACAATAGCGAAATCGAGTCACATATCGATAGTACAAACAAATGTGTCGGACTGAATATCGGTGGGATTCCTATGAAGTGTGTCTATGTTTATGGCTGGTCTCGCATTCCTCAGCAATCGAGGCAATTCCTTACCCCAAATGGAAAGAAGATATAATATAAATAAAGAATAGAGCCTTCAAGCTAATTGGCAATTTAGCGACTTTAAAGTAATTTGAAATTGAACTCGGGTTGTTCCGTCAGTTGGCAGCTGTATTATTTACATGTTGAACAACTTCGTTAGCAAACAAAAAACCGCCCACAGCAACAACCATCCAGTAGCTGTTAATGTGGTGGCCCCGTTGTTCCAGGCGAACCCAACAAATCCACGGATAATGATACGAAAATCTGTTGGCTTTTGTGGCCCAGGCCCGCAACGAGCCCAGAAACATCTGTAACCACAAAAGTGCCGAGTGTATGTCAACAATTTGTCTTAAATTAGGCGTAAAATGTACAGATTGCCCTGCAAAAAAAAAACAACAACGACCCACCCCAAAAATAAACAAGTAAGAACCCTGAAGTCGGCAGCTCCCGACTGCAGTATGCTCTGTTTTCAATTTGTTAGATTTTGATTAATGGCCGGGACAAAAACAAGTAACCTGTATGCCAAATTTGATGGTTCTAGCTATAAGGTTGAGGGAGTTATAGATGTTGCTCATTTGCGGGCGAGGTAGGGTGGTGTCAAACTTTTTTCTAGATTAAATCTTTAAAGGCAGTCAAGAGGAGTCTGCATCTCAAATTTAATGACTGCAGCTATCAAATTGTGGAAAACACAGGTTTTATCTTAATATTTGATCGAAATCCACCAAATTTGGTAGCTCTAGCTTGAAAATAAACGAACATTGCACAAATCCAAGATACTCTTTTTCCAAAAAACAAGAACAGAGCATAAAAATACGAATCAAAAACGCTCTCAATTTGAATGCTAATAAAAGGGTAGTTGCTACTTATCATCGTCATTATAATCATTATCGTTATGATTGTTATTCCATTTCTGTTTCATTTTTCTTCTTTTCTCTTTTTTTTTTGAGCCACACTTGACACTTTTCAATTGGACTGCGTAAGGGGAATCCACCCCTCCGCTAATTTGATGCTTTTATGCCATCTAATTGAAGTAAACATGCAGTTGGCCTTGATTGCGACTTTGTGGACAGTGGGTGAATTTAGGGCTTATGCGGCATTTAGTTTGTAGATTCCAGCGTTGAGATTGTGATCTGTTCTACAATGGATGTACGTACCTTCTATGCGTATTTAAATAAAGGCGTGCTCAGATCTACATATCAGACTAATCCGATTTGCATAATTGGCTCTTCTATGTCGAAGCGAGTGATAAATCAGTGTAGCTTTCAAATGCAACCCTGTGCACCTTGCTCTAGCGGCAATACAACGTTATACTTTAGAGAACATACCATGACCGCAAAGGTATTCCCCGTATGATAATCGGTTGAAAATTGTAATCCTTTTAAGCCCATTTTCTCATAGGCATTTTAAATTTAAACTCCACTTAAGTCAAGGATAGGTAGGTCGCTACTTCAAAACAATTTGTGAAGCATATAAATTAAAGAATGCTGTTTATCCCTATCCCGGATAATGCCGATGAATAATTATTCATAACTTTTCAAGGCTCAAGTGTCCCTGATAATGACAGAACAGTGGCAGGGTAGATCTTCCACACACTTCTGTAGAAGTCATAATCCAACCCTACCAACATGTGTTCCTAGAAGACAGTGTTCCGTAAAAATCCCAACTAGCTCAGAGATGTGAACTCTCGCTTGTGTTCGAGCAGCTTAAAGCCCAGAAGTTCAGCGTTCGTTAGCTCGGGAGAAAATACTATCCTCAGGTTCGTCTAGTTTTGATCTGTGTAGATACTGATCGAACAATAGATTCGTGTGTTTGACTTTTACAAGTCCTATCGGCTGGGTCAGTGGGTGAATGGTCAAACTCAAATTGTTTTTACTGTGGCTAAGAAAGTTGAATCTTACTTGCGGGGCTTTGCAGGTACATATTAAATGAATTTCTAGTAAGGATAAAATTGTAGTGCTGCTAACTTGCATTGAGATTCTTATCCAACAATGTGTATAAGCAGTTAACAGCTTGCAACAGTTAAATATGATTCATAGACGTCCTGTCTACTTATTAGTATTGTATTGCCAACTAATTGTCTTGGCGTTGCCGGAAATTTGCAAATTTCGTTTCCACGTAGCTGAATAAACATTTCAATGTACGTGACCAATTTATCTGCATGATAACTGACTAAAACTTTCTTAGGGTTTTTCCATGAACATTTAAAAGACAATTTTCAACTAATTTTTGAAGCTCTTAAATGTAATATGTGAGGTTAGGTTATGTGCTAGCGCTAATACATATTTATATGCCTAAGTCTACTATGTATTTATGTATGCATGTGTGCGAGTATGCATGTCCTTTGCCCCTTGGCTGTCTTTGTAAAATATGCATAATTAAAATATAAAATGCACAATGCGCTGCTGCAGTTGCTGCCGTCTTGGCCAAAGTTATTAATCTTTTCATGCAGCTGCATAATTAAAATCTGAATATGTAAATTCTATGAGCATTTCTTGCGGCTCCTGCTCACTTGCAAATGGGCCAAATGGCAAAAAACAACAAAAACCATAAATAAAAAAAGGCCAAGCTACAGGAAGAACACACACACACACACACACATTTGCTGACAGCAACTTAACAGTTGACGCTGCTCGTTAACAGGCAGCTTTGGCCTCGCTGCTGCTGTTGACGTCTCTCTCTTTCTCACCTTCGCTCGCTCCCTCTCTGGCACATTTGCGCTTTTAGCTGTCCCTGCGCCGTTTGCCTATGTCTCTGTGTGTGTGTGTGTTTTTTTTGTATGCGAGGAAGTAATTGCAAAATATGAATGCATAATGAGCAGATATTTCCAAGTGTGCAAAGAAACTCCAAGCGGCGACTGTGGGCGAGGGCGGCAACTTTTATGCTAAAATGTGCGACTCGCGCGTGCACTTGCATTTTGCCAGTTTCTTTCTCAATGCGGCTCAAGGACGTACACACAAGCAAACCTATGTATGTATTAGAGATGGGCGCGTGACACGTGCACGATCAAAACGACTCGTCAGGTCCCAACAGAGATACTATAGATATCAGTATTACTGAATATGCAATTGTTTAATATTTTGTAGCGTATATAGTGAATTTTTATCAAAGAAGTTATTTTAGAAAAAACAATTGAACAATTGTAGATTGAATTCAAAAACCGATTGCATATTCGGTCTCAAAATCTTTAACTTTGAGCCAGGGCTAGGAAAAGAATTCAGATATACATAGCTGCAAAAAGCATAAATTGATCGATGAATGAAGAGTTCTCGAAAATAAGAACAGATCTTAACATGTATTAAGTAAAGTGCTTAAAGTTCCCATAAGAACGAGTCATTTTCATATCAGGAAAAATACTAAAAATTCTACACGCGCTCATCTCTAGTTTGTGCTACTTGCATATGCTTACAAAACTGACTGCTCTTGTCACCCAGCCAAGACACTGAATATCTTTGCTATACGTAATGTAAATATAACTAGCACACATTCGAAACTTGCTCAACAAAAAATGGCGACCATTGAGGGCATATGAAAATGGTTTGGAGCTCATTAAAATCGTTGCTCATTCCGATTGTAAACAGTGTTAAGTTGTGTGCCAAGTTGCCCATTAACAGCAGCCAACTGGAAATTGAGTCTGCTTTTTACACAAGTGCTGCATATCCTTCAGCTTCCATATAAGAAATTTTCATTTCTCATTTAATTGCGTACTAACATGCTTATAAAATTGCACAGTACGAAATTCAGCTAGGTTTCCATTTGCATTTCTGCATTTAGAAATTGTTTGCAATTGTGGCAACGCCACCGCAATTAATTGGCAACGCCTAATGTGAATATGGCCAGACTGCTAATTATAATTTTTTCTTCCGTCTTCGAAATAAATGCACGCACATTCCAAGAGAGCCAGAGAGCAATAAGAAACAACGAAAAATTGTTTTTGGCATGCGAAGTCAAAAAGGAACAAAAATTACACAGAAATTGTTGTGCTTTTGCGTTGCACACATGCAAGAATAGAATAGGAAAGGAGAGAACAAAAATCAAGGCAATTGTTATTGTATGTGTGAAAGAATGCAGCACACAGTTACAAAACAAAATGGCGCGAACACCTCTCGCTGGCAAATGTAAACAAACATTGTTCGGTGCTGCCCATTTGAAAATGGCAGCACTGCATTTTGAGTAGGTTTTTTTTTGCTTTGTGAACATTAGAAAGCGAGCCTTTATTTATATAGTATGTTGGGTTTTCGCAGTTACCATGCCATACGTCCACAGGGCTTTGATATCGGGCAATTGCGCCAGATTTTGGGTCACTCGTGTCTGAATGATCAAACGCAGTTTATATATGCCACCGATAATGTAATGGAGGTGAGTTAGTAGTTGAAATTGCAGCTTTCATGCACTCTACCAATAATTGCGGACAGCTCATAGATGGATTTGTTTATCTGATGGACCGAGAGGAGATACCATTTGGTGCTGAGCCGCTGGCTGCGCTCCAGGTGGCTGGCATAATGATATATATGATCCACCACACCGATTTGGCCAGCACACAGGTGAAGCGTACTTTGTTCATACAGCGCTGTTTCGACTACATGGCCTGCACCGAGGAGACGCATGTGAGTGATCCTCCCTAATACGAATTACAATACTTAACGCGCTTATTGTTGATTATTGACAGGTACATGAGCTGTGCGCACAGATCCTTTTCCTGCTGGATCTAAACGATTCGCACAATATGCTCAATATGATCAGCTGCTGCCGCAATGCCAGCGCGTTGAGCACCATGGCCCAAATAGTGTGCAACTGTTTGCTCTGGGCCATGCTGGACAAGCTGACGGATCTGGGCTTCAATACTTATCGTCTGCGCGCCTATCCCGAGCTGATGATGGCCGTAGCCATGGTTAACCCCCTGGTCTATTTGCAAAACTTTCTACACTCGCTGAATCTGATTGTGCGTGTGATTGGCGCCCTGCTGGTGGCCGGGCCGTATGGATCGACGGAGAAGCTGCGCACCGAGTTGGGTGTGCCTCAAGCAATGCTCGAGTTTCCCAACGACGATGCGTCCGCGCTTTTTCGCTGGCTCAATACCATCGTCGAGGAGATGAGCGATGAGCTGCAGGTGAAGGATGGTCGCATGCAGGAGCGCATGGTCGTATTGGAGTCAACCTGCGAGCTTATGAAACTGGTGCACGCTCATCTCTCTGAGTTCTATCAGAGTCTGCACAGCGTTTCTGATTTGATCGACGATGGCTTCATCTCAGATAATCCGTGCGAAAACGATGAAGATTTTGAATGGTTATTGTAAATTTTTGAGGTTATGTACAGAATAAAATAATGTCTAAAATTCAGCTGAAATTCATCGGTGAGGTTATGAACGAACGAACTAAAATTTCGCAGCATGGCTCTACTTTTTACGCATTAATATAACATATATTACCTGATATTCTGGATTCCAAAAGCACAATAAGTACTACTTCGTGCAATGAAATTTTAAAGAATTTTAAAACAATATTTAAAAAACACGCGTAAGCACACTCGACAAACGATGTCGCCTGATGAACAAACCTTTTAGTATTAAACTGTCCCCGGCTCTACACTTCAATAGAAAGGAACAAAATGGAATAGAAACAGTACTGTTCTTCGATAATGTACTCAGTAGGAATGGGCTATAAGATTATTAATTGAAACATTTTTGATTTTTTTCAACACTTGCCGAACACTAAAGTGTTTTTCAAAGTATTCATTACAATAATAGTTATACAACACTGCTAAGGATTCGCAGCTCATATATTTGATTTGAATGCTATGTGCCATACAATGTTTTGTCAACATGTCGCAAAAATACAAATCTTTCTTAATGCATATATTTACTGGGACTCCATAATTAAACTAGAATGTTTGGGAATAATTCTGTTCATTTAACATTTAACGACATTTAAACAAACACTGAATTGAAAAGACAAAAATTAAACGTTTTTAATAAAAACGAACTTTTTTCATATCTTTTAATTATTTTGCTTGCAGTTTGTGCCAGAATTTCAGGTCCTGGCCCGTTAAGGACTTAATAGGGTTACAATAAAGTTGTTCAAAAGTACGTAACAGGCAAAACCCCCTTCCTCCATCGAATTCTGTTGTATGTCATTAGTTCCCCCCATAACTTTGCGAAAAAATAATCAATTTCCATATGGAATGGCGTTTCAATTTTATTCATATTCCAATTCGAATTCCGACACGCAGAAGATAGACGTTCTTTCTAGTTTCTTATAAGTACCTTAGCGTGTCCAGTGTTGCGAAGTTGTTTTAAGTGAAACACTAGAATGTCGAAACACTGTCACCCATTTGAACGGAACAAAATGGGAAATGGAACGTTAGCAAAACTCATTTCAAGCCATTTTGAATCAAAGTTTGTATTTTATAAGCCAAATACTAGATATGAAGCATGAAGCAAATGCACATAGCCTAAATTGTCTTGGTAATCCATTCAATCCCAGCTCACTCGTCCAGCACGCTGTCTAGCCACTGTTCAACTTCATTTTTACTGGCGCTCGTTGGCGTCGCCGGCTGCACCACTGGCGAGGCAATTGGCAGGACTTGGGCCGTGGCAATAGAGGTCAGGGCCAGCTGTGTGTCGGTCATGGCCAGGAGCTCGTCGAGCTCATCGGGCGCGTCAGCAGCAGCATTGATTGTTGGTGCTTGTACCTCTTTTGTGGATTTGGCGGTGGGGGCACGTGATTTGCTGGCGCTGCCAATGCCATTGGATTCGCGCAGCACGTGCGCTTGGTATGTGCCTTCTGCTCGCTCAGCTGCCTCGATCTGGGCAACGATTTGCTGGCGCGTGAACATCACTGTGGGATAGTCCATGCGCTTGTAAAACGGAATCGTTTGCAGCCCACTGTTAAGCAGACTGAGATTTAGCGTAAAGTAGCTGCTGGCCGCCTTTGTATGCAGCTTGGTCTGGCCCTCGGCAATGTTGTTCCATTCTTTTTCGGCGCCAAAACTGAAATGGCCGCCGCCCATGCTAGGAAACTGGGACATTTGCCTGTAGTCACCAGCACGCAGTTGTGCGCGCGCATTCTCATCCAATGGGGCGCCGTCCACTCCCAGCTGTTCCACATCGTCTGTATCCGTTGGCGGCAGCGTGTCCAGCATGTCCCGATTCTTCTGGGGGGCTAGCGAGCGGGTGCCACTGGACCAGCCTTTTCGTGCGAAACGAGGCTCATCGCTGGAGTCGGCCACATCCACAAGGCTGCGCACGGCCGTTGTTTGTGGCGAGCTAGAGGAGGTATTGCCGCCACGCTGCGCCTGTTGTTGCTGCTTGTGGTAGTATTTATGCTGTTTCATATTCTTGCGATTGCTAATAAATAAATTTGTTTTAGCACAGAACTTGCAGGCTTGCGATTGCGTATTTCTTACTCGTTGGATCGATCGTCCTTGCCGTACATTTTGTCCTTGTTATGGTGTGTGTGGGGGATGGGGAATGAAATTAAAATTCAAAAAAGGTTTGTTTACGTTTCCGTGTTTTGTTGCTGTGGTTGCGCGCACAGCTGTAGGTGGCCATATGTGAGTGCAAATGAGGTGGTTGTATTAACATTGAAGAATTGGACCGGGTCGAATATGAGTGCAAGTGAAACAGCTAAGATTGCGAATGACAGCTGTTACATCAGGTTGCCAGATGGAATCAAACTATCGTTATCGTTATCAATAAGCTTTAAAATATTTACAAACGTACTTAGTATATTTGAAAATAATTAGGCTTGCAGGATACTTCACGTAGAAGCATTGTTTTCAATTTGTGCTGACTTTTATCTTTTATAACTTATGTCATATATAGAACTTCATTAAAAAAGATCAACAAATCAATTCTGTTTTACAAACATGTTAAATAAAGACAGTTTTCTCCACTCGTTTCTATGGACTATTTCAGTAGAGAAAAGGGGTAGGATCGAGATAGAAAAAACAATCCCGATGCAGCCTGCCCGGAAAAACTACGTTAAAGTTTAAAATTTCACCAGAAATTGTTTTAAGGAATAAGCTATTTTTTCCTTTGATATTCCGCTCTGTAATAATCGATATTTAATAGGTGAGTCAATTTGAATGTATCGATATCACAATAGTATTTCTACCGACAACGGCAATTATTTTATTTCTTTTTACAATTTTGAGTATTTGAACTCGCCGGGGCAGGTGGTTGCCGTAGAAGCAGATGTTGCGTTTTATTCAAAGCTTGCAGCTCAGAAACAGTTTAAGCGCGACTGAGCTGCCAGCGATTGCCACTGTGATCTATCGGCAATTTTTCGCTGAGCTGGCCACGGCGGCTGCTGTGAATGAACAGAAGAGACTGGACGGGCACCAGGCATCCTCATTGCTGGAGAGTTTCGATGCGGAGCCAAGCAATCAGTTGGAGAGTATATTTCCCACGGCAGAGGATGTTTGGATCTTTGGCTATGGCTCACTTGTGTGGAAGGCAGATTTTCCGTATATTGACCGCAGGCGGGGCTATGTATGTGGATATAAACGACGCTTCTATCAGCACAGTATTGATCATCGCGGCATACCAGAGAAGCCGGGACGTGTGGTCACCTTGCTGCCGGGCAACGTGGCCATAGATCGTGTCTATGGCGTCGCCTATCGCATAGCGGCTACACAGAAGTCCCAAGTGCTGGATCACTTGGACTATCGGGAGAAGAACGGCTACGAGCGGTGCAACCTGGAGTTTCACGAGTATCCAGCTGCCACCATGCCCATCAAGGTTATTATGTACGTGGCAACGCAAGCAAACGATTCCTATGCAGGCAATGTATGGCAAGTGCCATGCATTGCCAGGCAAATCTTTACCTCAGCTGGTCCCAGCGGTCCCAATCGCGAGTATCTATTCAATTTGTCCATGGCCATGCATGAGCTATTCCCCGATGCCATCGATGAGCATCTCACCGAGCTGGTGGACTGTGTACGAAGCTACATTGTACATGAGGAGCCGACGCTGCTGGAGGACGCCTTGAGCGCAGAAATCATTAGCATATTGGAAGAATGTTTAGCTGAGGATACGCCACTGCAGCAAGAGCAGATTGCGCAGCGCTTGGACGCGTTGTGTGCGCGCTTACAACGGCCTGGATGGCGTGAAAGGTTGCTAGATCAGGAACTACAACGGAAAAAATCTTGACCGCCCACAAGTCAGCTGGACTATTTTCTAAAATATACATATTTGCCTATGTTTATTCCTTTAGTGTGTATAATTTGTAAAATATATGTAGTAAGGGTGTACAATTTGTTAAGTAATTTCTTTAAGCTAAAAAAAGACGTCCATAAATCTTTGCTGATGCCACATAATTTACTACAGCAAAATATTTAATTTATAACGATATATCGTTGCTCAGAAAATCGATAAGTTGCAATTGAGGCATATGGTCACATTGTTTGCGGTAGCCAGAAATTTAAATTTGCATACAATAAAAAAAACCGTCAGCAATTCTGCGGTTTAGCGCCCACAGGCAAACGGAAAACGCGTTTGCAAATGAGAAACCAATTTCCGGCAACAGCTAAGCTTTATTGCAAGAAATGTCTAAATATTGCTTCCAGCTGGTCAAATCTGTGATACTCACGTGCATGGGCAACTGCGCTGCGGTAATGACGACGGCCGCCTACATTTGACCAAATATCTCGGCAAGGGGACCCACGGATGGATTCACCCAATATTCGGCCTGAATTATGTATGATGCATGCATCCTGTCACATTCGAAACTCTCCGATCGGTATTCCGATGTGCTCCTTTATAAAAGTATACAACATTTAGGAAAGTCACAGCCTTCATTGGCTTTTTTAAATTTTAATTCAGTTTGACAGCTTTTTCATAATTAAATATGCTAAATGCAAATGATACAAAAATTGGAATAAGTACCCTTCAATATTCTTGTACATCCGATTTATAATATGAATTATTTTAAAAGGCAATTTTAAAAAAGTTATAGGTACCTTCGGTATGCCAAAGATATTTACATAATAGTTTTCAAACTAAAATTAAATATTCAAACGTTTGTTCCCACATTTTGTCACAACATTAGAATTACTTATGAAATACAACTTACGTTCTAAATATATACGAAACTTTAACAAGCTTCCCAATATCTCAAATATTGGGACACCTCAATACCCACGCGAACATTCCTAATCAGTCTAAATATATTTTATCAAAAATATTCATTCTTTCTCATAGTGGCTCCTGAAGGCGGTAGCAATCGGAGGCAATTTTCCACTTGTCGTTATCCGCGGTTATAACGAAGGATTGCTGAAAATGACGAAGTCCTTGCTCGGCAAACTTGACCGTACCGCTGGCCAATATGATATACGTGGTCTGACTGCCCACGGCCGCGTCCAGTACGGGCTGCGAGTCCAGCGTGAGAAGCTGATGACGCGTAGAGGGCAGCTCCAAGATATAGCGTTCAATCAACTCACGGCCCTGGATTCCGTTGCCGTTCCAACTTAAACTCGCTGTGTTTATATATAAACGACCCATTTGCTGCAACAAATTAAATAAACATCACATTAAATACGAGTTTTTGTGTTTTGCAAAACGCCGGTAATCTTTCTTACATTACGCCGGTTGTCCAAAGTAGCGTAGAACAAACGTGTAAAGTCCTCGGCAGTGCGGCAACAAGCCTCCACTTTGCTTTTCAATTCCTGAAATAAGCAGTTTAATGTAATTATATTAAAATTACGAATATTTTTTGTACACCTACGTTGTTCATGTTGAAGCAATAAATACAGAAGAGCGATGTGATGATTTCGCCACAATCGATACATTTTAATTAATGCAGTAGGGTTGCCTGCGCTTGCAATGACCGGTATTGCCAGACTGTTCGGTAGTTTGAATAGAAGTAATTTTGATTCACAATTATTTTATAATTCCTCCATTAAAGTCTTTGTCCGGGGCGGAAATTTATTTCTTATAATAATAAGCACTCTTTACAGTAGCGCTAAAACGACGAATTACCCCAATTTCGCTTATATTTTCTAGGCGCCGTCATTGTAAGCGCAGCCAACCCTACTGCATTAATCGAAATATATCGATTGTGGCGAAATCATCACATCGCTCTTCTGTATTTATTGCTTCAACATGAACAACGTAGGTGTACAAAAAATATTCGTAATTTTAATATAATTACATTAAACTGCTTATTTCAGGAATTGAAAAGCAAAGTGGAGGCTTGTTGCCGCACTGCCGAGGACTTTACACGTTTGTTCTACGCTACTTTGGACAACCGGCGTAATGTAAGAAAGATTACCGGCGTTTTGCAAAACACAAAAACTCGTATTTAATGTGATGTTTATTTAATTTGTTGCAGCAAATGGGTCGTTTATATATAAACACAGCGAGTTTAAGTTGGAACGGCAACGGAATCCAGGGCCGTGAGTTGATTGAACGCTATATCTTGGAGCTGCCCTCTACGCGTCATCAGCTTCTCACGCTGGACTCGCAGCCCGTACTGGACGCGGCCGTGGGCAGTCAGACCACGTATATCATATTGGCCAGCGGTACGGTCAAGTTTGCCGAGCAAGGACTTCGTCATTTTCAGCAATCCTTCGTTATAACCGCGGATAACGACAAGTGGAAAATCGCCTCCGATTGTTACCGCCTTCAGGAGCCACTATGAAGAAGTATGAATATTTTTGATAAAATATATTTAGACTGATTAAGAGTGTTCGCGTAGGTATTGAGGTGTGTCAATATTTAAGATATTGCCTCAATTTACCTGAAACAAATGATTATGGTTTTGGGAAGTTTGTTAAAGTTTCGTATATATTTATAGCGTAAGTTGTATTTCATAAGTAATTCTAATGTTGTGACAAAATGTGGGAACAATCACTTGAATGTTTAAATTTAGTTTGAAAATAGTTATCGCAAGGATTTGTACATACATTGTGCATCTTTGGCATACCGAAGATACCTATAGCTTTGTTTAAATTACTTATTGATATACTTCTGTTATGATTCAGTTGTATAAGAATATTTAAGAGTACGTTTTTTATTTTTTTATTGCATTTAACATAAAATTTAATTATGACAAACTTGTCAAACGTGAACTAAAATGAAAATAAGCCATCGAATACTACTGCGTGAATGCTGTATACTTTTAAAATATTAAAAATTAGTAATAATCTGTATTTGAGTATTTGAGTCAAATAAAAATGAACTCAAATATATGTGTGTACTCGTTTATATTCAATGTTTCCGGGCAAAGTATTTGAATTAAAATGGGTTATCTGGAATTTGCATAATGGCGCCAATCATAAGAAACACAAAAATAGCATGCCACAATTTTCCGCCCAAGGGGGTAGATTTCCCAAGAATCGGCTAGCACTCTGAAATTATTTGTTGTGAGAGTTTTGAAAATGAGTTTGCCGCCAATCACAAGACAAAATCAATTGTTGCATACGAAAGGCATTGGGCCAATTGGTTGGTAAGCAATATATTTGACCGCGTATTTTCCACACTTGTGGGTGAAAACTTCAGTGCTCTGGGTCTTGGTTTGGGCTGTGTGGTGGTTCACAATCAGTCAGCTCATTTATATACGACAAAAATAAGCAATCATGCTAAACACACACCCGTTCTAAACAGGCAGCTTGTGTGTATGTAAGGGGAAACGTAAAGTAACAGGCTGAAACGAAGATGTAGCAGAGCCGAGATGCATTCGGCCTGCTGTTTATTCTCCTGCTCGGGCCGAAGACCCCCATCGGCTATTTCTGGCCACGCACTCGCGTGACAACAATCGTCCAGCCAACACGCAACGCCAGGAGCTGCAGCAGCTGTCCATTAGCGATTGTGTTTTATTATTAGTTAAAGCAGTAAAGAAAAAGTAATAGCAAAAAAACAACAACAACAAAAACGGAAGGTGAATAAATTAAAAGGAAAGGCAAGCCGTTGGAATTGCAGTTGCAACAAGTTGGGGTGTGGGTTGCATTTACGATTGACATCGCTGCCGCCGCCCAACCCGCCCAGTGGCTGACCTTGGCCTAGTTGGCCGCACAGCAACAGCCACTTGGGGGTTAATTGCATTTGCCGTTGCAGCTGCAGTCGATGCTCGAGGAAGTTGGTTGCCTTAGACAATCTGGCGGCATTGGTATAATCGTTGGTATGCCCAATCAGAGCGCATCGAATGTGGCAGGAAGCACTGCAGCAGTAGCCGGTGCTGGTCCTGGTGTTGTTACCGCAACAGTGTCGTCCCATCAGCAGCATCAACAGCAGCAGCATCAACAACAGCAGCATCATCAGCAGCAACATCATCAGCAGCAACATCATCAGCAGCAACATCAACAACTTCAACATCATCAGTTGGCCAGCAATATGAGCATGTTAAATGTCAAGGGCGGCGGTGGTGCTGGCGGCCGTTACCTATGGACCGACCGTGAGCTGCTCATGCATCTCCAGAATTATACACCATTAATATTGCTGATTGATTTTGTGGAGAAGACGCGCACCAAGCGCTTCTACGAGAGCTCCGAACGCTACGAGATACTCATGCTGGTGTTCATCATGCGCAAGGGAGCGCCGTTTTGTGAGAACAAACGTTTTCCGGCCGAGTATTGGGTGAATCTATCAGTGGGTCCCATTGCCGAGGCCTTTGATCGACTGCAGGCGGCCATCGACATACCCGATCCGCAGTTGCCCATACACATGAGCGTCACAGACTTGACCAGCTGGAAGCAGATGTTCGATGTGGCCATGGTGGACATTAGACGGTATGCCTACTATACCGATCCCATGCAGCTGGCCGATGTGGGTGTCTACAATCGCATTACTTTTGAGCAGCGCTTTGCCATGCAGTGGCAGGAATAGAAGGCAATGTCCTTGACCTCCTATGGTAGACGTACATGTGTATATCGTGAAGAAATTATTGATGTATGCATATGTATGTGTAAATCTATATACTTGTATTAGTGCGCGCTTGCCTGTAATGCTCGGCGCTCTTTGAATATATCAGTGTCCGTGTGCTGTATACGTGAGATAAACTAATTAGAACCAATTGATGTACGTTCCCTGCAAGCAATTTAAAGTATTTATTATTCGCATGGCCAGGCAGATGGGATGAGATACTTAAGAGGAGAGTTGGAAGATAGTTTGGCGATGGGTATTGTTTTTTTTTTTTGTTTGTTTGCAGGGTTTTGGCCAAAGCACGATACCTGCACCATAAACTCACATATCCACATACATAACAGAGTTAATTGTTGAGTTATGCATAGCGGAATTTATAAACTGTGCCTTTTCCTCACTCTCCCACACATTCACCATGTCTAACTTGAACTCCAACTCCTAGTAGCAAAACTGGAAATCCTTCAAATTGTAGCTGAAACATATGGAATTATATATAGACTATATACATAAATATCATAACGATGCTTTAAATAAAATAAATGTTATATATTGTTGACTAACGTAGACATGCGTTGTTTTAATTAATCTGATGAATATTTATGAATCACGTTGATTAGTGACTTTGGTGACTTAAATTTAAGATGCAACACATGCATATATTCAGTCAGTTTCTCATATCCTTGGCTTTGGTAATAAGATCACGATCGAAGATGCCCAACAGCTTGCCGCGCGTCATTTCCTTAGATTCACGCAAGCCCAGTTTATAGACTTGCTCATACATCGCATTAATCTTTGCAAGCAGTTGCTCTGGAGCCAAGCGCGCAAATTCTGAAATAGTTGCAATAAAGTTAGTATCCTTCACTACTAAACTAGCAGCTATACTAACGATCAATGGCCGCTATGTCTTTACTGGTTAACTTTGGTGTACATTCGACGCTTGGCGTGTATATTGGTATATCGCTCATGGTTAGAAATTCATCAATGCCGGGAACTGTGTGTGCAATTGTTTTAGTAAGTTATAAGGATTATAAGTGCTTGTGCATGGGTATTCTGTACTTACAGCGTTCTGGCCACTGCACTGGTGATTCGCGCAATGTTTCCATCGATTTCAGTTGTTCTATTTCCACTTCTTTGGCGTTTGTTTCTGTCGTCGCAGCAGCGTCGCCTATCTCCGTCTTCAGTATAGTCTCTGCGTGCACATACGTTTATTAAATAAAACAGCACAGAACATTACTAATCTTAGTGTGTAACCAACCTGGATCGACCATTTCAACGTCCTCTTCCACATTACTCATTGCTGAAGCTTGTCGAAATTTATATTTTAAAAAATATACAAAATTACGCGAATTGTATTCTAAATTTGTCCGCAACAAAAAATTGGCGTTGCCACCCTAATGAAACTCGCTACTTCAATGCGATTACCGATAACAAGAAAAGGCAGCCCCAAATAGTGTTGTACAATGCTCTGCAGGAGTGATGCAAAATAAAAATACCACAATAATTAACGCGCGTGATTTAAAAAAAGAAGTCACATGCAAAGCGATATTTTTGCAATCGCACAGCATTCACTCAACAATAAAAAAAAACCAACTTTCGTTGTGCACTTTTCCCAAAACTGAAATGTAGGCTATTGCATACCATATGCAAATCAAATTTGTTTCATATTTCAGATGTGCCTCCCGCTAATCGAAATTTTTTAGTGGTGTGTGTAGACAGTCTCCAGAAGGAGCCGCAGACTACATGAATAATTATAATCAATTGCCAATCTGCATCAAAAGCCGTGACCCCAAAAATAATAATAATAATCATTTTCAGGCACTTTCTATACCGTCACCATGTCTCACAGTTCAGCTTATGCCCCTCCACATCCCATATTCACTGCAGAAATTGCAGCCATCCTCTCAAATAATATAACGATGACAACAAGGTTATTTATTGTTTACATAGACATATTATATTTTAGTTACTTAAATCTAAGATGCTAACTCAGTTTCCCCTGTTCCTGGGTTTGGTAATACCGCCATTAGGCTTGCAAAGAACTTTCTTGGAGCGCATCACATCTTTTTCTTTTTGTACCCCGTCTGCATAGGCTTTGTACTGCATCGACTTAGTGGCCTCAATCACTTGGTTGCGAGTCATGCCGGCAAATTCTGAAATAGCAATAACGTTAAATATTTGCTGTGCCCAACGCGCAAACTATTGTAACCTTCAAGGGTCGCAAGGTTTCTGCATTCTGTAATCCACCCTTTAAAACCGACGAAGGGCTTTTTCCTTGTTGTATCGTTCTTGGTCTGTAATCTATCCTTGACGGAAACTACATGCTTTACATATGTGTGCAATTTATGTTTACGATTGTGGTGTTTTGTTGTGTTGTGTTGTGTGTGTGTGCTTGTGTTCTTACGTTCATCTGCCCAATGCACCGACTTCGTTTTCAGCTTCTTAATTTCTCCTCCTGATGCTCCAGCCTCGTCGCATGGCTTCGACTTCAGAACGCTCTCTGCGTGTATACAGGCATAGTACAGGAGGAGTACATAATCTCAACACAGATCTTCAATGATCTCATTTAGGTAACTAACCTGGATCGCGCACTTTAATGATCCCTTCCACGCTACTCATTTTTGTTTAAAAAAAAACACTTGTAGACCGAATTGTCAAATTATATTCTAAATTTGTCTGCAACGAAAACTTAGTGTTGCCACCTTAAGGAAGGACGATAGAATGCAATATATCGATAACAAAGCTCTCTAGCAAATAATACCATTTTACCATTTTACGCGTTAGTGGTAATAATGCAAGAGAGCTTTGTTATCGATATGTGTATCTTCTTCTAGCGTGTTTCCTTAAGGTGGCAACGCCGAATTTTTGGTGGCAGACAAAAAACAAAACGGTATTTGTGAAGCGAGAATATTGCAGCAGCTCAAAATTCGCTCAACAATATTAAAAACAAATCAAATAAAATCTTGAAAACATTTTTTATCACGGAAGACAAAAAGTGTAGTTTATCTAAGTGTCGCTTATGGCGGGCAACATCGAAAACCAGAAATAATATATTTAATAAGTTCTGTGTTTAATATCCGATCAAGTTGGACAATGAATCATGCGTGCCAAAATACAAGGGCTTATGTTTAAATTGTCAAGATGCAAATCATACGAGCCAATACTAAAATTTATTATTTGTTAAAAATCCCTACAAACTGAGCACACGGTTAATGGCCGTCATTGCTCTGCCAGTCAACATTGGTGTCAAATCGACGGTTGGTTACTGTATTGGTGCATCACTCATTTCCGCGAATTCGGATTCATCGCTTCTTTCCTTCGAAAGCAACAGGCGTTAATTCTGAGAACTGCATACATGTATGTGTGCATATGAATGTGTGTGCGCATGTGTGTTGCACACTCACAGCATCCTGTAAACTGAACCGCCAATTCGCGCAATGTCTCATTCAAACCTTCAGATAGGCTTCAGTGGCCTTGGTACGTCTTGTTGCGTATGCAGCATCTTCGTCATAACTTATTGATTCGTCTGATTGATTGTCATGCTATATAGATTTTATTAAATACGTTTTTTTCTCACTCTCGCACATTCATCATATTTAACTTAAGCTCTAACTCCTATTACCAAGAACTGAATGAATACAATTTGTAGTTGAAATATATTGGATTTTATATAGACTAGTCGCAGGAATTGTCTGGCGTCCTGACTCCTGCCTGTTGCACATATTGGCACACTTTTAGTACCTCATTTTGCTCAATTGATGGGTGTAAAAGCGATGTCGCCCACATAAAGCGACACTATAAGGGAAACCACATATATATTTTTCTTGCGCGATGAAAAATGTTTACATTTTTTTCTTTTGGGTTCAGCGCTGTTCTTATTGTTGTTCATAGAATTTTGTGCTATTGCAAAATTCTCGCTTTGCAAATGTTTTGATTTTAAATCATTGCGTAAGGTGGCAATATTATTTTGCAGAACAGCTTTCCTATCGATATACATATGTCGTATTCTCATAGCGTGTTTCGTTAGTGTGGCAACGCCGACTTTTTGTTGCGGACAAATTAAGAATACAATTCCCGCAATTTGGCTCGCAAGATTTTTGTTTCCAACATGAGTAGTGTGGAAAAGATCATGAAAGTGCTCGATCCAGGTTCGTTACTTAAATAATATAAATTAGATGGTTGATGGCCTGTGTTGATTTATGTACTTACGTATGTCTGTATTTACGCAGAGACCGTTCAAAATGCTGGAGCCACAGGAGCCAAAATGAAGAAGCTAAAAACGAAGTCGGTACATTGGGCAGATGAAGGTAAGTACACAACACACAAGCACACGAACACAAACTTACCACAATTTTATACATCAAAGTAGTTCCCGGTAAGGATGGATTACCGCCCAAGAACGATAGACCAAAAGAGGAGCCCAGCGTCGATTTTAAAACTAGGTTTACCGGCCAAAACATTGCGGCCCTTGAAGGTTAGTACAGTTTTCGCGTTAGGTACAGCAAATATTTAAAGCTATTGCTATTTTAGTGTTTGCCAAGATGCCTCCCGATGAATTAATTCAGACGATTAAGTCGTTGCAAGACTATGCCTTTGTACTTGGGAAACGTGAAGCCAAGGAAATATCGCGCGCCAAGAAGATTATGGGCAAGCTTAATAATGATGTCACCAAGCCCAGGAAGTAGGGAAACTGACTGAGCATCTTACATTTAAGTCAGTGAAACATATGTTTATGAACATTCAAAATAGTCTGTGTTGTCATTAAAGCATCGTTGTGTTATGTATAGATTTTTCTTATTTATCCCGGTAAGCTTTGTGTTTAACTGAACAACTATAGATTATACACTAAGGTGGTAAGTTCCTTATTGGAAGAGGACGATTATTGTACTTGGAACTTACCTTCTCACATTTAACTCACTTCCCGGTGAGACTTTTATGATTTTGTTTACAAATGTTTTTGAAGCTAATCGCGTGAAAATTTAAAATTGTTGATTGTCATGGATTTTTACCAATTTTTCGACCAAGGAGATGATGAGATACGTCGAATTATTTGACGCTAAGAGCTTCAAATGAGTTTGAAATTATTGGATTTTCAGAGAATAAGAAACTGCCAAGTATTGACGGAGACGTTTCCAGCTCCACAAAGTGTATATATATTCTTGAACAGTATCAAACTAGTCTGTCAGTCTTGATGAAACTTGGCACTGCTGTTTCGGATGTAAATTGAGTTTTTACAGATATTTTATATTTTATATAGTTTGCTTTTGTTTGATTAGAGTCGGAACATTATATCATACAGATGTCATAGGAAAGATCGGTCAAAAAATGAGTATTTGTAGGAAAAACCTTTCTGCAAGGGAGTATATCTTCGGCACGACGACGATAACAATTCTTTTTTCTTGGTACTAGAACTTTGAGTTCAAGTTGAGTTGGGTTTTATTTGTAAACTGTGCCACTTCCCCACTCTCCCACACTTAGAGAGTGGGGAAGTGGCACAGTTTACAAATAAAACCCTAGAATCTTACCTGTCGCAAACACATTGAAGCTAAGAAGATACATCTAAATCTGAAGAAAGCTGCGTTGGTTTCTTATGCTCGTTCTTCACTAAATTCAAACTCAAAAGTTCTGTTAAGGTCCAGCAGCGACCTTGTACAACGGCAGTACTGAAGTTGCTTGAATAACTTCGGTGTTTTTTATTTGATCGGTTGATAAAAAGTGCCAGAAATCACCTCTTTGGGAAAACCTACCCACAAGAGCGGAAATTCTATGGAAAACAAGTGAGTTGGCTTCAAATTTTGCGAAAGAGTGAAAGTAGCTAGAAAGTAGCTCGGGCGACGCTGGAAAATACCTGTTAGTAATACATATAATAATGGTATTTATTCAATTGAACCGTAGCTTTAATGAAGATAAAGGTTATTTGGTGGTGACTAGCGTAGACGGCCGTTGTTTTTCTTACTTCATGTAAGACTGTTTCTATATTAATGACTGGTTATTCATATATGTTTTAAAAACCTAAATTCAAGATGCAAGAGATGCTTTTGCTCAGTCAGTCCTCCATATCTTTGACATCGGTAGATGGTATTACATCAGGATAAATGATATCAAATCGCTTGGCAGCCATAGTTGCCTGGGACTCACGCAAGCGGAGTTCATTCTCTTGGCCCAGCATCGGTATATTGTTCTCAAGCAGTTCCTGGGTAGTCTTGCGAGCCAATTCTGCAACATCAATAAAATGAAGGATCTGCCAAAAAAAACTGCCAACTGAACTCACCGTTAATGGCCGCCATTACAGTGCTAGTCAACATTGGTATACCATCGACCGTTGGCTGCTGTATTGGTGGAACGCTCATTTCCATGCTCATATCGGAATCTACACACACATACACACATACATATGTATAAAATGGTTCTCAGTGTACGTGTGTGCGCATGTGCGTTGTGTACTTACAGCATTCTGGCCACTGAACCGGCGATTCGCGCAATATTTCATATGATCTCAGCTTTTCCATTTCGGATTCTATATCCTTGGCACGTTTTGTTGCACATCCACCATCGTCGACGAGTTTCCTCTTCCTTGAGGTAACTGTGTGTACACATACATTTACTACATTAATCAGAAAGTACCTTTAGCAATCGTATATCTGGAACCAACCTGTAACGACCATTTCAACGTCCTCGACCATTTCAACGTCCTCCATATTATTCATTACCTAAGTATGTTTTCTAAATTTCCTAAAAAAAAAAATAGTTGTAAGCGACGTTGATTTGTATTCTAAATTTTTCCGCAACCAAAAATAGGCGTTGCCACCCTATCGAAATACGATATACGTATTTACAAAAGCTTCAAGGCTTGGAAAATAAGACAGCAAATGATGATTTAAAACAAAACAACAATAATACTAGAGAAAAACTCTTGCTTCAGAAGAGAGCCACTTTTTCCCCAATGGGAAATAAAAATGCGATATCGCAAACCATACTACTATACAACTGAGGGGGAACTATATATTTTGTTTATTTGCGATAATGCTTTCAGGTTTTAAATTGGAAAAACACACACATTGATTGTTAAGTTGTGCATAGCCGAATTTATAAAATGTTCCTTTTCCTCACTCTCCAATATATTCACAAAGCTTAAATTTAACTCCATCTCATATTACCAAAAACTGAGGTCCTACAAGTCGTAGCTGACGTACTACATATGTATATTGGATTGTACAACTAGCTATTCCCATCTCGCTATTTTCCATAAGAAATTAAATAATTTTTGTTAACATAAAATAATAGATACATACATACATATGTATGAATTGTTCATCAAAAGCTAACCTCCGTGCATAACCTTTAGTTGCTCAGTTAAGCACAAATGTACAAAACCTACTGGTTAATACCAGCGATAAATAGATATAAATAAAATAACGATGCTTTTAAGAAAACAAAGATTATTTATTGTTGGACCAGCGTAGACAACCGTTGTTTTGGAATACATTTAAGATGGAAGACATGCTCATGTTCAGTCGGTTACCCTAGTCCTTGGCTTTGATATCATGATCAAAGATGCCCAATAACTTGGCGCGCGCCAGTTCCCTGGCCTCACGCAAGCCGAGTTCATAGACTTGGTCTTCCATCGGGAGTTATGTGAGCCAATTCTGAAACAGCAATAAACATTAAATATTTGCTGAAATAACCTGCAAGCTGAACTCACCATTAAAAGCCTCCAAGTGCTTGCCGGTCATCGTTGGTTTATGATCGAAGCCTGGCTGGTATATTGGTGTATCGCTCATTTTCAAGAATTCATTCATTCCGCGAACTACATACATACACTTGTTGGGTGCAATTCTTTCAAATGAAGGTAGGTGTATGTGCGTTGTGTACTGACGGCGTTCTGGACACTGTACCGGCGATTCGCACAATATTTCATTCAATCTCAGCTTTTCCATTTCGGCTTCTATGGTCTCACTGCTGTTCGATGCAGCTTCTTCATCTAGTTCCGCCTTCTGAACGGTCTCTGCGTTTATACATAGATTTATTACATTAATCAGCACAAACCTTCAGCAATTTTATTTCGGTAACCAACCTGGATCCTCATCGACATTACTCATTGTTAAAGCCTTTTTAAAATTTGATAATAAAAAAAATATGGCGACGTTACCGAATTTGTATTCTAAATTTGTCCGCAGCAAAATATCAGCGTTGCCACCTTAACGAAACACGCTTCTATCTACGCAATGTATCGATAACAAGACAAGGTAGTCCTGCAGTGTTTGGCAAAATACAAATATAAGCGGCATTCCAGATGTTTCCCGCAATTAAAGTATGCTTAAATTCTGCAAATCATTTATAAATGATGTATTTACCTTGCTACATTTATAAAATCAACTGTATTTTCTTCTTTTTGTACATATATTAATATTGATTTTTATGCAGCGTTACTTTCATAAATATAAAGTGATGCGGAGCAGCAGGGATCTAACAGAGGGAATTAGAGAGAGGTCAGCCTGATAGATAAGCCCTCGCCAGTTTCGACAGAGCTTAGCTAAAGTCCAATAACATTCCTTTTGGGCGTCTTGCCATAAATTCAATTGTCCAAACTAATGAGATTTTAATACATATGCATAGCTTAAGTTAGTTAATTAATGCAGAATTCTTAGTTAACTTTCATGTGTAAATTATATTTGATTGCTTTTTCATATACATTTATTATTTAACAGTCAATAACTTCTTAAAATTCTATAATCTATATAGTACATATCTTAAATTGAATTCATACTTTCAGACTTTGGATTTGCTTTCTTTCTTTTGACGACTCTGTCTTTTGCATGCAGAAGATGTTGTTGGCATATCTTGTTAATGTCCATTTCTGTTGCGTGTGTAAATTTTGAGTGGCACACTTCTGTAAAATGATAATATATGTTTTATTATGTGTTACATTTAAGCTTATTGAAAAAATACATTTACCTTTTATTATATTAAAGGATGTGAAGCGCTGCACGCTTGGCTTATTTGGCTTTCCGCGCCAAGTCAAATTTAAGGCGACTTCATCACACATAATGGCCTTAAAGGACATTCTAAGGAACGAGGGAAAGTCATGTCCACCAATTCGTTGCACAAGGAGTTTCTGTAAAAACATAAGCAAGTTTGAAGAATTGTTCCTTGATAAGACTCAGATAACTTACCAGCTGGGCTCGCATATCGTTCTCTCGCAACAATCTTTCATCAAAGTCTATATATGCCGAAAGTGAATCGAATGGCAGAGGGGGCAAAAGAGATGTGGTGGACTCTAGCAGTGAATGTGATTTGATCTGTGTAAGATCATTTCGTAGAGCCATCACCTCTTCTGACAATGTCTTCATAAGTTTTTGGTTTGCCTCATGCCTCTTATTGTTTTTAACTTCAATTGTTCGCACCTCATGTAATATTTGAAACAATATTTGACGAGTGTCCGCTTCATTTTCTATTTTATCTAAAGAAAAGATGGTAAAACAAAATGATTAAAAATAAGTAAATATTATTTTAAGAATGAGCGTTACGTACTTTGATTAAGGTTATCTATAAACATACGAGTAATCTTTGAAGTTCCCGAATCTTTGGGTACACACAAATTGTGTTTCGCCAAAATTTCCAACATCTTATTAAGTTCACTATTGTCAATATGGTTTTTGGCGGCCCATTGCCTAAGCTCTTCTAACATAGCTTCAGCGTTATTGTCAACCTCAGAATCTACATCAATAACGCCAGATTCATGTAAAATATAACTTGAATTTTCACTTTGAATTCTTCTCTTTTTATTTGCAATAAATATATTCAAATTATTTGGATCATGGGCTTCCATTTTTTTAATTATATTAAATTTTTGATATTTTATGCAACTGAATTCCCTGCTAGCATATGGAATAATGTAGTAACGTTCATTTGAAGTGAATCACTTCTCGCATCAGAATGGAAGATAGCACAGAATTTAACAAAAACAAAATGCATGTATGTATATGCAGAAGGTACACACACACACATACACAGTATAAAGCAGTTTCTCTCGACGAAAGATAAGAATACGATAGATAAGCGATATTGCCAGCTATAAATGTATTTTCCCAGACGTCATTTATTCTTGCGTTCCGCGATAAAAAAATATCTTGGCGGCCAGAGGAAATTTCCGTTAAAAATGACAAGTAGATGTGTGTGCGTGTGTGTGTGTGTGTGTTTACTTACACTGTTCCTGCCAGTGTTCATCTTCTTCTTTAGCGGCGAGTTCTTCCGTTGTATTTGGAGCATCGTCAATGTCTATCTCCGTCTTCACAATGCTAACTGCGTTTGAATGTTAGAAAAAATCAGCAAAGACCGTATTGTGGTAACCAACCTGGAGCAAACATTTCATGATCTGATTCCACATTATTCATTGCTGATGCCTAGGCTTAAAATTAATAAATAAAACGCCAAAATCAATACAGCAATTGTAAACAAATTTTGTTGGCGCTGCCACCTTAACAAAATGTTGCAATATATCGAAACCAAATGAACAGCAATACTGCACAGTGTTATACAATGCCCAACGGCAGTGCTGCAAAAGAACAATAAGCTCATCATTTTTACTGAAAATGTCATTTACAGCTCAACTTTTCGAATTGTATTAGTTGTTTTATTGCATTATTTGTAGTTATTAACATGAGGTTACCATATATGTTGGAAGCGTGCAAGCATGTCTTGTACTCTCATCCGGAAGAGTATTGCGTGCTCGCTCTGACCCATTGTCAAGCAACCTGGCCTTTCTGGCTACTCGAATTACAGTGACAGCTTAAAAGCTGTGTACGTCAAATAAATTGTCATCCCTAAATCTTAATTCATATAATTCATAATTCATATTGTGACAATCTTCAAAAAGAGTATAGGATAATAAATTAAGAACCAGAAACGCATTTAAATCTTATGTTAAGATAAATAAAACATCGAGAATTATGAATTGAACTATAGGAAAAGTACACCGACTTACGCGCCTAACTGTGGAATTGTGCGTGCGCTCACTTTCTTTCAGTCACTGCTTCCTCTTACTTTGGCTACATTTGGTTGTTCCCTTATTTAACTTTAGTACGTTTATTTTTTTAGCTTTAGTTGCTGTTTAACCAACGAAGCGTGTGCAACTACCTTGAATAAACGACGTCGCCACATTTAGTTAGCTACTGTGGCGCCAAATTCAAATAGAATAATAACAATTTTGATACGCTCTTATGATATTTGTGGCACCATCCCTGAATCCCCATAGACTCCCCCTTAAGAATCTAGTGCTCCAACAGTGTGTGGAAATAACTCATGGCCGCTAGCAAATTTTCAACAGGAGCAGTAACAACGAGCATCAAGCACACAACACCATTCGATGGCATTTGTGCGAAAATCTCAGCGTTCTACTTTGACTTAGATAACACGCTAATCCCAACGCGGACCGGTGATTCAAAAGCAATACGCAAGGTACGTAATTCCCCCTGGGTGAAAGTGCGCTCGATGTCTCGTGCTTAGCCCAATGCACACACACACACTCACACGTAGGAACATATTTTTAAAAATTTTCCACTGCATGCGACTGTTACGTACATTTTGTGAGTGGTGTGCCTTGCTATCGCAGACGGCACGCGCGCGCTTCTCTCAGTGTATGCGTGTGTGTGTGTGTGTGTGTGTGTGTGTGTGCGGCTAATGCAAGTTTGATCAATGCACGTTGTCAATCTATGGCTAGAGGTCAAAGTCAAAAGAAACCAAAATAAAGGCCTGCACACTTTTAATGCTGTGATGACACTTGTTAGCAATGGCTATGTTACTAGCATGTTATGTTATTAGCATAGTCCGCACTCGGACGATGATTTAAATTTCTTCTTGAAAGAACTGAAAACAATCCCTTGCATTTAGACGGTGAGTTTTAAATCACACAATGCAATTGACTTTCTGTTGCACTGCAACTCTGATTTAAGTTATCGCTCACGAATTGCATACAAACACAGAGCAAAACGCGCAAAAGCAAAAATGCGCAAAAAATCAAATCATGCAAAATTTTACAAACAAAAAAAATAGCAAAAATTAGTTTTTGTACGACTCGCATGGTCCGCTGCCCCTCCTCCCTACAAGCAAAAAAGTGTGTTTCAAATCTCAAATTTAAATCATCGTCTAAATGCGGACATTGTTACACGTTTGTTTAAGTGCAAAAACAGCTGATCGAAATTGAATGAATCATTTCAAAACCACTTAAAAGCACTTAAAAGAAAATGCCTTTTAAGTGTTCTGGGTCTTTATACAATCATTCCTTAAATTCCTTGGAAATTTGTCAATTTGTCAATGAGACAGCTTTTATTGATTACTGCGTAATTGTGGAATTAAATGGTTTTGAATTGACTGATTCAATCAGGAGATGATTACATACTTTTTAATGCTTTGTTTATTTACTTTTATAAACTGCGACGCAAGTTTTGTCAGACAAACTATAGTAGATAATCGTGTGTTGACTAACTAATCCCATTATGGCCTGTTTTTGGTCAGAATCATTCGATAAACCTGCTTTAACTTTGATTAAATACAAATTTGTTTTGTTCTTATGCGGAAGTTAATGTAAATATGTAAAAATCAATAGTAAATAGGAAAAACAAGTTTTCCAGGTTTTGTTTAATCAGTGGGCCCGCTCCCTTCTGCGCATTTATTTAAATTCCCTAATCAACACACATGTTAATCATAGCCAAAATATGTACTGTAATGTATTACATACATTACATAAATTACATAAGTACATAAATTAATCATAAATACTTCATTTTTTTAAATGATCTAAAGTTTTCGATGCTTTGTAAACATGCTAATGAGATTCTTAGTTAATTTTTGTATATTTAAATTTGTTTCAAAATTGTATTGTATTGAAATTTGTGCTAGATGCGATTTCTTACGATGTTACGTTATGTTGTCTCACCTTTGCAGTCGCCTAACTAGCAAGTGTCATAACCGCATAACATTTCTGCTATGCTGTTATTTTAGGCTTAAATTTCTTTTCAATGGCAAAATGTGACTTGCAAATTAATCAGCATATCCAATTCATTTTTCTACATATGTATGTATGTACATATGTGAATTGAAATTGAAGTTAAAAATGAGGCGCCTGGCAGCTTGCTTAAATATAAATGTTAATGAGGCCTATAATTAAAGGCAACTAGTTGCTTTTTGTGTAATATAAGATTGTTCATAAATATTAATAAATTAGTTGGCAATTATGATGATTGCTGTTGCTATACAAACTGTAACATTTCAAAGTTGAGATCGCAAGTTTGCTTGGTTGAGTTAACAAGCTTATTAAGTTTTTTCTTAATCTTAACCACATTATTTCTAGAATCGAAGTCTCAAAACAGCTGCGTTCTAGTTAAATTTGAAATGAAGCCTCTACTTTGCTCTTCAGCTCGTTCTTCACGATACGCTTTCGAAATACTTTCATGCAGCTTTGTGTTTATAAATAAAACATTACTAAAATTGTCTATCTTAATAATGATAATGCAATAATTTATTGATAATGTATGGCAAACGGGAGCTACATTCTCTGATAATGTTTTTCCTGTTTGAGTCATGAGATAACCGAACATTGTGCAATCATTTATGCAATTTTACAACCTAGCAATTCCATGTCTTTGTTTTAATCTATAAGTTCAATCTTTGTTCACTTTTGTTGCTAAACAAATAGCAATGTAATTTAACAGATGCTCATTCGAACAGAGCTCAGCCAAGCTGTTATGCTCGTAATTGATCTGTTATGTTAAATGCTTTTTTAATATTAATTACGATTTTACTAATTAGTTTATTGCTTTTATTGACAGCTTGCTGACGTGCTGGAAACACAGTACAGCTTTACCAAAGATGATGCCAACTTGGCCACACAGAACTTTTTGAAATCATTTCGTCGTTGCCCGGACAACTCGCAGACATCGCTGGACTCGTGGCGCACGCATTTGTGGCGCGAATCCTTGCAGCAGAAGCACAAGCATCTGGCCGAGCAAATCTATCCGCAGTGGCTAAAGCTGCGCTATCGCTATCTGGCCGTACCGCAAGACTATGTGCAGCTATTACAGCGTATGCGGCGCGCCGGCTATGCCCTGGCACTTATCACCAACGGACCATCGAATGCGCAATGGGAGAAGGTCGCCAAGCTGCATGTGCGCGGCTATTTCGATTGTCTGCTCGTCTCCTCGGATCTGCCTTGGGAGAAGCCCCATCCGGAAATCTTCTACGCGGCATGCAATGTTCTCAACGTTAAGCCCCATCAATGCGCCATGATTGGCGATAAACTGGAGACAGACATCAAGGTGAGTGCAACTAACCTAACAACATTCGTAGGTAGAGCTTCAACTGGCCACCTGCTGAGTTCCATTCCAATTGAGAATGATGCGCCTAAGTTGAAAACTATGCCGCTCTCGCTCTAATCAGTTGTAGTTCATAAAGAACTACTCTCTATTGCTATACTATTCTGCAGTATCTAGCTTAAGCTATATATTTGTGTATGCTTTTATAATTGATTATGTCACATTTGCGCTTTCAGGGCGGTCATCTTGCTCAGCTGGGTCTGACATTTTGGACGCCGCTGAACAGCAGCAGCGCCGCGCAGTGCCTGGACGATGTGGAATATAAGCCGCACATTAAGCTCAATAATCTGCTGGAGATATACAAATATTTTCCGCGTCTCAATGCCGCTGCGGCCACGGGCAGCAGCAGCTGCGACAATGAACGAGCCGCTACATCCCGGCATCTATCGCATCCGCATCAGCAGCCGCATCAATATCAGCAGGATGGATATCAGCGTCCTCGGGCATACAGACGTGGTGGCTCGCTGCCGGCTATGGACTGTTCAAACAGCGAGACGGAGAACAGCTGCGATAGTATTCTCTAAGCACGTGCTGGAATTGATATAGGAATGATTGCCACGTGACGGCCACGTATCTGAACGTACGTGTGCCATTGTTATGAATGAACTAAGAAATAATAATAATGTACCTTCAGTTTACAAAACCACACACTCTACACAACACACACAGTACAAGCTAAAGCTATTTGAAAACGTATTCAGGAATTCAAAGTTCAACTACAGGCAGAAATTGAAGTAGAATCAAGCCATTGTGAATCTCGATATCTGCCATTAAATAATGAACTACTTATAAGGCTTAAGAATCTCCCCCCGCCCTAAAAGCCCGAGACACCAACAACTACACATACACCTAGACACCTAGTATAACAAATAGTACCTTTAGATATACTCTACATATACTACTTATATAAATGCATGTATTTTTCTAAATGCGAATTTGCCTTGGCTATTTTGTAAACCGTTTGCAAACAACAAGTTCAAATACTGTAAACAATGTTTTAAAGAAATATGATAATGATGATATATTGTGTATGTACTATATATGTACATAGGCTATCGTATCTATAAGGTACACATCCAGCACAATTTGTAAGCCTGATAGAGAGCACCGCACCGCCCGCATCGCCAGCAAAAGCCACTCGAGAACCTTATATTTGAATTGTTAACTATTGTAGGATCGTAGATATATAGTATATGTATATTGCGCACACACATATATACATACATATTTATGTGATATACATATATGTGTGTGTGTATGTAGAGGCTGCATACATTATGTATGTATGTTGTTGTTGTTGTACTTGTTAGTCGCTTGTTTATGTTTCTATTTGATATGTGCGTGTGTGCGTGAATGTTATGTATGCCATGGAACTTATCCCGCAAGAACTGAGACCGCGTTTAGCAAACTGTTATTTGTAATGCTCCCCATCTCCAGCCCACTCCCACTCCCCCCATAAACCCAACCCCAACCCCAACCCCAACGAAGTTATCAAGCATACACTTTTTGGGCTCTGCCTTTTGTGTGTGTGTGTGTCGTACAGCACTGTTATATATTATATACGTACATACGTCAATAAATGAAAATTGCATTGCAAAACCTGAAGTTTCTTTTTACACTTTGGGAGTTTCGGATTTGCAGGTTAATAATAATTTGTTGCTTTCAAATCGGACCAAAGAGCTATAGTTGCAAATATCGATGCAATTCATACTATATAAATAAGAAAGATCAGCTTGCTTTTCTCGACCCACACGGCAGCTATATAATATAGTGGACCGATTTTGATCAGCTTGTGTAAACTATGTATGCCAATACTCCGATTTGGTGAGTTTGGCCAGAATATCTGGAAAATCAAGAGTTTACATTCAAAAACAGATTGTTCCTATGGCAGCAATATGTTATAGTGCTTCAGAAGGAATCATCGGCACGATAGTTCTAAAACTAAGAAATTAGTTTGCATAGCAAGAGACGGACTTTTGATGCTGATCAATAATGTACTAAAAATAAAGTGTCCAGCACTGCGGGAGTTAAGATTGAATAACTTGGGAAAAACTCTGTTGTCAACGGTGGAATATATGCAGATTCTAAATGGCGAGAACTGGACTGGACTGGCATCCTTTTTTGGGACCAATACCGTTCTTAAGTTCTTAATATTGTACATGCACTCATCATATTCGCTTTAGGCTGATGACTAATAGCCCCGCTGATAATAAGCACAATAAATAGTACTTAATACTAAGTATATAGCACTCTTCGGGTTCTGGGAACGTCTCCTTCAATCCGTAGCACATTTCGAGATGACAAGAGAGTACACAACTAGATCACAATGAAAACTTGTTATGCATTTATTATTTTTAAAATCGGATTAATACTTGAATGGCAATATCAATAAGTATATGTCTGTGTAGCAAGTGTTTGAAAATGTCCATGAATCTATGCATTAAATTATAGTTTTTGATCCAAAAATAAATAAGTAAATAAGTAATAAATCAAATGTAAAAACTTGGTTTATCCATGCATTTCGATTATATCAGTTGAGGCAAAAACCATAATAGTAATTTAAAAACAAAAAAAAACATTGACTTCGATTGTTTTCCAACTCCAGTACACTGATTAATGTATATATATAGTACATATATGTATATATATATATACATAAATCTTTCCCAATCTATAGCTGGTAAGCTTTACTTAGTTGTTGCAGTTTGTCATTAAAGGATACTTTTCCGATCGATCAAAAGTTCAGTTGTTGCATGATCAACTTTTATGAAGATACCCCAACCAAATCCAACAAATCAATATATTATTGAAAAATTTACAAATTTTGGTCAGAATCGCAACAGTATATTATAGATGTAGTGGATATAGAAGCAAACAGTATAAAAGCTAGTTTCCTATCAAGCAAACTCAGCAATTCGAAATTTCATTACACTCCTTTGACGTTGAGCGAATTTGATCACAATGGGACCATTATAGCTGCCATAGGAACGATCGGCTGAAAAACATTGCTGCAAGTGTGTATATATATAAGTTTGGCACGCCAAAGATAAATACTAGTTCTTGTTTCTTGTTTTAAAATAAATGCGATAGCCCATGAGAGTTAAAAATAAATAAGTGGAACGGTTTGATTGATTTCTCGATTTTATAAACTACAAATACTTTATTTATATGATAAATTGTATAGCTTGCATAAAGTCGGCATCAGCAACAAAAATGTAATCAACAGACATAAACTGGAGCAAGGCTAATGTTAATGTTAATTGGCTTCATCCCCATCCAGTTGAAATCTGGATGTACACAATATATATTTAATTAAATTATAATATAAACATATTTTCACATTATCATAATCAAAAAGTTCACGTACATAAGTCGGAAAATAAAAATACACTCAAAAATTCTGAATAATATGCCAGACTGGCTGGCTATAGCCGGTCCTGGATCATTTTTGTTGTTTGTTACAGTTTTGTCAAGTTATTATATAGATAGTAGTATATGCGTAGGTTTGATTCTTGCTACTATAAGTTATATCTTTATGAAAGAGCACTTTTCTCAGACTAAAAATACCCTTAAAACCTTTACTGGAAATTGATATACAAACATACATACATACAAAAATCGATAATGGATAATGCGATATAATGCACATAAGGTAAACAAATAAAAATTAACACAATAGGGGAAGGGGATAGTTATTGGTATAATAATTGTAGTCCGTGTTGTATGTATGTAAGCCGTATAGCTTTGTCGTGTTGTGAAGCATTGTACAACTCTTAAGATTTAGAACCCATCGCCCGTCTGAAACGGTTGATTATAAGTATATCTCTTTTGTTTTGTGTTTCTTTTATATAGGGGTTTGGCGTTTGTCCTTTTTTGTTTAATTTGTTGTTAGTTATTGCGGCTCGGCCGCATTCACTTATTTTGCGCCGCAAAAATCTCCTCAATCTTTTTCCTGCGCTTTGTCAGCAGCGGATTGTTCGACTTGTCCAGCTCCTTGATTTGCATCTGTAAGCGAAATGATTACAATATTAATAAAGTGTGCTTGATTGAGGATTGGTTGGTCCTTTACCTGATCGTAATCGACACGCATGGTGGCCAGCGAGCGTGTCATTTCCTCTTGCACATCCGGCCAGGTCTCTTCGCCCTCCTTGAGCATGCGGCCAGTGCAGAGCGGCGTTTGTGGCACAGCGTTAAACTGTGCAATCCACTTGTTGCGCAGCACATCTTCGATGCTCAAACGCTTGCTGGGATCCACATTTAGCATGCCCTTGATTAGATCCTTGGCCGCCTGGCTGACATTCGTCCATTCCGGATCGGGAAAATCATATTGGCCGGTGCGTATGCGCTTCTTCATGCCCGGCGATAGAGCCAGCCCGTTGTTGCTGTAGAACGGCGGAAAGCCACACATTACAATATACATGACCACGCCCAATGACCAGATGTCGCAGCTCTTGTCATACTTTAGCGGACCGAGCACCTCCGGCGCTAAAATCAGAATAGCAAGTAACAATCAATAAGCAATTGATTAGTCATTCAATATATGCGCATATGGTATGCAGTACTATATAGGCATAGGAAACTGACCGACATAGTAGGGCGTATAGCAGGGCGTTTCTAGTGTGTCATTGACGAAGGTCTCCTTGGCGAAACCGAAATCGGTTAGCTTAAGTATCGCATTCGGCTGCGCTGTCGTGTAGAGCAAGTTCTCCGGCTTGAGATCGCGATGCGCTATATTGCGACTGTGCAGATAATGAATCGCTGTCGATATCTCGTGCATTATCTGGGCGGCCTCCCGTTCCGTGAATGCGCCATCTGCCCTGTCCTGTATGTGTTGGAACAGCTCGCCACCTACCATGCTGTGAGAAAAAGCAATTAAGTTAATTAATTTCCGATTGAAATAAGCTTTAATTGAATATAACAATGCCCAAAACTCTAATAATCTCACGAACTACACAACAGAATTTAATGGGGGCTCATTATTTTAATAATTATTTGTTGTTGTGAATTTTAATATGCATAAATAAACCTATAAATATGCATTAAACTGTTTGTCTTGACTGACTGATGATCAACCCACAGCCCCAAGCTTAAAAGCAGTGGAAACTCCACCCCGACGGAGGGGAGTAAGCAAAAAATATAAAGGCTAATTCAGCATAGTAAGAATTTGATGCAGAATACTTGGCGCAGCCAAACGATAAGGGATCCCAGCTAGTAAATGTTGCTAAACCGTTTACGGAAGGAGCACAAAGCGTAGTAAATAAAGGAAACAGATCTACAAAAGATCTACAAGATATTATCAATCGGATCTGTTCTGCTTTCCAGGTACTTTTCAAAAGTAAAGTAATTAAACATTGAAAACTGGGCAGGCTAGCGTTGGATTTTAAAATAATCTGAAGACTTCTGAAGTTTGGAATGGTTAACAACTTCGAGTTCGATTGATTTGAGCAGAATCGGAATGTATCATTATTAAGAACAGAATTTTGAGAAATATAATACTACATGAAAACTTTAAAACATAGATTTGGACCCTTTCAAGATGCTCAAGATCTTGTAGTTCAAGCCAAGATAATTGACAGGCAATCGACTAACACAGTTCGGAGATACTTTCATGTTGGCAACTTTTACTTATAGAGCTCAAAGGGTTAGAAGTAGACGCACCATTCCATTACCATCAGTAGACACTTGCGACCGCTGTACGTGTTCTCATAGACATCGACGATGTTCACAATGTGCTTGCAGCCGCTGACCCGCCAGTGCAAATCGACCTCACGATGCGCCTTCTTATTGTCCAGGAGCACCTTAAGGGCATAGACCTGTTTGGTGCGTCGATTGGTGCACTGCACCACTTTCCCATTGATGCCAAATCCGAGCACCGTGTCCGATATTTCATAGTCGTCCACCAGTGGCGTCGTCTTCGGTTGCCGTTGATTCTGCAGCGAAAGCATTGTTTCTGTATGGGCGGAGCTTAATCTGGGGAGAAGAGAGGCTTAGTTAGTTAGCTTTCTTTCAATTCCGTGTTGTTTTGCCCTTGCAGGCGCTAAATACCCTAAATTTGATTATTCTCCAAATACTATAGAAGTCTTAGGCACGATTGGCAAAAAGATGAGATTTTGTATAAAAAATGTTTGCTCGTAAAAATTTCTATTAATCTGGTTTTGGATGCTTTATATATGTACATAGTTTAACCAAATTTCCTCAAAACTTTCCTTAATATGCAGAGCTGTTATAGAAAGCAATTTAAGGGTTTATCATCTTCGAAACCCAAAGATAGATGTTTTAAAGTTTTCAGTATTCTATGGTATATAAAACTCCTAAAAAAGTTATCAATTAGGACAACTGTGGCCATGTCAGAGTTGCCGTATCGCTCTTGAATGTATTGAGATCCATTGAAAGTGTCAGCTTAGCATAAATATCTAACAAGAATTTACATTGCCAATTGGAAAGAGAAATGTATTCAACCAATGACGTCACGTTTGCTATGTTCAATAATTCATATATCGCGCTCAGAGCCAACAAGTATGGCTCACTTCAATGCAATATTATTTACCAAATAAACAGCTTGTATATTTGATATTTGTTCTTATGTGGGCGGGCGCAACAACTTGTAATCAATGCCGAAAAAAAACAAATTCCAAAAACAAAAAAACAAACGAAGGGGAATTGCGGCGACACGGGAAGTTGTGCCGCAGCGTAACCAACTTAAAATAATTGAATATCTTGCATATAGTGAGTTTTACATTGGCATAAATTAGCTATCAACTGCTCTGAATTGGGTTTTGCTTCGTTTTTTCTTAAATATGTTAATTGGCTTACAGTGCTTTCCGTTTTGTTTATGAAATTTTATGCAGCAGACGAAGCTGCTGCCGTGCGTTTATCAATGTGTGTGTGTATGTGTGTTGCGTGTGGGTGTATGTGTGAGCAAAAAGTGAGCCGTATGGTCAGCTGGTTCAAACATGCGACTGGTACAGTTAGTAACAATGTTAAATCTTGCACTAATTGTTAGAAAAAAAAAACAAACATTACACAATGTTTATTGGGAGTGCTAAACAGAAAATGCATTTGGAGGCTGGCAACTCTGCAATGGCTCTGATTGGACATTGAGCTGCGTTGGCATGTCCAATGTGTGTGTGCGCGTGTGTGTGTGTTAGAGATGGGTTTTCTCGTTCAATTTGATGAGCAGGTTCGTTCAGCTGTTAGTTTTGACTTGTGTAGTAAATCATTCATTTATCCCGCTGTTCAACTGTTCAAAACACGAAATTAATCAATTTATATTCATATTAGAACAGCAATTATGAATAAAAAGACAGTAATCAGCTTCAGTTTTGAAAACATTCCAGCTCAAAATGTAATTCAAAACATGTACTTTTTAGATAATTAACGAGATGAACTATTGTGATAATGAATTACTTAATGAGTTCAGTTGTTCAATTAAACTTATTCTGAACGTATCGACACAGCTCTAGTGTGTTTGTGTGTGTTCTTAGCACTGATGAAAATATACATATGTATGTCTGTTGTTATTTATTTAAAGCACATTACGCATAATAAAATAAAAATCACAATTAAATTTAATATAGAAATTGTATTGCTGCTGCGGACAAAATAAACAGCATATTGCACGCACTGAACACACACCTACACCTACACACACACACACACATACACCTGGCGTGTCAATGCGGCAACATGCGTCATGTTTCCCACTAATGCGGTTTGCTATTTATTTAGTAGCGTTTTCACTTTGCGCTTATTTTTATCAGTCCCCGCTCACACACACATTTTGATTAAACTCTCGTTTGGCTCAATGTCGTCCCACATTTCGTAATGTTAATTCTACCAATTATCACTGTAAGTGTTCTCGTTTTCATTAACATACCTTTAAGTATTTGTTTTTTTGTTGTCGTGCTATGTAACAACAAAAAAAAAAAGAAACAACCCGAATTTAAATGCTATTTACGAACGCAGCACGCTGCGCGTTAAAGCAAAAACAATAACTGAACGTGAACACCTTTGCAAGTGTGACCAAGTGCTGAAAGCGCATAATACAGCACTGCCACTTCGTAAGTGGCTAAACAGAAAACAGTCTGGCAACGCTGCAACGCTGGGGGTGTCATGATTCAAACATCGATCAAAGTTGTAAAGCCAATATCAATATACAATGCATAGATGTATGAGCTTTTGATTTTTATTTTCAAATATAAAAAAATACAATAAATTTGAATCAATGAATAACGATTTGTTGAGCCTTTCTGGTCTTATTGTTTCTTTGATGGGTGATTGGCCAAATTTACATGAATATGTACAAATTTCGTTAATAACGGCACTTTAAAGCTTATTTGTAAAAAGGTTTATAAAATGTTTGTGTTTTGTCTGTTTTGTTACTGCAAGTGGCAAACAAATATTGATGGATCGCCCAAACATCGATATACATGGGATCATTTGAAGCCCAAAATCGATGTCTCGGATGTTTTCACATCCCTATTGCATGACGCGCAATACTTGAATCGTGTTAAGGCCATAATCTCCACGTCATAACAATCTTGAGTATATATGTGTGCATGTATTAATGATAGTCTGTAAGCATTATTGTGCTAACAGTTAGCCATGGCTGGCTAATTTACTTGAGTTCATTATCAGCTAATCTCTATGTAAAAAAGACCTTAATATGTAAACATAAAATTTGTATATATATTCAGGTTAGAACAGAACACGGATATTTATCATTGTCTTTTGCAGCACGTAGGGATCTGTGTGTACAATTCTACCTACCATTTTTAATAAGGGACTATTAACGAAACTGGACATCATCATCATTACTTACATATAAATTGTATATGCGCTTTTTATGCTGATTTCTCTCTTTTTTTGCTTAGTCTATTCTGTTCAGAGTTGTGCATCAGGACGAAACGAATCTTAGCAGTGTGTGGTGACAAAAATTCTTAATTTGAGTATTACACGAATGCCTTACAATAGCGTTTCAACTTAAAGTTTATTGCTAAGCTCAAGCTGCTCGAGTTTTCTATTTTTTTTTTTTTTGTAGGCTTGAAACAATCAACAATCAAATTGAAACTATCGTTGCATACATACGCTGGTTATCAGACATTTGGGAGTCTTTAACAAAAAAAATTAACTAATTTAAATTGAATAATATAGCATGAAGTAGCCAAAAGTTAATTAGAACAAATCGTTAGCACTATAAATTAAGGTTTCAAATATCAATTGCACAATGTATGGAATATTTGATTTTTTCGAATTCCTCCTAAATTTTGAACGTATACACATACACAGCCACAAGCACATACGCAAATACACACACGCACACACATTTACACACGCATACACACACGCATCATACGCATCATGCATGTGGAAGTGATCCTAGTTATTTGTTGATTTGATTCGTTTGTAGGGTTGGTATTGTGGTTCCTTTTTTATATGGAGATAGCAGGCATTGCTGTGGATCGGGCGTCGTCGCTTCAACCCGAGCTTATGTTGCCAATCCAAGCGTTTTGCGCACTAATCGCTGAGCGATCCTGTTGAACTCATCCCTTCGCTCCCGCCACATTATTGCCGCGTCCACATTGGCGCCACTCTCATCGTTGGGTTCTAAAATGCAATGGGGATTAGATTTGGTACGGTTTTGGGCTTGCCAATGTTGAATCATTTACCCGCCAGCATGCTAACCACACTCAATAGAATCTTTTCAACGCTCTGAACTGGACTCCAACGTTCCGCCGATAGTTCGTAGCCCATGGGATCATCGCCGGGGGCATGTAATATTGATATGCAAACGCGGCCATCGGCAAAAATGTTTGGATGAAACATATCACATGTGAATTTCATTTTTGGTGGACTTAGTGGATAGTCGGGTGGAAAAACCAGTCGGGCGGGAAAGACGCCACCTTCAAAGCAAGTGCCTTCGGGTCCACTGCAAATTAGAAAATTATATAAATACTAAAGCTGCATATTTAACGATAATGATAGTTTCAACTACCGATCCTATCCATAGACATTTGAAAACTTTGAATGCCTAATGAAAATTTGATTTGATTTATATACATGCAATGTTGCAATCAAAATGATTCATCACAGAATTAAGTTAATTTCAAATGAAATTATTAATTTGGCACACGTAAGTCTTTTGACGCCTCGATCATATCGATAGTGGAAGATAAAAAGTATCGATACTGCCGAAAGTGCTAGTTCTAATAAATACATAATCAAATAATTGTTTTTCTGGCGCTGCCAACTCACGCAATCAGCGCTTCCCACTCAAAGAAATTGTCCTCACTGATGGGTCCAGCTGCAATGCCCTCTGGTGGATCCATAGTCAACTCTGCAATGGTACAAAAGCCACAGAATGCTTTGTAATACACGCACGTTTGGACTTTACCAGGTGCGATCGCCCAACCCCCCCCCTTCACTACTTACGTTTGTACTCAGCCATCAGGCGACGCAGCGCCGAGCCAGCCATTGTCGTCCACTTTAGTTGCGACGCGCACAATTGCAGCTCGAGGTCAAGTTAAACGAAAAACACCACGTCGGTATTTGCCAGTGTGTGGCATAAACTTGCTAGTACTTATTTATATGTGTATATATATATATATATAAAAAACTGTTGAATTTCTACTAAATATACTTTTATTTTGTCCGTATGCGAATATCAATGTCGGCCAGCTTGAAAAAAAAAATGAAACTACGTTTTCTGACAGGGTTGCCAGGTTGTCAGCCCTGTAAATTGCTAGCACACACAAAAATACTATGTTTTAAGTTGTGTGCACAACTGAGTGCTTTGTTTATTTAATGCATGCATTATTATTGTAGTTGGCATTAAGCTGTACTGTTGCCTAATATTATTTGCAACTTGGTACGCAGCTGCGTGTTTTTATTGCTGGTGCCGCTGTCACCGTCTGTGACGGCTATTTTTGTTTCTGAGTTTCTTTGTATGTGGCAGCTTTGGCTCTCTTATATTTTTCCAAAATCTGGCAACGCCCAGCTATAATACATATCAAGTTAAAAGTTAGAGATGTGTCGTTACGTTCACAACTAGCTTAATTGAACGGTTCATTTAAATGGTCGCCTATTTCGTGATTCATGAACAAAACGGCACATTTTGTAAAGTCGAATTAAATCCGTAGAACTAATTAGGCGAGTTGACTCTTATTTATTATTATTATTTGTGCAATGTCCGTCTGTATGCTTAAAAGCAATTTTTCGATACAAGAGCAAGCAAGTTCAGTATACATGTCATATACCGCAAATAGCTAATATGATAGAGACTGGAAAGAGAGTATACCTCAGTCGGAGCTTACAACTGCAACGTTTTTATTAATTTTATTTTTGTGACTTTAACGATTCAACAGCTGAATAAAATGGAGTGATTTAGTTCACGAGTCAAAACGAACTAGTGAACTTATTTATCAAAATGAACTACTAGCTACCAACTCTACTGCAGATTTGTACGTAAATAAATAAAAACAATTTTATTAAAGCTCATTATGAGTATGCTGCCGCTGATTGGCGGGCAAATGAGCTTTCAGATCGCGCCAAAAGTCCACTCGCTGCTGCAGCAGCGCTGCCTCCATGCGCAGCAACGGCGGCAGCAGCTTCTCATCCAAGTTATCAACCGCATCCTGCTTGGAGCCAAGGCGCGCGAACTCCACAGGATATGTGGACGTGGGCAGCCAAGTGGGTAAGTTGCTGGTGCCACTTAAAGGATTCGGATCACTAACACAAAAGTTCCTTGTTATTAGCTGAATTGAAAAGACAAAACTGCAGCTTACCCTGTGTGTGCAAAGTTGACCCAGAGACTGAGCATATGCTCGCGCAGCTTTAGATCCTGGCGTGTGGGCACGGCGCTAACAAACAGCTCCCTTCCAATGGGAAACAAATACTGCAGCTCCTCGGCATGACAGGCGCCGTAGAACTCATTGCGTTCACCCTTGAATATCTCCGAGAAACTGGCGGCGCCCTTGTGATCAAACAGATATACATATGTGGGCGCCAACGACAGCTGCTGCTCGTCCAAGCGCATACGCAGATACTCATCGACACCAGCAACAAACCAGCCATCAGATACCAGCTGCAAACGTAACACAAATCGGAAAATCGCTATAATCGCCGCATGTTAGAACAAGGATGTAAGGGAAACGCACATCGGTCAGATTCTGATGATTGGACTTGTCATAGTTGTGGCCCTCTTTGAAGTAGAAACTCTCAATGTGCTGCGTTATGTGCTGCTGTACTTCGTCCTTGTGGTGATCATAATTGAGCACAATGGGCAGCAGCTTCGTGAAATTCATCTTAAACTCTGCCATGAGCTGCGGCAAATTCAGCAGCGCCGCCGTCTTCAGCAGACCCTCCTCAGCCGTCACGCCCAGCATAAGCGGCAACTCCTGGCCGTGCGGCGCCTCAGCCTCTCGCGGCCTTACGGTCAGAAAGGCGCCCTCGTGTGCGGGCTCAATGACGGGCGGAAATGGTATCATTGGATCGAAATCCCACAGCTGCCAAGTGTAAGTAATGTTATTTATTGTTATAAATCCAAGCACACGCATACTTACAAACATATCGTATAGCGTTGCTACAATATCCTCGGCCGGCTTGCCGCGCAGACACTCCAGTTTGGCTGCCCAGTCCGCGCCAGCATCGGCACAGCCGACCAGCTTGGTCAGCTTGAGGGCACGCTGTGCTGGCACGCCCTCGTGAGCCGGCTGCGCCCAGGGATTGAAGTAGGTGCCCGACTGGGCAATGCCACGATGCAGCAGACCGCGCGACTTGTCGGAGAGCATGTGGTAGGTGACGCTGGCGCCACCGGCGCTCTCTCCAAACACTGTCACGCTTTGCGGATCGCCGCCAAAGGCGGCAATATTATCACGCACCCAACGTAGCACCTGCACCTGATCCTTTAGCCCATTGTTGCCAGGACAGTCGAGCGTTTCCGTGCTGAGAAAGCCGAGCGGACCCAGCCGAAAGTTGGCGGACACCAGCACAATATCGTGCTCGAGCAAAAAGTCGGGTCCATAGAAGCTGCTGATGCCTGCGCCGCATTGCCAGCCCCCGCCATGGAACCAGACCATCACCGGCAGCAGCGGCGACGCCAAAGCAGTTGGCAACGGATCTGGCGTATAGACATTGAGGTACAGGCAATCCTCGGAGCCCTCGATAATCATGTCGCGTCGAAAGGGATCTCGCTGCATGCACACGGGCGCATCCTTGACCGCCAGCCGCTCGCCCTGCCAGCCTGGCTGCTCCACGGGCGGCCGAAAGCGCAGCTCACCCAGCGGCGGCAGCGCATACGGCACGCCCATAAATGCCCGCATATGTCGTCCACTGTGCGTGGTCCGATGGCGTCCAATTAGCCAACCGCCATGGGGCAGCTGCACATGCAATCCCTGCGAGGCACGAGCCTCCGTCCAGCACGCGAGCGTTGTAACTAGAAGCACCAATGGCGGCAGCCACCTCAATGTTATTGCCATTGCTTCAGGTCCTAAAATCAAACTGATTTGGTTAGCGCACTGCGCTGTTGGTTTTAAGATTACAGCCTCGTCAACTTCATAATACACGTCGGAGACCCAGCGCTTCACACTGGAACAAGAGCTGTCTCGCTGTTCATAAACTTTAATGAAATCAAATGATCCAAAAAGCATTTACAAGCTCACACTTAAAAAAACAATAATATATGTGCATTTAGAAACTGAAACAAGTTTATTTAAGTTGTTAAAAAGGAATTTAATAAGTTGATATAATGAATCAAGTCAGCTAGAACCATTAAGTAAATAAATGTTTATATTTGAAAAAACTTTGTGAATTGGATTAATCTTTGTATTCTACCACAAAGCCAACTAAATATGTATGTAACAGAGCTTTAAAGGGAACACTTTTAAGTTGTATGGTGCATCCATAAGCTGAGCTTAAAGCTTAGAGCTTTTACTTCCATCCAGTCTGTATAAGCAAGCTCGCTAAAAGCTTTAATGTGCTTTTAATGTATTTTTTTAATTCTTTGTGCTTTGTAATTTTGACAAACACGCAAAAATTGTGAAATAAAATTAATTAATTTTTGTGAAAGCTTTAAAGTGCTTCCAAAGTTTTTTTTTAAAAACATATTGTAGTGTTGACAAACAAGTGAAATTTGTGAAAGGCAATCAAAAATTAAGTTCAATTTTAAAAGTTTGTGCTACTAGCCAAAAATCAAATAAGCTCCGATCTAATGTGTCTATAATATTTGAAAGCTACTGTATGGACTTTCTATATCATTAGTAATCAAAAGCTTGATTATTAAATATTTTTTATGAGTAGTCTGACCACTGTGCACAGTTGGGAACTTGTTTATATTTATACATAATTATCATTTGTCCATTAATTACAAATTCGTATTTCGTATTTGTTGTCCTATTATGTTATGTTTTGTCTTTTTTTCTGTGCTTATAGCCACGTTATTAACATGCATTTCTTTGAAGCTTTATCTCGAAACACTTTGCCTTAATTTGAGAAGCGCATAGTGGATCGAATATTGTAAATCTCAATGATCTGAATTGATCAAGTTTTGAAACATGCTTTTAAAACACAAATACGACTTTAACAGAACACGTTTGCTTTTGAGATTGTTTCCGACATCGCTTTAATTTATATCAATTCAAATCATCATTTAATTCTTATGTATTATATATTCAATAAAGTTGGAAGTGAAAGTATCAGCTTGAAAATTTCAAAAGCAGTTACAATTTATGGTCAACTTGATACCACTGTGCATGAACTCCAAATTATTTCAGATCCGTGGCAAATGACTGTCAAATTATTGTTGGTGCTTTGCTCTAAGTATGTTCTCCAGTCAATACAGGTTAATTAGTGCTACATGCCCGTACATGTTTCTGACTTAAGATGGTAATTCCAATGCTGTCCGCTACATGGGCGTAGCCAGGGAGGGGGCAGCTTTTTTTGTTTATTATTTTATATGTGTATTATACTAACTGTACCCATCGCTGTGGCACATTGTGTTTGCATGGATGAGAAAGTAAGAAATAAACTAAAATAACTTATCACAATTTTCCCTCTCCTGTCTTATGATTTTTTGTGTAGGGTACAAAGAACTTTGAAAGCGATCTAGCAAAAACCTTCCTGACCTTACGCACATTTCCCGTCCGTAGTGACAGGTGGGAGCACATTTTTCAAGTTTCATACAACAGTTTTCCGCCCCTGGCGGATTCTAATTCTAATATTAAAACAAGAAAGAACGGCTATCTTCGGGTGCCGAAGCTATATACCCTAGCAGCAATGTTTTTTATACAAAACTTAATTTTTATCTGATCGCTCCTATGGGAGAACGTGTTCCGATTTTGATCAAATTATAGGAAACTATTTGAAGTATTATAAAACTCTCACTAAGTTTGGATGAAATATTTGTATAAACAAAAAGTATGATATAGTTATATAGTGGTCTGATTTTGACCAAATTTGACCAGATTGTATAGACTCTCTAGAGACTCGGCTTGGAAAAGTTTGGTAAGGATACATTAATAAGCAAAAAGTTTTTCATACAAAAACATGTTTGTCGATCGATCATTCCTATGGCAGCTATATGTTATAGTGGTCCGATCCGGCCGGTTCTGACATATGTACTGCCTGCAACAAAAAGAAGGGTCTGTGCCAAGTTTCATTAGGATAGCTTTAAAACTGAGAGACTAGTTCGTATAGAAACAGACGGACATTGCTATATCGGTTCGGCTATTCATGCTGATTCAGAATATATATACTTTGTTGGATCGGAAACGTCTTCTTCTGTCCATTACACATTTCGAGACAAAATTATAATACCCTGCTAGGGTATAATAAGTTTATCTTTTTAATTTTGATCGCATAACAAAAAAGGTAAATTTATAAAAAGACATGTTTAATTTTGAAAGTTTACTACCCAAAAATAGTTTCTAAGTATCCTTCTCGTTTGGGACTTTATTCAAAAAACAGCAGCTTGTTTTGTTCTATACAAAAGTATGCCTTGCGCCCCTCTAGTTGATATCCTGGCTATGCCCATGGTCCACTTCTCTAATCAATACTCAACTGTCCGAACTGTCATCGGGTTCTTTGGTTCTTTCTGCCACTGCATGTATTGTGGATGCACTTGATCCACTTTATAGAAACTTTTTTAATTGCAAATAAACTGATATGTTCATGAAATTATTTCATTAGCGCCGAAAATATGTTCACATGAATGTTGCATGCAACAAAATACTCGTACTTCAGTAAGGCCTACAACAAAAATTCACTTTGCTTTGGCTTCGAAACTTGAAAGTTGCCGCAACTGAGCATACAAAAAAAAAATGATTAAAAAATAAAAAAAAAGCACTGAGACTTGGCATAAAACATAAGTAGTGCGATATGCTTGAAAATGCTCGAATGGGGCATACCCTGCAACTAATATCTAGTTATAAACAAAATCTGCTTTTCTTTTCAGAGCTTAGGATTTCTATGAGTCATCTAGTATTTAATTTACTTCGCCAGATTTATGAGATAATTAAAATAAGATCTGATTAATTTCTAATAATAAATGATGTCTCTAGTCACAATATGTACTTATTTATATTCTTAAGAGGTGGGAATCTTAGCGTATGTTATTCCCCGTATTTAGTGGCTTAGAGAGATTAGCGGAGACAACAAATTTGGTTTTTGTGAGGCTTAGCTAAATGTATTCCACGGATATTCCAACGGCTCCGAAAAATTCTTAGGGTTCGGGTGGGATCGAGACAATTTGAGATCCCAAGTCGTTGGATGGCTTAGCTATCCGAAACATCCTGGATTCGAAATTCCTACATGCTTATGGGGTCCAGCAAAAACTCGGGCGGCATGGGGAAAGAAACTGGTTCTTAGAGGCTGGCGGGAACGGGATAAAATTTCCCTCCCGCTCCCAGCTCTACTTGTATATGTACTAATGATTAATTATGCAGAAAGGACGAAAATGTTGCACAAATGCTGCTGCAGTGCAGTATATACCCTATAAGCAGTTAAGTACAGGATATAAAATGCTGAAGCGCACTCAAAAATGCCTTTGCATACCGAAAAATGCCGTCGAGCTAATAAGCGCAGCGTCTGCGGCCTTTGAAGTTGACTTCTCTGATGCTGATGACTGAGTGGGAGTTATGGGAGAAATTACCAAAGAGAGATAGAAAGAAAGACAGAGAGAGAGAGAGAGAGAGAGAGAGAGAAACATGATGTGGAGAGTGATGGCTTTCATTTATGCTTTGCTTTTTTGTTTTTGGTCTTTTTAAGCTCAACTGCTCAACATACTTTTACCTTTTGCAAGTTTTACTAATATGCGACAGTACACCACCACCCACCACCCCCCAATCCACCCACTCCATTACACAGCCCCACCCCACCGTCCTGTGCGGCAACTTATGACAAATGTGCATGTCTAGGCCGCAGATTTATTTAGTTAGAGCCATTTGTAATCCACTTGAGTGGCCATTTGTCAAAAACAAAATCAAAACAATCTACTCGGAATTGGTCATCTGAGAAAGTGCACGGAATTACGGCGATTTGATATGTGCTGTATTTAACATACTATATACTACATACATATACTATATATTGTACTACAATACGAAGTTTCTCCTAATTTTGAACTTTTTTCCAAAGGTTTTTCAGAGATAACAATTTCTTACTCTTGAGCTTTTGCTTTAGTGATATGACGAGATAATCTGAAACTGCTGTTTTAGACGAGTTCGAACCACTTGTCTTTCAGATTTATCCGTGGAATTTTAAGATCTTAATAGTTAAATATGTTTGGTTCTATCCGTTTTTCTAGTCATCTCTGTTGTTCTTCGGGGGTTTCTTCTTTGGTTTCTTTAGTAGTAAAAGCTGTAGACCTGAATGCTTTTGGGGTTCGATGTCCACTAAGCATTCGGAATGTTTTCACCCTAACATATTTTGTATGATTTCAAGAACTTAAGCTTACTCTATTTATATCGAAGTACAAAATAAACAAGCTGACATTTTTGGACTTATTGGCCTCAGCTTTAATTGATAGGAATAACAAATATAATATATATAGAAAGGCAAAATACCTGCCCCCTGATGCTCATCTCTTCATAAATTCCTTTCATTTATTATTGTTTAATTCCTAAATATCTAAGGAGGTGGTAAGGGATGATTATCATAATTTCCTTTAGATCACAAAAGACCTCATTTACTATAATTACTTAATCCCAAAATATCTAAGGAGATAGTAAGGGATAATAAAAATAAAATCATAATTTCCATCCGAATCTAAAAGGTGATTACAAATAACAGTATTGCAGTGAAGTTTAGACAAACAAATTGATGGAAAATAGATAATAAATAGAGCCCTTACTGTGAACTTATCAAAATTGCAGGCAAATCCTCTAACACCTCATACTAAATTGAAATTGAAATAGATCCTGGCTCGAGGCCCTGGCCAAGTTGGTGTGAATAAATGAAAGTTCATATTGATGGGAAGCCTTAAAGTATTTTTGTTGCTTTATTTATTTACATATTTTGCTTAGATTATGCAGGGCTCTTTGCTTTAAAAAGGTGGAGTCCAGACCCAACATACCCTCTCCCCCAACCAACCAATTGACAAACCCTTTGGCCAAGAACCCCCCACCCAACAAACACAGCGGCGTCCATGGCAAATGAAAACGAAAAATGATTTATTGAAGGTGAAATATTTATTGTTTTTTACACAAATGCTCGCTGTTGAGCAATTGTTTTTTTTATTTATTGTTTTGCTGTTATTTTTTTTGACTATTTTTTGTTGTTTTTGAAAAATAAACAAAAGGCCGCGCGGCATCTTTTGAATTCTTGTTTCTTACTCCTTTGCGGAAAAAGTGAAATAATTATTAACAAAAACAAGCAGGCAACAACAAGAACAGCAGCTGCTTAGAAATGTGCGGGCAACTGCCCCGCCTCCCCTGCTTCACTCCCCCCCAAAGACCTCACGGTTTGGCAGCCCAGCCCAAGTATTTATTTATTCTGCGTTTTGGGTCAATTCCTCTGGTTTCATTTAATTAAAAAGAAAAGCGCGCGCGCGACGCATAATAAAAAAAATAAATATATATACATATATATATATATATCCACATGCATGTCTGTCCCTTGTTGCCTGCCAGGATGAGCGGCAGGATGGCTTGTTGGCGTCGCTGTATTTACTTAGGATCAGGTGGTGAGCCGGCCGACAAAAAAAAGTAAAACACAAGCGGGGCAAACAATGTAAAGAAGCCGCTTGCCGCCGCAGCCGAAGCCAAATTTCAATTTCGCGGTTACTGCATATTTTCCCAGCCTTTGTAACTACGGCGTATACCCTGTACGGAGGGTATGCTGCTAGTTATGATGTAGGTAGAAGTACGCTATAATAAGTACCACACTGTTTATGATTTTGATATTATTTGCATTCTTCTTAGCTCTTCTCAATTAGGGTCCTGGTCGCTATAGTGTATCACGAGTTACTGTATGTCTAATTTGATGACTCCATCTGCACAGGTGTGGGAGATATATATTTTGCTCATTTACGAGGGAGGGGATGGGGGGGTCAACAATTTGTTGATGCAAATTTGTTCAGGAGGTCAACATTAGTCTGTATGCCAAATTTGGTGACTCTATCTTTGAAACTGTGGGAGATATACCCCTTGAAAAATGTGTTTTGGGGATATCATATGCCGATTTGTGGGGGTGCGGGTGCGGGGTTCAAAATTGTTTTGATGCAGATCTGTCAGGAATCTTAACATTAGCCTGTATGCCAAATTTGGTGACTATAGTTTTAAAAATGTGGAAGATACAGGTTTTCTCCAAATTGTGGGAGAGTGGGTGGGGGCGGGGCCACTTCATAAATTGAGGGTATACACCAACATGTGTACCAAGTTTGGTTGCTCTAGCTTCAAGGGTGTGGAAAAAATTGCGTTCATACGGACAGACGGACATTACGCAAACCCAATACACTCCTTTTCCCTTCGGGAACAGAGTAAAAAAATCATACGGCACGGTATGGAAAATAGTAATAAGTTGTTTTTGTACATTCCTTACTTTCTCATCCATGCAACCAGTATTTATATATATTGCTTACTTGTAAATAAATTTGATGTGTAATAATATTTCGGCTCTTGACGCATTACTTTCAAGGTTCGAATCGCAGTTGAGAATAAGGTTTCGCTTATAAATATTTGAGTGTTAATGTTGCCATAACAATTGAAAAGACATAAAGCTGGTAGAACACGTAATTAATCAATTCTCCATGGCTGACTTATTGCTTTGCTTTGTTTCTCGCTGAGCATATTGCGTGGCTTCTTGGTTTTCTTTCCGTTTTGCATCTCACTTCTCCTCTAATTTTTGTTCGCTCTTCTTCTTACGTTGCTTTTCACTTTGACTCTCGCTTTTCGTCCCACTTTGCTTCACGCGTCACATCTCACTTTCGGCTTGTTCACACTATCTAATATTTATGTGCAATAACTTCTAACATGAGTCTCGCGCAACTTTCAAAATATTATATGAAAATATTAATTTGTGTTCAGTATTACGCCATAAATTTGGCAAATACAAGTGTTAGCAGCGACAGAGGACTTGCGTTTACAATACTGATGTTTCAAGTGCTTTAACAACATTGCTCATAATAAACAGTTTTCCAACATTGTTCGAAAGTCACATGCAGCCCTGGCACCATATTAGTTATATCGAAAAATGTTGCGCGTCAAGTAGCGCAATATTGCGCCTAAATATAAGATAGTGTGAGCAGACTTCCTGTTCATTAAAGGGTATTTTAAAGTCGCGCAAACTTAAGGAAGGGCCTGATTACTTGTTTGGCTTTGACGTTTTTAGGAGTGGCGGGGGCATTGGCAATGGAATTTAAACGAAATTTTTGAAAGAGCCCAAGCCAAAGAACTTTAAATGCCAAAACGCAGCGGCTTAAGCGATAATTGGCCACTAGAAAATGCCGATGACGATGACGATGTCGATGTGACATGCGGATGTCGATGCGGATGTGTATGCGGATGAGGATGTTGAATTCCGAATGTAAATTGCCAATGTCCGGGCCGGGCTTAGCGCTCCAAGCCGTGGCCAAAGTTTTGCGGTGGTAGATTGTCCAATGACATGGACGGACGTCCCAAGGATAAGCGGAATAAACGGAAATGCTCTATGCCACCAATTGATATGCAGCAGCTGTTGCGTATTTGCGGGACGGACGGGGGGAACTGTGCATTTTATGCAGAGCAAAGCGCCAGCCCATAATAGTAATAATAATAAAAACATATACACACACACATACTATATCTATATCTATGTATATTTGTATACAAATAGAGGAGGCTGCGTTGGGGATTAGCTCGCCTGATTGGACACGATGTGATTAACTTGTCGTCAGGGCCGCTCAGCGCTGAGCTGATGTGATGCGGGCACGTCGCGACACGCCACCAGGACACGTCCTGCGCAGCCGGAGCATGGTGTCCTGCCACGAGCCCCACCCACCGCCGCCTAAAAGCAGGCAACACAAAAGTGCAAAGCGCCTGACAGGCTGGCTGGCAATCTGAATGGGAATGTGTATGCCGAAAATTAACCCATTACGCACTCCATTAACGCAGCAGCTGCCAATGCATGTGGGCTACAGCTAATTAGTTGTGGCAGCTGATGCCACACCCACCAACACACACACACACACACCAACACACACACAGCTGCTGCTGCTTCATAGCTAAGAGTTGCCGTCAAACTTAGTTATTCAGCACGAATTAATACAAAATCAAATGCAATGCACATTTTGAGCTGGAGCTGTATCGAGTTGTTTTAGCAAAGGTTTCATAAGTTCTGAAAAATAAATGCCATAGAGTTCAGAAAATCAAAAACCAACAAGTAAGAATGCTTTAGTCGAGTACGATCACATCTAAGTACACTTACACATACACACACACATACACAAAAGACGCACACACACGAGCGACAGCTCGAGCGCAGCGCAAGCGAGGCATTTGAAGTAGTGGCTGTGCTGCTTCTTCCCCCCGCGCTCCAGCAATGAATATTGTTTGTTGAACAACTTCTGTGTTTGTTATTCGATCGACTTTAAATTTAAACAGAAGATTAAGAGTGACTAAAGTATTGTACATGCCAAATCCCAAATTTATATCTTGAAATTGTTACTGTAAAACGGTTTTAATCGATTTGCGGGGGAACGGGGGAGATATCTGAAATATGAAACAAACTTGATCTGCGTATGGTATACAGAAACCTACATTTCAAATTTGGTGTCTCTAGCTCTCATAGTTGCTGAGATCGACGCGTTCATACGGACAGACGGACAGACGGACAGACAGACGGACATGGCCAAATCGAAATCTCTTTTGATACTGATCAAGAATATATATGTATACTTTATAGGTCGGAGATGTCCCCTTTGCCTGTTACATACATTTGCACAGATTTAGTACCCCATTTTTACCCATTTTATGGGTACAGGGAGTAAAAAAAGCCAGCAAGATTTTCTAGGTTATAAAAATAATTTCTAAATTATGGAAAATATTTCTCAAATTCGGAGAAAAACAAGGTTTTTCCTTGCTATCTTCGACGTGCCGAAGCTATAATCCCCTGCAGCAATGTTTTCCATAGAAAAACTCAATTTTCGTCTGATTGTTCCTATGGGAGCTACATAACCATGTGGTCTAATTTGGATAAAATTATAGGAGTCTACTTGAAGTATTTGAAGGATCAATAGGGGTGCAATATTAAAGGAGGTGCCTTTTACTCCTGTAATATTTCATCCATATTGATCATTTTTATAAGATTCATGTTTGCCTACTAATATATAGATACTATATATATTGAATATTGTATATTAAACAATAGGGAACGGCGATATACTTCGCGACGTAGCAAAGCTATAATCCCCTGAAGCAATGTTTTTCATAGAAAAACTCATTTAATAACCGATTGTTCCTATAAGCTATATCAATCCGATGTTGATAAAGCTTAGTTAACATCTAGGGAGCATACCGAAACTTTGAATTTTTGAAGCACATCTATCAAGAAGGTCAACGGTAGTCTGTATATAAATTTTGGTGACATTAAACTTAGAAAAACAAGTAAGAATGCTATAGTCGAGTATACCCGACTACGAAACTCCCTGTACCCAGGTCTAAAACATCCAATCACATCTAAGTCCACTTACCCATACACACACACATACACAAAGACGCACGCACACAGGCGGCAAAAGTGGCTGTGCTTCTTCTTCCCCCTCTCGCTGCATTACTGAATCTTCTTTCGTGAATAACTTCCGTGTTTATTATCCGATCGACTTGAAATTTGGACAGTAGATTAGAGAGACTAAAGTATTGTACATGCCAAATATTAAAGCTATAAAATTTTTACTGTAAAACGGTTTTAATCGATTTGCGGGGGAACGGGGAGATATCTGAAATATGAAACAAACTTGATCTGCGTATGCTATACAGGAACCTACATTCCAAATTTGGTGTCTCTAGCTATTATAGTTGCTGAGATCGACGCGTTCATCCGGGCAGACAGACAGACGGACAGACGGACAGACGGACAGACAGACGGACATGGCCAAATCGAAATCTCTTTTGATACTGATCAAGAATATATATACTTTATAGGGTCGGAGATGTCTCCTTCTGCCTGTTACATACTTTTGCACAAATCCAATACCCCCTTTTTACCCATTTTATGGGTACAGGGAGTAATAAATGCAGCTAGCCCTATTTCCTGAATTTACAAAATATGTTATATTTAAGATATATATTTTATTATAAGAAATACATATATTTCTTAAATTTAGAAATCGCTTTTACTTTTAGGGGGATCTTTATTATTGGGGAATTTGAAAATTCGATAGAATATATTTTCCTGAGTGTAGCCATGAAACCCCCACTAAAATGTGTTGGGGGCATAGATTTTGCCAAAAATTATGGTATTGAAATCTGTTAGAAATCAGAAAACCTAATACATTTTAAATGAAAAATAAACCAATAATTTTCACAGGTTTTCGAGACATTTGCTTACAAGAAATTGGAGCGGGATTCGGGAGCCGCGGGATAGTTAAGCCGAATCGAATTTCTATGTTGATCCCATGTGCAATACACACACACACACACACACACACACACACACACACACACACACACACGTGGTTCCTATTAAAGTATGTGGCTTTGCATATTTTTGCACATCTTGGCCAAACAATGTGAGCCAAGTTTGCTTTTAGCGGAGTGTGGGACTTTGAATGGCTCCTTTGGCTTTCATTTCAAGTCAAGTGCATCTGGCGGGGCTGGGCTGCTCACGGGCCAGTGCATTCGAATGGCTGGCATTTGCATTAACAACAATAACAACAATAACAACAATAAGCGGCAGCAGCAACAACAACAACAGCCTATACAACAATGGCAAGAACAACTTTTGGCCATATGGCTGGCAATCTGAACGGCGGCCTCGCCCTGTTGACTGCCCAACAAGCCGCTAAGAATCAAGTGCCACAATTGGCATAAGGAGCACGCCAAGAAGGCCAAGAAGGAGAGGGGGTCGCAGTTGATTGGGTGGTTGGGTGGCCCAACCACTCTAGCAATAATTGTGGTGCGTCGCGCAGTGGCTCGTTCTGTCTTTTTACTTTGCAAAAATCATATCTTCTGAACGAAATTATATATTGAAAAATTCAAAAACCATAAAACAGTCATTTCCGTAGCTTTCAAAAAAGTGCAAGATCTTTAAAATCGGAAAGTAGATTTACGGCCAACAGTTGGTTAAAGTTGAAGTTTGTTTTCATGGCAATTGACACCATAGAAATGCACTGGAAACATGATATTTTTCAAATATTATTACTATTTCGATTTTGAAGTACTTACACTTATTTGAAAGCTAAGCAAATTCACTATAAAATGTTGGCAACATCTTATTTGGGTCAAAAGATATGATTTTTGCAAGGTAAAAAGACAAATTTGGATTTGCGCCCGGCGAGTCTCAATTTTGCGACTTTTTGATGAGGTCAATGTTTCTTAAATAACAACAAGTAAGAATGCTATAGTCGAGTATACCCGACTACGAAACTCCCTGTACCCAGGTCTAAAACATCCAATCACATCTACGTCCACTTACACATACATACACACATACACACACAGGCGGCAAAAGCGACAGCGCAAGCGAGGCATTTTAATTGGTGGCTGTGCTTCTTCTTCCCCTCTCGCTGCATTACTGAATCTTCTTTCGTTAATAACTTCCGTGTTTATTATCCGAACGACTTGAAATTTGGACAGTAGATTACGAGTGCCTAAAGAATTGCACATGCCAAATCCCAAAACTATATCTTAAAAATTGTTCCTGTTAAACGGTTTTTTTTCGAATTGCGGGGGAACGGGGGAAGATATCTCAAATCTAAAATAAACTTGACCTGCTCCCGCTATACACGAACCTACATTCTAAATTTGGTGTATCTAGCTCTTATAGTTGCTGAGATCCTTGCGTTCATACATACGGACGGACAGACAGACGGACATGGCCAAATCGAAATCTCTTTTGATACTGATCAAGAAAATATATACTTTATAGGGTCGAAGATGTCTCCTTCTGCCTGTTACATACATTTGCACAGATTTAGTACCCCCTTTTTACCCATTTTATGGGTACAGGGAGTAAAAAGATTTGGACTTTCTTGCACCTAATCTCCTTTGATATTGCTGTACAAATATTCAAAGTATCACATGTCGGAAATGTCTGGAATTCTATTTTGAAAGTCTTTATGAAGTCTAAGAACCTTATTCAAAATAGTAGTTTAGTAATTTATTTATTAAGAATACTTTAAAATGAAAAGGTTACAATATACTTGTATCATTCGCTTTAGAATCGCCCCATCTTTCAATTAAAATATAATGAAAACAAAGACACTAAGAATCGAGGGAGCCATCGCAAAGTTGAATACCGGGCTTCGTTTTCAAACGAATTGACAAATTTAAAAAAGATTTCACTTTCATAATCTATAAGCAAGCTATTGTGCGTCGCCAGTCAGCAATCAGATCTTGAACATCATAATACTCATAATAAATCGAAGTGGGCGCCGCCTTTCATATATCTACACAATTCTGATTTTGTTTGATACTAAACAAATACATTCTAATTGAAAATTCAATTTTTGTTAGCGTATTGGAAATTTTTCTGTAAATTTGATAGAACCGACATTAAAAATGAATATACCACATGAAGGCTTATGCGGTGCACTCAAGAAATGTAAGGGTAGCACGGACTTGAAAGAGGTAATATATGCTGGTGAAAACTAAAAACTATCCAGCACTTATCGACTCTATTTAGCGTCTCATTGCTGAGCAGCTGATCGTAACGGATGTTCCAAACGATGCCATACTTAAGAAGGACTTTTCGCCAGCTGCGATTTCCTTCTCCGATATCGATCACAAGTCGTTCCAGGCTGGCGACGAGGGATCGATTATAAGAGTACATAAGGCGCCGCCGAGTGACACGCAGCTGATAAAACTGCGAGTCGAGAAACTGAATGACCCAAAGGACATTCGGCTAGTAATGTCCGAGGCTGGCCCAAGACCAGAAGTTAACCCACACGGTGTGGATTAACTCATAGTAGTTCCAACAATTGGGGGTAAAGTAAGACAAGAACTGAATCCAGATTCCATATCTAATGGGCTTATCCAAGGGCAGCAACAGGTGAAGCAGGTGATGTTGGGTGAAAGCATCTTATGAAACTCATCAACACGCAAACACAAACACATTGAACATTAATTAAATAAAATACGCCTAAATTGTTTGAGAAAATGTTTGAAAAAAGAACCAAGTGATTTAAAATTGATTGTCCGAAATTTGTTGAAATTGAAAGCAATTATTGTAACTGAAGAATAAATACTATAAGGCAACAATCAAGGAAAACCTTTTTTCAAATTACATGTAAGAGGAGAGAGAGAGCTGGACTATCACATACCCTGTACACGAGCATAAAGTTCTCTCAGACAAGCTTTGCAACTTTTTTGTTTACCATCATACCACCTTTATCATTATCATGAAAAATGCAACCCTTGGGGCGGAAATTGAAGCTCCGAGAGAGCTTCCATTAAATTTTGAAAATTTCACCCCCCCCCCCCCCCCGGTGTTGGCATTCAACATATTGGCATATTCAACCATCGGCTTCAAGCTAAGGGTATGCAATAGTTAAAATGATAATATTAGATCCGAAAACATTATTGAGCTTGACCAGGGTATATTCCGTGCCGTATTTCGTACAATTACTCATTGCTACTGAAAAAGTTTTCAAATCGGTATTAATTAGTCAAAGTGAAACAATTTCGGTCGAAACTCAGAACACCAATACGAAAAACGTGCGATATCTAAGCAATTAAGAATCCCCAGTTGAGAGTTCTCGAATGGAAGCCACCCTCTATTCAGTTCTGAAATACCCAAACATATCTTCGAGCTTTTCTTAAATAAAAGGGAAATCAAAAATCAAGCCTAACATATATTTTATAGCGGTGTTGCGGGATGAAATTCAAAGTTATATGCCAACTTGATCTGGAATCGGTGAATATGCGAGAATCTACATACCAATGATGTTGTTACTGTTTCCTATAGTCTCTGGCTACATAAGATCGGCTGTTGCTGCTTATACACTTTAAGATGATACCTCCTTTAATAGGAAATATATATACAATTTTAATCTAAAGCTTTCCATTTAATGCGGTAAAACTTACACACAAGAGCCGCTAAGTTTTCCAACGAAATAAACCCAAGTGCTAAAACAAGTGTTTTAAATATCCAAACTGGGTTCGCTGCCTCTAACCAGGTTGTGAGGCAGGTTGTGGGGCAGCTTCCGCTGCTTGGAATTGCGGACCAACACTCAGAGTATCTCTCCATGTTGTCCACATGTCTTAAGTGCACAATCGTGCCCCTGCCCGCGATCCCCCTTGGACTCGAATGCATAAACAATGTGGTAACTGGGCGTGCGAATATTTTAGCGTGACTGTGCGTGATTTTTGTACCCTTACCGAGGGTAGATGACTTTATCACGAACTAAAGGAGACGTATCCGATTTCACAAGGTATACATATATATTTTTGATCACAATTAATAGTAAAGTCTATCTAGCCAAGGTAATGTATCTTTGGCATATGGAAACAGAGGTTGTTTCAGTTATGAAATTAATTTGCATGATTCTTTTAAACGTGACTACATTTTTGGTAGTGTCATCGATAGTATCGATTGCTGGCACATCGCGGCTTGCCACCTCTAATATATACTTTGGAATATATAATAGAACCAAATTGATATAAAAATAACTGCCTGTCTTACTATTTATCTGACTATTCACCTGTCTTGTTACAGATGGTTAAAGCCAGTTTGGAATATTAAGCGAAAATTCTACAAAACTTATTTTACGATATAGAATATTTTGGAAGAATAATTTTTTGCTTAAGCAAACTTGACTTAGTTTGAAATAGAGCTTGAAAAAATATATACGTAAAAGAGGTTCAGTAGTTTGCTAATCCTCAAGACTTGGCATTTTGTCATATGTGTGTCATACCGTTATCGAAATCAACCCTACAAAGTTCTATATGGCAAACGTAGGAATACTATATGGTAAATATTAAAACATATAAACTTATATGGCATGTTTTTACCTTAGAAATCTTTGATTTGCCACATCCTGTGAGCGAGTCTCTCATCATATAGAATTTTGTACGGTTGATTTCGATAACGATATCACACATATATGCCAAAATGCCATATCGTGTGACTTCGGCTTTAAACTTTCTTTAACCTTTGAAGGATTTCTGTGCAATGAATCAGCTATATAGTAGAGCTAAGGAACAATAAGCGTCACTTTCGATGGGATCGATCATTTGTTGCCGCCAAAGTTTCGATAACTTAAGTATCATTATCTTTTTGTATTTTATTTATTTTGAAACTTATTTTGTTGCTGGAGTCTGAAATAGATGTTCGGATACTTACAGGGCATATTTCTTGATTTAAATTGCCGTTCTTATTATAATGAAAAGATAATAAGGTTATATGGACTATCAAAACTATCGATGACTTTTGAGTATATTTAAAGCTTGTAAAGGGTATTCAAACTTCAGCCTGCTGTTGTTTTCTTTCTTTACTTCTTGTTATTTTTTTTTGTATTTCTTTTTTTGCCATTCACACGCCAGCGAAGGGTGCGAATTTTGTCACTCCGTTAACGTCAAGGCCATGAATACATCAGCAGAAGATGCCGCGAATGCGAATGCGGATGCGGATGCGGATGCGAATGCGGATGCGGCTGGGGGCAGTAGCTGTGTATGGGCGTGGCTAAGTGGCATGAGTGTTGCGATGGTTGGGCGTGGGGAGGGGAGGGGTTTCATAGGAATGAACAGTTGAATGCCTGTTTTGGCTGTTTTGCGGACTGCTGCTGCCGCTAAGACTTGTTGTTGTCATCATTTGAACCCAAAAATATTTCACACCTATGTGTGTGTGTGTGTGTGTGTGTGTGTGTGTGGCAAGTGGCAGTTGCTGCTGCTCGTTTGGCTGTCACTTTGGCTCGTTGAAATTCATTACGCAAAGCGGCAGGCAGGAAGCCAGGCAGAGACGGGGGCAGAGACGGAGGCAGCGGCACATGCAACATGGCAGACAGCCAGAGACAATGGCAGCCGTGACAAACGTAACGGAAGACGCGACAGTAGAACAAAAAGGGGGGGCGGAAGGGTGTGGCAGAGCTACTACACTGACAGTGCCATGTCTAAATGTCGACGACAGGCCATTTTCTATAACTTATCTGATTTTAATTGCTTCAAACATGTGCGTGCTCATCATTGTGCAGAGAGAAAGTGAGCGGGGGGAGAGATAGAGCGAGTCCTTGTCGACTGTCGCCTGTCTCCTGTATGCGGCACATCCTTTTGGCATCCTTTTTTGGCGCTGTCAACATTATTTCACGTTGAGCGTTTTTTGAGCCAAGTCGCCACTTGGCAGACAAGTTGATGACCCCCCCGCCCAGGCCCCACACACCACACACGCGCACACACACACACCTTCAGTGCAGCCCACGTACCATGTCCCATGTGTGTCTCTCTCTCTCTCCTCTCTCTTTCTCTCTGTGTGTGTGTGTGAATATGTTTATCTCGCCAGCGCGCTGCGTCTTTTTATGAGCTTTGTCGGGCTTTGATGTTAATTACCCTGTAACAACGACGACGTCCTCAATGCTGCCCCATCCCCTTCCAGCCGCCCTGTGAGACACTGCCAACTACCCGCACCACCCCGTCCAGAACTCCACCCAAGCAAAGCCCTGCAGCTTGGTAAACAAAACAGCAGCAGCCAGTTGTCTCTCTGTGTGTGTGTGTGTGTGTCTGTGTGTGTGTGGCGCGGTGGCCGAGATTATCTCCAAGGACCTATAAATCCAGTCATTAAAGTCAAAGTCGCAAGACGTTGCTGGCTTATCAGCGTCGGGAGCAGCGTTGCCACTGAATTTTCCCAGCTCCTGCTCTCGGGTATCTCTCGCTGCGTTTTATAATAAAATTAAGCTAACGCACACACACAAACACACACGCACACATACAGACGCACACCCGCACCCACACTGTGTGGTCTATTTGCTTTTTATACTCTGCTCCCATAGGCAAGAACTGTATATTGGTTTTGTGCCCTGCCCGTCTGTCTGTCCAATTATTGGCAACACTATTAAACCTGGAGTTGGCAAATTTTGTATGTGTGTTCGTGTATACCCTAGAAACTACGAGTACTAAGATTTCTTTGCCACAAACACAAATGCCCCCGCAATTTAGCTAAGTACTCGTATCCAACATCTTGCAGACTTCCATGCCATTTCAAAGGATACTGTAGCTATGTTACAAAATGATACGCATTGGAGAAATTGTTTTCGACTCCACTTGGTACCATATGAATTCTTGATCAGTATTCATGATAAACTATAACTGTAATAAAAAAAAAGTGCAAATCAGACTCCTTCCGCCTCAAGGAATCGAACCGGGGTGTTATAAACTTTGCAGCTAAATTGTTTTTCCTCCTACACAAAAATTTCCCATTGGGTATTCTTAACAGAGCTTTAATAAATGCCATTTCTACATTAATATTGTTAATATTATTAATATGTTCATTTTATAACCTCAACATTTTTAAAGTATCTTTTAGTTTTCTTTGCAAGGGTATTATGATTTTCTTACCATCACACAAGTATATATTCTTGATAAGCATTAATATTTCGATTCGATCTAGCGATGTCAGGTTCTATCATCTCAGTCTATCAGCTTTAGAGCTCTCATAAGAAAAATCAGTAAGAATATGAAAAGTTTTATCGAAATATGCAACCAAACTTAACAATCCTGTTCAGGTCTTGCCTAAATTTGATTAAAATCTGAACTTATATCTCAAAGCTGTCATGGGGATAATGGGATAAAAAATTGATTTTTGTGTGACAAACTTTTTTGTCTATTGGTTTCAAGAATTTTGAACAAAATAGGAAAAGCTTCGTTCGTATTTGATCCCATTGTATTATACAAAAAATCTTTCTGCAAGGGTATAAAGGGTATATGTAGCTTCGGCATCCCGAAGATAGTTGTGCTCTCTTGTTAAAGCTAGAGCTAGCAAATTTGATATGGGGAGTACTGAAGATTTATTTGCAAGATGAGTTGCAAAATATGTTTGCTAGATCCACGGACAATCCCAAAAATAGGAAAAAATAGTATATGAGAGTCGGGAGACTGCAAATTTCTTAAGTGTTTTTTCTTCCTCTTTATTGTACGCATGTACTTGGCACTCTGTGGTGTTGTTGTCTGCACAAGAGTTGCCAGATGTTTTTTTTGCATAAGCTCGCACATATGTGTAAACGAGCCACTGGTCCTCCCTTGCCCCCTCCCCAATATTTGCCACCCGCCGCGCAGACAAATGTAAATAAATTTGTGAGTTGCCCTTTGCTTAAAGTTGAAATTAAGTAATTAAGTAGCTTCTATTTTATCTGTGAATGAACAGTAAACGACAACGACGCCAAATAGTTGGAGATTGTAACATTTTTGCATAACATCGAATAGAACTTTAACCTTAACATACTTGCTGTATGTATACGATATTCGTATTACGAATGTTTAAGATATTTTCATATTAGGATGGAAAATTTGCTGAAAATTAGATATTAGGATATTAGATTCTAATTGAAAATCAATTGGAATCAAAAGAAAACAATTTGAAATTGCAACATTTCTGTATAATATTGAATGCAAGATTAACTCCTCAATATGTAGTCACACTTAATACGAGGCCTTGTATTGCTTTAAGTTTAGAAATTAAATATTTAAGCTCCATTCTATCGAAAAATACAAATAAATTGGTATTTCGAATACTTTCCTTTTTTTCTTTTTTAAATAAAATTTGTATATTTTATCCAAGCAAGCTATCCGCCACCTTTCGTGGCAACTTCTTCTAGTTTTACATGTAAGGAATAAAAAACAAGTAAGAATGCTATAGTCGAGTATACCCGACTACGAAACTCCCTGTACCCAGGTCTAAAACATCCAATCACATCTACGTCCACTTACACATACATACACACATACACACACAGGCGGCAAAAGCGACAGCGCAAGCGAGGCATTTTAAATGGTGGCTGTGCTTCTTCTTCCCTCTCTCGCTGCATCACTGAATCTTCTTTCGTTCATAACTTCCGTGTTTATTATCCGATCGCCTTGAAATTTGGACAGTATATTAAGAGAGACTAAAGTATTGTACGTGTCAAATCTTAAAGCTATATCTTGAAAATTGTTACAGTAAAACGGTTTTAATCGATTTGCGGGGGAACGGGGGGAGATTTCTGAAATATGAAACAAACTTGATCTGCGTATGGTATACGGAAACCTACATTTCAAATTTGGTGTCTCTAGTTCTTGTAGTTGCTGAGATCGACGCGTTCATACGGACAGACGGACAGACAGACAGACAGACAGACAGACGGACATGGCCAAATCGAAATCTCTTTGATACTGATCAAGAATATATATACTTTATAGGGTCGGAGATGTCTCCTTCTGTCTGTTACATACATTTGCACAGATTTAGTACCCCCTTTTTACCCATTTTATAGGTACAGGGAGTAAAAATATATCAAAGATGATACATACATATATAGGATTATTGTTACATATATGGACTAATAACTATTATTTACAATAATTACAAAACATAATGACTGAATTTGGTAGTGAGATCCAATGTATGGCACATTTTGACAAACTTTCTTATGATAATCTTTTGTATAGAGCTTAAACATTTATATATTATTAAGATTATTACATACTTGAGACCTGAGAACAAGGTAGGAAGGCTAAGCACTTTGTACACTGAAATAAATCATTGTATAAGCTGGTAAAATAATAAATAACAATTATTATCGGTTCACTTTTTCACATAGTTTTCATTTCGAATCGTTTTGAATCTTATCTATTTTAGAAGCTATGTTCGAGTAGTTTTCATTACACTTTTGAAATATTGACATGCCGAACTCAATCGCTTTTCGCAGTTCAAAAACTCTAACAATTTCAATTCCGAACGATTTCATCGGAGTCGGAAATGAGAACAGACCTAAAGAATTGTTTATTAAAGCAGCTTGCAAGCCAAGTCCAAGGATTTCGTGAACTGAATTTCTATTCAGTTTCTATTCCAGAAACGGAATCAGCTTTAGACACACATAGATGTGCGTACATACTGTTTATAAGGTCCTATATTTGTCCAGCTATAAGCTGTTTCTTCCAATTTGATTGCTGATCTCTGGCACTTCGATTATGTCAGCTGCAATCGCTGGCTTAAATCACAGTCAGCCAAATTTGTTGAAGGGCCAACGAGGGCAATTGGCAGCTAGAGGGAAAGGTGGGAGAAAGTAGTCCGAAAAGAAACCCGCACACTCCACTTAACCCACCAACGACCCACCATATCAACGGACTCTATTAAAAATGCTTACAAATGCGCTTAGCCGTCGAATGTGCTGCAAATAAATCTCCATATGTGAGTTGACAGCCCCACCCGGCACCCGGCACCCGGTACCAAGACGCCCCCCAGCCCCGAACCCACCGCTTTTCGCCCTCCGGCGTGCGGGCTGCCAACTTACACGGGGCAAGTGTGAACCCCCCACGGCGCTTATGGCAGTGTTGCCACACCTTTGGCTATAAAATGGCTAACAAAAAATCGCTGTGATTAAAAATTGCTAAAATGTCCTTATGCGCTTGTTAAAATATTTTATTTTTTTATTGTTTTGACTTAAAATATAAATATTTTAATACATTATATAATAGTATGAATAAAAATGATAAGAAAATAAATGGATCTTATCCCAAAAAGTCTTCTTTTTAATGACATTTGTTTAATTAATACAATTTATAATAACTGTGGCAAAAGTAGGTCTAATTTCAAAATATTACAGAATGTTTTATTTTGCAGTTTTAGCTTACAATATTCCTTAAAATGCCTCAAACTTCTACGTTTGTCTACAAATTTGGTTAAAAATGCCTTTGTTTTATTTATAATAAATAAAACTAAAGCTTTAAAGAATACCAAAATTCGGGTTACCTTAGAAAATTTCTTTGGAAATCTAGATTTTTTGAAATAGTCAAATTTTACTGCAACATTTTGACTTCAATCATTTAATAACACCGTACCTGTACCCATAAAATGGGTAAAAAGGGGGTATTACATTTGTGCAAATGTATGTAATCCCCCCGTTCCCCCGCAAATCGATATAAATCGTTTTACAGTAACAATTTTCAAGATATGGCTTTTAGATTTGACATGTACAATACTTAAGTCTCTCTTAATCTACTGTCCAAATTTCAATTTGATCGGAAAATAAACACGCAAGTTATTCACGAAAGAAGATTCAGTGATGCAGTGAGAGGGGGAAGAAGAAGCACAGCCACCATTTAAAATGCCTCGCTTGCGCTGTCGCTTTTGCCGCCTGTATGTGTGCGTCTTTGTGTATGTGTGTGTATGTGTAAGTGGACGTAGATGTGATTGGATGTTTTAAGCCTGGGTACAGGGAGTTTCGTAGTCGGGTATACTCGACTATAGCATTCTTACTTGTTTTAAATCAAAATGCGCAAATATAAAATATATTATTAATTTGATGTAGGATAAGATGGAAACTATCTCTGTATTTATGGCTTCTACAATATATATTTGGATTTATATTATAAAGGGATCTTTAAAAACTATCACCTAATGTCATCGCTTATCTCAACTTATAAGTTTATAATATAAGCTTAGATTTGATCAGAAAAAAGCTGAATAAATGAGTTTAAAATAATGAAACTTCAGCTTAAATTTATGTTGATAAGTTTTAAATAGATGTTGGATATTGCAAACTTTTCCAACTTCCTATTCTTAGTTTATAATATTCTAGGAAAAAAAAAAATTCTAGCTTTAAGTTTGGTTTATAAAAAAGCAATAACTGCAGCTGCGTTTATTTGTGGGCCACAAAGAAAACATGGCTAAAAGGACAACACTTGGCATTTGTTGTGAATTTTGCTATTTTACTTTTATTTTTTGTTCTGTTTCAAGATTTGAGATGTTGCTGTAGCTGTCGCTTGAAAGCCATAAATAACTCATGGCATGTTGCCTATTTTGGGCTGCTGTCGATAGTTATCGGTAAGGGTAAGGGTATGGGTATGGGTGTGGGTGTGGGTAGAGTGCTGCCTACAGGACCCCGGCACCCCGGCCCAGCCCCGCCCCGCTGCTTGGTCAGCAGCTGCCACAAGTCACAAAGGGAGCTAAGAAGTTTTTGGCCAAGTTAGTGCCTGCTTATTTAGCTCTTGGCGCATCGAAGTAAAAAAATGCCGCGTGACTTTAATGGGTAGCCAGGAGAGGGGTGCGGCAGCAGCAGGAAGTTGTGATTTTCACTAATTTGGCCATGTCGCCTGTCAATGCTGTATGCCATGTGTGGGTGTCATTAATGTCAGGACACCCCGGCAACAAAAGGAGAGACAAAGGCGACACTGAAAGACACTAAGGAGTGATATGTGCGTTGAAGAGACGGCAGACAGTTGCAGACACAGAGACGACTCATTAATGCCACTCATCAAAACTATAACTAATGTGGCAGGAGGGGAAGCAGCAGGCAGCAGGCAGGCAGCAGGCGGCAGGCGGAGGCAGCGCCAATGGTTGACAGACACATGAATATCCTGACACTATAAATTTTGGGGCAACCACACAACAACTGGCTACTAAGCGTTGGGTCGCTTGGTGGTTGGGCGGTGCCCAGGGGCGACTCCAAGGGGGATTCAAGGCCTCCTCCCTCCCCCCAACAAAGCGACGTTCCTTAATTAACATCCAAACAAATGTTAAGGCTCATTCGAAGCGAACTCATTTCAGCTGTTATCCTCAAAATGATCTGTTAAGTTGAGGTATTTGTTTGTTTTATTGATTATTCGGAACTGAAAACATAATTCAAATTCGAAATACCATTCCTGTTTAATCTTTATATATCCTTAAGTGTGAATGATAGTGTGCTTCTCTTTTCTTAATGCTAACAGTGCTGTTATCCTCAAAATGATCTGTTATGTTGAGGTATTTGTTTGTTTTATTGATTATTGATTTTCAGACTGAAAACATAATTAAATTTAAATCATTTAAATCATTCTATATCAATTTCTATAATCCTTTATTGTGAATGATAGTGTGCTTCTGTTTCCTTAATGCTGTTTTTAACAGTGCTGTTATCCTTAAAATGATCTGTTATGTTAAAGTTATTCATAGATCTAGATCTCTCTTTTTCGTAATGACTTTTTCTGTATTAAGCACATTTAAAACCTACCTAAGATGGTCAATAATAGAAGCTCGTCTAAATGGATTGACATTGGGGAAAATTCCTTGATAGATATATATATATTTACAGTTGTTGTATAAATCGGTTAATCTAAATCGGAGTGCCAATGGACTTCCAGGAACAACTGAGCTTGAAATCGTAGACGAAATGTTGAGTATTTTACAAGAATTTCGCTAGATACTACAAGTTATATACAAAATATGTTCTCAACAAAGGACTACTCTCATTTTTGAATCCTTTCAAGGCAATAGGAATCGGTTATAGTAGGTTCTGGATTCCAACAAGCGCTGAATATATCGAATATTCGAGGATGGTTTCTAAAAAAAGCAAGGAATATCAAAGAGAATTCGGAAAAGTACTTGCAAACAGTTACATAACCCCCCGGAAATAAATGCTAGAGCTGCCACTGATGGTGCGTCGCCTGTCGCCTGTCGATGTTGTCCTTGTCGTAGGCATTTTGCCATTTTCGCGTAAATTGCTGCTAATTTTGTTTATCGCAGGACAATTATCCAAGCGAACGAACTGACAAATGAGCCGCACAGTTGCCACACACATGTGAGAGAGGGTGTTTGTGTGTTGTGTGTGTGTGTGTGTGTGGTGTATTGGTGGCGCCACAAAGTATTCAATCTGTTGTCTCGCTGGCTTTAAAGCGCTCCAATCTCGGTTTGCTTTATGGTTGATTTTAATGCAAACACAAACACAAACACAAAAACCCAAACACGTTCGCATCTTTATCCAATTATGAATTTTTGTCATTACGCCGAGGCCATGGCAATGGCCAAGTGCGAGTCCCCAATCCCGGCACACCGCCTCTTCCCCCCCCGCAGACCCCTGGCTCGTTTTCGTCCTGGTCCTGCGACAAAAAACGAACGCAAAAATCTCATTATGATTTCATTTCGTTCAAATGAAGCGCTCGTGCTGGGGCACTGCTACCGCTGTCCAGCTGTTCCTGGGACTGGGCTCGGGTGGGGAAACGGGGTGGTATCTGGAGTGGAGTGGAGTGGAGTGGAGTGGTGTGGGGGGGCATGGGCTGGGGGCAGCGACGCGTCGCATGTGTTGCTAGCATTGCCGCTGGCTTCTTTGTTGTCCTGCAATTGGCGCTATGGGGCAGTCACTGCAACAAAACCAAAACTTGACTTTGCCTCCTGTGCGTCCTGTGTGTCCTGTGTGTCCTGCGACGGGCATCCTACCGACCGCGTCCCGTCGCTGCCCTGGACAACGGATAAGGCGATAAATTTATTTTAAAATAAAATTTACTTTCCCACTGCTGTTGCTGCTTGCGCTGCCGGTCGTTTCTTATACCCTAGCATTAGGCATTGCTGCATGGGGTATATGCTGCTAACCTTCTTATAGCGCTGATAGCTTGCCTGTAGTAATAGTCTCGTAGGAATACTCAAATAAAAACTGTGTTGATCCACTGAAAACTTATATTAAAGCTCTGATTAACTTCTATAAAAGTATAATCCTGTATAGAACCTAATCCAGAAATGCTTGCAAGCTTGCAGAGATTATAGAGAGAACTTAAAATGATTAAACAGAGAGATTGATTCTACTTACGAGCAGCCCTGGCCTTAAAACGTTTAAGAATGCCGCACAAAACAGAATGAAAACATCAAGTGCGCTCAAGAAACAAAGTTATTTTGTGTTAAACTATTTAAGAAAAAAGTGAATCCAAAACACTTTTTGAAACACTGTCAAACTTATTGGAAATGTTGTCAGAAATGTAGAACAGTTTTTCCAAATCATCGAATTTAAGAAACCGTAGCTTAACCTACCTCTAAATATCCATCGCTTGAGGAATCGTATAGAAAATATTCTTAGAGAAAATTAAAGATAATTAAGTTTCAATGGCTCGGAATTGGAAAATTTTAAAGATATTTATTTAGTTATTACTATGAGGCCTGCGAGAGACTTCAGAATCGTAAACGATTTTGTGCTTCCATTTTCGTTGCATTTCGTTTCCTAATGATCAGGATGGAACCAGAAACGTACTATATTTGAATAGCTATATCTTATAATTTGATATGCATATATTTTTTGTCTAACAGGTCTGTTTATTCCACTTTAGAATCTTTTATTTTTTTGTTAAAAATGTATACTTTTATGAAACAGCTTAAGCAGGAAGTACATTAAGGAAAAGGAAAAATATTATGATCACAAATTATTTACATTATATCAAGGATACTACATAACATTTAACAATAAAAGGAGGTGAAAAGAGAACACGAATTAGGTGAAAATCCGGGAAGACAGATCCTGTGCACTTTAGAAGCCATTCCACTGAAAAGTAAGTAGTTTGCTTTTAGAAACCTTTTTTTGTTGTGTTTACTTTTATTTTAATTTGGTGATTCTAAAACTGATCTATATTTGTGCTTTTTCTTAAAGATATGTATATACAACATTTATTATTATTATACCGTTTAGAATTCAGAGACCCTTAAATCTAAATTTGTACACTTTGCTGTTAGTCATAAAGTGAACTTCTAATGTACTTTTAATATATATTTTTGTGGAATTGTTTTGAAGGTGACATTTCGCACAGGTCTCCATACTCATTACAGGGTATCGCGTGTTCGGTCATTGACTGTTATGCAGCTGCATATCTTTTTTATATAATTTTTTTTCTTATTGTTGCTGTTTAATTTTGTTTGCTTCTCTGCGTGGTCGCTCGTTGTTGTTGGGCTGCTCTTTAAATATGTATTTTGTTGTTGCTGTTGTTGTTGTTGTTGTTGTTGTTGTTGTGTGTTGTTGTTGTTGTACCTTCTGCTCACCTTAACGGCAAAAAAATGTGCTGCTGCTTTTGTTATTATTATTGCTGTTGTTGTTGCTGTTGTCCTGTCGTATTTAAATTAAAATGTTATTTATGTCAGCTGTTTGATTTCTTAACTTGCTGCTTCTTAGCCCCCGCCCCACCCCGCCCCACCCCGCCCCACAGCCCCGCGGCACATTATATTTTCCCGTTTTCCTTCGCTTTTCTTTTGTATTAGAAAAATCGTCAGCAACATCACAAAATAAGCAGCTTAGTTAGTGTTAAACGGCTGGTAGTGATGCGTAAGGGGTCCCCACTGTTGCTACAGGGGGTAGTGGGGGTGGAGGAGGGTTGCAAATCTAGGGATGTGTTTTGCTGCCAGCTCGTCAGTCGTTGCAACTTCCTTTGCTGCTGAGAACTTGCAACTCATTTCCGCGAAATACTACAACTACACAACACATTTCCTCCCGCTCTCTTCTCACCCTGTTTAAGTAAAACATTAAAGGACTTAGCACCTTCATCTCACGTTTAAGACAAGCTCAGTTTAAGTTTAACGTGCAGATAAATTGTTGTGCCTTCTACCATTTGAACGATAGGGAGAAACCAGGATGAGTTAAAGAACTCCCGGAGCAAAGTTGCTTAGATATCAGCTCGTTACTATGGCAATTATAAAGAATATTGGATCCGATCTTAATCAAATTTTGTCAACATCTGAAGCGTACAATTAAACTTAAGAATAGCTTAGAATGATTTTTCATACTTTTACCGATTTTGCAATGACAGCTAAATTTCATTAGGATAGTTCTAAAACTGAGAGACTAGTTTTTTTAGGACTTAAGTTAGAGTACAAAACATTATAGAAAATAGAACAATATAATAATAATAATAGAACAAGATTTGAAATAGTTTTTTGGGGTTTGCGAAATGTTCGTCTGTCCGTATGAGCACAATTTTTTCCACACCCTTGAAGCTAGAGCAACCAAACTTGGTACACATGTTTATAAAGTGTCAAGATCGCCAGATCGGAAAGGTTGTCGCGGATAGAGAAAAAACGAAGTTGAAACATATTTGAATTAATATTGCCAAGAAGTTTCTATTGTGTTGCTTAACTATTTAAGTTGAACATTATATTATGTTACAATAAACTGTTGAAATTTCAAATTTGTTTTTGGTCGCCGAACTCTAACAACAGTTTAATCTTAATTGTTTTAAATTGAAACACTTTAAAGAGTGTTTGCGACTTTAAAAAACAGGAAAGAACGGAGTGCCGAAGCTATATACCCTAGCAGCAATTAATTTTTATACAAAACTTAATTCTTGTCTATGGGAGCCATGTGGTCCGATTTTGATCAAATTATAGGAAACTATTGGAAGTATAATAAAACTCTCACTTAGCTTGGATCAAATATTTGTATAAGCAAAAAGTTTGATATAATGCTCCGATTTCGACCAAATTTGGTCAGATTGTATAGAGTCTCTGAAGACTCTGTTTGGGAAAGTTTGGTAAGGATACCTTTATAAAGAAAAAAGTTTTTTATACAAAAACATAGTTGTTGACTGATTATTCCTATGGCAGCTATATGGTATAGTGGTCCGATCCGGCTGGTTCCAACATATGTACTGCCTGCAGCAAAGAGAAGGGTCTGTGTCAAGTTTCATTAGGATAGCTTTAAAACTGAGAGACTAGTTCACATAGAAACAGACGGACAGACGGACATCGCTATATCGGTTCGGCTATTCATGCTTATTCAGAATATATATACTTTGTTGGGTCGGAAACGTCTTCTTCTGTCCATTACAGATTTCGAGACACAATTATAAAACCCTCTGCTAGGTTATATATGTTTTGTTGTGTTGTGTGGAATTGGAAGAACTTTTCAGTAACAAGTTGGCAGCGCTGTTGAAAAGGGTGGACATGCTGATCCATTGATCAGCTGTTTTGTTTGCGGTAAATTGAAAGTATTTACAAGACAAGTGCAACATTTGTCAGGTAGAATGCGATAAAACTATGTACCAACTACAAGTTAAACTGGAGGATAACTTTAACATGATACTGAGAAAACCAAATATAAAGCTTAAGTTTTAAGATTGCAAGTAAATTGCTGTGCTATCAATTAAGGATTTTTGAAGGACTATGTATTGTCTACTGTGCTGATGAGATCTAAACCTGGTTTATAGCTCGCTTGCTGTGAGGATGAGGATGCTGTGTATGTGTGCGTGTGTGTGTGTGTGTGTGTGTGTGGGTGTGTGTATGTCCTGTGTCATTTATACACATTTGCAGCGCTTTTATTGCTGGCTGCTTGAACAATTTTGCTATCATTTTGTTTTATTTTGTTGCTTTCATTTGTTGTCTTCCTCTTGAGAGGCTTTTGTTGATTTCTGGCTGACTGGGCCTCAGCTCCTCAGCCATTTTCCATTTTCCATTTTCCATTCTCCATCTGTGCTGGCTGCCATTTCTTTTCTTATTTATATATACATATATGTTTGTTTGTATATATATGTGTGAATATATATAGTATAAGTATTTTTGTGTATTTTTCGTGTCATTGTGAGCCACAGCAGCACCGCTGATGCTCCGACTGCCAGTGGGTGTGGGTTGGGTGTGTGTGGGTGTATGGCACTTGCTTCTGATTGGACACATCACACACGCACACAACATTACACATGCGACACACACACACACACACACACACACAGTGCTCATGGCCATTCCGTAGGCTCCACCCACCGCATGGAGAGATTTGGTCTGCTTATATACAAACGCCGTGGTATATAGCCATCAGTATCCAGCTACCAGCACCCAGGACCTTTCCGATTTCAGCTCCTGCCCGCCTGTAGCTCACACAATGGTCATATGTGTGTGCGTGTGTGTGTGTGTGTGTGTGTGTGGGCGTGTGTGTGGCCCTGTGGTTGGGTGTTTGGATAGAACAGATAAATCGATTCCATTTTGGCTTACAGCATTTCAGTTAACTTGTTGTTGCTGCAGTTGAAGCTGCTAACATTTTTGTTGTATGTTGCATAACTTTGGGCGCTGGCTAAAACGTTTGTGCCATTTGAACGATTTGGCCAGCAGGTCGACTACATATTCCATGCTCCACCCCAACCCCACCCTCCTGTAAAAACTACTTGGGCGCACTAATTTAGCATTCCATAGCCAACAGTCAAGTGAAGCACAAACACGCAGCTGAAGCTTAATGCGATCAGAGCGTCTCAAAGTACACTCAGAGAAATGCATTGGCCACAGAGTTCACAGAGCGCTAACCATTCTATATTCTATAGAAACAAGAAAGTACGGAGTCCCAAAGCTATATACCCTAACAGGAATTCATTTTTATTGAAAACTTAATTTTCGTCTATTTAAAGTATAATAAAACTCTCTGGATGTAACCCGTTCGTATTGCAGCTATGTGATATAGTTTTCCGACTTTGACCAAATTTAGTCAGATTGTATAAACTCTCTAGAGACTCGGTTTGGGTGAGTTTGGTAAGGAAATCTTTATAAGCAAACAAGTTTTTCATACAAAAACATAATTCTCGACCGATCATTCCTATGGCAGCTATATGTTATAGTTGCCCGATCCGGCTGGTTCCGACATATGTACTGCCTGCAGCAAAGAGAAGGGTCCGTGTCAAGTTTCATTACGATAGCTTAAAAACTGAGAGACTAGTTCGCATAGAAACAGACGGACAGACGGACATCGCTATATCGACTCGGGGGTCCGAATTTTCTCCTTCAGTCCATTACTTATATCCAGATAAAATTATAATACTCTCTGCTAGGGTACAAAAAATTAATTCAAGCCAACAAACATACCTAAAATTTTAGTTAAGATTTCGGGATATTATTCTTGAAACAAGTATGATTGGGATTGATAGACTGAATCAATCCCGAACCCACACTAAAATCAAGTACAACCATTATAAACAGGGCTCATTAAGTCTCATTGGGGCTTGATTCAAGTAGGAAATTCTTAAGTTAAGCTCCGTCAAGCTCTCTCAACATTTTTGCTGAGAGCGATACAAAATGTACTCTCTTGGCTGCTCCCATCCTCCTCGGTGGTTGAGTTGACTAAGTCTCTGGTTCGTCGAAGCGGTCCCGACTTCGCATCCTAGCGAGTATTTTGCATGATGGTATTTTTTGTTTATTAATTGAGATCAAATAAACAAAATCAATCATATTTTTATCTTAAATCAGTCCTGAAAATTCTTAAATTCAGCCTATTTTCAAGCCGACCCGGGCTAAAAAGAGGATCAAATTAAGAACTCCGGGATGGAAAAATGTGCTTAAATCAAGAAATGACTACGGACAAATAAAATTTCTATTTGTTTATTTACCATTTCAAAGGCAGCAAGTCATCTAATGTCTGTCCGATTTCTTTCAGTGTGAAGGTGTGACTTCTTTTAATATTTATATTTCCTTAGCTTACTATTAAAGCATTTAACCAAAGATGAAAGTCATGTGATAAAAGAATTCTCTCAGTGTAATGTAGCCCACAACCGCACCAGGCGATAAATATGAATAAAATGTTAAAAATAGAAGATTTTTCTCAGTGTATTGCAGCCTATAACAGAAGCAGCTGCAGCCGGAAATACTTAACATTCAACATATATAATCTTTCTAGCTGAAATGTATACAAATATGGCTTAAAGTGGGCTTTTGTTTGTATTAGGCATGAAATATGATGAGGAAATTTCTCTCAGTGCACTGTGGCCTATAACAGAAGCAGCTGCAGCCGATAATACCAGCGAAACTTCAAAAGAGCACGGAAATGATTTCATTACCAGACACGTTCGGAGCATCACGTGTCCAGGAGGCAGCTGAGCTGAAGCCGGGGCTAAGTGTGGCCAGAGAGGAGAGGGAGGGGAAGGGGGAAGGACTGAGGGGGGCGGCAAGCAGCTGTAAAGTGTGTGCGAAAACTCTTAAAGGCAGCGTCACGTACGCTTTTATTAGAGAGATAGAGAGAGAGAGAGAAAGAGAGAGGGAGAGTGGAAAAGAGGTAGAGGGAGCGAGGGGGAGAGGCTGAACGATAGGGAGGGAAAGCGGGGCAAGGTAGCAGCATTGATTACCAATTCAGCGGTCATCTAATCACGGCCAGGAGGGCTCAGGACGTGCCACGTGGGGCAAGCAAACAAAATCTGCCAGCTAATTAAAACGCACTAAAGCTGCCGCTCTGTGTGTGTGTGTGTGTTGCGAGTGTGTGTGTGTGTGTGTGGCATACTTTCAGGCGGCGCAATTTATGAACCATAATTTCTATAAGCTAAACACCCCTACACCCCGCACGCCCCGTCAGCCCACACGACAACCCCTCAACCCGAATGTCGCGGCGCTAAAGCTAAGCGACAAATGCGGCGGCAATTTAGTTAATTGCCTGCAATTATCCTAATGAGCGCCTTGCCTGAGCGCCAATGTCGCAGTTACAGCGCCACCCTACCGCCCAACCACCCCACCAACCCCATACCCCATTCCCCCAATAAATTGCTGTTGTTGCTGCTGCTGTCGCAGGACATGCTCGCATATAAATATATCTTATAGCTCGGCGAACTTATTGTATTTATGACCTTATGGCGCTTTGCCATGCATAAAACAATTAGCAGCCCAATATCTCTACAACCGACTGCAATCTGTCTCCGAGTCTGATATCATCAAGCATCCAAGGTTTCTAATAGTTCTACAACCGACTGCACTCTGTCTCCTAGTCTGATATCATCAAGCATCCAAGGTTCCTAACTAGCCTTGAAGTGCCTGTGGAGCATCCTCTTCCTCCTCAACAGAATTCGTGATGTTCTATTGATCTAGAACTGAATTGTAGTTAGGATCCACTTTGAAGATCTGCTTCCTGGATTAGAACTGAGTTCCGGAAATAGAACTACAGTTGAGTTAGAATTCTGTGGTGTCTGCTTCCCAAACTAAATCATAAATAGAATTTACCTTGAAGAGCTGCTTCCCAGACTAACATAAGCTGCATAAGCTGAACTCAAACTGAGTTTTGAATAGGGTTCCTTTCTGTAGAGTTTCTGCTTTCTAAACTAGAACTAAATCTAAGATAGGATCCACTTTTAAGCGCTGCTTCCCGGATTTTACTGAATTTCAGATCTATAGCTACATTTAAATTAGGATTCTGAGGTTCCAAATTGTATCCGGAACTTACTTTAAAGAGCTGCTTTCTGAACTAGGTCATAATTATCTAGGATTTACTTTAGAAAGCTGTGATGAACTGCATAATATTAGGGTTTTTTACGCACCTATTGCTTCCTGAATTATTATTGAGTTTCGAATAGGATTCTTCTCGGTAGAGTTGGTGTGAGTAAGGATCCTACATATCCTACATCTTCAAGTTGAAGAAAGCCGTTGTTTTGTTTTCTAAGCTGGAATTTAACAATCAACTTTAAGCAATAATTTGAATTTTTTAAAAATTAAATTGAAATAAATTAAAAATTGTTGTACACAAAATAGATCTATCACTTTGAAATCAGCTTTACTTTGAAGGAATTTTATGAATTTTATTTTAAATTAAGTGTGCCTTTGTATCTCAGATGCTCAAATAGCCTGGGATCTTTTCAAACAATTTAAGAATTTATGCTTTATACTATTAAATGAAACACCTTTTCTTCCTGTTGCCTTTATCCCCCGTTTTGAACGTATTTTCATAGTGCAAAAAAACGTTCTAATGGGTTCAATTAAATTATAAAAGAAAAGTTAAACTCCTCTCGCCACGAGGAATCGAACCGGATTCCAATGAACTTCTGTAATTATTATGTTTTATGTTTCCGATATTACACTTCAATTTCCAGTCAAGTACAATGACATTACTATTGATTAATATTGATAAGATTATTTATGTATATTTTAATATAATATTATTGTTACGCACTTAAGACGTTTCGCACTCAAGAAAGTATATATATTATGATCAATACCCAAGGCCCCCCAAGTCTGATTCTATGTTCAGCTTTATAAAAACCTATTTTACACTATTCTTTTTACAATTTTTCAACATATTATAAAATTTGGCAAAACCGTTTATTCGAATTAGCAGAGAAGCGGCGTAAAGCTGGCTTTAAGTAAGAGTGACGACGATTTGATTCGTTGGCCGCACTCACATTTCGATTACTATCATTATTACTTAAAGCGAGCTTTACAAAGTCAGGTTATGTGAGTGTCCCTTTTATATTTGACATTACAAGAATAAGCACTTGGGAATTTCAGTAACTCCGGCTAGACGTTGCCTACAATTAACAATTATGTCTTGTTTCTATTGTTGTTTGCTATGTCCACAATGTTGCATTCTTCAGTTTCATAGCATTCAGCAATTGTTTGTGGTCGCAGATCTTAAACTTGCCTCTTTTCTGATTGTGCAGCCCTGGCAATTCAAAAGAGGAAAATGCTAAATTAATACGACATTTAAACAGAAACCAAATTTTTGATTTGATTTGATTTTTCGAAAGACTATACCTTATACTCTGTTTCCACAATTTGACACCTGTGTCGAACGGAGGATCCTGCAGCTCAAACTTTCCAAGCATCCTGAACTTCTTATTCACACTGCGCAGACGCAACCCACCAAATGTATGGCTAACAATGTAAGTCTTCCAAAGGCGAGCGAGGTCCGCTGTTTGGGTAATAGCTGTGGGGTAGCACTGCAAAAACGCACCGCCAACGCATCCAGGTCTTCCAACATTCATTTCAAACCGACTGCTCTTGGTACGGCTGCGGTTTCACTCTGCAAAGATCTCTGAGATCTCTCTCTCTCTTCCCGAGTGCAAAGGCTCTGTCATGCATCGACTTAATGGCCTCAATTACTTGGTCGGGAGACATCTTGGCAAATTCTGAAATAGCAATAACCTTATAAATATAAATATTTGCTGTACCTAACCCGCAATCTGTACTAACCTTGAAGGGCCGCAATGTTTCTGCCGGTAAGCCTAGTGCTAATGCCGACCAAAGGCTCCTCTATTGGTGTACCGCTCTTGGGCAGTAATCCATCCATGCCGGGGACTACATTGATGTTGAAAATTGTGTGTTGTGTACTTACGTTCATCTGTCCAAGACGGTGCCTTCGTTTTCAGCTTCTTAATTTTTGCTCCTGTGGCTCCAGCAACGTCTCCTGGCTTCGATTGCAGAACGGTCCCTGCGTGTATGAAGACATACCACAGGAGTACATACATATGTATATCAACACGGACCTTCAACAATCTTATTTAGGTAACTTACCTGAATCGAGTTCTTTATGGCAAATTGCAAGAATGTATTTTAGTGCCTTCTTATACTACAGCAAAGATGATAGTTTATAGTATTACAGTGAAAACCTTTTCGTCCTGTTTCTCTTTCTATTCTAATCTCGTGGGACGTGTTTTTCCTACTAAACTAAAGTAGCCAGAGGTTGTTTTTAGATGCCTGCAATGATATTTTGATGTTCTTTAAGGTTTGCTGCTGCTTTCCACCGATTGGAATCAAATTCTCGCTGAGTTGTTGCTGCTTTAGCTGCAACCATTTGCACACTTTACCATTTCCAAACTTTGAACGTTGTCCACATAAATCGATAATAAGGACCGATCCAATAATAGTATAATTATATACTATATGTTATGCTGTCGCCGCCCCTTCGCTCAATAGTTTCCAATCGAAGTTGGAATGCAATTCAGGCAAATTTGATGATGTCTGTGGCACACAAGCAAATCATTAGACTCGCATGTGGCATGCGGCATGTGGCAAGTGACATGTGGCTTGCCGTTAGTCAACTCCAGAGCTGTCTCCGACTACGGCTGCGGCACTGCCGTGTCTTGAGCTGTTCCGGCCCAAATGACATGCCATTTAATGTTAAACTTTAATGTTTTCTTGTAAGTGAAGTCATAATTTTGTCAAGCGGTGCCAGGCCCACACCTACAAAGCAGAAGCTAGAGCGCAGCACAGGTGGCATTATTTACGCACTCCCACAGCGCCCCCTCCTCCACCCATACACCCATACACCCATCCATATCCGGCTGTTGTTGTTATTTATACGGCGTGGCAAGGACACGGCCACGCGGAAGGCGGAAGGCGGAAGACGGAAGGTGGGCGCGTTGACGGTAACGACCTCATGAAATAATGCGCCAAGTGGCGCTGCCGTTGCCGTTGCCAAAGTGTTTTATGCCATAATATTTATCTGTGAACACCACCCCCGCTGCAACCCCCCCCCAGTCTCCGGCGAGTCCTTCATTATGGAAATCGTGGATTTGCCAAATGTTTGCACGATCATTTGTCATTCTTTTTTACAGTTTTGCCTTTTCGCTGGCTTTCACGGGGTTTTTCACGACTTTTCACGGGTTTTCCTGCCAGTTGTTGTTGTTCTTGGGTAAATTATTGAAAATTGTTAGTCAGCGGCGGCGCATCATGAATGATATATAAGCCACAGGAGTTGGAGTTGGTGTTGGGAGCTGGAGCTGGGAGCCGGAACCAGGAGCAATCACAGGAGCAGTCACAGGCTCAGCCACAGCCTGTCAAAGGACTTTAGCCGCTAAGTGCCGGCGTTTTTGTTCCTAGGGATTTCTGCTATGAGAGAGGAGGGAGGAGGGTGTAGTGTCACACATGGCCGTAGTCAGGGGTGGGCCAACTGTGCAGTTATCCCCCCCTTAAACGGTTTTTGGCAAAACAAAATTCAAAAAGGTTTTTCTGTTACCATATCTGATTTTTCAGATCCTATCTGTGTACACTTAGAGAAATCATGCCATAGATTTCAGAATATCCCTAAAAATCAGAAATGGTTTCTAAATTGCAGAAATGATTTGTAAATTTTATTTATTTATTTATGTGATATTTCCTAGTGCTACAAGCTAAAGCTTATAAGTAAGGGTACCAGTCACTGTATAAAGAATAGATTTATTTATTATTATTTATAGCTTGGCTACAAAAGTATGAGTTTGTGCATTTAAGGGCACTTATTTTTCCGAGTGTACTTATATAACAACAAATTTAAATTAATAAGATTATGATCATTTTATATAGTTATTACAGGTCTAATTGCAAGCGAATTATTATTATATTAAGGAAGAAAAACAAACTATATAAATATCCCCTTTCTACTTTTTCCGAGTAGGAGAGAACAAAACACAGATTAAATACTCTCCTTATACCCATTTGATGAATTTTTCTCCGAAAGTATGCTCTGTATATTGCGATGGAATTGGAATAAAAGTGAAATTCGGTCGAGGCTAGCTATAATTTGTGAATAATAATACCGTGAATGGTCGTTTAAAGAGAAGAGAAATTAAATGTACAAAGCAAGATTCTTTAGCAGAAAACGCAAAGAATGCTTTTCACCTCAAACTTGTCTCCAGCTCAACAATTCGGATGTCCAGTGGGAAACCAGTGTGAGATACTTAGGAGTAATGTTAGATACTTCCAACAAAATCACTTCCTTAATTAAAAGCCTTTACCCACTAATAAATAGAAACTCAATAGAAAACAAAATGTATTTATTTAGATCTATGTTTCAAGCGGTTATTATATTAAAGCTGAAAAGGTCATTAGCCTTAACACTTAACATTAGTAAACATTATAACCACACCATGCATTAAATTTTAAGAAACAAGTGAATAAATTGCATTGAAATTGAAATTAAATGAAATTTGCATGAACTTTGTAAAAAAGTTAAGAATCTTTCCAAACTTAAGAGTTTCCAAATTGTATGCAGTGAACTTCACGGCGAATGCCTTGCAGCCCCCTCACATATGCTGGGATCCTGGCTACGCCCCTGCCACCACACACGAGTATTCGAGCCCGTACACACATTCTGTTTTATGGCCAACCTGCGGCACAGACAGCTTGACGAGCATTAGGCCCAGTGACTGCAATGGATTGCAATCAGGTGATTGATCGACCTTCGGACTGGGAATTGAGTCATTCTTGCCTGGAATACATTACAGGCCAGACCAGTACAATAGTTCCTCATAGATTATAGCACTCGAAACAGTTGTCCTTTGTCTTGTTACCAAAGAAACTCTCAGTACATGTGAAAAGATTACTTTGTCTGAGTTCACTAATGGGTATCGCAACTGGAAACATTTCTTGCTATTGCTAGATATACTTATTTGTATTAGTGTAAGAAATCCATCTTTGGCACTAGCGATAGCATGGTTATAGTATGGCATATCAATTGTGTGTTCAAATATTCGAACTTTCCTATAACGAACATTTGCATAACGAGTATTTCCTATTGGCATTTTTTCTCCGAACAGTCTTTTTCTTGTTTCTCTATATCGAGGAATATTTTATACCTTTATAACACATTTTTGTTGTGTAATATTTTTTCAAATGTGACTTCATTCTGCCCAAGAGATTCCAAGAAAATGTATCTATATATAAAGGAAAAATATAAATTTGAAAGTTTTTATTTAAATAGGCGTTGGCGTAACCAGTTAAGAACCATTAAAAAACCTTAAGGATAACATATTTGCTTAATAAATAATTTTTTGGAAAGGTAGCTAAAAACCATACTAGAATTCGGTCGAGTATATCGATCTTAGGGAGTTGTCTAGTAATATTTTAATTTCAAATCAATCCCAGACAAAGAAACACGACAAAAAAAACCAATTCACATGTTAATTGCTGCAGTTTTAATAAAGGAATGAATGAATCAATACTTAGCATAAATATTAGCTGAAATTTGAAGAATAGTCTTAAAGTAGCCTGTGTAAATTAAAAATTAGTTTTAAGATTTTGATTTCAAGCTACAAATGCGTTTTGCAGAAATGATTAAAGTTCAAATAAAAATGAATCCTTGTGACAGAGTATAAGGATAGAAAGAATCTGCATGCAAGTCGGTTCAGGGTACTACAATACTATATGTGTTATAAGAATGTGGAAAAGATCTTAACAGTTTATCAGAAGCAGGGATATACGAACATTGGCAAATGAACAGTTCGACATCGTTAGAATTCTTGAAATCCAGGTAGCTTGATTTGAAAAAGCAGCTGGAATTCGCTGGAGCTGCTGCAATACTTTGGATATATGGTTGTAATACTCATAGTTTTTGGAGCCTGGCAAGTTCTGTGATCCTTTAATAGCCGCCACATGTGCCGAGTGTTGCACGCTTGTGGGAACGGTCGGGGGTGTGGTGGCTTGGGGGCTAGTTATGCCACTTGGGAGAAAGTTAAATTTAAACAACGCTGCACTAAATGCACGCACTTTGGCCAAAGTCGTCGACTTGTATTGATTTTTCGTTAAAACTTTCTACACGCACCAGCCGCAGCCCCCTCCCCCCCCCACACCCGCTTCGGTGCCCAAGCCCCTGCAGTTGAGGCACATTGAGGAACTTTTCAAAAACACAAACACAAAACTTCTGAGGTCTATAAAAGCCGCCGCCGCCGCCACCGCTGCCGCTGCCGCTGCCGCCGCCGCCGTCGTCGCCGCTGAAGAAGTTTCAAAAAACAAAAACAAAAAAAAAAGTGTTGGAAACTTTTGCGACGCACTAAATGTTATCATTGTTGTTGTTGTTGTTGTTGCGTCTAAGCCACAGTAGAAAAAAAATAGGCCAAGCGAACGCTGCTGGCGTCGACGTCGACGCAGCACGCAACTCTTTAAAGTGGCAGCAACGAGCAGCGGCTGAGGCTGAGGCAGCGGCAGAGGCAGAGGCAGAGGCAGAGGCAGAGGCAGCATCAGTGCCACGCCCACTCGCGATATCAAAAAGTTTGCAATTAGGTATTGTCAAAAGTTTGTTGTTGTTGTTCTTATTGTTGTTGTTGTTTGGAACTTTGGCGACGGAACGGCCTACAAAAATAATATGAACGAGTGTGCCCAAGTTTTTAAAGCAAAATCTGGGCAAGCGGGGCAAGTGCCGAGCGGGGCGGGCGGCGCAGTCAGCTGATCAACGCCGGCGCCACAGCTGTTCGATGGGCGGCTGCCGGTGGGCGTGGCTGTATGCCGAGACGAAACTTTGTCTCGAAACAAACTTTGCAGCCGGCCCCGAAGAGCAACAACGCGTATGCCAACAACAACAACAACAACAACAACAATAACAACAATAACAACAACAACAATAACAATAAAAACAAAAACAATTACTTTAACCCTTTTGCCTGTTATCCTTTTTACATAATTTTTTCGGCTTTTATTGAGAATTCATGCGTTTAGAAGGAAAAATGTGTCTAAGAATCAAATTGATGGAAAGGTATCGAATAGAGCTGATGGAAAGTAATCGAATGGAGCTGATGCAAAGGAAAGCCATCGAATTGATCGGAAGTGATTAATTTGATGATAAATGAACAACAAATTTTGTGGTTAATATAATATTAATCTTCAAGGCGATATTCTAGAAAATGAAAGTTGCAATTTCAAAGTCCGACAATTTATAAACTGAGAGTAACAAGTTTTGATGCTCAACTGTGTCGAAAGGGCACAAAACTCAATATACCCCCCATACCTTCCCTCTATATCATCTTTACTGAAAACAGTTTCTTGAATAACTAGGTTGTTAATCGGTTAATCAAAGTATATCAAAAGTAACCTAAACAGATATCATCTCTTTGGGATAAAACCTACCACCCTCAAGAGCGGAAAAATTGTGTTTTGCCAGCTTTTAACTCTAGTGCGTTGGCTTCAAATACTGCGAGAGAGTTCAAATAGATTTAGGAATAGCTGTTAGTGATATACATATACAATAATGGTATTATTTGCAATGAAAATATAGGGTGTTTAGTGGTGATTAGCGTAGAAAAGCATTGTTATTCTTACTTCTTTTACTACCTAAATGTGTTTAGTAATTTAAATTCAAGATGCAAGACATGCCCATGCTTAGTCCATGTCCACGTCCTCGTCTTCGGTAATTCTATCAGGATAAAATATGCCCAACAGCTTAGCGCCCATAGTTTCCTCGTCGTTATTCCTGTCACAGTCTTGGTCCTGCATCAATATATCCTCCGATGTATGCCCAGACTGCATGAGAGCCAATTCTGAAACAGGAATAATATTGAGTATTTGTTGAAAATACCCTACAATCTGAACTCACCGGTAATGGCCGCTATTGTTGTGCCATTCAACACTGATGAACAGTCCACGCCGTATGTTGATGTAGACGGAGATTCGTACATTCCAGGAGCTATAAGCATATTTAAATATGTGTTTTAAGTTTGGTAGTTTGATATTGTAAATTATAACAAGATGTGTAACGTGCATGTAATGCTATGTGACGTTATGCTATGGCCTTCAAGCTGGCTTTTCGCTCTTCATTGCGTGGCGTGCTCCCACTCTCGCTCTCGGCTCCCAACATGGAGAGCGTACAATAGAATGCGCCCTCCACAGATGATGAGCGAGCGGCAATCGTACATATATGCGTGCCTGGATCCTCGCTCAGCATTTCTTTCCTTTCAAAGAGAGCGTGAGAGCGCACTTAATTCTAGTTGTGAGAGAGTTGTTTGACGGAAAAGAAACTTCTCTTATGTCATTTTATTGTACTGCATTGCAAATGTTGTTGTTATATGGTGTGTGTGTCCGCATGTGTATCCGCATGTGTCATCATGTCTGCCCGCATGTCTTGTGTACTTACAGCGTTCCGGGTATTGCTCCGGCGATTGGCGCATTGTCTCAGTCGCCTCCAGCATTTCCATTACGTCGTCTATGGCCTTGGCTCTCAGTGGTGCATTTTCGGCCTGGTCATCTGCTTCCATTCTCCAAATATCGTCTGCGTGTATACATATATCTATTACATTAATCAGCACAAGCCTGCGGCAACCTTATTTTGGTAACCAACCTGGAGTAAAGAATATAACGTCGTCATTCACATTACTCATCGTTAGAGCGTCTTTTCTGAAATTTATTTAAAAAAAAAACTGTTTAAAATGAACCGAATTTAATTCGAAGCTTGTTAGCAAAAAAAAATTAAAAGAATGGTGTTGCCACACAATGCAATATATCGATAACAATACAACGCTGAAGAATTTACTGGGCCTGTCCATTTGTCTGTCTTTTTGAATGCACAGATCGTAGAGAAATTAAGTTCTAAAGAGTTAGTATATGCACGTAGGTTCTTCTAAGCTACACACAGACAAAGTTTATTTCAAATTTGGATACCTCCACCTAACGCCTCAACTCGATAAAAGCGATTTATAACTACAATTTTAAATATATATCCTTGACTTTTGGCATGCATGATTCCTTGACGGGATAAAACACACAAGTTATTCAAGAAACAATTTTCGTTAATTCGATTTCGCGCGCCTTAAACGAAAAACGAATATCGAAAAACGTTTTGTTTTTAAATCATCGCGTAAGGTGGCAATGTTACTTCGCAAAAGAGCTTTGTTATCGATAAATCGCATTCTGGCGTGTTTTCTCAAGGTGGCAACGCTGTTTATTTTTGTTGCGGACAAATTTAGAATACAATTCTTGCAATTTGGCGTACGTGTTTTTTTAAAACGATGAGTAGTGTTGAAGCGCTCATCAAAGTGCTCGATCCAGGTAAGTTACCTAAATAAGATTGTTAAAGGTCTGTACTTATGTATGTCTGTATACACGCAGAGACTGTTCCAGGCGACGTTGCTGGAGCCACAGGAGCCAAAATTAAGAAGCTGAATACGAAGACGGTGAATTCTGCAGATGAACGTAAGTACACAACACACAATCATACACACACACACACATATATCACAATTTTCAACATCAATGTAGTCCCCGGCATGGATGGATTACTGCCCAAGAGCGGTACACCAATAGAGGAGCCTTTGGTCGGCATTAACACTAGGTTTACCGGCAGAAACATTGCGGCCCTTCAAGGTTAGTACAGATTGCGGGTTAGGTACAGCAAATATTTATATTTATAAGGTTATTGCTATTTCAGAATTTGCCAAGATGTCTCCCGATCAAGTAATTGAGGCCATTAAGTCGATGCATGACAGAGCCTTTGCACTCGGGAAACGTGAATCCAAGGAAATTACGCGCGCCAAGGAGATTATGTGCAAGTTCGATGAAGGTATTACCAAGCCCAGGAACTCAGGAAACTAACTGAGCATGGTGCCCTCACCTTGCACCTTATACCTTGGTTTAATTTTATTGGATTAAAACTGTCACATCTCAGTTGTGAACGGCCTTGCTTACGTTCTGCGTAGTCGTAGGGTGCTTGCGGGTCCCGGGCTGAGCCCAATTCTGCGTTTTCCCAAGCTGGTGGAGGTCCGTGTTGGGAAGTGCAAGGATCAGATGGCTACATTGGCGTGAGACCCTGTACTGTACGACGGTTTCAAGTTTCAGAGATCTTTGCAGAGTGAAACCGCAGCCGTACCAAGAGCAGTCGGTTTGAAATGGATGTTGGAAGACCTGGATGCGTTGGCGGTGCGTTTTTGCAGTGCTACCCCACAGCTATTACCCAAACAGCGGACCTCGCTCGCCTTTGGAAGACTTACATTGTTAGCCATACATTTGGTGGGTTGCGTCTGCGCAGTGTGAATAAGACGTTCAGGATGCTTGGAAAGTTTGAGCTGCAGGATCCTCCGTTCGACACAGGTGTCAAATTGTGGAAACAGAGTATAAGGTATAGTCTTTCGAAAAATCAAATCAAATCAAAAATTTGGTTTCTGTTTAAATGTCGTATTAATTTAGCATTTTCCTCTTTTGAATTGCCAGGGCTGCACAATCAGAAAAGAGGCAAGTTTAAGATCTGCGACCACAAACAATTGCTGAATGCTATGAAACTGAAGAATGCAACATTGTGGACATAGCAAACAACAATAGAAACAAGACATAATTGTTAATTGTAGGCAACGTCTAGCCGGAGTTACTGAAATTCCCAAGTGTTTATTCTTGTAATGTCAAATATAAAAGGGACACTCACATAACCTGACTTTGTAAATCTCGCTTTAAGTAATAATGATAGTAATCGAAATGTGAGTGCGGCCAACGAATCAAATCGTCGTCACTCTTACTTAAAGCCAGCTTTACGCCGCTTCTCTGCTAATTCGAATAAACGGTTTTGCCAAATTTTATAATATGTTGAAAAATTGTAAAAAGAATAGTGTAAAATAGGTTTTTATAAAGCTGAACATAGAATCAGACTTGGGGGGCCTTGGGTATTGATCATAATATATATACTTTCTTGAGTGCGAAACGTCTTAAGTGCGTAACAATAAATATTATATTAAAATATATTACAGAAGTTGATTGGAATCCGGTTCGATTCTTCTTGGCGAAAGCAGTTTAACTGTTCTTTTAGTCTGTTTGACAAAAATTTATTTTTGAAAAAGAGTAATAGGTTTGGTCAAAGTCCGTCCGTCCGTCTGTCCGTCCGTTCACACCGTTGAAGCTAGATCAACCAAACTTGGTACACTTTGGAGGATATCCTCGATTTGTAAAGTGTCAAGGTCAAAAAACCTTTTGTCATCTAAACCGCTTGAACTGTAAATGATCAGAATCTATATCTCCAACACCTGTACTGGCAGAGTCCCCAATTTTGGCATACAGACTACTGTTTCTTGTACATCCCTTTGCGACCCCATAAACAACCAAATTATACTGTTCTAGAACGTTTCTACTTGTTTTTACTCCCTGTACCCATAAAATGTAAAAGGGGGTATTGGATTTGTGCAAAAGTATGTAACAGGCAGAAGGAGACATCTCCGACCCTATAAAGTATATATATTCTTGATCAGTATCAAAAGAGATTTCGATTTGGCCATGTCCGTCTGTCTGTCCGTCTGTCCGTCTGTCCGTCTGTCCGTCTGTCTGTCCGTATGTATGAACGCAAGGATCTCAGCAACTATAAGAGCTAGAGACACCAAATTTGGAATGTAGGTTCGTGTATAGCGGGAGCAGGTCAAGTTTATTTTAGATTTGAGATATCTCCCCCCGTTCCCCCGCTATTCGATAAAAACCGTTTTACAGTTACAATTTTCAAGATATAGCTTTAAGATTTGGCATGTCCAATACTTTAGTCCCTCTTAATCTACTGTCCAAATTTCAAGTCGATCGGATAATAAACACCTAAGTTATTCACGAAAGAAGATTCAGTGCTGCAGCAAGGGGAAGAAGAAGCACAGTCACAACTTAAAATGCCTGGCTTGCGCTGTGGCTCGTGCGTGTGCGTATCTGTGTATGTATGTAAGTTAACGAAGATGCGATCGGAAATTTTTGACCTGGGTACAGGGAGTTTCGTAGTCGGATACTCGACTATAGCATTGTTACTTGTTCATCCTTATTGTGATGTTTGTATTTCTGCGACAAGGTCACGCAAACTGTGGTGACGTCAAAGGGTTGCCAGACTGCACTGACAGTACATCTGGCAACACTCAAACTAAGCTAACGCATTTCTCATTGTTGCAACGTGATTCGAGCTGAGGCATCGTTTGGTGACTCGACGGGTTGAAAGTTCAGCGTCCGGCGTAGGCGCATTTGCACACACACACACACACACACACACCACACACACACACACACACACACACACACACACACACACACACACACACACACACACACACACACACACACACACACACACACACACACACACACACACACACACACACACACACACACACACACACACACACACACACACACACACACACACACACACACACACACACACACACACACACACACACACACACACACACACACACACACACACACACACACACACACAGAGCAACATTTCAGTTACCGTTTAAAATGTTTTGTATAAATTTGTTTGTTGAAAACTGGCGTAAGTTGAATTTTTTCTTGTTCCCCATTTCCCATTTCCTCTCCTAACTTCGAGGCAAAGTTTTGCTCGCTCTCTCTGTCCCACTCTGTTATGCTGTCCCTCTCTTTCACACTGTGACTGAGTAAGTCACTTAGTAAGTTGTGTGGGGCTTTGCGGTACTTTCTGGAGGGGGCGTGGTCGCCTAGGGTTTTTGGGGTCTGGGGGTTTTGGGGCACGCCTTAAAGTTTAGTGGCCGCTTGCCTCAGTACGCAAAGTTCGCTTTCGCAGTTACTTTTAGTATTCAGCTTTTTCAGTGTCAAGGTCACTGGCAAGTTTCTTCTTCTTCTTCGACTTTTTGTTCTTATTGTCAGCTTGTCTTCGCCTTATTCCTTTTTGCTCAGTTCGCTTAATGAGCGCCAAGAACAACAAGAACAACAAGAACAACAATAAAAGTGCTGAACATATTTGAAAGTTGCCGCCGTTTTGATCACTTGCTAAACCCAAAGGGGGTGGGGTGGTGAGGGGATTGACGCGGGACTAGGTCTGGGGGTGTGCCTTGACTTGCAGTTGCGTCTGGCCCCTTTAACCCTCTCGCTGTGAGCACTCAGCTTCTGGCTGAGGTCCAGTCATGTGGTCTTTAGTGCCTCAACAAGTTGAAGAGCAGCCGGAGCAAGGACACAGGGACACAGAGACAACAAAGTGCGGCAACATAATCAAGAGGAGATTATGTAATTAGTCTGCAGCTGATTGATGAGTCCTGGCAGCTGTCTCTGTGTCCTGGCGGTCTGCCTTGGCAATCAGGCGGCCTGCGATAAAATTTAAATATCTCTACAAAGGCGCCGCCCGACAAAACCCCACCACCACCCTCCCATCCACCCCATTCCCGAAAGTGCCTTAATACGTACCAACCACTCAGAAGCTATCTACTCAGCCACTAGCCAACACCTCCTCCTCCCCCCGATTCCCCCACCCGCCGTTCGTCCTGTGTGCCTGCCAGCGTTCATTTTGCGGACGGTAAACAAACAAATAAAAACAAGATTTTCCCCCGCCTCCGCACCCGCCCCCACCACGCCAAGCCAGGCGAGCTCATCAGCAGCCATCAACCACCAATGGGGCAGCGAGGGTGGGAGGGTCCAATGAGTGGAAGAATAGGGGAGGAGGGTGGGCTCATCCACTTGTCTGTAAAATGTCACAAAGGCGGCCAGCAGCGCATCCTGAGCTTGGGCCTGCCGCTTTGTCCGGCGCGGCCCGGTAAACTTTATTAAGGATATGCAAATATCCTTAATTCGAAAATGATTTTTAATAGGATCGAATGGAATTAGTTTATTACTTTTAATGAATTTTTTATGTCGCCGCCAAAGTCCAAGCACGCTTCGAGTACGACGACGACGACGAGGACATTGTTTGCTTTTGTTGCGCATGAATATAATGGATTTCATTTGGGCCCAGTCGAAAATGCTGAAAAAGCCAATCACGTGGTTTAGCTGTAAAGGCTAAGCCAAGGCGTTGCCATTGCAGGACTTCGCAGGACACCAGGCCATGTCCAAGCAAGACTAATGGTCGTCTCCTTTTCCAAACACAACACACAACAACACACCACACCACCCATCAGTTGGCATCTCTGTGAGTGCGACTAATTTGCTTGCAGATGATTTATTGATTTAAAGAGTGGCCCTGCCCCCCTCCCGTCCAGTTGGGCATTGTTTATTTTGATTTTATTTTCATTTTTTTGTGTTCAGTCTCATTTTTCTTGTGGGGCGAAATCATTTTTTCAGCCAGCTAATTTCGCCCAAAAGAGTTTTTAGCAAATTTGCTTCGCATTTTGTATTTCACTCTCTTGTATTTTTATTTTTTTTCTTCAAGTGCGGTAATTAAAAATTGTCGTAAATCAGCTTCGACGAGCGAATCGCCCAAATGGGACCCGGACAGGGATGGGCGCCCGAGCAGGGACTGGCGTCCAAGCAAGCACTGGCGCCCGAGCAGGGACTGGCGTCCGAGCAAGGACTGGCGCCCGAGCAGGGACTGCCACCCGAGCAGGCACTTTAAAGCATAGCCTAATGAAATTTTGTGTGCAAAATAACAATGCAATTAGCTGAGCAGAGCTTTAATTTCAAATATAGACGTAAAGCGACAAATGATGCCTTTTAAGGTAAATCAAATTAATGATAGACGTCATTAACTTGATACTCTGTGAAAGTAGCAAGCAAATGACAGCCTTGCTATTGTATATAAGTAAACGTAAACGTAATATATGGAAACTTTTTGTAAATATAAACGATTTCCAGTTTGGGTTGGACTTAGAAATTACTTTGATTATGCCGAGGTCGTTTTCAATTGCCGCTCATTTCAATAATAGCTGGCTGCAACGTTTCTTGATTTGTAAAATTCATTTAAAGAAATTAGAAAATTTATTATGCCAGGTCAAAGCCAACGAAATTTGCCAATGTGAATTGTGGTGAATGGGGCAAATGAAACCAAGTCGGATGGGTTCGGTACGGCCACTAAGTGCGCTCCTTGTTGCTGTTGCTGTTGCTGTTACTGTGCTTGTCAAGCAAATGCCGCTGTCCGCAAAACCCAAACACGTATTTTCAATTATTTCCGTGCCAACATTGTTGTTGAGGTAGACGTCGCCACGTACAACCGTCCCATAGCCGTACCCGGACTGAGGGCCCGCTGCCGTACCCGGACTCGGTCTTGGACTCGGACTTGGAGCGGGGCAATGTGACAATGTGCAGTTGTTGTTGCTATCGATGAAATATAGAAGCACAAACACAGCTGCAAATTAAAGCAAAATTTCGTATGCATAAGGCATAAGAAACAAAAGCCAACACGCCAATGTCCTGCCCAGGAGCAGACCCAAGCAACTCCTGCGCCTGCTTCCTTCAGCTCGTCATCGTCTTGTCGTCTTGCGCAAAATTTAGTCATTGCAATCTACTTAATCATTTTGGTCAGACTGTATATGGGGGAAGGTCTGGCGTGGCCTGGTCTGGTCGGGGCGTGGCATCTTGTGCCATTTGTAATTGGTAGCTAGCTCCCAGCTCCATGGCATATCCAGTAAAATTCCTTAATTGTTCCGGTTACCCGCACAATCCATTCTCTGCATTTTACATTTTAACCTCAGAGTCTACGACAGGCAAAACCAAGTCCAGGTGCCACTGACACTGCTGACACAACTGTGGACGGGGGGACGGGGGGACGGGGTGAGCACAACGGGGAATCCCCTCTTGCCGGCAATCCCTGTCGCTCGTTTGGCACTGCCGTTGCCGGGCCAAAGGTAAACCACAGAAATACAAATCAAATTTTGTTGTGCGGCTAAAAAGCGTTGCGGCGTTGGCTTCGTCCTCGCTCCTCGACCTCGCTCTTCGTTCCTCGGCGCTCGTTGCTTTCCCCTCGCACTCGTCCCTCTGCACATTTTCCTCGAGCTCTTTCGTAGAGTAGTTCCTGCGGCTTTGCATACACTCGCTGGGGGTATCAAAACTTTGAGAGACCGTACACACGCCAAAAGTGTTAGATAGAAGAAATGCAAGTTGAAACTGCAAGCTGAAACTAAGAATACGAGATATTTAAACACTTTCACTTTAAATATTTATGTAATATCGGAAACATTTTAAGCATTTCGCATAAAATGAACTTGTCAGGCTATCCGTACACACTATAAAGCCAGTTGGCTTTAAGCTACTAGGGTTAAGACTGAAAGCTGGAACAGAGGTTATCGGTAAATGCAATTTGAGCTGTTGACAGGTTAGGTTATTGCTTTTTTAGGTTAAGGACGGTTAAAGGATAGTGAGAATACTTTATTTGCTAGTCATTGACAATTCATCCGTGCCAACAGTTTATTGAAAAGTTGGTCTTTTCAGCTGAAAACGTTGCTTATAGTTTATCTTATTACTATTACTGTTACTATTTAAATTTTTGTACTTTCAGACTATTTTTCATTGAAGGCTTTTTAACCTAAAATATTTTCCTTTACCTTTTGCTTTACTTTTTCTTTCGTTTATTTGACGTTTACATATATTTCTTAGAAATATAAAATAAATAAAATGTTATATATACTAAATTACGAACACCATCTTCCGGTCTTGAGCTATCGAGTAGATTGCTCTACATATTTACGGCTTTACTTTAATATTAAATAGTTTTCCAAGATTATTTATTATAATATAAGCAAAATAATTACAATAACCTTTTATGAATATTAATCAAGATAAAAGAAAACAATTACATAAATAAATAAGAAATATTCTGAGGGATTCTTACTCCATATCTAAATTAGATATATTACATTATATATTTAGTTATATGCACATGTAAATAGTTCATAGATTGAAATGCCTTCCATTCTCAGCTTGAAAGGTCTGAATAGCGCCTTTTGTGAGGACATGGTTGTATTTAGAAAGGGTATTTCAAATGTGCTTTGAGGAGATGATAGTTTTATCGCTTTATGCAATCTGCAGGTGCATATGAGTGTGTGTAAGTGTGTGTGTGTGTGAGTGTGTCAGTGTGTGTGAGCTAACTAACTGTGCACTGTGGTTGTGTGTAATATTTTGCAAATATGTTTTATGTGCCCACATTTCGAGTCCCTATACGAATCTTCTTCTGCAATTTGGTAGCAGTTGCTGCTGTTGTTGGTGTTGTTGGTGGCAGTGCTACGCTTCGCCACCCCGCTACCCTTTGGGAGGGCAGTGTGGTGCACGGGTAGAAGGTTGCCCCGCTCGTATCAGCCAGGTAGACATGTCCCAAAGCCCAGAGCCAGGAGCCAGGAGGTCTGACAGTAACTGACTAACGCACTGACAGCTGCCACCCGCAGACCCCCCAGCTGCAGGCCCACAAACGTCAATTGGGAATGAGATGCGGGATGTGGGATGTGGTTGGGTGTGCGGGTGTGGAGGTGTGGGGGTGCATGGGTGGGTTTTGCCTGCTCCTGGTTCGGGTGCTTCAAAACCTCAACCTTAATTGTGCGGCGCGCATTCGGCGGTTAGTTTTACGCAATTCAATTTGGCTGCAAGTGCTACAACACACCCAGCCCCCTCCACATCCCCCTTAAATGTATGCAAAATGACAGCACGTAGCTGCGGGGTGTGGGTGGTGCTCTTAAAGCGTTCTTAAGCATCGCTGTTAGCTCTTGATATTGTTGCATGTTAGTTTAAAGCGTGGCGCATAATTAAAATCGGTTGCGGGTCACACGATTTCAGGATGCCCAGTTTTTGGGATTCCGTTTCAAAAATTTTCCGAACTGCCGCGGGCCATCAAAATGTTTTGTGCTTGCTAGCCAGGAAGAACCAGTCAGGACAGCCCGAACAGCCCGAACTCTTGCCGGAGAAGAAAAAGGTCAGATAACTGGAAAATATTATTAAAAACGAGCAAAAGACGTTGGCTGTAGCTCGAGCTCAAGCTGAAGCTGGGAGCTGGGAATGGAGTGGCAGTTGGAGTTGTTGTTGAAGTTGAGGCGCCAATTTGGGTAAGGCTTATCCCTGAGGAGTTTTGTGAGCCCAAAGTGGCGCTGAATGGACCAAACTGGGCGTGGCTCCGTCTCGTTCGCACTCGCTTGCCACCGCTCTTAAAAAAACACTCCAGGCACAGGACGTAGCTGAAGCCTTGCCTATCCACAAATGAATTAAATTTCAGTTTTATTATTAAATTAACTTGGCATGAACACCTAAAGACACAACAACAGCAACAACAACAACATCAGCAGCGGTAGCATCAGCCAAAAATGTTAACCCCTTCACAAGGATTGCGGGAGGGGGTGTTGGTGGGGCCCAGCAGGAAGCTGGGCCAGCTGGGAAGTGCGCCCGGCCGCTCGAACCGAAATGAATTTTGCAGCCAGCAGCGTCCTCATTCCGTCAACTCCATCGTAACCCCTACCAACTTGAACTCCCGCTCCTACCCACGCTCCTTTGACGTCCTTGTCCCTGTCCCTGTCATCGTTCTCCAGCTCACTCGCTCGCTCAGCTGTAAAGTGGAATGAAATGTAAATTTTTAATAAGCGTTTTCGCTAATGGCTATTTAAAACTCCGACCTGCTCTACACCATCTCTCCGGTCCACGCCTAACCCCCAGCCACCCACATGCTTATACATGGTAACTCCATTCAACCCCGACTAAGCCCCCCTCCTCCTCTCCACTGCTATATAAGTGTACATGTATATATCAGCTAAATGTAAATCGAGTGATTCGACAGTTGAGAGTGATGAGCTCCTGCTAGAGAGAGAGAGAGGGAGAGAGGGAGAGAGAGAGACGCAGCGAGCGGGTGAGGGAAGCTCTTGGTTTACCCCCATAGCGGCATTTCCCCAAAAACTATAAGAAAGCAATTTTGTTATATTCGCGTTTGTTGAATTGAAAAACTGTTGAAATCGTTTGGGGCAGCTCGAAATGAAACAAGTGTGGTTATGGTCCGGTACCAGCACCTGGTACCAGCTCCGGGGAATGGGTGTTATCCGGTTAGAGGAAGGAATGTTGTCATTGCTAATGGAAACTAAAGCTTTATCATTTTAATTGATGCTAATAAAGTAGAAATTTTTAAATAAAACAAAAGTACATACATTTTACGGCAGTATATTTAAGTCAGTTGTGAGCTGGTTGGGAACCACGCATATAGTCCCCCCATACGTTGAGCCTGCTAAATATAATTTACCTTTCAAGCCAACCTTTAGAGGTATTTATATATTATTTTAATAGGATCTAGGATCTTTTCCATCAATGCAATTTCTTCTACAAATGTAATTATCTTCCCTGGGTTGAGAGCTCGACCTATACCTCCTGTAACCCTACAAGTTTACTTTAAATTGATATAGCACAGAATGTTAGATAGTTCATTATCTATCAGTATTCAAATACTATAATGATAGTGATATAATCAGTGTCCAACTGAGAATTCTCTAGATTCTACTTCCAGGGTTTCTAAGTTATGAATAGTTGTGGTATTGCAAATAAAACAATTTTTTTATGGTATAACAGAAGTATTCTTAAAATAGTTAAGTATTGCTTGCTATAAATGAAATAATGTTTAATATATTAAAGTATCGAAATTTGTAGCCATAATTTACCCAAATTTGAGGTTAGCTTCCTTAAACACTATTCCTTCCCATCCTTGGGATGAGTGTTAGGTTGTAATTTCCAAGCTTAACTAATTAATTTTATTCAAAGTGTTGACAAGTGTCGCTTGCAATGAGTTGCATATTTTGAGCATTTTTCAGGGTTCTTTCAGCGGAGGGTAGCGTAAGGAAGGGAGCGGTACCGCTTTAGTTTTTCAATTTAGTAGCGCAATTTTGAACTGGCCCAGCTGTGCTGTCGTCACCAAACGGGCCCAGGACTGGAAATGGGGAAATGGGAAATGGTAAATGGAGATTGGTATGGGCCAAATCTATCTGTATTTCTGTATTTGCAAGCTCACTTTGAGGAGCGGATGGAGCTGAAAGTGCCAGCTGATTTGATGTTGACTTTGCTCTTGGATAATTTTAAATCTTTTGCAACATTTTTCATCATTTATCATTTCATCGAGCCAAGAGAAACCAAAGCCAAAATGACTGACAACGAGCGGCTGGTGTTAAGACGTAGCCGAGGGTGGGGGGAGGCTGCCAACTTGTGGTTAGCTTGCCGGCAAATGGGAGCGAGAGGTTGGCGGTTGGGGGTGGCGCGAATGAGCCCGATGACTGACGTTGCCAGACAGTTGACAGAAGACGGACGACTCACGACTGACGACTGGCGCGAGAGGCGGGGAGAGCGCAGAGATGAGAGAACGGCGACGATTATATGCAAAAAATGTCGCGTATGCCACTGGGTAGTTGCAGCGGTTACGGGGGGAGGGGTGGAGGGGGAGTTACGCTCGCTCACAGCGAGATAAATTACCAAACACTTAAGTTGGATTTTCGAGATTTTTATCGCGGCATGGATTAAGTGACTACGCAGGCAATGTTGTTGCTTTTGTTGTAGCCACCTTTGTGATGCGGTTCGCTGGCAGATGGCATCGCCTGGCATTTGGCCTGCTCATTTGGGCTGAGGTGCGGTGGGGTGTGGGGGCAAAAGTGAAAAATGTGCCAATTCATTTGGTTTAAATTAGCGACCTCCGCTGCGGCGCAACAGTTCAGTTCCGCAACGGATGCTGTTGTTGTTGTTGTTGTTGCTGTTGCTTATTTATTGTTGCGGCCCGGGCGGTCGTTCGGTCGTTCGGTCTCTCTGATAACTGTGCGAATTCAGTTTGATTAATGCGCGCAGATAAGCGCGATAAATTTCATTAAAAATTGCACGGCAATTCATAAAAACCATCTGCAAAATGAGTTGCAAATTATTTATGGCATTTGGCGTGTGCGGGGAGAGGGTTGGGGGTAAGGGCTAATTGAAGAGAGCAATTTCAGTAGCAGTTCCAGATCCGAAACCAGTTCCAGCTGAAGCTTTCGTTCAAACAATGTTCATTAAGGAACTTCTCATTAACAGCTAACTGCAGAGCGCAAATTCAGTTCCGGTTCCAGTTCGAAAATAAGTTTTAATTGCGCTGAACAAATACAGATCCAGTTCCAATGGCAGTGCCAGTTCCGAAACTAGTTCCAGATGGATCTTTAGTTACCGCTGCAGTTGGAGTTCAAACAAGGTGCATTAAATGCTGCAGTGCAAATCAAATTTAAAGCGAAAGCAAAGCGAAACGACCAGAGCAAAAGAAATGAAAAGAAAGCAAAAATAACAAAAAGCAGCGCACACAAATAAACTATGTACGTGCATATGGACAGAAGAGCGAGAACGAGAGCGAGAGCAAAAGAATGAGAGTGGATGCTGCCGGTGTCGGTGACGTTGTCGGTGTCGGTGTCGGTGTCGGTGTCGGTGCCTGCGCCTGCATGCTGCATACTGCTGAGAGCGTGGTCGTGGTTGTGGGTGGGGTTATGGAGCTGGGTGGGGGGTGCAATTGCACACACACAAACACAGACACAGCTGAGAGCCGCAGAGAGGCGGCACTGGCGCTCTCTCGCTTTAGCTGCAGCTGGCGGGCATGGACAGTGCCTTTTGCCGTTTTGTCGTCATCGCAGTCGTGCAACGGACGACGCGATAGGTGAAGTCAGCCAAAGGAGGCGGGTCCATTGCCAGAGCAACCATAAAATGCACAAAAAACACAGCCAGCAGCCGAGCTGCAGAAGGCGGCAGTGTAAACTGTGGAAAAAGAGGAACAAACAGCTGTCGCAGCAGCGCAACGTCAGCAGCAGAGCACACACTAAGCAAAAAAATGACGTTGCGCAAATTTACGATGGCGTTTGGTCCTTTTTTTCCGTTCTCTTCTTCTTCTTTTGCGTTTGCTGGTCGACACGGCAACTGCAGAGGATTGGAGAGAGCGACGAAACGGGTTTTTGTTTGCCGCCATTTTGTGCGATTAGCGGCGTTAGTTTCATACTCCTCTTTTCGCATTTCTCTCCTCTCCTTCTTTTTTTTAGCAGCTTGCTGCACCGCCCAACCCCCAGCTTAGCCATGCCCAGTTGCCTGCAGTCGCCGCAGACAGCAGACGAGCGGTTGGCGGTTGGCGGTTGGCGCTTGGCGGGTGGCAGCCTTACCGTTACTCATATGGCAACAACAATCGATAACTCTGCACTGGGGGGAATTATCGGATCTAATTAGTTCACAATTGCCTATTGCAAGCCCACCAAAACAAGAGCCAGCAAATGCAGGAGGGGAGGTAATGCTTATGTACAACAATATACACACACACTCACACACACATGCATACACCCAAAATTTAGATTAAGGTTTTTTATTTGAAAAGCTGTGCAAGTGAAAATTGCGCTTTTCAATCATTGGAACAGAATTTGGGTTAAATCAAACAAATTTCTAAATTTCAAGAAAATAAACAATTTTCTGTTGTAGTTACAAACATTTGATATTTTAATCTAAATGCTTCACTTGACCTAAGATCTTCTTTGTTGTCTAAACTTTACTTTAAATAGTTTCAATTTAACATAGCATACTTTTATGGGTTTTTTTTAAGTACCGGCTTATTGAAAACTTTTTCTTATAAATTATGAAAATTAAAAGCAAAAATTTGACGTGACACTTACTACATTTTATTAATATTGAGGAAATTCTTTATCTCCCACAACTTTGTGGCTGGAGTGAACAAATTTCATAAGATCTATACTGAGGACCTTCTTGAATGATTTCAACTAGAAATATTACTGATACTACCAATTCCGACCCCGCAAATTGGCAAAAGAATATGGACTGGTAAGCAGAGTATAGCGCAGTCGGGAACTTACGACTTCAAGTTTCTAACTTCTTTGTGTTCATTATTGTAATGTTTAATTTCACCATTAAATTTCATAATTTTTACTCCCTGTACCTATAAAATGGGTAAAAGGGGTATTACATCTGTGCAAATGTATGTAACAGGCAAAGGGGACATCTCCGACCCTATAAAGTATATATATTCTTGATCAGTATCAAAAGAGATTTCGATTTGGCCATGTCCGTCTGTCTGTCTGTCTGTCTGTCTGTATGAACGCGTCGATCTCAGCAACTATAAGAGCTAGACACCAAATTTGAAATGTAGGTACCTGTATACCATACGCATATCAAGTTTGTTTCCAATTTCAGATATCTCCCCGTTCCCCCGCAATTCAATAAAAACGTTTTACAGGAACAATTTTCAAGATATAGCTTTTAGATTTGGCATGTACAATACTTTAGTCTCTTTTAATCTACTGTCGAAATTTCAAGTCGATCAGATAATAAACACGGAAGTTATTCACGAAGGAAGGAAGATTCAGTGATGCAGTGAGAGGGGGAAGAAGAAGCACAGCCACCATTTAAAATGCCTCGCTTGCGCTGTCGCTTTTGCCGCCTGTGTGCGTGCGTCTTTGTGTATGTGTGTGTGTATGTGTAAGTGGACGTAGATGTGATTGAATGTTTTAGACCTGGGTACAGGGAGTTTCTGCTCGACTATAGCATTCTTACTTGTTTAAAAGTAATTTTCTTTTGGCATATTTTTAAGTTCCAGCTCGATTGAAAATGTTTTGTTTTTCTTATAAATTAATTCTTTATTGTAAGTAAACATTTTAATTGTTTTTGGTCACAACTCAAAAAAAGTTGATTAGTTTTTTCTTGTTTATTTTTTCAGTTGCAGCTCAAAGATTGATTTTGAAATAACAATTTTATGTTATTTTTGTTAATTTCTGTAACTTTTTTCATTATGCAGAAAGATTCGACTTCGCAAGGTTCTGATGTGATTAAAAACGATTAGATTAGTTATAATCGAATTCGATTAAATTGATTGCTGCTGCAGCGCTGCTTCGATTCTTATCGATTGACTCAGCTAATTGCCATAAGCGAGAGCGCCCCCTGCACCCCGCCCGCTGCAAAGCCCATTCAGTTCTGTGATTCAATAAGAACAAGATGGAGCATCGAGAACTAAGGGGAAGGAAGGAAGGAGAGGCGCGTAAATCGCGCCAACAATTGCGCTGAGAAGTATGTCATAAATTTGGACGCTTGCGGGGGGACAACGGCAACGGCAGCGGCAGCAGCAACAACAATAAGGATAATAAGCAAGAGGCGCGGGGGCAGGACGACAAGTTGCTGCCGCTGTTGGCCAAAAGCAGCTGCGCTGCCGGCGACAATTGCTGGCAATTAAAATGTGGCGCATTTGGGAATGCGCCCATTGACAACAACAAGACGCAGGACGATAAGGGCGACAATGTCCAATGTCCTGCCAGTTGCCTTCTCCTTTGTGCCTTTTGGTTTCTAGCCACGCTATTTGCTCCAACTGCCGCTCCGACTCCCGCTCCGACTCCCGCTCCGACTCCCGCTCCGATTGCCGCTCCGACTCCCGCTCCGATTCCGATTCCAGTTCCAGTTCCTGCCCATTGTTGTTGTCGCTTTTCTGTTCGCTGTCATTGCCATTGTTAATGAGAATTTCTTGTTTTAATGAAAACAAATCATTGAGTGTAAAAGACTTGGATTTTATTTTTCATTTCCGTGATTTTGTTTGTGCATTTAATTAAGAAAATGGAATTAACGCATTTGCTTCAGCGCACCCCCCTCCTCCCGACACTCCCGGCACTCCAGCGAGCTGCCACCCCAACATTTTCAGAATTCAGTTTCGAAATTTTCCTCATGTTTTATATATATATATTTTTTTTTGTATTTCGTTGGCACTTTTGGCTTTTGTATATTTGCGCGATTGTTTTTTTCTGCTTTGTTTTTGTTATTGGCGTTAACGCGGGGCGTGTGGCATTGACTACAACAACAACAACAACAACAACAGCCACAATGAGAGGCAACAACAGCCACAACAATGAGCTTGAGCTTGGGTTCCTTGGGTGGTTCGGTGTCGCCTTTAGTTGTGCGGCCTGAAAACATTTTGCACTTAAGTAGCTTATGTTATTGATATTTCGATAAGAAAATGGGAAAATGGGGGGAAAAATGCAAGAAAAAACCAAGCCGAAGCTTAAATACCCTTAGAGCACTTGATCTTTATCAAAGGTTCGTCCATAAGTCAAGAATTGTAACAAAGCGTAGATTCATATCTTGGTATTTAATCCGATTTTGATATACTAACCTTTTCCGAACTCGACTTTTTTTTAAATTCCACAAAAAGTAAATAAATACAAATCAATATTTTTATATATAAACAATAATTTTTGAGGCGGCTTAGAATTATATAAATAAAATCCATTTTTAGACAATACTTCAAGTTTGCTTTACAGCTTTCTGTGTTATAAATGTTTGGAAACATGTTATTTAATTTAGTAATCTAGAGAAGGACCTGTCTTCAAGGTATTCAACCAAGTTCTAGCATATACTCCTCCACTCTCACTTCCTATCTGTCTCTAGTCTTTTTAGTTTTTTACTAGCCTTGAGAACAACACATTCCGTAAAAACTTACATACTGCACTGCTTCTAGACACAACCCTTTTTGGAGCAGGAGAGAATTAAATTAGTTCATTAAAATGTAAGACAATCCCACAAGTATTTATGCTAATTCAGTATAGTTTAGATTCAGATTAAAACTTCTTAGACTAAATAAGCAGGTAAGTAGCTTTTGTCCCTGGATTCGAAAGGTTAGGTTATGTTAAGGTGGCAGGTTCCCCTCCACAGGAGACCCCACGTAAACCATCTGGTGCTTGGTGGTACCGCTTATTGAAACCTTGTGGTGTTAGGATACTTTAAATATAATTTTTCTAACTCTTAGAGTTGATTCAGTGTTGTCCTCGATACCTACCTCAAAAAAACGAAGTATAGGGATCCCAAAAGATGGAGTCTGCTTCTCTTTAGCACTCGTCAAGTGTATAGGAGATGTTGCAGGGTTTCGGTCACCCCCGACGCCCTCCACTTCCTGCAGCTGTCGTAGCTGTCATACAGTGTCCCGTGAGAACATCTAGCAGAGTCCTACAGACCCCGCATGGGAGCAGGATAGGACCTAGCGGGATACAAATTACTTCTAGGATGTTTCTATTCAATATGGTTCTCCGTTCCGGCTGAGCCTGGCTTATCGACACACTTATAGCATCTGTACCAAATTTTATCTCAGGTATAATACAATACAATCTTTGAACTGCTTGGGTTTTGAAAGAAAAGGTTCCGGTTCGGGCTTAGGAAGACAACTGGTTCGGTTCCGTTTCGGAGTAGGAAATAGGCTGGCATGCCGGGTGAGAACCGGTTCGGTAAGAAGATCGTGTGGCATATTTGCGACTGCTGAAATCTGTTGGCGTCTCCTCGCTGGCCCCCTCGTTCGCTTTGCCCGCCCCCTGCCCCGCTGCACTCGCCACAGCCAGCTGGCTGGAGGGGAATGCCAAATGGTTTTGTTGTAAAATGAAATTCGCGCATAAAATTTGAGCCGAAGCAGCTGCGACGCAAGTGAATTAATTTGAATTAATTTAAACAGTGAGTGGTCCTTGGCAGCGGAGGTGGAGGCGGTGGTGGTGGTGCAGCCTGTTACAGCGGGGGTATTTAAGTAACTGCGCCAACACTTGTGCACAACAAACACACCCACACACATACACACACACACACAGTTGCAAACAAAACAAAGAAACTCTGAGATTGAGACATTACAGCACATCCCGAAAGTCGAATTTAAAAATGTTTTTTATTTACATTGCAGCTGGCAACGCACACAATGGCAAAACTCTCAAAAGAGTGATCTGGAAATTAACTCAATTTTAGAACTTAACTATTCAAAGGGCAGCGGGTGAGAGGGGGGTGAAGAACTACAGGGTATACTCGTAGAGAGTCATCGATTTGAAATAACTAACCTTAGTGTAGGGAAGAGCTCAGATTGAAAAACTTATCCCAAAAAGGGATATTTAAGCCTTTTCTCGTTTTCGAGTACTAAAATTAAGTCTGATTATAGAAAAGGATATTCAAGGATGTTCTCGCTTTGGAGTATATGTATCATCTTTGATCAATTATAATTATTCTTTTTCCCATACATGTAAAACTAGATTATGATGTCACTAAAGGTAGCGAAAATTTGTTTAAATAAAATATAATAATTTTTTAACAAATAAAAAACAAGATTTTATTTTTTATCAGACCTCATTTTGCTTGAATATATATTTAAGTATATATATTTTAATATTTTTAAATTTAAAAATATTTATTAAGCAAAAGTAAAGTAGTTTTTATGCAAACCGAAACTTTAGCGATTTTCCGCTTCCGTTTTTGAATGAATTCCACGTTCAAATGAATTACTAATTTGTATTATATATCTTAAAACACATTTATTTATTGTCTGTCTAAAAATATAGTATACATATATATTTATAGGGATAACAAAAAAAAAAAAAAATTTTCAAAAGAAAATAATACTAATTAATTGTATTATTTTATTTTTAGTTAATTTTGGTAAATTAATAAAATATTTGTTATTTATTTGATGCCATTATGAGCATGTTTGTACCACTGTGCATAATATTTTTCAAATGTGGTAATTTGGTTTTCTTTTCGCTTTCTTTCTGCAAGAAGACTACTATGGGTGGCTCGGGGGGCGGGGCTAGCACCACCTGCCCGACGCAATAATTTCAAATTGGCAACTGGCTATGTACGTGTGTGTGTGTGTGTGTGTGCGGGTGTGTGTGCATAAATTGCATATGTATGAGATTTATGCTATTTAAAATGTTTAAAACGGCAGCGCATTAAAAACGCGTGAAATTGTTTTGTTTTGGCTTTGGCTTTCGCTGGCTGAGTAAGCTCGGTTGCGGGGAGGAGGGGGTGGTTGCGGGCACTGTTGGTAAGAGCAAATGGAAAAATGTTAATGAATGCGAGACGCTGAAGTGGATTTTGGATTTGGTGTGCAAAAAAAAACAACAAAAAAGCAAAGTAGACGACATGAGGCGGATTTTCACTTTGGCTTTTTAAATGAGTGCGGCATTATAATGCACGACGCACACAAAGAGAATGGGAAGGAGAGCGGCACAGCAAGAGCAAGAGAGAGCAACAGACAGAGAAAAAACAGGCAGGCAAACAGACGAAGAACGCAGCAACGGCCCTAACCTCAAACGAGGTTTTCACGCCTGAACATTTTACAACTGCAGGCGGTTTTTCAATTTTTGGTCACTACGGCACAAAAAGGGCCCGCAAGTGACGTGGCCAGGGGCGGGGGACAGTTGGTGCTGACCGTTGGCCACACGCTGCGTGCGGCCGGCCCAAAATGGAATTCAAATGTTGAATCCCGAATGCTGAATGTGCTTCATTCTGGCATTGCCCATTGTAAGTGTTACTTAATTTGTGTATGCGCACTTTGCCACGCCCCTGCCCCACCCCCCACCCTGGACCCCGCACCCCGGGCCCCTATGACCAACATGGATTTCGACCGCAAAACAGTGGCGCGCCAACTGAAGAGGGTGCGGTGGTGGGGGCGGGTACGGGCTTTACATTTGGCTTGTGCAAAACCAAAGTTAAATGCAGTATAAATAATGTGCGTGTGTTCGAGCTAGAGAAAGGAATGAATACTCCGCTCCGCTACCCACCGCCCCCGTTCATGCAGAGATGGACGCTTGACGAATTTTTGGAGTTTCAAACTAAGTGATTAAAATTTAAAGCAACGACATGTGCTAAAAATTAGATAAAGTTACACAAACCTACAAAAAAGCAAAAACCCTGATGTTGTTGCTGACAGCAAAGTGTTTACGGACGTCAAACCAAAAGGAATTACAAATATACCACAAATAGAGGTATGTACATGTCCGTATACCCCACTCACAGTTCGCGCTGGGTATTTTGTAGACTTTGTTGAGCTTTCATTAGAAGAAGAACAAAGTTGAGGGCTGCTTTAAAAGGCGCTTCATGCAAATGCAGCTTAAAGTGGGCATAAGAAAGGCAGAGAGCCATCAGCCTTGTCCCTGACCTTGCCCGATTTTGGCAACTGTGGCAAAGAAAAACGCCAAGGAATCATATGGTAGAGAGCAAAACCCCAAAAACCTAAAACAAAGTTATACTTTACAGACGTTTAACACGGCCAAAAGCGGGCGAGACAGAGACAGAATGAGAGCGTACGCCAAAAACTTTACTTTAAAACTTTGCCAGCCGCCGTCGCACCCCTTTCAATAGCCCCCCTCTTCGCACCCCTTCCCCTCACACAACACACGCCACACTCTCCAACTAGATCCCTCTTAGCAAGCGTCTATGCGCTGTCTGTCGCTGTCTCTATTTCTATCTCCGTCTGTCTGGCCAGCCGTCTGCCATCTGCTGTCTCTGTCTCTGTCTGGTCGCCTTTTTAAGTTTTCTGCCTTTCGCAAAGTTTCGTAGTTAATAATAAAAATTAAAACTTTCGCGCCGGCAAATAATAACAATGAAAAGAGACAGCACGCGCCGTGCTGCGCTCGCTCGTTCGCACGCTCTTTCTAACGCGCTCTGGCTCTCACTCGCGCTCTTCTTCACTTTTTTTTGTGCCCCAATTTCGCCGCCAACTTTTGCAAATTTCTTAAAGACTTTTGTTTGCTGTGTGAGCTTTTGAGATTTCGTTGCTTGTTTGTTGTTGTTGCGCTCATAATTAAACGTCGACAGGCCAAAAAATGTTTGCATATGCAAAAGTGCAATGTACTGCATGTCTCCTTCCCCCCTGCCTTCCTAGTTTCAACCCACCCGCGTCGCTCTGCCCTTGCCCCACTCCGCTTGTCAGTTAAATGTCTCGCATGCTTGTGCACATAAATTAACAGGCAAAGTCAAAAGCGTAGCCAGCCAAGCATAAATTGCAGGAGGGGGTTAGTTGCGGGGGACGGTGCAGGGGGCCACCTGAACTACTACGGAACTTGCAGCCAAAATGTGAGCTTCCTGCACCAAAACGACAACTTCCGCTGCAGTCCCCCCATCCCGGGCACCCCGCGCACATGCATTTCAACTTCCGGGCTTGGGCTGCCCGCCCTGCCAGACTGACTGACACTGACTTTGTGGCAACGCCACTCGAACATCAGCGGATTCATCTTCTGCTGATCCAGCTCCGCCTACATTTGCATGCAAAGCAACGGTAATACAAAGCCAAGCCAAAACAAAACAACAAGCAGAGCTTTCTGGGGAGCCGAAGAGTAAATGCTCTTAAATGGGATAAGAATCAAATTTGGTGAGCGTGGTCAAGAACTTTGAAAAACAAAAGAAAGAATTGTATCTAGAGCAGCTGTAAGAAATTGCAGTGCGAATTTGTTTAAGTTGCATAGAGCAAATGAAAGTTAGGTTAGGTGGATTTGGTAGAGATATCTTAAAAAAAAAAACAAAAAAGTTACTCACTCATGAACTAAGTACTTTTTCGAAGGGATTGTGCAACTTACATTTGATACAAATGTTTAATCAAGACATCTGGAAAAACAAAAAAGTTGCTTATACAACAACAAAGTTTTTGACCCATCATTCATCATCTATAGTAGTCGCATTCTTATAGAAATGTTAAATGCTTATGTGGATGTAATATCTTGAGGAACACGAACGTTTTTTAATAAAATATCGAAGTATTGAACGAGCTTTCCTAGGTTAGCTGTAGTCAGATTATATAGTATAGGTTATATAGTAGTCAGATTCGGCCAGTCCGGACATACGTATGTACTTGCATTTCCAAGTCAAGTTTCATCAAGATAGCTAAAAAATTAACAGATTAGAACTGTCTTTAATGACTCGATCGATGGTATTAGAAATGTCTCTTCATGAATAATTCATAATACCCTTTGGAAGTGTATAAAAACAAACAAAACTCAAACAGAGCCGACGACAACGACGACCGATGAAATTTTTCGCCGGAGTCGTTCGCGCTCTCTATATGTATGCGCATAATTACCCAATTAAACTAAAATTACGTTGCGTGCTCAGACATGTTAAAAGCCTTTTCCAGACAGACACAGAAAGTAGTACATAGTGCATACGTACTTACGTACTTACGTACTTACGTACCTGAGGAGCTAACACCCTCCTAATGCAATGCAAAACACGGGTTTCGTTTTTAGCGATTTGCAGCGTCAGGTCTTGAGATTAGAGACCGAACTGAAGACCTTAGACCCGCCAGACTACCGTTAGTTCAGAGCTCAGAAGGTTGGGGGCCATTATACTTAGTAGCTGCCAACTAATAGGCAACATAACTATAAATAATTGGCAAGGCAATCCAGCCAGGTCCTGAACCGAACAGTTGCTATCGGGCACTCGTATCCTGCGTGTGGGGCTTCTCTTTTGTCTAATTGTTTATTTATGAGTGCTTGAGTGCGTAATAAAATTACAAATATTTGCACACGCAACCCATGACCAATACACACACACACACACACACGCACATACACGCACATATGTATGTGTGCAACGGGGAAAGGGAAGGAGAAGAAAGCACTAATAAAAAAATCACTGGACATGATTTTGTTTCCGGCAAAAGCGAAGAATTGATGCCATTGGGGCACAAAAGTTGAGTGCGTAACGGTACATAAAGCACGATTAGAAGCGGGCAGGACATGTAACAAGGACAACAACAACAACAACAACAATAAATGGTCCAGCACATGTAACAAGCACATCAAAGCGCATTTGCTTCAATTTACTAAAACACCAAAACAACCAACAAGCAAAAAAAAATACTAAAAAAGCAGCTGCAATGGCTAAATATCCGACTATGAGCTACCCTCTAAAAAAGCTACCCTCTTAAAAAATATGTATAAACTTAGCTTCAGTGCTAAAAGTATTAATATCATTTAAAGCACATGTAATTTGCAGGCCTGTTCCGAATTCCACTTGCGATTTAATTCCACAGAAAAATGTGTAGCATACTTTTTTGAGCTGGAAAGCAGTTAAGGCCACACTTTATTTATATGATCTACACATTGCTATGGTATTTATTAGAAAATGAAGATTGAAACAGGTTTGAACAGACATTGGATCAAAAGTAGTTCCACTCCCCCTATGAAAAGATCCATAGGATGTATCCCTGTGAGAAACCCTCGATGTAAAAGGGTCGAACTGTTTCCCACATGTTTCAAGAAGTTGCTCGAAATTGTCTGTTCTACCTTTGAAACTTCCAAAAGTAATTGAATTAAAAGTTGAATACTGAAGAAAGCTAGAAGAATACTAAGTTCTAGCGATGTCATCAAAGGATTTGAACTTGAGCTGTCATTATACGATTCAATCCAATTCAATTCATTGCCTGTTTGGTAACAATGGCGAATGATAGTATTTACATTTTAGGGTTCAGGGTTAATACCTTTACATCTATGTTTATATTATGTTATGTCATAAGTTTTCAAAGTTAAAAATATGATAGTTTAGTTTCGTAGACACTGCTAATACCTCATTGGCAGACTTGATTGCAGGGTATGCGAAATAAACGTTGCATTGCTGAGGGCGTCCCTTTTTGGACAGATAGAAGCAAGTGATTCAGGATACAATAATAGAGTGAGTGAATCAGTGCCTGCTGAGGAGGGGAGGAACAACAACAACAACAACAGCAACAAAAAACGGCTTATAAATAAATTTGCCTCACTTAAAGTGACCAAATTGTTATCATGATGATATGTGTTAAGATTAAAAGGACTTTCTTGTCGCTGGGCCCGCGGCCAAAGGGCCAAGCGCCAGCACATGGCATGAGGGGTGTTCTTGCCTGACAGTTTACTCCCCGCTTATCCCCCATACGCCTGTTGGGTCACTTTCGCCTCGTGTTGAAACAGCCAACCGCAGATTCAGTTTTTTCCTTTCTTATTTCTTCTTCTTTTTCACATGCTGATTTCATCTCTGGGCCACACACAAACACACACACACAGACACACATACAGAGTAACAAATAAGTATAAACAAGGATGTAGTCCTTGAGCATTGTTCACGGACGGACTTTTACGCTGATTTTTATTTCGCAGCAATAAATTTTTATGCGCCAGCCACTTCATAATTCGCTTAAGCGTAAGACATGGACCAACCACCGCAAGAGGACGTTAGTCAACCCGCAGAAGCAGGCCCAGCCCATCCCATCCTTCCCCATTCCCCATTCCCACACCCCTGCACCCTGTCATTGATATGAAGCGTTGTCCTGCGCGTCCTGCTGCCCGAACTCTCACTTAAAACGCTGCCCGCAGGCTTGGGCAATGCCAGTGGATTTGGAACTGGAACAGGAATTGGGACAGGACACTTTATTCTGGGAATAGTGGAGTTGGGGCTGCCAGATTGCAGCATGCGGGGGAGGGGCTGTAGAAGTGGGCAGTGCAGTATGCAAATATTGAAAATCAATGTTGTGCTAAGAATAATTTAAATTTTATCTTTCTGCACAGACATTTTCAAGGTTTTTCTTTCAAATGTGCTTAGTTTGCCAGTTTGATCTGATGCCTCAGATCTTATCCTTATTATCATTATAATAAATAATAAATTGCACTTTCCAATCAATTCTACATAAATAAATGTAACGTACATTGAGGCACATTTAGAAATGTATTCATTTATTTCTATAAAGCTAGCTCAAAGCTAAAACTATAGGATAACTTGTGAAACAGCGTGCTATGGCTGCCAGGACCTTCAACTCGAGAGGCTATAAATGTGCACAAGTATTTTGTATTCTATTTTCAGTCTTGCCTGAAATACAATGAATAGATGAACACGAATGCAATTAAATCTAAAATGAAGCCTGAATAATGAATAACATATATTAATTAGCTGAAAGTTTTAAAACACAACTTCTATTGCAAAAGGGTTGCTACACTTATGGTTATTTCCGTGGAGTTTTATGGCAAGGGAAATTTAAAACAGGCTTCATATTGATGGTAGGAAAACATCGATACATTGATGATTCTATGTTTATCGGAGGCTTATTTTTGCGACTTATCGATGCTTCAATGTTTCCTTCGGATGTCAAACATAGGTTGGGTTTAGGGAAGGGAATTCCATCGGAACTGGCAGGATCGGGCTGAATGGCCTGTCCCGATCCCAGCAACTATTACTACAAGACTACAAGCAACTTGAGGCGACTGTACCGATTGCCAGCGGCGTTGCCAGATTGCAGGCGGGCAGTCTGGCAGTCCGGCCGTCTGATAGTCTGACAGGACAACAAAAAACGTCCACACGTTTCAACTTTGATTGCTGTAAAAGCTTTTTAATTGCCGAGCGACGGGCGGTAACAGGAGACAGCCAACAACAACAAAAAAAGCAACAAAAAAGGCAGCTGCAAATGTGTGCAAATTTAATTAATTTTCGAAAAAGCAAGATAAACGACACGCATGTGTGTGTTTGAGTGTGTGTGCGTGTGTGTGTGTGTGTATGTACTGTAAATCCTTTTTTACTCAGCATAATTAAAAAATATGAGTAGCACAAAATTAAAAATCCTAAATCAAATTTTGCTACGCGCTTTAAATTAAGGACTGAGTCCAATAGAATGACATGTGTGTGTGTGTGTGTGTGGGTGTGTGTGTGGGTGTGGGTGTGTTGTTGTGTGTTGATCTCAAGGGCACAATGTCGTCGGGGTTAAAAATAATTCAAATGCTTTTGCAGCTCATTACGTGAACGAAGCCCAAAAAATGTATGAACCCGTAGGTTCGTTTATGCAAACACAACACACACACACACCGCACACACACACACACACACACACACGCCCACCCAACAGGCTGGTGCGTGTGTTTGCTTGGCCCAAAAAAGTAGCAGGCAGCATTTGAACATTTTCCAATTTTCCAAACCCTTATCATAAATTAAGAAGTGCTCGTCAAAAACTGTCTGCCCCTGGCTCAGGGCGGTAGGCGGCGGGGTAAAGGGTTGCCTGGTGGTTGGGTGTGGCGTGTGTGCGTGTGTTGTTTGCACTGCCAGCAAAATGAAGATGCGGGCCACGAGCGTCCACGGAGTCGGATGATGAATGCTATGGAAAAATACAAATCCAAAATCAGAAATCTAAAATCTGAAATCAGGCGAGCGTCTTGAGCTTTAGCTGAGATGCAAAACCGGTTCAAAAGGGGTAAGGGCAGGGGGAGGTACGGGTATGGACTGGGGGCTGTGTGTAATCTAACGGGTTAGCAGACAGGACACTCGCAGAGCCTTCTGCTCGTTGTCGCTTATCAAGCGTCGAGTCACGAGATTCGCTAATGTTGCTGCGGGTAGTGCGGGTGTAAGGGTGGGGCTGGCGCTGGGTCTGGGGATGGGGGGTGAACTGCTTCGGTGGTCTAATCAGCAGTCAAGCAAACAGCCGCAGTGCCAGATAAAGCAGCACACGCACCAACTGAGTAGCTCTGCTCAGCGAGAGCAGCGCGAGCACCACAAAGTAAATCCTTTTGTCTTTAAAAGGCAAACAGGCAAATGCTGAGTGTCCTGGCAAAGGGAGGGGTTTGTGGGGGGCAGGGAGGTAGGCACACACGCATCTCTCCAAGCTACCACTACCCCACCCTTATCGCTGCTGGGCTGGCACTCAAGTTCAAGCTCAGGCCTCGTCCTGATGGAGTAGTCACTGCTTGAGCAGGCAGAGCACCAGAGGTTGGGGTGGAGTGGGGTGGGCTGGGGCGAGTGGTTGGTCCTGTGTATATTATTTATGAAAATCGTCGACGTTATCGGGCACTCTCAAATATTTACAACCAAAAGCTTACGGTTGCCATAATTAAAATTGTATCCGAAATGTGCTCAACCCACGCTCCACGCTCCGTGCCCCATCCAATCCCGCTGAACCCTTTAAGTGAGCGAGTGGCAGGCAGGGGGCACGCTATCAGCCACGCACCCCACGGCGTTCATTTGAAGCACAGGGGACAGGGGGCTGGGGGCTGGGGGCTTGGCTGAGGCGACGCTCTGTCGGAAGTAAAAATAAGATTTTATGGCTTACTTTTCATAATTTAAATGTGACGTTGTTGTATTCACGTTTTCGCGTTTTGTAAAACGTTTTAGGCATTGTAGCAAGCCCCAACTGTGTAACCCTCAACCTCCACTCCAACCCCCTGCCCCTTGTAACAAGCTGCCCCATACTGTTGCATGTTAATCGCTTGGCAATAGAGCTGAAGCGCATTTTGGCCACTTTCCTGCTAAAATCCATCAATTCAATTAACCAAAAAGGCTTTAGCTTCAAGCAGACCCGTCAGGACTCTGGGCAGGAGACGATTTTGTCTTTCTTATCTTTGAGATTTGCCACTTAAAAGCGAAAATGCAAATTTTCGTGTGCTGTGGCAGCTAATTTAAATGCCTGCCCCTGTTGCTGGCTTCGGCCCCGGCCCCGGCTCCGGTCCTGCCCTTCGGGAAGTCGACTATGAAATTCATTATGCAGGTGTAGTCCAGCGGTTCGAGTCGAAAAGGATGTGACTGTGGCTGTGTGGCTGTGTCCTGGCGCAGACTTGACAAGGGTTTTTAATGACAGAATGAAAACGACAACTAAAACAACTACTACAACAACAGCAATAACAAAAGTGCAGCATTCAAGCATCGTCCTTGTTAGGTCTTTGTGTGACTTTGAAGTTTTGCAGGATGTGTGCGAGTGTGCTGACCAGGATATGCCATTGGTGTCAACTGTCCAGCTGTCTGCCTGGCCTAAAACATCTTGTTCACACTTGTCGGCATGGCCTCCAAGTCGCCAACAGCAACTCCAAGCCTCCCTCCTTCCTTCCTCAAATTCCTCCCTAGACGCTGGCAGGTAAGGCGCTTCAGACGTTGCCAACTTGATGAACTGTACTGTATGTGTGTGTGTGTGTGTGTTTGTGTGTGTGTGTGTGTGTGTGGCTCTGCGGCTGGCCTGGCTGGTAAATTATTTCAGCAGGATGTGACATTACAAGGAAAACAAGCTGCTCCAAAGGCCAGATCCTTAGCCAGAGTCCAGCGTCCAGAGTCTATAGTCCAGAGGCAGTTGCCGAAAAGTGTCAAACATTCAAAATAGTAAAATCAAGTAACCTTTTGTTTTTCCACTTTGCAGCGCCCGAGCACTCGAGCAGAGTCGGAGCATAGGAAGTATTGTGGTAGGGTTGTGCGGGTGTGATTAAGGGGAGCACATCCTTAGGTTGCTGGATGTTGTCCTTGTCTACTGGCTGAGTGTTTAGACACTTAAGGTAAACTTTTGAGCTAATTGGTTGTTTTGTGGAAATTAATTGCTTTAACTTTATTTTGGCAGCGACATACGAACCGGCACGACCCGTTACGACCCGGTACGGCCGCTAAACACCCATTTTACCATACCCAGGCTGTAACCCAGATTGCACTTTATGATGCATGTCCCCGGCCACCACATAGGGGCCTGTGTCCTCTACTGTCCTGTCTATAAAACTGGCCCCCAAAAAATATTGGTATTTACTTAGTGCTCCAGCCGCAGACGCTGTCAAGCTCAAACCGAAAAACCCATCAAAAATCGAGCAGCGGCCTTCATTTCTTGCCAATTTTCAGTTGGTTTTTTTGTTTTTCTGCTGTTTTGGGTTTTTGTTTTTAATGGCCTGCATAGATGTATGAACGGCCGGATGGTGGGCCGAAAGGATCGTTGTATGACTGGACAGACGCTACTTGCAAGTTATTATATTTGCTTTGTACTTCTCGGAGGGCGCTGGGCCGCAGCTTATTAAAAAACAGCCGGAATGTGTGGCCTGTCCAAAAATAAAGCAACAACAACAACAACAAATAAACCAAAGCCAAAAAATCCAAGAAGAACTCGCTCTAGAGTGGCAGCTGGCCATAAAACAACGGCCACAAAATTGAACAGCAACAGCAACAACAAACAAAGCGGGAAAACTTCCTGGCAGGCCGAACAGGCCGTCGCCGGCTGTCAATATGGAAATTCATATCAGTTGCATGTCGCTGGGGCGGGGGGTGAAATGGAAATTATTGTGGCATGGGGGCTGAAGTTGGACTCAACTTTTTGACGTCGCGACGGCCACTTTATAGACCAAGAAGTGCGCTCTCCCACCTGAAGTCGGTCCTTAAAGCTGGCACATTTCCATTTCACTTAAATATTTAGCGCATCCTTGTTGGCATCTTGGTTTTAAGACGTTGGCTAATTGAATTGGGTGCCCGTTGCTGTAACAATAACTGCAACAACGAAACTAGATTAGAAAACTAGCCAGAGCCCGAAAGGCAAAATCCAGATAGACAAAGCACTCTGAATGCCCAGATAGCACGTACAGAATGTGTGTAGGTGTGTGTGTTGGTATGTGTGTGCAAGACATATTTGCGTTGCACATTAGAGTTGACAGTTTTGAAATTGAATAAGAACTAGTTTGCAATTGGTAAAACGTATAAAATGAATCAAAGCAGCTGTAATGTGAAATTCTCATGAAGGTCTTCGTTTTAGCAATGGATAGCTGCTAAGACTACATTTTTATTAAAAACAACTGAAAAAAGTGTATGTCAAATTGGCGCCCGAGCAGGGTCAAAGGTGGCGCCCGAGCAGGGACGCAATCTTTGTGCCAGCAAGTACTCTGTTTAAGACTTAAGACTTGATACTTTGTGTGCTTAGACTACAGTCTCCTTTGGGTTTTGAGTAGCATAAATTGTATCTGCTGTTGGGTTTCAGCACAAGCTGAGCTACAGAACAATTAGAGCTAGTTTATTAAGTGGTTCCTTGGTTCCAAACGATGTGGCTCAACTGCGGACACACTCGCTGGGCAAATTGAGAGAAGTTTAAGCCAAGGAGCGTTTTACTTTAACACACACACTCACACACACATCTCACACTTACACACACGCACTCGCACACAGAGAGACGAGTGGCGAGTCATAAAATTAAAGTGCATTAATTGAGTAATCTTAAGCAAAGGTTGAATGTAGACATTTTACCTTTTAGTGAAGCGCTGCGGAGTCGATGGGGGGATAATATCTTGGGGCGCAAAGGACATCTTGAGGATATATATTTTGAGTACGAGGTCGTCGTCGGTTTTGCGGTCGCCGGGTACGGCACAAGCGGGTTGTACTTTAAGCCAAAGCCGCTGTCATCTTGGCCACCACAATCATAACCATTAGCCCTGGCGTGTCTCTAATCAGACAGCGAAAGTTGTATACCCCGCCAATCTTTGCCACCCCGCAGACCCCCCCTACCACCACGGCATCAGCATAATAGTGCCCTGTACTGCCTTTGGCCCGTTATCCTTTGGGTCTGTATTGATTTTTGCTTTGGTTTTTAAACTGCCAGCCACATGAACACATTGCACAACAAATGACTTTTGGGGCTGGCCTCTGTTTAGCTCTAGCTGAGCTGGCGGGCTGGGTGGGGGGTTGGCAGTGACGGTGCTGGGCTGCCGAACGGGGTGCGGTTAATTTGCTTTAATGTTGGCGCAAATGCGCTGGACTGGGCGGGGAGCTTGGAGCTGGCAGCAGCCACAGCCATTAGCTGGCTTGACTCCTTTTGCCAATGTTGTCGAGAGACAACAGCAGCAGCAGCAACAACAACAACAAGCAACAACAACATTTGTCGCTGTCGTCAAAGAGCGCCAAAATTCAAGATGTTTACGCAAAGGAAATCCCACGTAATGACCGTAATAATCGCAGTTAATTAGTCGACGATGGCGTCGGCCGTTACCCAACCCCAAACCCCCAACCCCCCCTACCAAACCCCTACCAGTCAGCCAGCCTGACTGTCTATGCAAAATAGTAGCAACAACTGCCAAGACAACTGCCAACTGAATGAAGCAGACAGCGGCGCCGTCTCCGGCCTGTCCCCTGCCTCCGTTCCGGAAATGGCAACAAACGCACTACAAAACGTTTACCAGTGTCTGTACGCGCGCGTGTGTGTGTGTGTGTGTGTGTGTGTGTGTGTTTGTGTGCCTACTGCTTATGACTAACTGCAGCGTAACTGCTACACTGAACGAAATTTATATGCAATGGTCATTCACTTTGCATTTTTTCATAGAAATCATGTCGATATATCTCGCTGATAAGTATTATCGAATAAATAATTTTATATATACGAGCAAGTTTTTAATATACTTGATTATATTGAATATAAAATATAATATCTTGATTTTCAATTTTTCAAAATACATGATTTTATTTGAATTTTTCAAAATAAAATTAAGTGTATTAAAAAGTAATGTCTACATCATTTTTGCTTTAAGTAGTATCGACCAAAACTTGTGAACTTATTGGAAGACTTATTCAAGCTGCTAACATGCTACTTTATACTATTTCAAACTGAACGCTTTTTCGTCCTGCGTCCACTTTTCTCCTTTTTAAACATCCCATGAACTTTTGTTGCTAAAGTGTTTCTGGTATTACGCCTAAATTTTCATTCAATTCCAAAGCAATTTCTACAGTTTCTTTTGATTAATATTATTAACATTATTAATGTTAAGATTGAATCTTAATACTATAGTATGTACAGTTTCTCAGCCTTAAAGTTATCATAATGAAACCTAGCTACCATAGCAAAAGCCGGAAAAGATATAAATCTTTTCGAGATATCTCAGATTTTGACAAAATCTAATGAAAATCAGACCTATTAACTGATATATAGCTGACATTGGAAGAATCGATCGGAAATTGAGTTTTTGTGCGAATACAATTATACATAAGGATATATAGCTTCAACACGACACAGATATCCGTTTTTTTAATTTTTTATTTTTATATTTAACGTTTAACGTAGCTAATGATATCTACTTTATTACTCTAAAATTGTTCAAAATATAATAAGATTTGGCAAAACCGCTTATTCGAATTAGCAGAGAAGTGGCCTAAAGCTTTAAGTAAGAGTGACGACGATTTGATTCGTTGGCCGCACTCACATTTCGATTACTATCATTATTACTTAAAGCGAGCTTTACAAAGTCAGGTTATGTGAGTGTCCCTTTTATATTTGACATTACAAGAATAAGCACTTGGGAATTTCAGTAACTCCGGCTAGACGTTGCCTACAATTAACAATTATGTCTTGTTTCTATTGTTGTTTGCTATGTCCACAATGTTGCATTCTTCAGTTTCATAGCATTCAGCAATTGTTTGTGGTCGCAGATCTTAAACTTGCCTCTTTTCTGATTGTGCAGCCCTGGCAATTCAAAAGAAGAAAGCAACGGAAAATGCTTAATTAAATACGACATTTAAACAGAAACTAAATTTTATTTCATTTAATTTTTCGAAAGACTATACCTTATACTCTGTTTCCAAAGAGAGTATATTAGCTTTGTGCACTGTCGGTATGAACTTAACTTGAGATCAGATCGCACTCCACAGCCTGGGACCCGCAAGCACCCTACGACTACGCAGAACATAAGCAAGGCCGTACACAAATGAGATGTGACAGTTTTAATCCAATAACATTAATACAAGATATAAGATGCAAGGTGAGGGCACCATGCTCAGTTAGTTTCCTGTGTTCCTGGGCTTGGTAATACCTTCATCGAACTTGCACATAATCTCCTTGGCGCGCGTAATTTCCTTGGATTCACGTTTCCCGAGTGCAAAGGCTCTGTCATGCATCGACTTAATGGCCTCAATTACTTGATCGGGAGACATCTTGGCAAATTCTGAAATAGCAATAACCTTATAAATATAAATATTTGCTGTACCTAACCCGCAATCTGTACTAACCTTGAAGGGCCGCAATGTTTCTGCCGGTAAACCTAGTGTTAATGCCGACCAAAGGCTCCTCTATTGGTGTACCGCTCTTGGGCAGTAATCCATCCATGCCGGGGACTACATTGATGTTGAAAATTGTGATATATGTGTGTGTGTGTGTATGATTGTGTGTTGTGTACTTACGTTCATCTGCAGAATTCACCGTCTTCGTATTCAGCTTCTTAATTTTGGCTCCTGTGGCTCCAGCAACGTCGCCTGGAACAGTCTCTGCGTGTATACAGACATACATAAGTACAGACCTTTAACAATCTTATTTAGGTAACTTACCTGGATCGAGCACTTTGATGAGCGCTTCAACACTACTCATCGTTTTAAAAAAACACGTACGCCAAATTGCAAGAATTGTATTCTAAATTTGTCCGCAACAAAAATAAACAGCGTTGCCACCTTGAGAAAACACGCCAGAATGCGATATATCGATAACAATGCTCTTTTGAGAAGTAACATTGCCACCTTACGCGATGATTTAAAAACAAAAAGTTATTCGATATTCGTTTTTCTTTTAGGGCGGGCGAAATCGAAATTGAATAGCTCTGTGTTTATTATCCTATTTATTGTTATTATTATTCTTTTTCTCCCACACTTATATTAAGATAGTTCTTAGTTAACATCTATCAAAGCTGTTAACACGTAGATCCTGGATTATTAAGCAATTCACATGGTTGGAGAGACCCAAGATGCCGATCATAGCCACACAATAAGCAATGAAAAAGGGAACAAATTTAAAAGAAATAAGATTTTGAAATTTAAAAATTTCCAATTGTTTTCCTTCTATTTATTTTTCAATACCAAACTGATATTTGGAGTGTAAGGATGATCTTTAAAATATTATTATGCTATGTTCAATAATGCCAATATGACATTTGCGAACTAGACATGTTCAGGCTATATGTAGTCCTGCATGCACTTTCTTAATGGTACTTTTTCTCAGTGCACTTGCCACCCCCCAGTGCCCCTTTTCCGGTTGAGCGCACAGAAACGCGAATCGCGTCCAGGGGCCCAACTATTCTGGGCATTCCTTGGGCTCAGCATTGGCTACGGATTCGGCATCGAAATCGGATTCGGGTTCGGATTTTGGTTTAGGTACGGATTCGGGTGCGGGGTGCGGGGTGCGGCGGGCACGGGTTTTCGACTCAACTCATTCGTTTGAGCAAATTTTGTAGCTTTGCCGTATGATAGTTTGAAATTTTCGTTGCGTTTATTGCGTTCATTATGAGGGCAGGGCCAGAGTCGAACCGATTGCTAAATGAATGACCTCCCTGGTTCAGGTCCTGGCTGAGGACCTGCTCCCAGCCCCAGCCCCGGCCCCGGCCCCGGCCCAAAAATGCCAGCCAAAAAATCGTTGTTGGCCTTATCTGGGCGAGAATGAAAAGTCATTACCGCCATTCGTTCCAAACTTCTGCCAATCTGCGCCGGCATAAGCATTTTGTGGCCAAGTTTCGCAGGGGATTGGAGCTTTGGCTATGAGGGGGGGAGGGTTGGGGACTGGGGGGCTGACAGTCAACCGTTTGGGTGGTTGAGCCGCGTTGCCATTGAAGCGGAAACGGAAATGCGTCGTGCGAGCTGCTTCTTTAGCGAGTCGAGTCCTTCAGATGCAAACGCTGAGCTCTCGTTTTGGCCAGTTTCGGATTCAGTTTGTGCATTAATAGATTAATGGATACAGTGTGTGTGTGTATGTGTGTGTGTGAAGGGAGGAGGGGCGGCTTGAGGGGGCGTGAACAGACGACGCGCGCTTTGTAATTAATTTGAGCCGCTGCCCATCGAGAAGGGCCAATTCTGTGGCAGGCAGGCAGCACTAGGCGGGGCGGTGCGGTGTGGTGCGGGTCGGGGAAAGGACAACCAGTTAATAATAAGATGCAGCACATTTAATAATAGCGCAGCGAGCGAGCCATTAAAACAAAGTGGTCGCCACAATGACCACGCCCCCCACTCCGGCCGCAGGGCCTAAATGCAAATGTAAACATGTGCGTGTGTGTGTGTGTGTGTGAGTGTGTGTTTGGTGAGTACATTAATTTCGTTGTTGTTGCATGAAATACACGTTTAGGTTTCAGTTTCAGTTGCCGGTCTTTGGTTTAGGCCTGGCCAACGGCCATCGGACAGCGGACAGCGGGCAGCGGACAGCGGGCAGCGGGCAGCGGGCTGCGGCCACGTACTACATGGTAATTACGACTTCCGGCAGCGAAGTGCCCAACACACACACACACACTACCACACACACATGAACTTAGATATGAACATGAACATCGACATGAACTTTAAGTTCAACTTGGATGAGGACAACGGCGCGCGGAGCGTTGCCGACTTTTGCGTTACATTTCCGTCCAGATCAGGGCACAGTGGTTGTCAAAGGGTTAACGTTGCTATGACTTACATTTATACTGAATACGGATTTCGATCGTGTTCGTGCTTGATCGCCATGTGAAAGCCAGCAGGAATGTTACAGGTGAACTCGCCCTTGCATCCTTGTTGCTCGTTTGCGGCCTCAGGAGCGGTCTTGTGAAAAGTATTTACGGTCTCATCTTTTAAGGAGGTATTAAGTATTACGTATACCGAATTTGGTGACCTTATCTTTCAAATGTTGGCATTCATAGGGCTTAACTGGAGAGGCATATTTGGAAGAATTTAATCAAGAGTCAGCTGATTTTTGAGTTCTCAGGATATTTCCGAGATTGTTCTAACTGAAAACTAAAAGATATAATAAAATAGTTGTAAGCCTAGAGGAGTAGTGAAATTAAGGAAAAAGAAACCTAAATTAAAGGAGCAGACAAAGGAAAAGTGAGAAAAGTTAGAGGAGTGAAGAGAGCAGAATAGGTTATAGATAAAAAGAGAGGGAACCAAACAGAGAGTGTGACATAAAAATAATATGCATTTTATAAATTATATTCAAGTATATAGAAAGAAAGTTGGCATACATCAAATCATAAATTTGCCTATTTTAAATATTTATGTTCTCAAATATAAATAATTAAAATGCATAATAATGTATGATAATAAAACTTGCGAGTTATTTTCAATTTATGATTTAAAATTATTAAAAAAAAACTATTATTATGATAAGCAGACTCAATTCCCCAAAGGAAGCATTCTAACGGGGCAGCGCATTGCACTAACATTTTGAGTTGGGTGTGTACAGCTGTTTTTTGTCTTGATTATACTGTCTGAAATTGAGAGCTCCGATCACAATAAATTGCTGAATGCTATGAAATTAACCTTCAAACTTGTCAAATATGTAGCATTTTAACATTGTAAGCTACAACAGAAACAATACGTAAAATTTTTACTTTTTCAGCATTTTTTGTATATCACGAAAGCACTAAAAAATGACAAATAGAAATCCCATTGGGCCTCGTTCCACATTCGTGATTTTGGATATCGTTATTACCCAATGTTTTTTCCACAATTAGTAAAGATTTTGGGCTTGTTCTACTAATATTTCTCTGCTGCTGAAGTATCAAAGATGCTATCGATCAATAGTATCGATGATAATATCGATAATCGACGGTGGGCACCTGGTTCTCACGTTCTAATTGGTTTTCGATGCTTATCGGCAGTTTACTGAAATGCAGTTTCTGTGAAGAATACATAAAATTGTTTTCGAGAGTGCAGATTTAAATACCCTTCAAGGAAATGATTGAAAACTATCGATAGAGTCGCTGGTGCCGCTTAGAGACTATCGAAACTAGTGCGTGGGCCTATTGTTCGATAGTTTTGCAGTATAAGTACTCACATATATCGATAATGATCGATTAGAATCGCTGTAGTTAACCGATTTGTTGCTTTTGTGTCCACTGTGTCGCATTCTGAAGATGGGTCATTTTGCTGCTGACTTGTTACCTCCCCGCCAAGCCCATGTAGGCCATACCTGGGGCACAAACTCTATTAACAGTTGCAAACACACACACACACACACTCACACTCAAGACAAGCTGATGCCTAGGGCACTCGCAACGTATTGTTGCATTTATGCATATCCTGTGGCCGCCGTGTGTTCCTCTTTCTGTGTGTGTGTGTGTGTGTGTGTGTGTGTGGTCATTGTGTTGTATTACACATTGAAATGTAAATTGTTTTAAGCAATAATTAGGATTGCAATCAAATGGTCGTCGCTGCGGCACCGTCACGCTGGCTGCCCAGTTGTTGTTGTGTTTGCTTAGTTACCGTTAAGCAGGCAGGCACACACACACACACACGCACACACATGCACATTAATTGTATTTGTATCAATTAACAAAAGGGTTAATTTATGGCGCTCAAGGGCTACTGGTGCCGATGCCCGACCCCCGACCCCCGACCTGCCCCCAAATGAGCTGGGCCTGCATTGTTTGCTAGCCTTGGCTGTTGTCCTGGCTGCCATTAACCCTTTGTTTGGGGTGGGGGTCGAGGGAGCGCTTATGTGTGTCTGCCTGGGCGCAAGGACAGCAGGTGGGGCGGCGCTGGGGGCTGGGAGGCGGCTATTGAGCCTTGATGCACGTTTTGACCTGCAGTTACACTTAACTTTGGCCCTGTTCCCGCTGCCACTGATGATGTTAATGATGATGATGTTTATGGTTATAATATGCTTTTATTATTGATACCAACACTTGTCGCACACACACACACGCACACGGACATGTGAGCTGTGGGTTATTAATGTTATTTGCTTGTTTACATGCACGTAAAGTAAGTATATATCAATAAAGGCAGCAGTAACAAACAAGCTTGTGACCCAAAGCACAAAAGTATAAGAAAGCAGCACAAATGTCACCGAACCACCGCACCACCACCCCGCGCCAGTCCTAGTATGGTAACCCTTTAGGCAGTCAGAGCCAAAGTAAAAGGAAAACGAATATAAATGCAAACAGATCATAAAAAATCTATTAAGCAACCACATGTAACGCTGACGAGAGCCCAAAAGCACACACACACCACCCCGCAACCCGCACCACCCGCCAACCGCCACAGGACAACAGAGCAGGCAGTAAGGACCAAGACGATAAAATATCAATCGTTGGAAAACAAGAAATCAAACAGCCATCAAAGCGCCGTTAGACCAAAAATGCCCAAACCAGGAAGAAAAAATAAATATATATTGTGTATAAACAGAAACTGAAACGGAACCCAAAACCGAAACTGAAACTGAACCACAGTCAACCCGTTCTTCCTCCCCCTCTCTACCATAGTGTGTGTGTGTGTGTGTGTGTGTGTGTGTGTGTGTGTGTTTGATTGAGTGCCCGTTGTTGTTGTTGTTCTACCCTTTGGTTCGATTTTTGTTCAACTCATCTATCAATGTCAAATTATGAAGTGATCATATTTGGATTTATGCGGCCAGAAGAGCGCAGAGTGGTGGGGGTTGAGCGGGCTGGGGGGGAGGCATTGGTGCTGACTTAAAGTCAACTGTGCCACATACGATAAAAGTTAACTTAACCCAAACACTGGCCCATTTATCTCTTTAAGGTGTGCCGCCAGCAGGACCAACAATGGGAATATCCTTTGAATAACTTCTTAGAAATTGATGGCTGAAAGTTCTTAGGATAACTTTCTGAAAACTCAAAGGGTGCAAAGATTTCGATGCAGCGAAAAGGATTTAAGGAAATAAAACCTGGTAAAACGATTCATAAAGTAATGTCTTGTGAGGAGTTTATGCATGGTTAAAGACGTCATTCATGACTAGCTAATCATAGCTTATGGATAATAAGGTCTTCCTCTTCTAAAGTCTGTCTTGTGTTTAAAACTATGTACATGTTAAAACCAAGAAATTCGCAGGATAACGTCCTGAAATCCTTAAGGGTGATAGGTACACTTAGAGTATTCTATGCAGAAATCATGCATCTTATGCATAAGCTATGCGAAAGTTATTCATTCATTCGATCATGGAAAAACTAAACACAAGGTTATGTCTTATATACAATTTAGGCATGTTTAAGGTCATGATATATGATTAGCTAATCATAAATTATGCATAAGAAGCTTATATGCTCTTTTAAAGCCTTTTTTTCGCTGGAGCTAGTTAGCTTACAAACGAAGCATGAATATGACTAGAATGTGTAATGATCTGGCAACGCTGGTGTTCCATCTTGAATCTTTAGCTGTTAAATGCCACGTTTGTGCCCATTGTGCTTGCCACGCGAATGTTGCATGTCAAAGGGGCAAACAAATGGCAAAAACAAACGCTCTGGGGATGGCCAAGGCCATGCAGAGGAACGGTAACTGGGAGGTGAGTGGGGCAGGGGCAGGGGCAAGGGCGGGGGGTTAAGGGAGTGAAATAAAGAAAAATGAAGCCGTGGCTAAGCCCATAAGCGAACGTGTTCATAATATTTACAGTTATTGATATTTGAAAAGGCGGAAAATTTATAACGAGCGACATGTGTGTGACAACATGCCGTCTATCCGGGGGCAACAGCAACGTGGCAAGGGGGCAAGGGGGCAAGGGCTACGGTTACGGTTACGGCAACGGTTACGGCTACAGTTACGGCGGAAGGGTGCAGCCCAAGCGCAATATTCAATCAAAAATCGATTACAAGGACCAAGGACCAAGCAGTGAATGAGCATGAGGATTGCGAACGTGCCACTGCGGGTCAGTGGACGAGAGGGGGCAAGATGGCAGCAGGAGGGAGCTAACAGGATAAGGGGTCTTGTATAATGCGAGCTGAAGAAGGCAGCCGCAGCTGGGAGGTGGACAACAGCAGAAGCTGTGGCAGGTTAATCTTGCCACACACTCACACACACACCCACACACACACACACAGCGCACTTGGCGCCACTTGGTGGCCACATGGGCATGACAATGAATTATTTGCCAGCCTTCGGACTTGGCCCCGAACTCGGACCCCAACGTCATCATTTCTTTTTACCATACCCTTGCAAAGGGTATTATAATATTGTCACCATTGAAGGAGCATTTTCCGATGCGTTCAAGTGTGTGTATCCTTGATCAGATCAAAGAAGTTTGCTAAAACTGGCTATCCCTGCTGTATATATCTGGGAACTGGCCAGATCGGATCATTATATCCTGCAGCTGACATAGAAAGGATCGGCCGAAAGCTCACTTGTTATAAGAACAACGTTTTTGGTTATGAAAATATCTTGACCAGGGTTTCAGGGTTTCATTTTGTTTGTTTTTCTCTTCAGAGATTTAAGGAAATATTTATTGCAAGCTTAATTATACTTTGTATGGTTGTATCGAATTAGTATACCATATATATAATAATAAATAAACCAATTTTGTAATAAATTTTAAACATTTTAGTGTACTTTCTATTCAATTTAAGGAATACATTTTAATATTTTCGGGCTTTCATTTAATGCCAATTTTGGCACATATTTTATGCCTTATTTACTTTACTTTTTAAACCGAAAATGGTATAAGATTTTTTCCAATTTCGGTTTTAGTTTCAAGCGTTAGAATTACGCTCCTTGTGCCGCCATCTTTGTTTTCTCTCTCTCTCTGAATTTTAATGCTCTTGGTTGAATTTTGATACTTTTTTGCTGGGATCGCAAATAAGAGTTATGAGTTTAAAAAAATCAAACCTAAAAAAAAAACTCCTGGAAACAGGATAAACTTTTATTTTCAATTTTTATAATAAAAATATAAAATAAAAATTGTTTTCAAGGTATTTTTTTTCAGGTTTGATCAACAAATAACTTTTATTTAATATTTTTTTATATTTTTAATTATAATAATTACGTTCCTGCTTTTTAGGATGGTTATACATAAGTACAAGCCACGCTGGCTTCAAATTAACTCTTTTTTGTAGAGTATAAGAACGCTGGATTATTTATTGAGTTTTAGTACAAGCAACCTTTTTGTTTTTCCATATATAGCTTTGTATAATTGAATCAAAATGGGACTACTACTAATTTTAATTAAATTATAATCTATTTCCTTTGTGTTGCTTATTTTAGGTATGTTTGTATGTATTATTTACTATTATTATTTGATGAGCAACCTTTTTGTTCTTTCCCACAAGAGTATCAAGTATTCGGCTCCCCAAAGAAAGCTTTGCCTGCCAGTTTTTGTTGTTGTTGTTTCGTTTTCTGTGTGCGTGCGCGTTTTTGTCAAGCAATTTTAAAACCTTAATTCACATGTGTAAATTGAAAGCAGCACCTGTGCAGCGCCGCTGGAGGGGGGGGGGGGGGGGGGTTGACAGAGACGGGTAAGGGTGAGGGTGAGGGTGAGGGTAAGGGTTTGGGTAGCCAGTAGCCAGGCAGGGGAGCTTGAATTATGAAGCAGCCTGCGTCTGTCTATGCTTGATTTATGGCCCTAACCGCCGTCGCAGCTCCCAGCTCCCAGCCCCCGGCCCCCGTCCTTCTATGGTCGAGTTGGGGCACTTGGCGCTCGTCCCACGTGCCGCATAATTCTTCATATTTTGTGAACGCTTTTCGAGAGGCTTCAACTGGCGCCAAATGGCTGCAAACTGGCTTCACAATATGCCCAGATTTGTTGCCGCTTTTTTTGTTCTGTTCTGTTTGTTGTCGTGGCTTGCCTCGTGTGGCAGCTGCCGTGTATAATTTCTAATTTAACCACTTTTCAGGTTCAGTAGCCGCAGTTCACCGTTTCATTGTTGTTGTTGTTGTTGTTGCTGTGGATGTTGATCCGCTTCCGTTGGGCGTTGGGCAACTTCCGCTGCGCACCTTTTGTCTGCCAGCCACATTTTTGTCCAATTTTAATGCTCTGCCAGAGAATATTGTGCTGGAAGATGACGTTTCCCATCCCTGCCTAGTCGATCTACCCCCGCACCCATTCAAATCGATAAAAACGATTTGTAGCAAAGATTCCAAGGATATACCCTTGATTCTTCGCAGCCATGATGAGTAGCTCACTCTGAATCTACTAAGCAAATTTCAAGCAAATCAAAGAATAAACACTGAAATTATTAAAAAAAACCTTTTCTATTACTGCAAAGCAGAGAAAAGATGCAGAGCAGCTGTGACTTCAAATGCACTGCTTGCTTGCACTGCCGCTTGCATGCATGCGTACTGGCTGGTAAAAGTATTTGTGTAGAGCCTTGAAAGTGAGTTTGAAGCCAATACCAATTGAACAGTGTTCCCCCATTTTCCGATAATGCGGATGAATTTTCCAAAATCGTTTAGACATGTATCGATTTATTTAATGTGTAGAGCTCGGAAAATGAGTTTGAACCAGATCGGACAAAGTGTAGACTTTTGCGCATACAACCTTAAGAACAAAATATTCCGTCCATGGGGTGTGGATTTTCCAAAATCGGTGAAATATATGTCAAATGATTTTTCGTATAGATATTGAAAACTGAGTTTGAAATCTATTGGTTGGTAAACAAAAAAGTTTCATACAACAGTTTTCCGTAAATTTCCACGCTTGTGGGTGGATATTTCCAAAACCCCGCCTTTGTGTGTACTTTCATTATACATGAAAACTACTGTGGAATTTTTAGCACCCTAGGCTCTTACGGTTTAAACTGTGCGATGCTTGCCCATCAGTCAGTCAATCAGGACAAGCTGTTTTGATATATATACCTGATTTACCTGATTTATTCTCTAAACATTTTTCCCATCATTATTAAACTTTGGAATTTTGAAACTGATTTAAGTGTAACTAATCGGTTAGTTCCTCGGACAAATCATCTTCATCGTTATCGTTATCGTTATCGTTATCGTTATCATCGCCATCGTCATCAGAGAGAACTTCATAAATCTCCTGCAGTGCATCGGGCCGCAGAGCAATAAGCATTCGGGATTTGATGAGCTGGTAACCCTCTCTGCCAAACAAATTGCCATCCAAGTTAAAATACTTCAGCCTGGGCATACTCAGCACGGCCATCACTAGCTTGAGGCCCCCATATAGCGTGATGCCGTTAAAGCTCAGATCGATCATTTCCATATTCAGCAGATTCTGCTTCAAGCCCGCAGCAAGGACGAAGGCGCCTACGGTTTTGATATAACAACCACCGAAGTCTAGTTTACGCAAGAGGGGCGCTACATCTAGGAGTTTGACCATCCTGCCGGGACCGTCTAGGCCGAGGTTATTTTCATTCAGGTTGAGAACCTGCAGTTGCGGATTCAGCTTGAAGGCTTCGGCAAGCCGAGCAACGCCCCTACTGTGAATCGAATTCTGCGGCAATTCGATCTCCACAAGTGTTTGCAATGTTTTGATTGCTTCCGCCAATGCCTTGGCCCCCTCATTCTCCAAGCGGTTGCGCCCCAGCGTAAGGATGCGCAGCTTGAGCGGGGAGCCCGCCAACTGGGCACTTTTGTGCATATCTAGCAGAGCTGCGGCAAGCATAGTCCCGCCTGTTGATCCCAGGCCGCAGTTGTTAATGTGCAGCTCCTGGAGGGAGTAGCACACGGGGGAGCGCAGCAAGGACTCCAGGCCCCCCATGCCATCGGCACCCAGCGAATTGTCGCTCAGATTGAGCACTGTCAACTGGGCACTAGCCGCAATCAAGCCATCGCCTAGATGCTTCAGAGCCAATGGAATCTCAGTCTTTAAGCGGCGCGTAAACATATTGTTCCAAAATGCCTTCCGCAGTTCCGGATGACCCTTCAGTGCCTCGGCAATGGCCAGAGCTGCCTCAACGCCCAGCGTGTTGCCATCAAAACAGATAAAGTCCACCTTCGACTTGCTATTGAGCGCGTCCACAACAGCCTTGACATCTGCGGCATTGTCCCATGTCTCGCCCATATCCTGGAACGAGACACCCTGCTCATCCTCCAGTGCCGCCAAGTCCCAACTTAACTCACTCATGTCCATGACGACGCGTACCAATTGGAACTCTTACTGAATTTTAGCAAGTCAGCCAAAGCTTTCGCGATGATAATAGGAAATAACAAGAAAACTTCTTGCAGACTTACTGGATGTGCTTGGCTTGATGTTTGCTTCAGTCCCAGCTGTAGGATAATGTGATCTGGCTCAGTGAATAACCGTCGACTCGTTTACCAACACTGCTTGGAATTGAACAATTGAATGCGATTATTCGAGAACTAGGAAGAATGTCTATCTTTGTCTTACAAAATCTCAAAAGAACTTTTAAAATTTTTATAAAATAAAATTGTGTTAAAATTGAGCTACTACACTAGTTGGAAATTGAGTTGTGTATGAAACTTATTGCTTTATTGACATTAATAATGAGAGTTGCATTAATATTCATTTCGTAGAAGTAGGCTCTTGCGTTAGTGTGAGCGAGACAACAACATAGTGCTGTAAGTCTGATCTTGTATGGATTCGATTCGGACTATATCTCGACGATATCTCGCTACGTATTTGAACTACAATTTGTGACTTAGATATTTGAACTCTATTTAAAATAGTGTGGCCTTGTGCGCATGCAGTGTTGGTAAAGGAGTCGATGATTTGTCCATATATTACACTCTAGAAGACAAACGCCACTTTTACTTTACCATCCAAGAAGCATTCAAATGAAACTGTCTTGGTATATATACAGGGAGAGAGATAACAAAGATGGCGGAGCAAGGAGAGTAATTCTAACGTTTTATACCAAACAAGGTAGAATGCTATAGTCGAGTATACCCGCTACAAAACTCCCTTTACCCAGATCGAATATTTCCGATCGCATCTTCGTACACTTACACATACACGCACACAAACACAAAGACGCACACATACAAGCAACAGCGCCAGCGAGGCATTTTAAGTTGTGGCTGCGCTTCTTCTTCCCCCCCAGCGCTACAGTACTGAATCTTCTTTCTTAACTTCCGTGTTTATTATCCGATCAACTTGAAATTTGGACAGTAAATAAAGAGTTACTAAAGTATTGTACATGCCAAATTACAAAGCTATATCTTCAAGAGTGTGGCTGTAAAACGGTTTTTATCGAATAGCGGGGGAATGTGGGGAAGGAACTTTTTAATTCACTTTTTTTTATTATAAGCGTCGTAGTACCGCAGCCAGAGTACACGATCGACGTGGTCGAGTTATCGATAACAGCATGACCAACAAACTGTTGGCAGGGATATTTTGATACAGGGTTGTCATACCATAGCAGGGATATTAAGATACAAGGTTGCACGCTTCTTAAGAAAAATAAATAACGAAAATATATTAATAATAATCTATACATTTGATTGAGTAACAGCTTCAGTCTCAAATATTTATTTTCATTAAATTAAAACATTAAATTATTAATTTCCAAGACGCAATGTTTCCATCCGATATTTAATTATTGTAGCCATTTGCACTCTAAAAAATAGAAGTTTAATTTTTAAACTTTCCGAAAGCTTTTTTAGTGTAAAACGATATTTTCTCTAGTTTTTCGATAATTTGTTTAAAATTTAAACCAAAACTGGAATACTACAAGAAGTTGTGTAATCTTCTTGGAATGATTTTTATTCTTTACTGGTATGAGAAGTTCCTCTCCCTCATTTTAAAATTACCTCTATCAATTGCAACAGTTTGGTTTAAAATTTGAACCAAAACTCGTATATTCCAAGAAAACTACAGTAAATTTTTAAACTTCTTGGAATGATTTGTATTCTTTTCTGGTAATTTTAATACGCTTGGTTTAATTTGAATTGTGTTTTAGATGGTTATATATACTAACCAAGCAGGCTCCAAATTAATTCTTTTTTGAGGCAATGGAACAATTTTAATTTGCTTTATTGAATATATTTCTCGATGCAGTCGATTGGGGAAATCATAGAATGAAAACATAAATTGATGACAAATTGTAACATGTAAATATTAATTTTACAACCAATATAGTGAGCACTACTATGACAGACTCCAGTGCCAATAGGATAGATTGTAAGTTAAAGGAAACAATGTAATCACGGGTAAGGTATTTAATCTCCTGTGTATCCTGAATAAACCTGTTCCTCGTTCAGTTTTTCATCCTTGTGGTGAAGCAATGAGGCTGCTGTCATCGCTGAGCAAATTAAATGAAATTTCTGCAGTGACACAAGCTTGTTTATTTTGACTGACACACACACGTACACACACACACACACGCACACCACCACAACACACAACGCACATGAGCTTCAAGGGGAGCTCTAATTTAAAAAAAAAAATGTTTTTTATTTTATTAAAAAGCCACTCGCAATCGTTAACCGCGATTTTTTGTTGGTTCGCTTGGATTATAATTCGCTTAAAAAATGTTCGGTGCAGAAAAAATTTGGCAAAATGTAATAAGGGCAAACAAAAGGCATTTGGGTCTTCCGGCAGGACCAGTTCCGTTGATGAGGATCAGCGGCGGCGGCGGTGGCGGCGGTGGCGGCGTGTGAGCAAATTATGCAATTTGCTCCGCCAAATCGAATCTGGTCACATATGCGTGAAATCAGTCAGCATACAAAACCCAGCCCCCCTCCACGCCACCCCGCTTCCCCACACCTCTTAGCCAAGCCACGCAAAGGAAAATTATTGAAAAAAAACCACGCGCGTTGAAAAAATGTTTAATTTTGCAATTTTGCGATAATCAGTTTTATTGAGTTGTTGTTGCTGCATGGGAACGAATCTCAGGGTAAGGCATGTGGCCAGGGGGTGGGTGGCCTGAAAGGGGGGACGGGGGGTAGCCTGTCTTTGAAGGCATGCAAATGAGTGAAGCAATTTACCTTGCTGTAGTCGCAGCTAAGCGGCAAGGTGGCCGCCCTGCAACTGACAGTTGCGCGGTGTGGCAGTCCTGCAGGGATGAGCAGAGGCGGAGTGAGGGGGGGTGGGTTGTGAGTGGTATGTGAGCGGGGTGAGGCGGGTGCAGCTACTGAGCGGAAATCAAATTAAGCGAACGCAACGAATCGCAGCGCAAAAAACAAATTCGCATAATACGATTTATTATATTGATTTGGATTTGGCCTGGGAAATATGGTTCCATTGGGTAGCTTGAGACGCCATCTGTCTGGAAAGTGAGCAAATTGTTAGTAAACTCGTATCTAGAATAGGTTATTCAAATGTTAGATAATCTAGACTGAATACCGTTTGGGTTCACTCAAATCTATTTCCCAAACGGATCGTTTTTAAATGTCTGAGTAAAAAAAAAAAATATAAAATAGATAGATTATAACTTTCTTTAAGGCTGCTTACTTTTGAAAGTATGTTATTTATAACAAGTAAGAATGCTATAGTCGAGTATACACGACTACGAAACTCCCCGTAACCAGGTCTAAAACATTCAATCACATCTACGTCCACTTACACATACATACACACATACACACACAGGCGGCAAAAGCGACAGCGCAAGCGAGGCATTTTAAATGGTGGCTGTGCTTCTTCTTCCCCTCTCTCACTGCATCACTGAATCTTCTTTCGTGAATAACTTGCGTGTTTATTATCCGATCGACTTGAAATTTGAACAGTAGATTAAGAGAGACTAAAGTATTGTACATGCCAAATCTTAAAGCTATATCTTGAAAATTGTTGCTGTAAAACGGTTTTAATCGATTTGCGGGGGAACGGGGGAGATATCTGAAATATGAAACAAACTTGATCTGCGTATGCTATACAGGTACCTACATTTCAAATTTGGTGTCTCTAGCTCTTGTAGTTGCTGAGATCGACGCGTTCATACGGACAGACGGACAGACAGACAGACAGACGGACATGGCCAAATCGAAATCTCTTTTGATCAAGAATATATATACTTTATAGGGTCGGAGATGTCCCCTTCTGCCTGTTACATACATTTGCACAGATTTAGTACCCCCTTTTACCCATTTTATGGGTACAGGGAGTAAAAACATAGTCCTAGTATATCGACATATATTTCACCGATTTTGGAAAAGTTGTATGGGCAAGTCTAACTTAAGTCCGATCTGGGTCAAACTAATTTTCAAAGCTCTACACATTAAATATTCTTTCGCTCTTCTTTGTGTATTTCTTATTGACGAAAGTAGTCGAATTCAACATAATGTATTTTAATCAGTGTTGGGCCAGCTGGTTTAATCATACTTACATATACACATTCTTGATCAGGACGAGGATCGCTCAATGTAGACATGTCCGTCTGTCTGTTATTGAACAAACTAGTTTTCAAGCTTTGATAAAACTTCGATTTCTATGCTGTACAAATCGAATCAGCCTTCAGACAACCTAAAGTCCGAACCGATGCCATATAATATTGAGTTTCAATACCTATTTTGAGGATACTTTGAAGCAAAACACAACAACTATGCATGAGCGAGGTTAGGGAATGTTTGGTTGCTTTTCCGGTCGTGGCAATTTGAAAAAGGACAGATCAGTCTGAGAAAAAGGCAGAGCAGTCAACATGAGCAGGGTTATCGAGTATCGGCAGTCGGTCGTGGGCAATCGATATCAGCAGGATCATCGATAGGCGATTGTTGTTTAGCTGGCAAAGAGTCCTTGCTCGTTGTAGTGTTTCTCAATTGCACAATACTAACAACAGGGCCATCAATAGTGTTCCTGCTGCTGGATGCTGACCACTTGCACTGCGGGGCTTGGTCCTGATCCTTGTTCGGTTGCTGGGCGCTGGCAACAATTTGGGAAATTGAAATGAAATTTAAGCTTTGCAATTTGCATGGAAATCTCAGTGCCGCATCAACCACACGAATGGCCTTAAAAATGTCTTTAGACTTAAGGGCAAAAACCCCAAAGCACACACACACATGTGTGTGGGTGTGTGTCTGTGTGTGTGTGTGGTGTCGTAATAGACGATGAAAGCAAACAGCCGCAGAGTGGAGAAAAAAACAAAGATGGCCAAGAGAAATGCATACAGGACGAGTATTTGAAATGGCAGATTGGACTAAATGAAAGGATGGATTTTGAGAGAGAGAGAGAGAGAGAGGGGGGGGGGGGTAGGGATGGGGACAGTGGCAAATACATATTCCTTTTTGGTTTTTGGTATCCTTTTGGTTTCGTCTTTGCATCTTTTGGCGTCTTTAGTGTGGTTTCGGATTTCTTGGCTCAAAACTTGCCAGCCAGGCCCTAGAACTTGGTCACAAGGTGGGGACATTCGTACAGCGGGTGAGCATTAACAGGGGCGGGGTGAGCTGGGGCTTGGGGGCTGCGGGCTGGCCGCAAGTTGCAGTTTTGCCTTGAAGTGCTTTGTAGTTGCTTTTGGCTTTCCTATGGCTGCACGTCTTACAAAATTCTTTAAGATGTTCGAATGCGGTCGCTTTGACGACGGCAACATTTGGGATTGGGACTGGGACTTTGACTGGGGCTCGAACTGGGTTTCGAACTGGGCTGGTGTTTTGCGGTGCGGGGTGCTCTGTTTGGTATTGGCAGGCGTGTCCTTCGATGGCCGCTGACCAGTCAAATGCAAATAGAAGCAAATTAAATGCTCTCGACTCTCATGCGATATTTAAAGCGGCAAACAGTCCAAGACAAACACACACAGGAGGCAGTCGAGAAGGAGGATGGATGGGGGTGAGGGGGCTGGTCAGTTGTCAATTAGAGTGCGAGTTCTCGATATCATTTTGTTATTCACATCACGTGACTTCATTCAATTAACCGATGCGCTGCGAGCCACAGTCAAAGCCAAAAGAGTTTGCTGCAACTTAATTGGAACTGGTGCCCTTTTTATTCACAACCCTACCTCTGCCCCTGCCCCACCCCTGTAGCAAGCTGCTGCTGCCATTGGCTTTGCCCCTGCCACACATTCGCTGGCCAGGCCGCAACGCGCCTCACATGCTAAAAGGGCGTTCAAGCCACTTAAGCTCAACGGCCACGGCCATGGCCCTGACCCTGGTCACCTGTCGCCCCTCTATCCCCACTCTCTGCTAGCTGGTCAGTCGCGTGTCCACACACACATACACACACACACACACACACACAATGGCAGGGCTATTCACACGCCGCTAAAAAGGGTTATTAACTCGTCAGCTCGGCTAAATGTCAGCTCAGGTGGCCACGCAGGAAGCGGGGATGGCAGCGGGTTGCAGCTGGGGACGCTCTTGGAGGCGAGTGGGGGGAGCTGTGGGTGGGGCAGTGTGTGGAATCCCTGACAAAATCGTTGCTGATGCGTGGTCACGCACCATTATCGCCACGAATAACCCCATTGGGCACGAGGCTCTGGCCACTGGGAGCTGGCCCCTGGCCCCCTGGTCATGGCACTGCGGGGGGGAGTGTGCCCCCCCTCACACTTCATTTGTCAGCCCTTTGGCCGCCTATCAATGAAGTTGTTAATTTTATACTTTCAGCGCTGCAGTTGCCTTCCGCCTACTTCCTTCTTCCTTCCTTGCTTAGGCTGTAATTTAACCGAGCTGAAAGGACTTAATTATATTTGTGATACGCCTTAACATGATGGCGATTGCTTTAATTTTGATATATTTGCAGGCCGCAGCTGTTGTGACAGCGCTTAAAGTGACCCTGGAGGACATGTGTCCAGAGAGTTCATCCTTAGTTACGGAGGATGTCTGGAATGAACCACTGACGAACCAGAGGTTCTGGAGGTTCGTGCTAGCGAAGAAAGTGACCATGGAGAACAAGCTTTACCTGACTAGACACCAGTAATTAGAATGTGGCTAATGTACAGATGTTAAGTAAAAGCACTGGGGAAATAATGTGATTTCAAGGTAAGTGACCATGGAGAATATGTTGATTCATGTGACTTCCACTAGGAAAAACAGTCTTATGACAGTTGTGATGAAAGCAAAGTGATCGGGGGGAATGGGAAAGAGAATCAGGAGCTGTCTCCCCACAATGAGGAATCGAGGGGAAGAATCAAAGCAAAAACTGAGAGATCGAGATAGTTAACTTTTCAATACACATAAATATGAAAATGGAACTCTAAAAATTGTTAAGATATTTTGTAAGTAGATCTGCAGAAAAACACCCTAGCAGCAATGTTTTTTATTCGAAACTCAATTTTCGTGTGATTGCTCATAAGGAAGATAATGGTCCGATTTTGATCAAATTATAGGACTCCATATGTAATAAATGTAATAAAACTCACTTAGTTTGGATGTAATACAAAAGTTTTAAATACAAAAACTCATTTTTCACCCGAGTCTTTGGCAGCTACGTGATATAGTTTTCCGACTTTGACCAACTTTGGTCAGATTGTATAAACTCTCCAGAGACTTAGTGTAGGTGAGTCATAAACAAAAAAGTTTTTCATGCAAAAACATAGTTGTTGACTGATCATTCCTATGGCAGCTATATGTTATAGTGGTCCGATCCGGCTGGTTCCAACATATGTACTGCCTGCAGCAAAAAGAAGGGTCTGTGCCAAGTTTCATTAGGATAGCTTTGAAACTGAGAGACTAGTTCGGATAGAAACAGACGGACATGGCTATATCGGTTCGGCTATTCATGCTGATTCAGAATCTATATACTTTGTTGGGTCGGAAATGTCTCTGCAGTGCATTACACATTTCGAGACAAAATTATAATACCCTCTTCTAGGGTATACTAATAATAGTAAGAATATTAAAAAAAGAAAACTTATAAAATCCTAAGAATAAAAATAATAATAATAGTAATAATAATAATAATAATAACAATAAAATAGGCGAATAGAATTAAAACTTTGGAGTATGTTAAAAAAAAGAACTGAGATCAAGGAAATTATCTTCAACCTTAAATCGAAATTACATATAGATATATTATAATATATTATTGATAAAAGGTTTTATACAGACTCAACGAAACCAATATACTTAGTATACTTGGTTTCAATTCAAGGTTGAACTTCTCACTCTATATAATTTAGATTGGGCTCCAATTACAATTTGTTTTATGAAAATAATAGAAATAAAGTTAGGAATTTAATTTCCGCCAGCTGGACAATGCAGAGGTCCCAGCCTTATTCTTTTTATATTCTCTGTTTCAAAATGAAAACTTGGTTGAAGAGTATATTGGGTTTGTGGAATGTTCGTCTGTCTGTGTCTGTTCGACACACTTGAAGCTGGAACATGTTGGTATACGCTCAGTTGATCAAGTGTCGAGATTTGGGGTCCGGCTTTATATAAGCGTTGCAGCTGTAACTTGTCGGAGCGCAGGTGCATGTGGTCCCGAGAGGGAAGGATGAGGGGGCGTCTGGGTGCTTATAATCAGGAACTATAATAACTTTGGGCATAATCACGAATCATTTGACTGCAGCCGCACCAGAAACCGAAACCAAAACCAAAACCGAAACGTGAAATGCAAATTACCCAAAGCATAAAGCAACCAGCAGTGCTCATCCTCAAAGCACAAGGACACACACATACACACAGGAAAGGACACTCCACACACACACACACACATGGGCAACGAGTTGCCGGCGTATAAGGGCAATAATAAATTGAAGTAACAAAATCTTAACAATTACAACAGCGCTACCAAAGACGGGACATGGACACGGATACGGACACACATGGCTGGCCGGATGCAAAGGCCAACAGCTGGCAGGTGGGGGCTGGTGACTGGGGGGAGGATGTTAGCCTCCGCCTTTGGCATTTGGAGCGCTTCAGAAAGCCCAATAAGTCTACGGTAATAATCGAGCATAAAGCACAATTTATTTTCATAAAACCTCAGCCGAGTAAGCTGGGCGCTGATCAGGCCCAAGTTCAGGCAGGACACACGCCAGGACAGGGCAGGACACAGGTCCAGGGCGCACAGGACGCCAACTAAAATAACGGGTCTAAAGGGCCCACGGCCCGGCACTAAACCCGTTCCGACTTTTGATTTTAAAACAGTGACGTCCATAAGTAGTTGTAATGGCAGTTGCCAAGGGGTCTGTGTGTGTGTGTGTGTGTGTGTGTGTGTGTGTGTGTGTGTGTGTGGGTGGAGGGGGGCGGCAGGTTAGAGCTGTGTAAATCTGGCTAACACTCTGAGATGCTGGGCAAGTCGACGACGCTTTTGTCTGACTCCGCACAACTGTACGAAAAACCGCATAAACGCGACCGTCGCCACGTCGTCCTGCCCCAGTCCCAGCCCCCCGCGCACTACCCCTGCTGCTGCCTGTCGTCCTTGTCGCTGTCGTCGGTCGTCGCAATTTTATGGCAGCAGACGCCTTGTTGTTGTTCTTGTTGCCTTTGCTGCTGTTGTTGTAGTAGTTGCCAAACGTAGTTGCCGTGCCAGAAGCTTAACGAACATTTTACAATGCCCATGATGCATTAATATCCGAGACCAAAACCCCCCAACCCCACTGCCCACCTCACTCTCTCACTCTCACTCTGCCTCCCTGTCTCTGTCGCTCTGGCTGGCCCTAACGGTCTACGGTTTGGTTCTACGGCGCAGATAACAACAAAACTGCAAATGTGTAGCATACATTTTGGGGCAACTAAAAACTGTAGCGCTTCGCGTGGACGGGGGCTGGGGTTAGTGTCGTGCCTCGCCAGCTTATCGTACGAAATTAGCTACCCTTGTCGCACACACACACACACACACACACACACACACACACAGCTGTGTGCTGCTCGTATTTTTTCGGCTTGCAGACTCGAATTTTCGTTGTCTGATCCCACTATTTATAAAATTTCAATAAATAATTTTGTTGCCCGGGCCAAAAAGGGTTGCCCCCGTGTGTGTGTATCGGTGTGTGTGTGTGTGTGTGTGTGTTGGTGTGTGTGTGTGTGTGCCTGGCTGGGCGAATGTTTTGCTGATTTCGATTATTTTGGCAGGCGCAAATGACTGCATCAATGTGTGCATTGATTGCCATTTTGGGTTGCCAGCACCCCTCGCACCCCCCCAGCTAACCCAACAACGGGCCGCTAACTAACCGTCTAACATTTGACGCTTGTCACGCCCCCGCCCCCGCACTTGCCGCACAGGCGCGGCGCAGCAACCGCAAACAAATCAACAAAGCAATCAACGTCTATTTGTATTTTCACACACACATGCACACACACACACTTATGTTGTCAAAAAGTGCAAATCAAATTTTGTGCTGTTTGCCACAATTTCGACCAAAATAACGCGGCTACACGCAGAGTTAGATAGAGATACTCGTACTATCCATGAATACACACTACAGTACTCGCCTTTGGAGGAAGCACCGCCAAGTGGCAGGACCAACTTGCAGGCATGGACATGCGAGGCTCTAGGCACCGCCTTGCCTGTGGCAAATACGCTAATTAGCCGCTGTATATATCCAGGCGAGTCCTTTGAAGGGGCGCAACTTGCCGCACAGTTGCACACACATGCCACGAGCATTCATTTGCTTGCCCCCTGCTCTGTTCCTTCCCTTCAAGCATGATAACTATTATTAGCTATACATAAAACTAATGCATTAATGTCTCTGCAGCACAGTCCTGTTGCAGTTCCTCCCTGGAAACATATGGAAAACCATTTGCTCAGCCCGCATTCCCTTCATCCTTGCCGCGCATTACTTTTCACAAAAATACCAGCTACTTTTGAGCGTATTTTTCGATTAAGTTCAAATACTAAACCTGCCTTATGCAACAGCAATCCAAGTAACTTCATTTCACCAGCCCACATACCAAATTTCATTATCACAGCTCAACTATTTTACACAGGGACCGTATATAAAACTCAAATCTGTATTAAATTAATACTGCATTATTATTTTGTATTATTTGAGGTATTGACTCAATATTAATCTGAAATTTTTGAAGATTCTAAAGAAAATATTGTTTAGTATCTTTTTAGTATTTTTCAGATGCGAAAAATACCAAAAAAAATACCAAAATATCCCAAATTCAGCATTATTTGAAGTATTAGGCTCAAAATATATCAGAAATTTTCTGAAAATTCTGAAGAGCACTTTTATTTAATCTTTTTAGTATTCTTAAAATACTAAAAATACTATAAAAAAAATACCAAAAAAATACCAAAATATCCCAAATTCAGTATTTTTCCAGAAGTCAAAAATACTTAAAATACTGAAAAATAACAAAAAAATACCACTTATCCCAAAAAAATACCAAAATATCCCAAATTCAGTATTTTTCCAGAAGTCAAAAATACTAGAAATACTAAAATATACAAAAAATACCAAAAAATACCACAAATCACAAATTCAGTATTTTTGACACTTACGAATATACTGACATTTTTACTGATTATCCATCAAATTCAATTCAAACCGTTGTGGAACTTGCCAGGCATTAAATCTGATGATAAACTAAACTGTCAAAAGATGATAAAATGAGCTCAACTTTTTGCTTGTATCACAGGAAATACCAATTTCAATAGAGTCGAATCGATGCTTATGGCGATTGATCAGTTAATGGCTGAAATTAGTCAACAATTTGCGCTGCATTCCACTTAAACTGGTCAGGGATTGGATGATGGGTTGTTTACACTTCAGCGGTGAACACAACAACAACAACAACAACAACATTCTCATACTATAACAAACAAATAAAAGACAACAACACAAATTATTTCCGTCTTATTACCCAGCAATGGCGTAGAAGAATAAGTACTCATGAGGGTTCAGGCTGAGGCTGGAGTTTGGGTTGGGTTCGGTACAGGTTCAGGTTCGGGTTCGGGTTCGGGTTCGGGTTCACTTCAATGTGTCAGCCAGCAACAAAAGAATGGACAATTTTATGCCGAAAAATAACAAAAATACCATAATAATTCTCTTGCTCCGTTTGGCAATTTGGCAAGGCGTAGAAAATGTTGAAAAAATCAAAATAAATAGAATGATATAGAAAACTCTATGGGGTAGCAAATAGCCGTGAGTGTTTGGCTATCGAATGGAAATGTGTTGTTATTTCTATACTTATCCTTGGTCCTGCTGGCTGTCCAATGGTCAGTTCAGATACAAGATAGTACTTCAAGCGAGCTTGTAGTTGAGATATTTACAGCTTGCGGAGATTACGTAAGCGACGCGTCATAAACTGTGCTCGTAATCGTGCTTGTACTTGCAGCTGCTTGCCTCTTTGCCATCCTGGCCGTATCCTTTTGTTGTTGGCACTTCTACTGGCTGGACACACTCGACATTTGACAAAAGCAGCCAGCCGAACAAAGGATCTGCCGCAGCAGCCGCTGTCGACGTCATCCTTGCCGAAAACACAATGAAGTGAAAAATATGATATAAGGAGGGGCGGCCTCTGTGTGTGTGCGTGTGTGTGTGAAGGGGGTGGGGGGTTGGGGTGTAACTCCCCCAATTGTTGAAGCTTTCTTTACTTGTTTTTTTTTATTATTTATTGTGATTTACAGTTGAACGCTTGATTTGATTTTCAAGTGGTTCCCACGCCATCAGCAAGCAGATCCTGCGGCCGGGCACAGCTTCAGCTTCAGTTTCCTGCCAAACATGTAGCACCCCTCTGCCGCCCCGGCCTGCTCCCTGCACAGTTAATTAGTGGCCATCAGTCAATTGGAGTCGCGCCCTGCCCCAGTTGCCATTTTCCTTTTCATACTCAATTTTCTATATTTTGTTTTGTTTCGCTTTGTTTTGTTTTGTTTGTTGGCTCATTTTTTAGCTTGGGGCGCATTTCGATAACGATTGCAGCTACTCGATAAATGTGCTCACAGCGAAGGCGAACTTGAACCTGCATTTGCATTGGGGCAACATCAGCAGCAGCAGCAGCACCACCACTGGGAGACGGCGCAGACATTGACATTGGGCAGCTGCATAATGGAATTAGCCGGTTCCAGGACAGCAGCCCGACATCCTTACGGATGGGGCCCCGGGGACGCATACGTTAATGCCAAAATGCGTCGCCTGCCGCGTCGCCCCGCTCGCAAATCATCGATTGCCATTTTCAGTGTCCTTTTCATTGTCTGCTATGGAAGTCTGCCTACGCCTCCGCCTCCGCCTCCGCCTCTGCCTCTGCCTCTGTCTCTGTCTCTGCCTGCCACGCCTTGTTTATGCCACTTTGATTGTCTCACGTGTGGACAATTTGTTTGCTTCGCACTGTTAGCAACTTCAACCTTCTCGTTTTCCTCTCCATAAATCCAATAGCATTAACCCATAATTTTTTAATAGATTTTCTGCTCCTGCTGCTGTTCCTTCCACTTTTTCAGATAATTCTTTCTCTGCGACCCGCGCTGCACTGAAAGAAATACATAGCGAAATAAAAGCTGCTAATATTATCAGGCTGTTGTGTAAATTCGAGCTTATGAATGTTTGATAGTTCCTATCTAGATGATTATCTTGGTTGTCACCTTTTACAGATCTTATTCACCATTGATCCTTGCTAAGCGTCCTGTTTCTATATTCTTATTGGATCACAAGTATATGTTTGCCTTAGGAATTTCCTTGAATATCTTGAATTTCATTTTAATGCTATTTTAATGAATATGTGAAAAATAACTCATTATAATTATGTTTTTGAGCTTAAGATGGAATATTTAAATTCAATTATGATTCAATTCAAACGATCGATAAATAGTTTGATTGATTTTTTAATATAGTATGCATACAGTTATATATTTTATATGTATTTTAAGATTTTATATACAATTTTATACCAAAAGTAGATTTCGATTCTTATTCATAGATCAAAATATTTATTTGAATTTTAATTTGATTTTTGCTATCTTTATATTTGGACAGCTTGGTCAAATTGGTTTATATAAAAGGAAACAAGCCTAATCTAATTCTAAGAACAATGTAAACAAAATTAGCTTACATTATAACTAGAAGAAAACAAGTAGAACGTTGCAGTCGGACGCACCCGACTGCAGAATACTATGTTCCCAGTCCTATATAATTTGGTTATTTGTGTGTTCA